>JAJLXR010000002.1:0-645532 GCA_030571455.1 Saturnispora besseyi | reverse complement strand
TCTTCTTCTCTAGCAGTAAATATCCATCGTGCTTTAACCAATAAAAATTTCTTTGGTACTTAGAATCTCTTAACTTCGGTATTAACTTTTTAATCAATCATCGATCTAAGTTCACTTTGAAAAGCATCTAACCATTCAGATATTTTTTTAGATTCTAAAACATATTTAAAGGTAACAGGAATATTATATTTATTTTTACCTACGGGAAAGTTAGCTTCTCTATTCCCCCCTTTCCTTGAGATGTGTAAATCCTTTTGAACAATGAGCTGATTTAAAATATTAGCTCTTTTTTGTTGGTATCTTGTTCTAGAACTAATAGAAGTTAGAGTTGAGTCGTACTGATAATTTTTGAAGATCCTTCGTTAAATTGCGTTCTGAAATTTGGGAATTGTCTATTGAGGTGATTTAATTACGTTCCTTAGTTCTAGGTAATGCTTTATTTATTTGTCTAGGAGAAGTTTTAGGCGTTGATTCTACTGATTCAACATATGGAGTAGTTTCAATTACTTCAATATTTGCAGGATTCTCTTTTCGCACTTGGGCTTCTGTCCTGCCATGAGCTTGAACAGCTGTGTTTTTATTTTTAATATCACTGGACATGTTCCTTTCTGTTTATTTAAAGTTTGGATCTGTTATTGCTGTTTCTTCTTGGAACACGTCTTTAGCAGGATGATCAGCAACAAGTATATCTGAATAATCTGAAGAGATTTCAATATCTGATAATTTTTTTGATAAATCGATGTATCATCAATGGATGTCGAAATTAATACAGTCGACTCATTTGGCTCTCTCTTCGGTCAAGAAGGCATCAGCACCTCCATTAGTTCTAGGTATTTGTTTTTATGTAAAACTTGGTTGAGTAGAAGATGTCTATGTAGCTATAATATCGCCATATAACATATTTCTATCATCTTTATTATTGTTTAATGTGAATTCATCTGAATCGGCATAGAATGGATCACCGAAGGTAATAAAATTATAATAATCAACATCATCCGAAGTGAAAGGATCTTTTTCATATTGTTGTTCAATCCAATATTTGTTTATTGGAAATGTATGAGTTAAAGGTTTTCATGCAGAGGAAGTTTCAATCTCATCATTTTCATTATCATATGCTATTACAATTTTATTGGAACTATTTACCCAATAAAGATATAAGGATTTGAGATATTCAATAACTTTTAACCCCATTTAGAGTTGTATAGCAAAATTTGACAACCCAATGGAAGTAACTTAGATTGATCAATGTCTTCTTTTTTTCCAATTAGCATCTTAGTGGCGGATTCAGTTTTATTTTCCTTAACTAATTGACTAGACAAAAATATGGCATGATTAAAACTAGATGCCCATAACCGTTTTAGAATACCTGAGTCTATATGCATGCTTGTCATTTTATTTTTGAGATAACCAATTATTGATTCTGCAGCACCATTTTGATAACTACTGTGTGGAGCAGTATGTTCCAAAATTATATGTGCTTCTTGACAGAATTTCTTCAACTTTGTGGTTCTAAACTCATTATCAGTTTTGAACTAAGCTATTTCAAGATCTTTAAGATGCAACAGTTTGTCAAACGTTTTGACTGTTGAAATAAGTTTTTCAATAGCATCTTTTCTATTCTTCAGCACTTTACCAATATTGTAGCCAGAGTAAACATCTCTGACCACCAAACCATACAATTCATCAATAGGACCTGAAATATCAGTACTTAGTCTCTCGCCTACTTTTTTTACAGGATGAGTTGTCCTTTGTGAACCATATTTCAATCTACTATTCCCTGCACAAGTGCTGCGTTCCTTCAAAACTTTATTAATTAATTTATTAGAGTACTCACCTCTATTCAACGCACAACGTAATTGCTTATAACCAGCGTATCCCAATGTTATATGCGTCTGCATAACATGATCTTTCTCATTCTTTTGGGTAATAATATTAAAGGATTTTTGAAGCTTCTTCCGTAAGTCTGAACAAGTTTCCTTCATGAAAGATTTTGGCAATAACCTTATTCTCTGCATTGCAGATCCGAGTAGGATGGTTAAGAGAAAATATGTAGCCTTCCTTAATGAGCCTCAAAGCAGAAATATTGTTTCTTGAAGCTGATGGTCAAATAGTACTTTTTTCAAAATAAGATTATCATTGAATTGATAATCGCCAATCCATTTTGAAGTTACCATGTTACCAATACTTGTACCTAACTCTGTATTCTTTTTCTTAATATCAATTAGATCTTTCTTTGTATTAACAATGTGAGTTGTGGACCAATAATCGACAAGATTTCTCTGAAGTTGGATTTTATTATCCACTATGTTATAAATCTCATCGAAATCACTATTATCAGAATTAAAATTATTACTGTTACTAAGAGATTGTATATATTTCTTCTTCCGCTTAAAACAATTCTCTACAGTATGATTCTTATTGAAACAGAATTTACAGTATAAATCATTTTTGCAGTCAACATTTGGTTTACCTAGGGATTTATTCTTGGAATTATTATTTTACCATTTGCTATGAGCATTTTTATTGCTTTTAACATAATTTGCTTCATGTTCTTTCTTTTTGACGTTTTCATCAATATCTTCTAATCTATAATTGTTCATAGAAGCCCACTGGATTAACCTCCCCTAAATTAATGCCCTACTGTTATCGGCTCAATGTAATTGTGGTCCTCCATGAATTTATGCCAAATGTTCTTTTAAACTTTGCCTAAGATAGCATAGATAATCATCGAAGAAATCCTTTTTTATAAAAGATTAACACTTCAAACCTACTAGCTGATTGCAATACTGACAGATTTGGTAATTCATCAATAAACATTTTAACAAATGTTGCCTTAGTGATACCATCAATTGCAGACCGATTTTTCTTTACCTTTAAATACGGAGAAAAGTTTGTTAAAGAATTATTGTTTCCAAAGACACTTTTAACAAAGAAACATTAACGCGTTATCAACAACTTGACCAAATAAAGGTTGTAATCTTTTGAAATCATCCGCTTGCAATAGTTCACCTATTAAGAGCGCTAGATATCAATGCACTTTCCAAGTTGTTGATAAATTTAGGCCAATCAGTTTCATCCTTAGACTTCTTGTCTGGAGCTCTCTTTTTGGGAGTTTCATTACATGAAGTTGCAATAGAGAGTTCTAAATCTTCAGTAAAAGTATATATTTTTGAATTCATATTGGTAGTCATTTTATTTTGATTTCTTTTAAAAGTGTTAAATATGTTTTTGTTACTTATAGTTCAATTAGTATTTTTGGAATTTTGATTTTCAGGAGTATTGTAAGTAATATTGTTAGATTAGAGTATATTAGACTAGTTATCATTGAAGATTGGAAATTTAACAGAACAGTAATAACGTATTAAGCAGCTTAATTATATATAAGTATATAGATATCGATAAAAGTAATAATGTGGGAATGGCTTCTTATATAGGAAATTAAATTAGATTATGTATCACATTATACTGACGATACTAGTCCCGTTTAGTGAGTTATGCTCAGCATAAGTCTAATCATTTTCACAATTTTCACATAATATTGTTATCCATACAAATACAATATTAGATTAATATTACATTACTCAACATTATCTACATTTATAAATGTTGGTAGGATATTAGAATTAATAACGCTATTTAGAAAACTTATAACAACCAAAGTAAAAAAAATATATAAGCCGTTCTAGTATAGTGGTTAGTACAAGTCGTTGTGGCCGACTAGACCCAAGTTCGATTCCTGGGAACGGCATATATTTTTAATTTTTTCTTTAATTTTTCAAAAAATTGTTGTATCATTTGTGATTTTCTTCTGCTTTGTATTCCGTATTTTTTAATTGATATTAGAGTATTTATTACATTTTAATTCAGGGTATTTAATATTAATATAAACATTTAGAAGATTAAATGACTTTCAATGCTCCTAACAAGAGACCTACTGGTCCCAGGAGGAAACAGTTTAATATGTTCCCACTCTTACATACCACAGTCGGTATCAATTCAAAGAAACCTATTCAATTAATGTTTTTACCACCGAGTACAAAGTCACCATTATTTGTTTATAATAATGAATATGATCAAAGATCGTTTCTCAGTTTAGCTGAAAGTAATAATAGTGAAAATAGTACAAGTACTTTTAGATCTTTACCTAGTACTATCGATGCCACAGATGATGAAATTCAAAGTATTAATGCATGGCTTGAAGAAGAACGAGAAAGAAGAAGTTTGATGAGTGATCATGATAATAATTATGGGTCTATAGATCCTGACGTCGATGATTATTATTATGAATACAATGATAATAGTAATGCTATTAGCAATAATAATCCAATTGATGGTGGTAGGTTAAGTCCAAGAAAATCAATTATTAGTTTAGAGGGTATCATTGATGATGAACACGAAGAAGATTTTGCTAATGAAGTCGTAACATCAGAAAAGGAAATGAAGAAATTAGTTAGATATTCGATTCCATTAATGATAACATTTTTTTTAGAGCAAATATTTTCATTAATTTGTGTTATTTTTGTTGGTCGATTAGGTAAAGAAGAACTAGCGGCAGTTAGTATGGCATCAATGACATCAACCATTATTTTTGCTGTTTTTGAAGGTATTGCAACTGCGTTAGATACACTTTGTCCTCAAGCTTATGGTAGTGGTCAAATTGAACATGTTGGAATTCATGTGCAAAGATGCAGCTTATTTTCATTAGTTGTATTTATACCAGCAGCATTATTGTGGTGGTTTAGTGGATCATTTTTAAGTTATATTTTAGAAGATGATAAGGTTATTCATTTAACGCAAACATTTTTAAGAATTTTAATCCTAGGTGGTCCACCATACATTTTATTTGAAAATGGGAAGAGGTTTTTACAAGCACAGGGAATATTTGATGCATGTACATATATCCTTTTCATTACAGCTCCATTGAACGTTTTTTTAAATTGGTTTTTTGTTTATTATCTAAATTGGGGGTATGTGGGTGCTCCTATCGCATCAGTTATTAGTTTTTGGACATTATTTGGTTTGTTAGTATTATATGTTATATTTATAGAAGGCGATGAATGTTGGGATGGGTTTAATGCAAAGGCTCTTACACAATGGTGGGATTTAATCCATTTGGCAATTCCTGGTGTTATTATGATGTTGGCTGAATCATTAGCATATGAAGTTTTAACTTTATTAGCATCATATTTCGGTACCTCAGCTTTAGCAACACAATCAGCTTTATCCTCATTGGTTTCATTATTATATATGATTCCTTTTGCTCTATCAGTAGCATCATCAACTAGAATAGCTAATTTTGTTGGAGGTAACAATATTGAAGGAGGAAAAACTGGTATTAGAGTTGGATTAATAGCATCATTATCAATAGGGCTAATTAATGGAGGAATGATATGGATGTTAGGTGATTATATTGGATTATTATTCACTAAGGATGAAGAAGTTCTAAAGATGATTAGTAATTTAAGTTGGTTAATCGCAATATTTGTTACATTCGATTCTATAGTGTGTATGGAAAACGGCATATTGAGGGCACTTGGTTTACAATCAGTTGGAGGAATATTTAGTTTAGTTGGATATTATTTAATTTCAGTCCCACTAGCATTTTTTTTGAGTTTTCATTTAAATTGGAATTTAGAGGGACTTTGGATTGGTAATTTTGTTGGTTTAGTTTCAATTGGAGTAATGGAAATGTTTTTTATTAGAGAAATTAATTGGAAGAAAGTTATTCAAATTGCAAAGGATAGAATTGAAAATATTTCATGAAATAATACAAAAAAAATTAGAACTAGTTATAAAGATTATTTAATAGATTTTAAAAAGGATTGAATATCAACATTATTCTCTTTATCACCATTAGAATTAGAAGAATAATCATCCCAAAGTTTAATCAATTTTTGTTTTTCAGTTGATTCTAAAACTAATTTCTGTTTCAGTGAATCAATTTCCTTATTTGAAGATTGTAATTGGCTTTTTAAAGAATTTATAATATTATTATAATGAGAATCTCTTGAATCTAATTTTGTTTTATAAAGTGCTTTCAATTCTTGAACTTTTGATTCATGTTTTTGAGCATATTGAATATAAAGATAATTTGAAAGTCTATCAATTTCAGCTTGAGATTTAAATTCTAAATTATTATTAGTTGTACTCAAATTATCTATTTGAGATTTTAAATTTTCAATTTCCTTTTCAAATTGGTCTTTTATATTTGAATTAATCAACTCGATTGCAGTTAGCTGATTATTTAATTGAGTTGAATAGTCAATTAGTTTGGATTGACGATTTTTATAATCATTTGAAAATTCCACTTGCTCTAAATAAGCCTTTTCTATTTCAAGTAAATTTTTATTTAGATTATTAATTTGTTCTTTATAGATAGAATTTTCATTTAAAAGCATCTTAATTTCTATTTGTAATTCTTCAATTTTAACATTTGAATTATTTATTCTAAGTTGAGCGTCATTCAAGCAATTATTGACTTTTAAATTGGCATTTGATAGTAAATCTATTTGTGACTGTAAATCTGATAATAGAGTTTTATAACTGGAATGAATGGAATCTATTGAATCGATTAAAATTGGTGTTTTAGGTTCGAGATTTGAACACGGGTCAGAAGACGCGTTTAAAATGGCCTGAAGTGGTTCATTTTGGTGTTGATTTGAAGCTAAAGGTTGACTGGAAATAGTAATAGAGACATCAGAATCACAATCATAGGTTTCGTTCATTTTAAAGCTAAAATAAAGAAAAGATGGATGTTCTTTTTTTGTGTTATATTTTTTTTGAAGTTGATATTTTTTTGAATTTCAAGATGAAGATTTTTTTACCCTTTTCTCTCTGTTTGTAACATAAGAACACTTAATTTAGTGTTTAAATTGAGAGGTTTGATGTCGAACGAATCAGCATTGGAGCTTTACGAGCGGGTTATTAGTGCCGTTATAGAAGAGAGTAGACAGGACTTTGATGATTGTGGTGTTGACGAAGCAACTCTGGCAGAATTAGGTGCTCTTTGGCGTGAAAAGTTACAGCAAACACAGAGGTTTAAACAATCACAACACCAAAGCCAATTGGATGAACTAGTCAATGATCACAATGCAGCAGAACAAAAGGAAAAAAATAATAAAAACAATAATAATAACAATAATAATAATAGTAGTAATATAGCAGATAACATTAAAAAAGGAGAGGGAGAAACCAATTCAACGACATCAAGTTCTTCACGTACAAATCGACAGGTTGATATGGACGATGAAGAAATTCATGAAAGTGATGATGAAGATGAAGATGAAGAAGATGAGGATGAAGACGAAGATGAAGGCGATATTATTCTATGTCTTTATGAAAGAGTTCAACGTGTGCGGAACAGATGGAAATGTCAACTTAGAGAAGGTATGGCTACTTTACAAGGTCGAGATTTTGTCTTTGCAAAGGCTTCTGGTGATTCTGAATGGTAAAATCGATGAAAGAATAATCAAATGAACACGAGGGAATATGAGTTTGAAATTCAGGAATATACACCTCCATTATTATTAATATATATTTTTTCGAAATAAGAGGAGAGAAGCCAATACTAGTTAATCATAGGGATTCTTTTTTGTTCTTCTTCCATTATATACTATTACCATTATCATTATCATGACACTTGAAAAAGAAAAAAAAGGACAACAAAATCAAGTTCAGATTTTTTAATGAATCAGGTATCTGTTATTGTTATCATTGGCTTTTTGTTACCTATCTGTGTTATATGTACAAGTAGTATTTAATATATATCTTTTTATCATTATTATTATTTATTATTATTCGTAATGAATGAATTTTGTCTCTTTTTTTAGTACTTGCAACAAAGTCGTTAAAACAAACCAAACCAAAGTCCTCTCTTAGATTGCTGTTGTTGAACATGTATCTGCTGTTGTTTGAATGCATCTTCTAATTGTGTAATTAAAGCTCTCTGTTCAATTTGTAATTCTTCAACTCTCTTTTCTCTTTCTAACAACCACCAAAATGCATGGCATGAAACACAAACTGCACTTGCTAGTAAAATCGCCGTTGTTATTGGCCTTTTAAACTCACTTATCGAGGCCACTCTCTTCATTTCATATTGTTCCCACTGCTTTCTCATATGATTCGATGCACGTTCTCTTTCTAAGGTCTCCACTCTAGCCAGTTTAGTCTTGATTCTCTTCAAGCTCTCTTCGATTTCTGCACTCTTTGATTTCATTTCTAGCGGATTTTTTGTTTGATACAGGGAAGAGGTCACTTGTTCATGTTCCTTCAATATAGATTCAGGAAGTTCAATCATTGTTTCCACGTCACTTTTTGAACTTTTGTTAACCTAATAGTTAGATATTAACAAAGTTCTCAAAATTTTTACTTTTTAACATCACAGAGTTTATCAGCTTTAAAATATCTCTTGGTAAAATATCAGTGGACACATTAAAATGACACTCTAACTACCTTGCAGACTGACTGATAATTATGTTCATCCACTCTAATCGAACATCTTCGCTACCGAATAAAGTAAATATCTAATATTAATAAATATACTAATGATTATATACCAAGTAATACAGAAAACTATGTCTAAAATATATCAAATAATATACAACACTAAGTGCAAAATATTAATGTAAATTTCTAACATAGATGATGATATTTAAAAGTACTTTAAGGTAACCTTGGATCTGAATTCGTCAGCAACTTCAGATAATACATTCTTAGCAGTAGCAGCATCGGCATCCTTTAACTTAGCAGCAACTTCACCTAACTTCAAGTCATCAAAGGCTTCTAAGAGGGCGTCAATATCAGAATCAATGACAGCGGATTGAGCAGCATCACCAAAGTATTCATTGTCCTTAGCAGCACCTCTGACAGCTCTCTTATTCTTCTTCTTAGCCGACTTAGCAGCTTCTTTAGCCTTCTTAGCAGCTTCCTTACTATCCTTAGCCTTTGCTTCGGCTTCTTCCTTAGCCTTAGCTTCAGCTTCAGCCTTGGCCTTAGCTTGTTCAGCAGCTTCTCTAGCACCAGATTCTCTATCCCACTTCTTCTTAGCCTTTTCAGCCTTTTCAGCTTCCTTGAAGGCATTGATTCTTGGATCTTCCTTTTGTGCCCTCTTAACTAAATCAGATAATCTCTTGTTATCTTCAGTCTTCTTCTTCTTTCTAGAATTGTTGTTCTTCTTTTCAATGTAACGCTTGTGATCTCTGTTAGAAGTATCATCTGGAACATCTTCATCAAGGAATTCAAAACTTCTCCAAGAATCGAAATTATTCCAGAACTTGTAGAATGCGTCAACATCAGTCTTTGAAGAAGATGCATCACCTAAAGCTG
Source organism: Saturnispora besseyi (assembly GCA_030571455.1). Taxonomy (NCBI): domain Eukaryota; kingdom Fungi; phylum Ascomycota; class Pichiomycetes; order Pichiales; family Pichiaceae; genus Saturnispora; species Saturnispora besseyi. The sequence goes on along the minus strand of JAJLXR010000002.1, from coordinate 636,208 downwards.
GAATTGGTTGCTTGTTAGAGAATCTTGCTTCAGAGTCAAAAACTGGACCCCAAGCCTTAAAGAATTCGTCACCTTCTAATTTACCAGCAGGTGGTTCAACGTGAGCTTCTTCATCAACGGAATCGAATTGTCTTCTCTTAGATTGGTCCAAAAGAGTTTCATATGCTTTTTGAATGATCTTGAAAAAGCCATCTTGGTCCAAACCACCTTTAACACCCTTCTTATCAGGATGATGTTGAAGAACAGCTCTTCTGTGAGCCTTAACGATTTGTTCTGGAGTAGCACGGTATCTTAATTTGGACATACCTAAAACAGCGTAAAGATCAGCAGATTTCCAGTCTCTTGGGTCATGAGAGAGAAGTTCCTTGTCGTTGATTTCAGTATCAAATAAGTCTTCATCAGCATCTTTGGCTTCAACGGTAACGACGTTTTGGGATGCAACGTGTTGTTCGTATTCAGACCAAGAGTGGCCTTTAAGAGTACGGGTAGCGTGAGCAAGGAAATAAGGACCGACTGGTTCGATAGGTCTCTTAACACTGGCAGTAAACTTGGCAACGGCCGCAGAGCTGGCGCCTTGAGAAGCAGCTGGTAAAGTGAACATTTATTTAATTCAATTCTATAAGAAGAATAAAGTGATGAAGAATTAAAATGAAAATTTTTTCCACTATGTAAAGATTTATATTGAGAGAGTTTTGTCAACTACAAGAGATGAAAAGTGTTGTTTATTCACAGTCGACAAAGCCAACATGGGTTATTGGGAGGTTATTAGGAGACAATAGTACTGCTGATGAAATAGGTGCGTTTTTAAACAAGGAAAATGGCTTTCATGATAACGAATTGACCCTTCTTGTTTCCTTGTCAAATGATATCGATCATTATCAACGTTGGATCGGTAAATATAATAACACGACAGTGTTCCATTCGCTCTTGACAGAACCAGATGTGAATAGTATTGATCAGTTGAAACTTAAGATCCAGTCTTGGGCTGGTAGAGAGGGCGCCCGTTGTAGTCGGTTGGTTATCGATGGAATCCATCTGATACCTGTTTTATTCAATTGTCAGGTTCAAGATTTGGTAAATATGTTGCTGGAATTGGAAGATTCTGTTGCGTTGGAGGGAGATATATGGATAACCACGTCTTCTTCTCCCTCTCATGACAATACAAAGCTGATGATGAATTTGATTCATTGTTCACAGTTAACTGTTGAATTGAATCAGTTGAATACGGGAAGAGCAAGTGATGTCTCTGGAGTGGTTCGAGTGCTGGAATCAAATACCCAAAGGTCGCTCAGGAAGTTATACTTGGTCTCCAAGGAAGCACATGTGACCTTCTTATAACTTTACCATCTCCTATATATAAGTACTATTCCATTTAATGATTTTTTTTCTTTTCAAAATACAATATACCCTTATTTCTTAAAATTAAATACATACATCGATATAGAAGAAGGTAATGAGTTTCCAAGAGGAAGAAGATGACGAGTTTGGGAACTTTGAAGATACCAACGTTCAAATAGAATTCAACGAAACTCTGTTTGATCGTATATTATCTCCAATTGAAGAACAAAAGGTAGAGCAAGAGATGAAATTGATTGATTTACTAGGATCAACAGAAGGTTCATTTAAAATGTATAATCGATTGACATCAGATAATAGGCAATTTTCAATTGATATACCGATATTAATGGTCAATACACAAAATCAAATTAAACAGTTGAATGTTATTAAAGAAGTCTCAAATGTTATTGATAATTGGATATCCATGGAGAACAGGCATACAGGTAAAAAGGATCAAGAACAACACAATATATTCCAATGGCGTATAGATGGCACAGAAGATGATGCTGTTTATGATCAGCATCATGACGAACACAAAGACCAACAGGATATAGATATTGTTGGATCCCAGAGAAACTTAGGTGAAGTGTTGTTAAATCAGGCAAGTAAAAGTTGTAACAAAATACAAATACAAAGACAATTAGAACAAAGACAGTTACAATTGAAAAGAGAAAGGGAAAGGGAGGCTGATAGGACTCCGGATGTTGAAATAAACGTTGAAGAAAATGAGTCTAATGATAATAATAGACCAATAGTTGAAGAAAAGAAAAAAGCTAAATGGTTGTTATTTGGTACTAACAAATCCAAGAAAAGTATTAAAATATCAAAGGATCACATTAGTTCCGAAAATGTTAAATTTGAAAAGGATATTGGGTTATCATTTAAAGATGAATTAAATTTTAAAGGTCAAGAATCTAAAAAGGAAAAGAAAAAGGGTAATAATAAAGATAGTGATGACAGTGATAATGAAGAAGAGGAAGATGGAATCAATAATGGTTATGCTGTTCTTGATGGTAATGTAAAGGAGGACGGAGAGGAAGATAATAATGATTTTGATGATTTCATCATAACTGGAGAACCAGAAGATATTTCCAATCATGTTCTATTCACCTCTCCAATACTACCTTCTCCTGAAACTATAGAAAATTCAGACTCCAATAAAAAGGTTAATGTTCCGAGTAGAACAACAACGACAGTGACCACTACTAATACCGATAATTTAATTGATTTATAGGTTATATTTAATTTCATATATACATATATAAACAGAGAGGAAGTGCAGGGAGAGGAAAGAGACAAAATATAACCGTATTCTTAATAATAATTCTTCATGTTAAGAATTTGGTAAATATATATATACATACGCACATAAAATGATAAAAGTGAATTAACATAAAAAACTATTCTTTCTTAGAAGCAGCTGGGTAATATTCATAGAACCAGACTTGTCTTGGAGGAAATTCAGTTGGAGTTCTAAGTTCCAATGGAAATCTCTTACCATAACCATGTTGGTTAGCAATGTTAAATAATTCACTATTTTGATTCTTAAGATCTTCCATAGCTAAAGACATTTTATTAAATTGATTAACCAATGCTTCATTTTGTGTTTTGATCTTTAACTTTCTGACGTGTGACCATGCCTTCATAACTGTTTTATGTTTGATATAATCTTCATTACATAGTTTTAATAATCTTGGTTGTTTTCTACCAGCTGATAAAACAGAGAGTTGGTTGATAACCCTTTCAACTTGTGGTGAAAGTGCCTTTTCTCTTTTATAACGCACTTGCTGAACAGTTGGTGAGAATTCTAATGCAGTTTTCTTTAAATTAAGTCTAAACATTGAACCTTTATTTTGCAATGAATATTCAAGTTGGTTAAGATGTTGGTTTTTTCTTTTCTCATCTCTTCACAGTCAATAAGTTGAAAAAAAATGTGAAAAATTTTTGAAATATTTTTTATTAATACTTTCCCTAAAAAGTCTGGCATTTCTCCCCAAAGTAGTTTCATTACTTTGTATTTAGCACTTCTACAGTGTTTATTGAGTTCTTATTTGTAGTATTGAGAAAAAACTCAGTTCATAATGCCATAATTTTTTTAGCCATTGTTTCACTTCTTCCAATAAAACCTTCATTAAAACCTTCAAGTGTTATTATTAATACCTGTTATCATCTATAGTTAATATATATGTATGTACTATTTACTGAAGTTATTTTTTCTCATAATAGGTCTCGTTTTAATGTTTAGTACTTCTTGAAAGGGTGTTTGCTCATGGAGTTCAAGCCACAGAAGACCAATATTTTACCTCGCTGTACACTTATAATTATCCACTATAATCAACATTGTAAAGATAATAAGGATTTCTGACTTCAAATACAATTTTATAAACTTTACAGATAATCGAATATTAATATTTATTATTATAGGAAATGAAAACTCTGAACCTTTTGGTAAAGCCAGATTCCATTATTTTCTATTCTTCTTTTATTTTGTTTTCTTTAAATACCAAAATTATAACTTGCCTTTTTGGTGCGTTCATTCTGGGTTGTTTTCTAATATCCTTTCTACACTTTACAACATAAACGTAAACCCCTCTTTTTTAATTCCTCCATGATGTCGATTTACAATTCATACATCCTGCTCATTATCCCTTTGAGTACTTCAATTTGACATTCATAGTAGTACTGCCAGTTTGCAAGTTAACAACAATCAGTAGGTTTTCTTCCGCATAACGCTTTCAACCTATTGCTTTCCTGCTGTAAAGCATTGTCTCCAAAAGAAATCTCCAGCCTGCAACGGATATTAATATCTTTGTTCCTATAATTGCACCAGTTTTTAAATAATTGTTCTGGAAGAAAATAGAACAAATATCATTATAGTCACCACATATTTCTCCAATATCCCTTTGAGTATAGAAATATGGGTTGTATTTTAACGTTTAATATAATTCTTGGCTAGTTTATGTTTTGAGAGATCTAGAACATAACGTATCGAGCTCACTTTGTTCTCTTGAAATACTCAAGTGGTTTGAAGGCATCAAAGAGTTTGAAATTACCTCCCAGAGCGTATTCAGGTGTCGGAGTAGTATAGCCTGTAATGGTAGCGGTACTATTGTTGGCACCTGTTGTAATAGCACCTGTGGTAGTTTTGGTGGCACTTTCAGAAGTAGTTTCAGAAAGAGAGTTTGTATCAGTAGTAATTTCTGCACCAGCGTTTGTATCAGCTATAGCTGCAGTAATAAATTCGGCATTAGTAGTAATTCCAGTTGTAATATTTGTATCCTTAGTAAGCTTATCAGCAGTATTTATCTCCGTAGTAATTGCAGCTGCGAAGTTAATATTTTCAGAATTGATGCCATCAGAAATTGAAATGTCAGAAAAAGAATTCTTATCAGCAGTGTTATGTTTAGCTTCTAATTCAGCTGTGTATTCCCATAACCTAGAGACTTCATTTTCATTTTCCAGTAAAAGACAAAGAAACTTGATATCACTGAAAATAGCATCAAGTAAAACATTTCTTTTATTATCAGAGTGTGCTGCACTTTTAAAGTTCAAAAGAGCTTCTCTATAAGCCAGTCTAATATCATATATAGCTTGAAGTTCAAAAGTTCCATCGATACCGGAAGCAGCTGATAAATCAGCTCCTTGCTCGACTGCCACAGCAGCATTAGAAGCTTTTTCATTCCTAACGTTATTATTGCCACAATCATCATCCCCAATATATAGATCATAGATCCCATACAAAGAGCCAATCACTTCATTCCAAAACTCCACACCACCTTTTAAAGTACATGGATCAATTTCGGAACCAGTAATATCAGAATCACAGACAGACCCGCTTTCATAATCTACAATAGCTATTTCTTCATGATTTCTTTCCAGAATACAAGCAAGGTTTTCTCTGCTATCACTAGTACTAGTAGAAGCACGGCCACCATTAGCTGCATTGAAAGATTCAGCAATGTAATCACTACTTTCAATGTCAAAGAAACCAATAACATCAGCAAGTCTACCCCCCGTAGTACTAGCAACAACCGATTCAACATAACTAGCAACATCAAAAACATCAATTCCAATCACAATAAAATTCTCATCACTTTCTAATTCCAATGGATCCTCTTCAATGATAACCGACAAACTAGACCTAATTGGTTCAAAGTCAATCACATAGTTAGAAAGAACGGGCCTTGTAAAAGGAACTGGAGCATGCAAAGGACAGCTAGCGTAGATTAACCCATTTTCATCATAGGAGTCTAAATAATTACTTTTTTCCTCATCAGATTCAGATCCAGTGTCCGAGAACTCATCATCAACAGGTTGAGGACAATTGCCAACATTGGCTAAGCTAGCAAATTTTTCACTGACAGAAACAATAGTAATGACGTCGTCTTCATCAGTAGTAGCCCCATTACCATTGCAAGCGCCATTCACAGCAGCAGTATAGCAACTAGTATGAACAACATTACATTTACTAATAGCACAGGGTTCATTATCTTCAACAATATCACCAGTATCACCAACATGCTCAGTAGTATGAGCTTGAATATTTTCAATAAATAATGGAGAAAATCTTTCATTGGCAGTAGATTGAATTTGAGCTGGAGGTGTTGGTGGTAAAACCAATAATGGAGATGGATGACTTTGTTCTTGTTTTTCGATGTGTTGTTGTGCTGGTGAATTTGATTCACTAATTTCATTAAGCGATGGAGTATTCATTTCCTCATCAGCGGATGAGTTTCTCGCAGTATTTAAGTATTCCATTAAACTAGACAGTTCTTCATTACATTTATCAATTCTTTGTCTTCTTCTTTCAGAATGAAGTGAACGCCTTCTTTCTAGTTTCCTTTCGACTTTACTGATCATTCTGTGAAGACGGTCCAATATTCCGTATATATGTTCATTGTATTCAATATTTCCTCCTTCAAAACCGTCAGTTGCTCTATCATTGGCGATATGCGAAGCTTCTTCAGAAGTTAAAGCACTGGTAGTTATCATTTGATAATTGCTTAATATAAGTTCAACAACCTTGAGTGTTTGCACATAGAATAACTTTAGTGTCAAAGAAGGGCAAGCCAACTGATATTTTGCCCTTCATTAGATGTAGAGAAAGTAATGAAAGGCAATAGGAGAAGTGAAACACATATCAAAAGATAAAATCAATACCAACCTGTGCTGTTGTTCTAAATTTTCTTTAAACGAACGTTATGTTTCTCTAAAAGAAGAATGAACATAGGAAAAGTGTGTGAAGTCGAAGAATCAAAAAAAAATATATATTTAAAAAGAATTATATTGCAAAGCCAATAGAAGCACCTATCGTAAGGACTAATTGGTCACCAAGCTGTATCCTCTATTTCACAATTGAAACAGCGTATTTGATTTGGAAGCTGTTTTGTTAAAGCTCCTGATATTAGAGTTATTTTTATTACGTAATCTTTATGTATGTAATTTCAGGAGCTAAGAGTGTTGAATAACGTAATATTAATCTTATACTGTATTTGTCATGGATAACAATATTAATTAAGAATAGTTATTTTAGAAAACGATAATTTTATTATCGATAGATAGATAGATAACATGATAAGATTATTGTCATACAAAACCTATCAGATAAAAGTTGTTTATACGATTAGTGATAGGCAATATCTATTGATAACATACCCATCTATTACTAATATTATAATCTAGAACATAATTATAATTGTATAAAAGGGTTTAGAAAATTCTTGTCCTTTCTTATATTTTATATTAATAATCAAACGGTTTAAGTACCTTATACAGGATTTGTTAGATAATATTGTGAAAATAATTTGAGTTATACTGAGTATAATTCACGAAACGGGAATAATATCGTCAGTATAAGGTGATACATAATCTTATATATTTTCTTATGTAGCTTAATACATTACATAAGACAATGAATTAAGTTGAAACTTAAGTTTCATATTTAACATTGCGTAGTAAATCCTGTTATAATTATTAGAAGCGTTGCCTTATTAAAGCATAACTATAAAAGATTAAGAATTAGTACATAAACTATTTATATTAATTTCAACATTATAGATTAAATAAAGATTTCCCTAAGAAGGTAATACCGCATTAATGATATCTAATGATAGCAGAAATCGGAACGTCTAGTCTATGCTTATAATTTCTTAATTCAGCATTAGCTGTCTTCTATAATTAGATAAGCTGTGACATCGCGTGCATAACAACACTTTAACAATGAGCAATATTATTTTAATAAATTATCAATATTCATTTTTCTGTCAATTTAATACCCAATTTCGAACAACAATAGGCTATTGATATATTGACAATTAGATATCGAATTACCTTTCTTGTGACAATGCTACTATGTAAAAACATAACACAAGGGCGTGTGGCGTAGTTGGTAGCGCGCCTGCTTAGCATGCAGGAGGTCTTGGGTTCGACTCCCAACTCGTCCATAAATTTTTTTAATTTTCGACCAAAATAATTTAGTTGGTTTTGCGGCAATTTCCACTTTTGGAAGCATCATTTTTTTTCCGGATAATAGACGGCATCCGACATCCGGATCACTTTTCTCTAACTGTTTCAGTCGGAAATTTCCTAAATGAAACACAATTTATGTTCTATCCCAAAAACTTAAGACAACGGTTGCGGTTACTTCCCGATTAGGAAACTTTATTCTGCTTCATCTATTTTCTGAATTGAAAGATAAGAACGCCATTTCAACATGAATTGTATAAAAGGGGCACAAAGATACATTTCAATTCTTTTAAGAAACTCAAATTTAAATAACTGATAACTTTATTATTATTATAAATGACAATTGACACTTCTGCTACTAAATCTTACGTTTTCCAAAAGAAAATTTCTGAAAGAGGTCTTATCTGTACTGGTGCCAAAAATGATGGTATGTTTTTAACTCTTGAAAATCCAAAGACTGGTGAACAACATGTTGTGCTTGATGCAATTTCTGGTGCTGCTGTTTGTTCTCTTGGTCATTGTGATGAAGAAATCACTTCTCAATTCTCTAAATGGGGTAGCCAGTATGCTTACACCTTTGGTAGTTACTATGGTAATGATCCAGCAGAACAACTTGGTAAGTTAATGTGTGACCGTTCAAAGGGTGCCTTTGAATCTGCCTTATGGACTATGTCCGGTTCTGAAGCCACTGAAAATGCCATGAAAACAATGAGACAATACCATTTGGAAAATGGTGACGATAAGAGATACAAATTTATTTCAAGATACCAATCTTATCATGGTTTCACTATTGGTGCCCTTTCAGTTGGTGATGGTGTTAGAAAGCCACCTTTCAAGCCAATTTTGTTATCTGATGACCAAACCCCAAAGATGCCTCAATTATACCCTTACAGAGATTGGAAGGAAGATATGACCGAAGAAGAATATACTAAATATCTTCTTGAACAATGTGAAAAGGTTATGATTGATAATGATCCTTCAACTATTGCAGGTCTTATTATTGAAACCGTCGGTGGTTCCACCATTGGGACCCCAACCCCTCCAAAGGGTTACTTGGATGGTATTAAGGCGCTTTGTGAAAAGTACGGTATTCTTTTCATGTTGGATGAAGTTATGTGTGGTTTAGGTCGTTGTGGTTACGATTACACTTTCATGCACCCAGATTTCGGATTAACTGAAGGCGGTCCTGATTTATTATCTGTTGGTAAGACTATTGGTTCCGGTTTAGTTACTCTTGCTGGTTTACTTGTTTCTCCAAAGGTTTGTAAGGTTTTCAATGAAGGCTCTGGCTATATAATGGGCGCACAAACTTACCACTCTCATGCCTTCACTTGTAGAGTTGGTCTTGCTGTTCAAGAAAAGATCATTAGAGACAATCTTATTGAAAACGTTCGTGAAACTGGTGCTTACTTGAAGCAACAATTACAGGAAAAGTTGGCTGATTGTTCCATTGCTGGTGATATTAGAGGTGCTGGTAACTTTTTCTCTGTTGAGGCAGTTAAAGACAAGTCCACTAAAGAATGTTTTGACTCTAAACTTGCAGTTGGTTCTTTGTTACACAAAAAAATCTTTGACAAGGGTGTTATCGTTATGGGACTTACAGGTACCGTTGGTCACAAACACAATGGTTTGAATGATGTCACTGCCATTGGTGATCACGTTACTGTTGGCCCTGCTTTTACATTTACCAAGGACCATGCTGATATCATGGTCAAGGCCATCTCTGAAGCCTTTTATGAATTGGAAAGTGAAGTGAAGGCTTGATTCGACTCTAATTTCTCTGCTGTGCAGCTTGTCGAACTTTAAATTTGCTTCTTTTTATATATATTCAACCTTATTTTTAACTTTTTATATACATAGTTTAACTTTTAATCTTACCAATAATACCAGGAGGATATAAATGATTGATTTACGATGATTTTCAAACAACTCCATTCACTTTTCTTCTATTATCGAGTAAAATAGTAATTCAATATCATAGAGACTTCTAGGATATTTTGTAACCTGTTTCTATTGAACTAGGAGGGCTAGTTAAACATATGCTTTTTTCTCTTATTTCATCGCCCGTTATCAATATTATCAACATTAAGGAGTCTTCATCGCAGTGTTTACGTAATATACTACAAATCTTGTGTTGATATCTCTCTTTTCTCAAGTTAAACATCAGAAGAAGGTGAAAATACCCATGTCACAGTCACCAGATGCCATGGAATCGGATATTGGTTCTGAGAACGAAGACTTTTATACCCCTGGTGATGAATCCTTATACGAAATCCGATGTAACCTAGCTAGAGAATCATTAAAAAGAGCAAGAAGAAGAGTTGATTCTCAGTACATTAAATCAAGAGATTTCAATGAAGAAGAGGGACTAAAGTTTAGACGTGGTTATTACTCTAATATTAAAGATAATATGTCGTTAGCCGGATCACAGTTCATTTCCTCAAGGTTTACTTCATGTATTAATTCAAATTTAAATAATTTACTTGTGGGTTCTTGGGATGGTTATTGCTATATGTTAGATCCAATAAGTTTTGAAATTAATAGTAAGTTTCAACATGGTGATAAAATCAGTGATATTGATTCTAATGCATCATTGAATACTTTTATAACTGGTGGGTTTGATTCAACAGTTAAAATTTTCAATATTAATTCGAATACCACTAGTACATTACGAGGACATTTAAATAGAGTTACTAAGACTAAAATCCATTCATTTTCCCCATATTGCTTTTCTGCTTCCTGGGATGAAACTTGGAGAATGTGGGATTTAAATAAATCAACTGAAATTTACTATCAAGAAGGTCATATTGGATCTGTCAATACTATTGATTTAAACGTTGATGGATCATTAATATTATCAAGTGGTGCTGATGGTGTTATTAAATTATGGGATTTAAGAACAGGTCAATTGATAGCTGACTTTGTTAAAGGTGGTCATGCTGGATCAATCCATGCTTTGAAATTTAGATTAAATGGCTATCAATTTGTAAGTGGTGGATCTGATCACAATGTCATTGCTTGGGATTTAAGAAAGAATAAAAAATTATCGGATATTCCTGTTCATTCAAGCTTAGTTACTTGCATTGATGTTTCTAAAGATGATCTAACGTTAATAACTTCTTCGTATGATGGAAGTGTTGCTGTTACTGAATGTGATAGTTGGAAACCAATTAAGAAGTTTGACAGTGTTGATAAAGTTATGGGTTTCACAACTAATTCATTAAATGATATTCTTAGTGTTGGTTGGGCTGGTGATGTTAAAATCTACAGTTTAGAATAGTAGTAGTAATAACAGCAAAAAGGTGATGATTCCATTCATCTATAAATATACAATTATAAAGGGTACTGTTATAATTGTTTAGTGTTAAATTGTATAAATTGGCATTTCATTCGTATAACCATCTAATATGACAAAATTATTAGGTGTCATTTCCCTTTGGACAATTAAATTGATAGTAGTTTGTGAAACAAAACCTCCAAGAACTGCCGAAACTGGTTGAAAATTGATATCTCTATGTTCAGATACCCTTCTAATGGCTTCATCATCAACTAATTTAATTGGAAATTTAAACCTCTGTGCAATTTCTGACGTCTTGGCCTTCAATAAATCAAAAGTGAAATCTTTATCCTTTTGAACTTCTAACAGTGCTAACATGGTAATTAAAATTGGCGATACTCTCTTAATTAATCTACGTTCATTAGGGTACATATCATGAATAAATTCGGAAGATATTTCATTCCATTTTCTAAATGTTGATTTGATCAAGCAACGATCCAATTGAACATTATTTTCTTCAAAGTCTTCAATTTTTATCATTTCTCTTAAATTCCAAGCATCCATTTTACCCAACGTCCTTGTTGAGGTTTTTTCTTTGGTAATCCATGATTCACTATTAATTGCATCAATAAACACCATACCAAACAATCCATGACATGAAGAAACCAAAAGTGGTTTATTTATATTTCTTGAAATTTCATTTAAAATTTCAATATCTTTAGAATAGAGTTGTGTTGCAATAATAATATCAAATTCAGTCCAAAAGTCCAAATCCATAGTTTTCCATTTGGCATTTAACGTTTCTATTTTAACACGAGGATTTAAATCTTTTAGTCTTTGATGAATGGCATCAGCCCTTGGTTTCCCCAAATCTTGCCTGGCGTTTAACAAAAACCCTGGTTCCTCTATTCTAGTAATGGAAGTATCAAGAACAACAAGCTTCCCAATGCCACCCAAGACAAGGTTTTTAGCAATTTCAGAACCTAAGCCAGCACATCCAATTAGAACAACGCTAGAAACACCCAGTTTTGCCTGAGCGGCAGTCCCCCAAAGACGGATCTGTCTATCATAAAGCGCAATGGCATCTTCTCCCAACGGTTCCGTCATAAATCACTTTCTATAGAATGAATTGATGTACTTAATATTGGCGTAAAAGTGTATATTTTTCAAGACCTTGTCAATGTTCGTTCTATTCTTCTAATGAATCTTCATCGTATATTAGACACGTTACCAGCGCCTGTTTTAACAGCAGCACATTGGACTCCACCTTCCAGGAGTTACATAGAAAGCCAGCGGTTTGCCCTTGCCACCTATGCAAGACCATTACAAATGGAACTTCAAGATCAAATTGTTTCCTTACATTATTCTGATATTCTAAAGTTTTTTCACAATTCTAGTACTAATGAAGAAGTTCCCTCGATAGTATACGAGTCCTTGATTACAATGGTTACTAATTCCTTGCTTATTTGTGAACATCCATACCTTTTAATCGATCATTATTTTCCAAAATCTTTAACAACGAGAGATATTCCAAAGAGATTAATGGATACCAGTGGTAAATTTCAAATACTTTCTGATCTATTATTGCAATTGGCTAATACTGGTAGAGTAGTGAATGTTTGCGTTGTTGGATTACCGGGAAAAATGTTGGACTTAATTGATGCCCTTTGTATGGGCCATAAATGTAATATTATTAGGTATAAGGGGATAAAACTGAGAGATTCAACTGCCAATAAAAAAGGTACCGATAATTCCAGCATTAATGTTAACGTTCATATAATTGGTTCTGATTTTCTATCCAATAATGAAATCGAAAGTGCCAATTTGAATTTGAATTGTATCTTTGATTTTGTTATAAATATGGATATAATGACAAATTTTAACCATGAATGGCTGAATAAAAGAGTTTCAATAACAGATACCCATTTTATTGATCTATTAACAGCTAATTCAGTTGAACATATATGCCGTCATTTTTTAAAGGATAATATTTCTTTGGATAATTTAAATCCTTGCTTAAATGAAATAGTTGCAGCTATTGTTGTGTTAAGAGAAAAAGTTGGCCATATACCAAGTGGACTTAAACCTGCATATGCTGATCAACTAGCTTATTTGTTACCACATTTAAGTAATCCCAAATCAGTTCAATGGTCATTACCGGATATGGCACCTATTAGAAAATACACGAGTGATGATGTTGAAAGATCACTTTTAAGTGAAGTTAAATTTGGATTTGATACCATTTCTACAGTAAATAAAGAAGGGGGGAAATCTAATGGTATTAGTGCAGAAGAAAGCCAAACCTTTTTTGATGGCGGCTATTACCTTGAGAAGCGATTGGAAAAGAAATACTTAACTAATCCATTACTTGGTGGATATGCACATTTAACTGGTATTTCAAGAGAAGTTAGTAGTGGTGAAGTCTTAACACATACATTATTATTCGATTATGGGACTGTTCTTAGTCAATTTGGTAGAATAAGCCGTGATGTTAAAGCATTTGAGGAATTCGATTTAAATAGAATTAAAAATTGGGAAGAAAATAATATTGAATTAAAGAAGATGAAGGATCTAGTTTCTGAAAAGGAAGCTAAACTAAAGAACATTGAGCTTGAAATTTCCAAAATTGAAACAGATTCTCAAAATGTTAAACTAGAGATTGATGATTTTGAAAAAAAGCTTAAAAAGTTCCCACAAGAAGATAAAGTGAATGAATTAGTTTTGAAAGATGAGAGCATGAATGAATTGTTTTTAGAAATAACGAAATTAGAAACTAAATTGGAAGCAACTCAAAATGAATCAAAGTATATGAATGAAGAAATTTTGAGAGCTGAAACATCTATAAAGGAATCAAAAATTGAAATTTTAAAATCAACTGAAAGGAATATTGAATTACAGTCCATTATTGGTGAATTAATTGATGAATCTAATGAGATAAATGCTAATACTGAAGTATCAAATGAATTTTCAATTGCAAAGCAAAAAAGTGCTCAGTTGAGGACACACATTTCAAAATTATTAGAAGATATTAATAATCCAAATATTAGACAAAGGACAGCAGCAACAAGGAATTTTAAAAAGTGACCTTGCTAAAGAAATAGTAATTTAACCTATATATATTCTTATAAATTTAACAGGAAAAGAACGAAAAAAAAGACTATTAATGGTTATAAACGAAAATACAAACGAATATTAAGAAGGAAAAAGAACAACAAAAAACTAAGTGAATGATTTAGAGTAACATTGCACCTAAACCAGCCATAAGAGCAAGCAAATCCATTTCTAAATCCATTGGCTGTGCATTAGCCTCAAAACTCGAAACTGGAGGTGCTGTTGAATTGTGAATAATAGTAGGACAATTGGTAACTTCAGGACCACAGGATGTAATTGTTTTAAATTCCGTGAGTGTTATATTTGCTTCTTTTTCAACAAATGCAGAATTTGAAAGGTTTGTTAAGAATAAGATTGCGATTGATAAAGAAGTAACGAATTGCATTTTTGTATAACTATCTGAATTGATATTTTTATTTATTTGGATAAAAAGAACTTTAACGAAAGAAAACTTCTAAGCTATAAAGAAATGATTTATGTTTTAATAATGAAGATGCTGGGGGATATTTTAATCAGTTTATATAGGATTTTATTTAAATAAGTGTATGATTGCTACTTTAATCTAATTTGTAAAAAGGTGCCATCCAGTCCCACAAAAAAAATCAATTGATAAGAAAATTGTTAAATATTTAATTCTTAAATAGGCAATTCTTCATTTCCTTAAATCAATAAGAACTGATAAAGAGGGTAAAAGGAAATCTATATTTTAATCATTAATAGATAAAAAAAGTTCAATTTCTGATTTGTTAATAATACAAGATTCAATATTCTTTTTGATTTTAAATTTGTGTTAGTTTAAGTTTATTTGAAACACCATCATCATAATATTCATTTTTAATTTGAGCCCAAATGAAGTCAGCAATAATCATTAATTGTAAGACATTTAAAGCTAAACCAATAGCATAAAAGAAATTGGCATTACCGGAGTTGAAAGCCATCCAAACAAAATAAAAAATAGGTGATAAAACCATTGTAACTAATAATGCAACATAAATAACCAAAATTGAGAATTTTAATTCATTAAATAATGACTTGAAAATAATCAATATTGTATAAACCAATGTGTAATCTGTTAAACAAGGGTAACCTCTTGAAAAGACAGAAAATGCATAAATACACCAGGTAGTAAAGACAATTGAATGTGGATCATTACCGTTAATAAATCTAATACTCAATGGGATAACAAAAATGAATGAATAAAGGTTGAAAACGCCAATGAAGAATAAACTAAAATATTCAAAGACTTCAGTGAAAAAGTACCACCAAAGTCCCAGATTAGGGGTAATCTTTTCGAATTTGATAATGGATCCATAACAAAGATCAATGAATGTCCATGAATTAGTTAACATATAACTTGCTAATAATAACACAGATAATGAAATTATATAAGCTGCAAATGATTTAAATGTTTGTGAAATTGATTTGGTGTTGTCATAGATATAATACGTTAAGGGAGTAAGTAAATACCAAGGATAATATGTTAAATAAGTAGCAAGAGCTAATAATGTCATTGAAATGATGAATTTATTATTAATTATTGAATTTAACATTGTGATAATAACTAAATTATTAAATAAAAAAGTTGATTTTGTAAAAGTGGAAACAATTGATAATGGATTGAACATATAAAAAAGAGCAATTTGATAAGATTTAAACCCAGTTTTTAATGATTTGTTTAATTTAATTAATTGTAATCCAACTAAAGTATCAATTAAAGCAAAAAGTAAATTAATTTCCAAATTATCAGATGTTGGTGAATTTTTAATTAATTTAAATAGCTGAAGAATCAATGGTGGATGATGTAAGATTTGTCCTTGATCGGTATAAGGATTCAGACCATTTGAAAGAAGGAATAAAGCTTCATTTAATGATCTATATGAGTTAATTGGAGTTGAAAAGAGAACAAATTGATCTAACAAAGGAGTTAATTTCGGTAGACATATTGGTACAATAGTTCTAAGCGCAAGACCTAAGGAGATCAACGTCAAAGTCAACAAATCCATGGTGTTTTCTTTATAGATGATGAAGAAGGATGTTTTGTAAGCCAGCGCGTTAGGAAAAGAAGTTGACATTCTAAACAGGTGTTGAAATTTTAGAAAGGAGGAAACATTTGGAAATAAAAATGGCAAAAAAGGGTAAAAATAAGAACAAGGGAAATAAAGCAAGCGGAGTGGAGACTAATAGTAAGCCAGTAGAAGATGTTGAGAAAAATAACGAAGAAAATAGCAGCTTAGTTGAAGAAAATAGAACTTCAGTTGTTGTTGATGAAAGAGAAGAAGAGGTTCTAAATGAGAAGCCAAAGGAAATTGAAGCTTTAAATGATAAAGATGATAATGATACTAAGGCTGCCGATGAGATAGAGAGACTCAAAGTTGAAATTGGAGAATTGAAATCGAAATTGGAGGGAAGCAAGGAAACAGAACTTGTTGAACAATTGAAAGTTAAAAGTGAAGAAGCTAATCGTATTCAAGAAAACTATAATAACTTATTAAGTAAAGTTTCTGGAATGAAGACGCTCTTTGGTAAGATGAAGGCCACAGAAGCTGAACTTGAAGAAGCTAAGAGATCTTTTGAAGATTTGAAAATTGAAAATACTGATTTAAAAAGGGATATTGAGAGTGTCAATGATTCATGTATTTTATTAAAGGAAGAATTGAATAATGTTAACAATGAATGTCAAAAATTACAAGAAGAGCATGAGATCACTAAGAAAAATCTAAATATTAAAAGTAATAAATATGAAATTGATATTGAACAATTAAAGGCATCAAATTTAAAATTAGAAATGGAAGCAAAGGAATCTAAAGAGACGATTGAAGAATATTTGATTTTACTACAAGAAGACAAGGTTTCTAGAAGTGCTCTTTTAATGGAGATCGCTGATTATAAAACCAAGTTAGATGAAGCCGTCAAGAGTAAAGAAGAATTGGAGTCGAATAAAGAAACATTCGAAAAGACTAATAGCGAATTAAGGAATGAAATTGAATCATTGAAAAGGGAAAGTGAGGTAAGTATTGAACAATTTAATACTGCATTAGGATCTAAGTTAGAACAAATGTCTAAGTTAGATGAAGAAATGTCAAGATTGAGAAAGGAAATTGAGGAACAGGATTTAAAATTAAATGAATCAAAGAAGTTAGAAGAAGATTTGAAACTAAAACAATTACAAATAGGTAAATTAAGACATGAAAATATTAAAACTAACGAACATTTATCAAAGGCGATGAAATTATTAAAGAGGAATTCAAATTCAGAAACTGTTGATAGAGAATTAATATCCAATTTATTTATTAATTTCTTACAAATTGATAGAGGAGACACAAAGAAATTTGAAGTTTTAAGATTAATTTCCAATTTTCTTAATTGGGATGATGAAAAGAAGAGACATGCTGGATTATTATCAACTGCAGGCTTAAATAGACCAAAATCAAACTCAATTATTGAAATACCATCAGCTGAGAGGAAAACTTCACAAAGTTTTGTGAATCTTTGGACAGAATTCTTAGAGAAGGAATCAACACCTCAAGATCAATAGAATAGTGTCCCCTTTTATATATATATTGTAGTTAATGTTATAAAATATGGTGTATTACATAACTTTTAAACTTTTTTACTATTTCATTCCTTTTCCATATTGTTCCATCTAAATGGATATTAAGGTATTAATAGTTGGAGCTGGTGTATTTGGACTCTCAACTGCATTACATATTATTAGAAGCGGTGACAGTAAAGCTGAAGAAATTTTAATATTAGACGTATATGAACCTCCATCAAAATGGTCGGCAGCTAATGATATCAATAAGATTATCAGATGTGAATATAATAAAGAGTTATATACAAAGTTATCGATAGAAGCATTAGAACAATGGAGGAATGATCCATTATTTAAAACTACTTATAGTGAATGTGGAAGAGTTTTAGCAACACCAATGAGTCATTTAGGTAGAATCGAATATGAAAGACAAGGCATTAAGCTCTTGCAAAGCCATGGAGGTGGAAGTAAATATGAGCATTGGTTCGGTGGGAGGGAATTGAGTGAATTGTTTGAAGGGTTAAAGGATAACCAAGTACCGGATGACAAAGAGGTTAAATGGAATCCCGAGTGTGGATTAGGTGAATCATCGAATACTCTAAAGGACATTTATAGGTATTTGAAAGAATTAGGAGTTAACTTTAAATTTGGATTAGATGGTAAAGTTGATAAAGTTGATCCTTATGGTAATGTTGTGAGTTGCAATGGTGAAGTGTTCAAAGCTGAAAAGGTTGTTTTATGCCTAGGAGCAAACACAGGTAAAGTTATAGATCTAGAGAATCAACAAGCAGCAACAGGATTATTCGTTACACATATTCAATTAAGTGATGAAGAGTACGAAATTTACAAGGGATTACCAGTTGTATTTGATGGAGATATGGGGTATTTCTTCCCACCGGAGAAGGAAAGTAAACGTATGAAGATTTGTTTAAATGGTGGTGGGATTAAAAGGGTTGAAAACAATCCATTTGGAGAGGGAGATGTATCCTTACCAAGATTTAAAGATAGCAACCCTAATGATACAATACCGAGGGAAAGAGTTTGTGAAGTTAAAGCTATATTAGGACACTATGTACCAAAATTACAAAATCATGAAATAATTGATTCCAAAGTGTGTTGGATTGGAGATACCATAGGAGGTCATTTTATTATTGATAAAGTACCAGGGTATCAAAATATTGTCGTTGCCACAGGTGATTCGGGTCATGGATATAAATTTTTCCCTAATATTGGTAAATATATTCTCATGAGGATGAAAGATGAATTAGACGATGAAGATATGAAGGAAAGTTGGAAATGGAAGAATCGGAATGGGTTCAAAATGGTTGATCCAGCACAAAATAAATGGAGAATTACCAATGGTACAAGAGATATAACAGAGGTTGATTTTGTATAAAAACATTAGTTAGGTTGAGGTTCATGTAACTCTTTTAATTTTTTCTTTTCTTCCTTTAACTTTCTAACATCATCTCTTCTAGCCATGCCTTCTTGAATTTTTCTCAATCTTCTTTCTTCTTTCGATTCTTTCTTTTCAGCAACTGGAGGTTTAAAATCAATAATTTCGGCTTTAATTTTATCAAATAATAATTGCATCTTTCTTTCATTTTCAAGGAATCTATCATTAGCTAATTTAGTGATCGTTTTGATATACTGTTCATCAACCAAGGGTATAATTTGAGCATCACCTGTATAAATACCAATTGGTATATCTAATCTAATTGAAATTCTAATGGCAACGTTATTATTAGCACCAATCCCAGATTCTCTGAATCCACAACCCATTGCTGTTGAATAAAGCTTAGAAGCAATTTCAAAATTTCTACATTTGACATGAAAGATAACAGGTTCATATTTAAATAAAACGTATCTTGTATTCATAGATAAAATTGGTAAAGTGCTTGGAACATTTGTATCAAACTTATTCAACCACCAATTATCTAAATCTTTTTTATCATGAGAAACAAATAACCAATGACCACCATTACCCTTGGCACCAATTTGAGTATCAAGGTCAGGATTTTTATTACCTTCAACAAAGACGGATATACGACCAGAGCAAGAAGAAGTTGTTATGAGATCATTATGAGAATTGATTAAATTCATCAAGGGCCAACAGAGGATATCAATAGTACCCTTTGGAGAAGCATCAGGGGAGTCTTTTGAGTTGAAAGTGATTTCTTTTAAAATGTGTGATTTCTTTTGATCAAAATCCATTATGGGGGGATATAGTATAGGGTATATATAACTATGTAACTATAAAACAATAAAACTATAAAACTATAGAGTATATTATATATACAGAGAGCAATGAAATTTTTATTTTTCAGATCTTGCACCGCCTTGTTTTTTGCACCGCCTTGTTTGCACTGCCCGGTTTACGGGATGACTCCACGACAGTGTCCGGTGTCGTGGGGTGCACGGGTGGCATGCGATTCTCGGAGATAAGGTCCCTTTTCTCCTTTTTTTCTTTCGGTCCGTTATTCCGTGTGGCGCATGTATTTGATGACATAAAAAGATGCGTCAGATGTGGCGCATGCGGAGTAACGGAAGCTCATCAATCATCAATTGGAATCTCTATAAAAGACAGTATATTTCCCCATTATTGAATCCTTGGTATCAGAAACTTATATTAATTAACAAACAAGTAATCTATTTAATATGGTTTACACTGCAATCGATATCGATTTAGAAGAACAAAAGTTTCAACAGGAAGTTGATGAAGTTAACCAATGGTGGTCAGAACCAAGATGGGCTGGTATTAAGAGACCATATACTGCTGAAGAAATCGTGATGAGAAGATCCACTCTTGTTAACCCAAATGCTTCAGATTTCATGGCTAGAAAGGCATTTGATTTGATTTCTGAACATGCTAAAAATGGTACTGCCTCTTTCACCTTTGGTGCTCTTGACCCAATTCATGTGGCTCAAATGGCAAAGTATCTTGATACAGTTTACGTTTCTGGTTGGCAATGTTCCTCCACTGCTTCTACTTCAAATGAGCCTTCACCAGATTTAGCTGATTACCCAATGGATACCGTTCCAAACAAGGTTCAACATCTCTTTTATGCCCAATTATTCCACGATAGAAAGCAAAGACATGAAAGATTTTCATTGTCAAAGGAAGAAAGATCAAAGTTAAATTTCACTGATTTCTTAAGACCAATTATTGCAGATGGTGATACCGGTCATGGTGGTACCACTGCTATCTTTAAGTTAACTAAGATGTTCATTGAAAACGGTGCTGCTGGTATTCATATTGAAGATCAAGCTGCTGGTACTAAGAAATGTGGTCATATGGGTGGTAAGGTTTTAGTCCCAATCCAAGAACATATTAACAGATTGATTTGTATTAGAACCTCTGCCGATGTCTTCCGCTCTTCTCTTTTGATTGTTGCTAGAACAGATTCAGAAGCTGCTACTTTAATTACTTCTACTATTGACAACAGAGATCATTACTTTATTCAAGGTTCAACCAATCCTGATATTGAACCCTTGGTTGATGTCATGAACAAGGCTGAAGCCAATGGTGCATACGGTTCAGAATTAGAAAACATTGAAAGTCAATGGATTAGAGATGCTGGTGTCATGCTTTTCCATGAAGCTGTTGAAGCTGCTATTAACAAAGATGATAAAATCATTGACAAAGCCGCTGCCATTAAGAAATTCTCTGATGTTATCGGTCCATTGTCTGGTAACTCCAACTCCGAAGCTAGAGCTCTTGCTAGAGAAATCTTGGGTTACGATATCTCCTTTAACTGGGATAAGCCAAGAGTTAGAGAAGGTTACTACAGATACCTTGGTGGTACTCAATGTGCTATTAACAGAGCCAGAGCTTTTGCTCCATACACTGATATGGTTTGGATGGAAACTAAGTTACCAATTTACGAACAAGCTAAGGAATTTGCTGAAGGTGTTAAGGCTCTTTACCCAGATAAGTGGCTTGCATACAACTTATCACCATCTTTCAACTGGAATTCTGCTATGACTCCACAAGAACAAGAAACTTACATTCCAAGATTAGCAAAGCTTGGTTTCGTTTGGCAATTCATTACATTGGCTGGTTTACATACTACTGCTCTTGCCGTTGATAACTTTGCTAGAGACTTTGCTCAAATTGGTATGAGAGCTTATGGTCAAAATGTTCAAGCCAAGGAAATTGAATCAGGTGTTGAAGTTGTTAAGCACCAAAAGTGGTCAGGTGCTGAATACGTTGATTCTATTGTCAAATTAGTCACCGGTGGTGTTTCATCCACCTCTGCCATGGGTGCTGGTGTCACCGAAACTCAATTTAAATAACTTTGTGTCATGATGAGATAAACGAAAGCGGCTCCCGCAAAATAACACGTATTCCAATTAAAAAGAAAGCATAACATTTGTTGTTGTACAAAGATGTTGTTTTCAAAATGAGAACAATTCCTTTGCATTACATATAAACTATATTATACTATATATGAATTTGTTTAAAATAAAAGAGGTTTGAAACTTTTTTAACTTTTAATTTGCACCCCCATTGTAATTGTTGCATGATTCTTTTTTTGATCAAATTAAAGAAATGAATCAATCAGTTTCAAACGCTAGTAAGACCCATCAACTTGAATTGAATAGACCATTGAATGGATGCTATTCAATAGCCAATAACCATATTCAGGGTTCTCTGAACATTGGTAAAAGTAAACAGGGATTTTTTTCCAGATCAAGGAATAGTGATATAAGTTATGGATTTAGAGGTTATTTAAACGTTGATAGGAATGGTGAATTCGATAATATATTATTTTTTGATTATTCACTGAAAAGCCCGATGATGAATGTTATTTCCATTGATTTTGAATTCCCCTGTCATGAAATGTATTTACCATCAAGTTTTCAATTTAATGATTCAAGAATAAGGCTTAGTATTAAAATCAAATATGAAATCTATGTTGAGGATAAAACTTGGGAGCTGATTTACCAGGGAAAGAATTTAGATAATATGAAGATGAATAGTGATTTTATTTGGAGTAATTTAATGGATAGTAATGGTTGTAGAATTGGTGTTAAGAGGTATTTTAATTTAAATGCACCAATTTCAACACAAATACAATTTGTATTGGAAAAGTTTCAAGTTGAACAAATCCATTTTAATTTAGAAACAGATATTGTTGTTAATGTTAATCATCGGAAATCAATGTCCTACAACACAATTAATTTAGGTGCAGTTGATTTCAATAGTAATCAGATTGATAAATCAATTGTTCAAATATTTAATAATAGGAGTATTTTGTGTGATTGTTCCATTTTAGATTTATTGCAAACTAATAGTCAAATTATCATAGGGATTAAATTTGCTAACATTGATGAAATTATTTGGGTTTCAACTGGTTGCACATTTGATTTCCTTATTGAAGAAAGACTACCACCAAGTTACGATAATAAGGCGCAAGCACCAATTGTCAATGATACTTTACCTGATTACGCATTGGAACAAGAATCAATTCAACCACCAGATTATAAAATTTGAATTTAAACATAAGTCTTTTATTAAATTATTATATATAATACACAGAATAGAAAACAACACTTTGTCAACCCATTAATTCACTCAATCTATTATCATCCTTTTTATTTATGAAATACCTTTGATTATCCATATACTTTTGAATATTGGATTCCTTTTTCAATTTCGAAAATAATTCAGCTTCCTTATCATCAGATATATTTTGTAAATCAGGAGGTATTTCTTGCATTTGAACACTTGGCGCTTGATTAAGGTAACGTAAATTTTCCATTAATTGACTATGTAAATTTTCCAAATACTTTTTAGAATTTTTATTTTCAAATCTATCACCAAGGTTTGGATGAAGTGAATAGTCTGGTTCAAACCATGACCTAAAAGGTAAAGTATCCGGTAATTTTGAAGTCAAATTCATATTTGTTAATACACTTGTTTCATAACACCATAATCTACTAACATTCCTTGGTGTATAGCCACCACCACCAACACAAAGCATTGGTATATTAAAAGATTTGATAAATTTAACACATTCACCATGAGCTTTAATATTTAAATTGAAACATCCTAGTCTATCATGACCAAGAGAGTCTGCACCACATTGTTGAATAATAACTGAGGGTCTAAATTTCGTTATAACTGGTTCCATTACCGATTTGAATAGCCTAATATAATTATCATCATCAATACCATCTTGTAAAGGCACATTTAATGCAAAGTGTTTTCCCTCTCCAACACCTATTTCATCATAATTACCTGTTCCCGGGAAGAAATTCCCATCATATTTATGAAATGAAACTGTCATAACTCTATCGGTTAAGTAAAATGCTTCTTGAACTCCATCACCATGATGAAGGTCAATATCAATATAAAGAACTCTTGGATGGACCCTAAGTAAGTTCAATATAGCCATAACAATATCATTAACGTAACAAAACCCACTTGGTTCATATTTCTTTGCATGGTGAAGACCACCAGACCAATTGATTGCAATATCACTCATATTTGAAATTAATTTTCTTGATGCATCTAGTGAAGCACCTGCATAATATTGACAATAATCATACATACCATCAAAAACAGGACAATCATCACCAATATTGAATTTCTTAATATCCTGTGCAAACTTTGATGAATTTTGTGGTGTTATTCTTTGAAGGAAATCAATATAATCTTCAGAATGAAAATCCAATAGTTCTTCCTTGGTAGCTCTCCTAGTTTCATAAAGATCCATTTGATTATGGAGTCCATATGAACTCACTAAATGATCTGTTAACATCAACCTGAATGGTTTCATCGGATGCATTACACCATAATGATATTGAGAAACGTTTGGATTGAAATGGTAAGACACCCTTGGTGCTCCACTTGACATCGGTGTTGCCAGGGGCGTGTGCTTCGCCGTGGTATTATCCACTGTAAACGTCGGCACCTCGTCTTCTAACCACGACATTCCTTTATATAGCCTTAGGTAAATAACTGTTATATATTTATAAAGGTGAAGATTTTCAAATATTTCATTTCTTGTCTCTTCAATAACTTCTTCTATTGTAACTAAAAAAAAGGAATGTCTGCTGGTTTTGACCGTCACATCACTGTCTTCTCTCCTGATGGGCGTCTTTATCAAGTCGAATATGCGTTCAAGGCAATCAATGCTGCCAATTTAACCTCTCTTGCCGTTGTTGGGGAGGACTCTGTTGTCTTTGTCAATCAAAAGAAGGTGGCGGATAAATTGGTTGACGCCTCCAGTGTTTCCTATATCTTTACTATATCTCAACATGTTGGGATGTTGGCTACAGGGTCCATTGCTGATGCTAGATCACTTGCCACGAGAGCCAGATCCGAATCTGCTGAATACAAGTATAAATATGGTTATGAAATGCCTGTTGATGTTCTTGCTAAGAGAATGGCAAATTTGGCTCAAATTTATACTCAGAGAGCTTACATGCGTCCAATGGGTGTTGCACTAACGTTTATTGCAGTGGATGATGAATTTGGTGCTTCATTACTTAAAACTGATCCTGCTGGTTATTATTTCAAGGCAAAGGCAGTTTCTACAGGTCCAAAGCAAACTGAAGTGTTAACAAATGTTGAAAGAAGTTTTAAAAAATTACAAAAGAAAGATGATACTGTTAACGTTGTTGTTCAAGGTGACTGGAAACAAGTTGTTGAATATGCAATTACAACCTTAAGTACTTCCTTAGGTTCAGAGTTTAGAAAAACTGATTTAGAAATTGGATTGGCAACAAAGGATGAATTTAAGATTTTAACTCCAGAAGAAATCGATGAAAGATTAGTTTCTATTGCTGAACAAGATTAATTTATCTTTTTTGTTATATAGATATAATTTATAATGATAAACTTGATGTTTTAAAATAAACACAAATTAACATAACTTTTTTTATCTTAATCTCTTACATATAGCTAGCTCTAACTTTATTTTTCATCCTAATAAACATAAGGAATGAAAAGCCATGGGCATTCCTCTTCATATTTATCCCAGTCGTCACCATATTTCTTTCTACATTTGGCAATATCTCTTTGAGTTCTATGAATTAAAACAATGAAATAGAAAATTGGGAAAAACCATGGGAAAATTGAATTGAAACCACAAATTAACGCCCAAGTACAAGATTGAACCCAATCGGCAGTATAATGGATCTTTCTAGCATATTTAACCCAACCATCGATCAATAATGTTGAACCATTCTTACATTTAATATATTTTGGATTCTTTAAAATTTGATATGGTAAAAATGGGAATGTTTTCCTGACACGAGTATCACCAGACATGGTCTTTCTAAATGAATTCTTTTGAGCATTTGCTGTATCAAAAAAGTAATAAGAAGCCAAGAGGAGGAAAACGCAAATAATTATATAATTTGTTGATTTCGTGCATTGACTTGGTTCATGATAATATAAATATAATGCACCTTGGCAATAAGAATATGGGACACCAGCAATATTCCAAAAGATTAACATAAATCCAAATTTTTCGTATGCCATATCCCAAGTTGGAACAATTAATTCTTCACCTTTTGAGCAAGCATTGGCATAGATGTAATAACAAAATGTTAAGAAGATTGCTTCATTCGAAACATAACCATAAGTTTCATATTGTTTTAAAACAACCGCTAAGCCTAAGAATAAAAGGGTGTACCAAGGTAATCTGACTTCAAAAAACATTTTTAAATCAATAATACCAACTCTAGGATTTAATGGTGCGCCCATAAACATATCATAAATATGATTACCTGACATTCTATGATAATCCTTCGAAATCGTCAATGTAAAAACATAAAGGGAAATTGAAAATAGGAACCCATAAAATATGGCACAAGTCATAATTTCTGCAAAGTGATCTAAGATATAATATAATTTAAAGATACCTGTGAAATGTAGAACTAAAATACCAACAATACTAGTGTAAAGTGAAGCATATGCATTACAGAAGTAAGGCAATTGTAAATTATTCAAATGTTTTAATGGTTGACCCTTAGTCCAAACACCTGGCAAAGTAACATAAAGAATTCCTTGAATTAATATGAAAGAAGAGAAGACAATAAATGAAAATTTTGAAGGAAATGCAAAATCCCAAAAGTAATTGTTCATCTTTGAAAGGAATTGTCCCCATGATTCACCTGCAACTGGCAAAGCTGGAGATCCATCATAAAATTGTTGTGAGATCCACATATAATACATCAATAATGGAAATCCAATCATCATACCAACTGCACCAATTGGCCCTCCAAATTCATATTCTGTTGTTGGTTCATAGTCCTTTGGAGTAGAATCGACCTTTTTGTCAACTTTAGAACTCATATAACTAATATTTGACAGAGACAGTAAAGAAAGAAGGAGTATATGAAATTCATCAGTTTTTTTTTCAAGATCTTTCGGTATTCTCGTATACGTCGTTCCCGTGAGGAGTTGAAAAAGTTAAGTTCCCCACAAAAAAATGTGCTCGTTTCAAATAGGTGTAGTGCTAATGAACCTCTTTAGATATAGCTATGTATTAACGTATTTTCCTAAACGGGTAAAGGTTTTCCTAACTCTAAGACGGTATTTTATAGTTCGGGTTATTCACCATAAATTAAACTATATTTCAGTTTTTTGTCATTGTATAAATCTTATCAATGTAGAACATGGTAATAGTATCTTGACCTTGTTAAATTAAATGAAAAATGAATATTGATAACTTGTTGAAATATTAATGTTCATTGTTAAATTATTGTAAGTAATACTAAATATAAAACTCAAGTTTAAACTTAGCTCATTGTCCTACGTACAGGTATTACGTTAAATACCAAAATCGTATCAGGCCATTTCATTAATAAAAAAAGAGTGAACTTGTTTTATTATTTTATAATTATAATCAATATTTTATGTATATGTGAAGATGATTAGGGATTGT
This sequence comes from Saturnispora besseyi, assembly GCA_030571455.1. Classification (NCBI taxonomy): domain Eukaryota; kingdom Fungi; phylum Ascomycota; class Pichiomycetes; order Pichiales; family Pichiaceae; genus Saturnispora; species Saturnispora besseyi. Next base: position 608,583 of record JAJLXR010000002.1, on the reverse strand, counting down.
TATATAAACCTATATCTGAATGATTAAAGAAGTTTTAAAGAATGATAAAAGTTGAGGTAAAGTGGACATTCTTGTATAGAAAAAATATTGATTATAAAGATAATCTTAGAATGGTAAGATATTACTGAGCTAGACATCAAATATAAAGTTACATCCTGATATTTGATCCTTAAAGGAGCATATCTTACTGTTTATATATTAACCTGACTATCATTAAGTTCTTATCAAACAATAATTAACTCAATTGTGAGTAGTAACTCTTACCTAGATTTAATGCTTGTGATCTGCATTTAATCTGATAATGATACTGAGCACAATTCACTATGCGAATATAAAAAGAAACGATATTATTCTAACAATATACTATATAGCATTTAACAGGATATTTCTTTATTAGTTTTTTTTCCCTAGATTACAGGTATATGAATTTTCAGAGGTTTCCAGGGAACAGATAATTTTATATAACATCCAAGTGGCAGTTTGGCCGAGTGGTCTAAGGCGTCAGGTTAAGGTCCTGATCTCTTCGGAGGCGAGGGTTCGAACCCCTCAGCTGTCATTTTTTTATTGAACTTTAACAAATCCTAAAGTGGATACTATAACTGTTAATTTTGATTTATATATTATACAATATATAATGTCTATTCATATTTTTTTTATTAATGATTAATAGTAGAATTATCTAGCCATTTAACAGTAATTGACTCATTTGAACAAATAATATTAATTTGCTCTATCGTAAACATATCAATTTACAATAATCAGATATATTTGACAAATTGATCTCCTGTTAAAATTTTAAACCTATTAAAAGCTATAAAATAAGTTATATCTTCTTCAAAATTTTACAATTTTTTTCGTATACGATTTTTAATTTAGCAATAACATCCTTCGTATTCAAATTATTACTGCCTTCTTTATCCTTTTTGTTCACAGATTCAACTGTGGATAGCCTTGAATTATTCTTATATCCATTAATTTTGACTCCATTAACTTTATCAAACCCTGCTAACGTAAACAGTTTAAATAATGGTTCCGGAATTATACTGAGTTCATCATTATTTTCAATCATTTCATTAATTACTTCAATTGATAAAAATTGGCTTTCACTATTACTATTATCAATAATTGATGCAAAAGGTCCTAATTTAATTGATGTATCATTTCTAATATTATTTGAATTAGAGTAAAGAATATTCGGAGTTAAAACTGTTGCTAAATTATGTGAATCCATTTTAGATCCTCCATCCATTTCTCCTGTATTACTCTCTAGATGTGCAAATGTTGAAACCCATGATAGGAATGCAAATAACACCTCCGCTAAATCTCTATTAGCCTTGGGCAACAGTGCATAACCTATCTTTAATATTCTTTCTCTCATTTGAAATTTATCTTCATTTTCTTCTTTTATCCCTATCCTTTGGCTCAATAAAAATAAATCATATAATTTAAATGTCAATAATGGAATTGGTAAATCTCTCAAAAATTTCTTTAAAACTGCAGCCAATTGGATTGGCGTTTCTTCTTTTAAATTAATTCTTTGTAAAGCTTCATCTGGTTTATTATTTTTGCCATCTAATTCCTCAACTAATATACGTAATTTCTTAATGTTACCATTCAATCTGAAAACTCCCTCTGCACTTAAATCCTGTGTTTTCATAGCATGAATTAATTCATCAACTAATATCGGTATTCTAACTCTTGATTCTCCAACCCCCAAGTCACTATCGGTACCATATTTAGTAACAACAGTTGATAATGGAACACCAAAAATTCCATTCCCAGTTCCTGAAATTGTTGCTGATCCTGATTTAAATTCGTTCTTGGTTTCAAGGATGTTAACATTAGTTTCATTATCCTTATTATTGTCTTTACCAAATAATTTATCCCAAAATGATGCATTCCTTTTGACATCAATTAAAGCAAGACAATCTTCTAAACTAATTTGATATTCTGAGTTTAATGTCTGCCATAAAACGAACGCTGCAACATGTCTCATATAGTCATGTCCCAATTCATTTAAATCAGAATATCTTCGTTCTGTTTTTGGATCTTTATTTACTTGCAAAATATTAGTTTTCGCTTGAGGTTTATTAATTAAGTCACCATTATTAATCTTAACCTTTTCCTCACGTTGAACTGGGATCGATTGTGGTAAATTAGCAATAGCCGGTGAGAAATTTCTCTTTTGAAATCTAAATGCATTGGGTCTGTATTCTCTGGCTTGCTCTGTTGAAACAATTCTAGGTATATCATCAAGTGTTAAAGATTTTTCATTTTGAAGTAATTTTGATGTCATCGTTGCATTAACTGTTGGTGCTTTGGTTTTCTTATTAGGTAAATCTTGAATAATTATCTTTTTTGAACCCTTTCTACCAACTGATGATTGCTTTTTTAAATATCTCTTTGCACTATCAAGCCTACTAAGTTTACTATCTTCACTTTCCAATGATACATTAGCATTATTATCTTCTTCAATATCTTCAGTACCAGCTGCATCTGCCACTGGTGCAGTTACAACAATTGATTTCTTAATTTCTTGATTAACATTTTGAAGTTTCCTACCTTCTCTCATTGATCTTCTTCTTGTGATATCGTTAACAGATTTATCATAATCATCATCATTGCTGCTAGTATTGCTGTCATTAACTATCGGATTTATATTATGATTGTCATTATTATTATCAAATTTGTTTAATGCTGCTCTGGATCTCAAAAGTGCAATTTTTAATAAATAAACAAACTGAAGTAACTTGGATATTTCTTTAAACCCAGTTCTAGCACCAACATCCCGAGAGGCACATGATGCACATAAAACAGTTTTAGTACTTGGATTATAAGTAGTTTCGGCCAATGATTCAACTCCATTAGTTTTATTATTAATATTGCTTTTATTATTATTGTTATTATTATTATTATTATTATCATTATTGTTATTATTATTATTGGCATTACGAATACCTTTATGACATTTGATACATTTTAAGCAATCAAAATGCCATCTTCTATTGATAATTTCAGAATCCGATTTACCTGACCATAGAGCGCATGAATCTTCTATACTTTTTTTGCATTCTTCGCAACAATCATTTGAACGTGAAATGACATTTGTGAGTTCAGGAAATATACCTAAGGAGTTTTTTTCAACTTTATTGTTAGACAATGAAATTTCTCTTAAAAATAAATCTGTTGCTTTCATAGTCTTCGACAATTTATTATATTCCAATGCTAATGTAATCCCAGTTCTAGAAATCAATTTAATATAATGAGCTAAACCTGAAATTAAAGACAATAGATCCTGTGAATATTTTGTATTTGTCAACTTTTGTGAAGTTATATCTCTTAAAAATGTTAAATAAAATAGTAACTTACCTGATAATAATCTTGGTTCCTTTGACAATTCAACAATTGAAGAATCATTTGGCAAATGTAATCCTGATTTTTTAGCAAATTTATTTAATGAATCAAATGCTGTAAATAATATTTCAATTTTCAATACTAAATGTGCAGCGACTGATAATCCACGATGTTTATTACACATTGTTGCAGAATGTAACATTTCAGAAATACATGAAGCACATGATTCTTCAAATTCTGATAATGTACACCAAATATCAACAGTTAACTTTTCCAATGCATTTTCAGCACGTATTAATTTAGCAGAATTATTTGAATTTTTGATATCATTTAAGTTATTAAGTTTCATACCAATACAATCAGCAGTGACATCAACATTCCAGAATTTATGGACCATGAAACACTCAGGATGCCACTGCTGATCATTACCACCTCTATGCAATTCGACGTACTGTTTTAATATGGCAGAATGACACCCAGCACAATTAAAAGCATGCAGCTGAGAATAATGATAATGGCAATAAATTTTACCCTCATTTGCATAATAATCATCAGAATCAAATAATTTATGACAAACCTCACAATAAAAGTGTTCAGGGTGATATTTTCTACCTAATGCCGTAATGTAAGATCCTCTAATAGCCGAATCACAAGTATAACATATAACATCAAGCCTTTTAAAGTAGTCATATTCACAAAGTGGATATGATTTTAAAATTGATTCATCTTCAATGGAGGGCAAATCCGCAGAGAAGAACTTTTGTGAACATGGTTTGCCACAATCATAGCAAGTAAAACAATTGATATGATAAACCTTATCAAGAGCTCGAACAAGAGTACCAATGATTGGAGTTTGACATTTATTACAAATTTTAACCTTCTTTTGTCTTTGTTGATTTTTGTTGTTATTATTATTAATATTAAGTGATTGAAGTCGATTTTGAGTGCTAATTTGGTTGTTCACTTTCAAGGGAGATCTTAAGATAGAAATCTGATCATTGTTTGGTTGACCACCGTTTTGTATTGAGTGTTGTTGCTGTTGTTGTTGCTGATCAATATGTGGTTTTGAAGGTGAATTTTGATTGCTTTTAGGAACAGCTAAGTTATGATACAAATGAGTTCTGGCACTTTGTGAGCCGTCAGTGTCTTCTTTGCCGTTAGGGAAATGAGGGTACTGTGCAGTGGCCATCACTCTTGGTGCAATGGTCGATTTCCCGTTGTGAACGTGTTCTGATACTTCCAAAAAACGAATATGCAAATGGGATTCAAGCTTTTTTTTTTCAATACTCTCTGTTTACTCTTTGACAAAAATAGAAAGCATATTTTATTTACATACACTATGAAACTCTCTGGACGAAACATCTTGCGCTGGAGACCGCTACGTAAATGGAATACAGTCACTTTCGTCTCCACTATCTTCAGAACTCCCCAATGGGGTCTCTTCTCCTTCGTGAGACTTGCTGGCTCCCTTTGCAGCCGTTCGCTGCGAGTTATGCCCAAACACATCAAACAAAGCATCTTCAACATCAAACGAACCCTCTCTTTCCTTACTCCAAATCCTTTGTAGTTTCTTTAAGGATAGCTCACCACTTCCAACACCTAACTTGATTAATCCATCAAAACAACATTCAATAATGATCTTTTGTTTTGGCGTTAAACAACATAATCCACAGACATAAAGTGGCCATTGAATCATAACTAATCTACTATCGATACTAAAATTTAAGAATTTATCGAATTCAAAAATTGGCCAGCCTTCAACACTTTTTTGGGAAGATATTATAGTAGGACTTTTGATTGATGCAATTCCATACCTATTTATTAACTCATTATCATCAAGTTCATTGTGCCCTGTGTATTTACCCTTCCAGGAAACTATAGGTGCCAAACCCGCTAGCATTCTATCAACAACGTCTTTAACAAACGATGATTTAATACTCATCGTTCTATGAACTAATAATTTCAATAGTATTGCATCGGCATATAATTGTTGTGATAGATCAAACCATGAATAATAATCTCCAGTACTTGTTTTAATATAAGCAGATGTGAGAACTTTCGTAGATTTATTATCTGTGAATGCCTGCCTTGGATGTAATGGATGATCTCCGGGAATATGATACGGTAATCTATTTGAAATATATTGGAATTGCCTTGCTCTTTCTATTTTACCTAATAATTTCAAAATAAAACTTGAATTTAAATTAACTAATACGGATTTATCATCTTGATTTGAGCTAATTATTGTCTCCAATATCTTTTGATAATTTGAATCAGCTACTACATCCCCATTACTTTCAAATGCTCGAATACTTTCCAACCCCAAAACTAAATCATTGAACGCTTCAATAACACTCTCATCGTAACCAAGATACATAATAAAAATCCTAGGATCATGTAATGTACCACATTTGAAAGAAAATCCAAATTCAATCATTGCGGAACTAATTGATCCCTCAGATGAATCTGTTGATGTTAGTAACACTGGTAAGAACTCCTTCAACTCATTTAAGTCATGAATTGTACCACCATTTGGCGATGAAACTGCAGCAAGGACTTCCATCGCATAAAACCATAACCAAACAATTACTAATTCAATCGAGCACGACTCTCTCTTAATACTACTCTTTTCCATAATGCCCCATTTAACATAATTAATTAGTAAATCTCTTGCCCCATGTAAATGATCTCTCCATTGACCACCCTTTAAACCTGAAAAATCAGACGCCAAGACTAAAATTGTCATAAGCAAGGATTCGATATTATTGAGAGTTTTTTCTTTTGATAATAATATATCTGAAAGTGACCGGAGACACGAAGAAAGATAAAAAGCTCTAAAATTTTTATGATATTCTAATCTTTCTTCGCCTTCTGAACGTTTTGCTTTCTCATACTCAGGGGTTGCATTATCAAGATGTGAATCATGTACTGACTTAACTATTCTTTGTTGAACTTGATAAATTTCATATCTTGCAGAAATGGCTAGTACTGCAAATAATAAATGTGGAGCGTTCTTAGCCTGACTTAGAAATGTATTAATGTATGCGTTGTTAATGTATGTTGTACCAAATGGTAAAAAATTTAATTGTATATTAGTATAGAATATCTTCAGATATGCACATTGTGTCGATTGTAGGGACCAATTGAAGTAATTTGCCAACGATCGCTTAGTATTGTCATTAACTGTCGTATTTAATAGCTTAATATAATCAAAATCATTACTATATTTATGAGCTGCTTGAGGGCATGGATAAGCCTTTAACCCAACTGATCTAATAATGTTTGTGCTACTTTGATATGGAACAGTTGATGTTATCCGTGATTGAACTTTTGATTCCATTGAATAATACTCAGTCAATGAGAGATTGATTGTATTAATATATCTATTATTATTAATAACAGGATATGCATCGCTTAGAGAATCGCCAGTGGACTGCAATTGACTAGACTGCTTGTGTTGTTCACGATTGTTGAGCTCATCAGACAATGACTCCAATTCTAATATATTCAATGGTTTGGCCGACTTTGCTTGCGTTTGAGGATTCAATTTTTGTTGAATTATTGGCTCTTGGTTGTTATGCACACTCATGTCCAATGTATTATAATTCTCATTTAAATTATTCAAGTCATTCAATTGATTATTGAGCTCATAGCTATCCATATCAAAATTAGCAAAGAATCCATTTAAGTCAGAGATTAAATTAGTGGCACCATCTAAAAGTGAACTTTCAAGTTCATCTTGGTTATGCCTTTGGTTACTTATATTTGAATTAGAAGTTAATAAACCCGAGTCAGTATTAGTAATATCTGTTTTACAATAAGAGGGAAATAAGTCTGGTGTATTATTTTGAATCACCAATGGAGGAGTATCCAGGAACGGGTTGACCTTCAGTTTCTTAATTTGGTTATTAACGGTAGCGTTTGGTTCAACCTTGTTAATAGGAGAAGATGTGACCTCATTAGTCTCCATATTAGTCAACTTTGTAGCACCCAGGGCACCATTTGATTGTATAACGAGTGATCTCGTTGATGAAAACTTGATGCTCTTAATATATGAGCAATCTCTACCAGTTGTAACACAGTTCCTACACTTTGGTTTAGATTCATCGCATCTTGTCCTTCTCTTTTTGCATGTAACACAACCATTTAACGAGTAAGGTCCCTTTTTCCTTGTTGGTTTCATCTACCAAATAGAACAGATCTAGCTGTGAAATCTAAATAGGAGGAGAACTAATATAACCCACTAATAGGCGGACTCTCCATGTGGTTCCCCTTCTCTTTCTACACAGAATTAATACCTTGTTTATTATTTTGAAATTTCACTCTGGAGAGCTTCAGGTTACCTGATTAAGAAGGTGCATCCCTAAAATAGCTCATCCGCTCAGCACATTTGACATATAGGATGGGGATAATTATTGTTTAAAACGATAAACGTATACACACAAAATGATGGGAATGCTATACATCAAACTTCTGGGTTTGCTATTCTTCTGAAACAGGCAATGTACTTGCTACCGTTGTTTCTCGCAACTTTTTTACCTTCTTCAGTGGCATGTGTCATAATTTCAACACATTCATCTGCCTTTTCCTCTTCTGGTGTAAGTCTTTCAAAGAGTGGATGTTCTTCTAAATGTAATTTCATCCATTCATGTAAATCAAGAACATCGGTAATTGTATAGATAATACCACCTTCTTTCAAAACAAAGGCATATTCACTCAATAACGTACGAGTAACAATTCTAGCCTTATGTTTTCTTTGTTTAAAATGTGGATCTGGGAAACAAAAGAAAATCTTTTCCAATTGTGACTTATGGAAGAAGTTTGGTAAGAATTTCATGGAATTGGCTCTGATAACTGATGCATTGGTAACACCATTTGATGCACGTAATGCACGAAGTCTATCTTGAACATATTCGGTAACTTGGACTCTAATTTCCATACCAAGGATTCGACTCTCAGGAAATCTTTCGGCAAGTGTAACGGTTAAACCACCATATCCACATCCAATATCAGCAATGGTGACAGATTCATTTTCAGGAAATGGTTGAATCTTAGCTTCTGGATTCTTTTCTAAGATATTTTCCCTTTCAGTTGTAGTTAATGGTTGATATAAAGTAGACCAATCCATATGATCTGGGGACACTGGGTATTGTAATTTATGATCAGAGAATGGATTAGAATGTGCACGTTGACGGTAGTATCTCTTCTTTGGTAAGGATTGTGTATCTTCAACACTTGATTCTGGTCCCGGGGTTGGTGTTTCCAAAAACCCAACCTTTTTAGCATCTGCTTGTGCCTTACGGTACACCTGTCTCTTAGACTCTGGTTTTGTAACCTTATTTTCAGTACCAGACATGTTTCTTTTGTAGCTGTTGATTCTTGATTACAGCAATGAAAAAAAAATTTCAAAATTTTTTTTCATTTTATTTTTTTAGAGTGAAAAACTAGTTTAATTACGTAATCAAGCTTTAAAGATGATGTTTAATAGAGGATGGAATAACAGTGACGATATACATTTAAGTAAAATACAAGATTTCAAGTTTACCATTTCTTCAATAATAATAATAATATTATTATTATTCTTTTATTTTTTTAATCTTTTGGTGTTTACTATATACAAAAAAGACAAATTATAATAATAATCTAAGTGTTCATTTTCAGTGCATCCTATTTTACTCAAAACAACCTCTGTTTAATCCTTGGATTCATTATTAGAACCTTCTAGTTCTTTTTCTAATTCATTTTTCCTACTTTCAAAAGTCATAACTAAGTTTTGAGAAGCTGACTCTAATGTACGAACAATTCCAGCACCACTGGCCATAGTCAATAAACCAATCATTTCAGCTCTCAATTCAGGTAAGCTCTTCAATTCAGAGAAGTCCTTAACTTCGGAAATGTTAAAGAAATCATCACCGACTTTACCTCCCATGATAAATAACTTTTCCTTTTGTGCTTTAAGAACCTTAGCGACTTCCTTAACCTTCTTTGGATCTAAATCTGGAATCAAAATAGCAGCAGTTGGACCCTTAACAAGAGCTTCTAATGGGTGATGAATTTTGTTTCTCTTGACCATTCTATGTGCTGCCTTTGAAGATGGATCTTCATGACGTGAAGCACGAAGGAAATATTTAAAAATGGAACCTTTTAACTTTCTGAATTGGATATCTGGTGAAACCTTATGAAGTTGCTTTCTCACAGTTTCATTTTCACTTGCAATTAAGTTATTATGATGTGCTAATAAAACAATTGAGTTTTCTTTCCACATATGAGAATAAATATCTAAAAGATAAGTCTTACGAGAATTAGCAGCCTTAAAAGTGTTTCTAGCTGGTGCAGCCACAGTAGCAAACGCCCTGGTAATAAAACTATTGAACATCATCTTCTCCTATTTAACCACTTGAGAACAGAGTTATATTTTCTTCTTATTCTTCTTCTTTTGATGTTGAAACTTTTTTTTCTCAATTGAAAAATTGAGAAATTGAAGTTTCCAGAGACAGCTGCTTACGTAAAACCATAACCAAATTTCACAAAAGAAAACTAAACCATTTAATAAAAAAAGAAGGAATATATAACAGAGGGTTTCTTGATAAAGAGAGTATAATACGTCAAGCTATTTGTAAATCATTAAACACAATCCCTGGTTCTGATTGTCTTCTCATCCAAGTTTTAATTGATCCAGATTTAGTATTAACTTCAAACAATCTAACTCTTCTATTGGTACCTCCATAGCCGGCATAGCCACCCTCCCCACCACCACCACCATAACACATCCAAACACCCTCCTTACCATTTTCAACATCATCTTCTCCCTTAAGACAATAATCATTACAATGATCATGTCCGACGGAAACAAATTTAACACCAATGTCCCTTAAGGTAGAGTACATTCCTGAATTGACAGCACCAGCCATAACCCCCTCCTTATAGGTACCAACAAACTTTTTGGGATCTTGTTCATGTTGATCCTGTGCTGGAGAAAATTCTTGCAATGGGATATGGAAAAATGCAAGTTCAATAGGATTATGAACCTTTTGTTCCTCATGATATGATCTAACAGCCTCAATTTGATCTTCCTTGATCCAATCGTATCCATGAACCTTGCCCTTCGGATATGAATGTGAATCCAAAAAGTACATGACAATAGGTGACGTTTTAGCAGTACCAGCAACATCAACAATGTAATTACCTACACCATTCATTTCCGCAGGTCCTGCTTTGGAAAGTGAATATGGTAATTGTTCAAGTAATTCCATCAACCCTTCACGACTCAACGATCCACCTTCATCATCATGGTTACCAAAGACTGCAGCATATGGAATATGCCTTTCGATTAGTGGTGCAACTACCTTCAACAAGGAAGTTTCAGAATCTGGAGAAGCGTCTCCAAATATTTGATCTCCAGTTAAAACAACCATATCTGGTTGTTCTAAATCTAGGACCTTACTAACAAATTCCAATGTAATCTTATCAGCTAAACAATGGCTCAATTCACCTTCATAGAGTGGCCATGGATCTTGACAGGTACCATAACCTGTTGAGAAATGTAAATCCGCCAATTGCAGAATCTTGAAGTTACCATCAGCTTTTGTCTTAGGAGCGACCTCACTCATTTTCTTAGTCTTTCTAGGTTTGTAGAAGAGGTATGCTTCATCATCATATTGATGGTAATCTACATTTGCAATGTCCATTTCAACTTCAGTTTCCAATTTACCCTTTGAGGTAGTAACATCGGTTACAGATAAAGGTACTGGTAATGCTTGCCATCCATTTCTTGGATCAACACTTTGTCTACCGAATAAAATATTTAAATCTGTCATTGAAGAAGAACTGACCTTAGCACCCTTTTTAACCCAAAGTCCATATCCTGCATTAAACCAACCATTATAGTTGATTTCATCAATTGGAATACCAGAACCAGAAGTCCCAGCAACTTGTTTATGAACCTTGAATGGGATTTGGTAGTTACTAAGGTAAACTTCTAAAGCCTTGTTTTCTCCAACAGATTGCTTGTTAACAGTAGGATTGAAAATCACCATATCTTCAATAACTTGGATATCATGTTTTGCAGCAGTATGAACTTCTGTTTTAACAGTTACCATATAAAGCTTTTTGAACCAACCTTTACCAAGGTAAATATCCTTTTGAATAACATTTCCATAGAATTTGACATGTCCTGAATCATCAACATCGTCAACACCAGAAGATGTTAAATCTTCATCCGATGGAAGTTCATCAATTGGTTGTTCTTCTTCTTGTTGCTGTTCTTCTTCTCTTTTTATTTTACTAGAAATCTTATTATTATTATATTGACTATTTAAAAGTCGTTGTTTAACTTCTTCCTTCACTGCAAGAGCTTTCTTCTGCTGGGAATCATATTTAACATTGATTGTACATCTTTTGTAAATACCAAAGATATTAGTGCATTCTTTCCAAGCAACATCAGTTAAAACGTGAATATCCTCTTCCCATTGATTGACAATACTACTACCTGTTAAATCTTCAAATGAATCGACTATATTTGCAACTTTTTTTGGGTTATTATACACTATTGCAAAGGTTCCAACAAAAACCAAGAGTAAAAGAAAGAGTTGAATTAAGGTCCGCCTCCAAAGTCTAGACAGACTCCATTTCATCTTGGATACGCACTAGACTTACAAAGAAAAAAACGATAATGAAAGAAAAAGAAGTAGATTTATAACTCAAGAAGAAAAATCTTTAAACACAAATATTGTCCAGTAGTAAGAGATAGGGAGGTTTTGTGCAGTATATAGGCATCTAGCTAATAACCCATTGATATTCTTTTAAGAAGAGGATGGGCTTTGTGGTCTATGGTCTCCTGTTTTCAGCAACCCAGACGACGACGGGTTGGGGTTAGGAGGAACTATGCGATTGTGGGGATAATGCATTCTTCTATCACTTGGATCAACTACTTTGTCTCCGAACAAAAACTTAGCCCCACAAAGCTCCCTTTCTTCTGCATCAGAGAGCTTCCTAATTGCGTTCTGAACAGGCTGTTCCTTTTTCTCTTCGGCTTGTAACCCCATTTTATTCTTGTAATCGATTGATAACAGTGGCAAAAAGAGAGGCTGATGTACAAAAAGCAAAAATGATGTGTAAGACTATATAACCTCTGTGAGGAATCTGTGATGAAGCAAGTCACTGGCACTTGGACGAAGTCTCCAATCGAGCTCAAACGTCCCCTCTAGGAACTCCACACAGGATTCACTTGCTCCACGAGGAGTTCCCGGCTTTGTGTCGAGGCCAATTCGGAAAATGGCTTGCATCTGTGTAAAAGTAGGATAAGGATGCTTAGCTGTAAGCATTTCGACAATGAGACACCCAAATGACCAAATATCAGATCGGTCAGTGTTGGCTGCTTGCTTAACAATCTCAGGCGCCATCCAATACACTGAGCCCTGTAATGATACCCTTTTACTAGCTTCACTTCCTTCTTCTCCAGATGCTAATGCTTCTACCAGTGCTTCTCCGTCTATCTTTTTAGAAATACCAAAGTCACTAATTTTCACTATACCGTTGTTATCAATGAGAATATTAGCACCCTTAATGTCTCTATGGATGATATCCTTACTATGAAGATACTTCAACCCAACCAGAACTTGCCTACCGAAGTTTTTAACCAAGGGTTCTTCAAATGCGCCATAAGTCTCAAGCATCGAACTAATTGAGCCTCCAGGTATATACTCAAGAAAGATGTACATTCTAGTAGAATCTGATGACGCTCCAAGGTACCTAACAATATTTTCATGATCTAATTCCTTTAACAAAGACATTTCTTGCCTATGTGCATCAACCATTAAGTTGTTATTGTCGTTACTGCCATTAGAAAGTGGCACATCCACTTGTTTAACAGCCATTAACTCCCCGGTAAGCCCATTCAACCCAAGGTAAACAAATCCAAATGAACCTTGACCAATCTTGGCACCCCTATGCCAAACGGTTGGTCCATGTTGGATTTCATTACTTAAAACTTCTTTAACTTCGACCCTTTCTGCTTCAAGTGAAATGAACTCTTCATAGAGGATATTATCATCAGCATCACCATATTCATCATCGCTATCATCCATCAATTCTATAATGCTCTGATCATAAGAAGAGTCAGGCTTTATATATGTCATAGCTGATGAATAATCATCTAGAATATCATCTGTTGGATAATCATCGTTCTCGACATCTTTTGTTCCTGATGTCTTCGATTTGATAGTAACAACATCATCTAAATCTTGTTTATTGACTAACAGCATATCACCAACAGTTTGGTTCATTTGCATAGGAACACCAACTCCAATACTTGCCATGCTAAGTAATGAAAATCTCCTTGATAGTTTAGAAATTGATGATAATTGTGAATACATTGAATCTCTTTTACCAACTCCACCATTTTCCATATTCTTAATAATATCATTTCCATACATCGATAATCTAAGTGAATTTCTAGCAACCTCCTTTAATGATTTCTTATCCACATCTGGGAAATAATCTTTCAAGTTAGTAGTAATTAATTGACTTGGTGGCCTTTGCCCCATAAAGTTCTTTAATTCAGTAATATTGTTTAATTTACCATGTGGTTTATTGCTGTTGGAGAAACGTGAAACTAGTTTATTGTATGTATTTATAGCATCAATTGTAGGTAATTGATTATTTTGACATAATATTAGTAACCCTTCTAAACTTGGTTCTATTTCGAACTCAATGTATTTTAAAAATGATGCTAATTCAATATCATACACTTTGTTTGGGATTCTATTCTCTCCCATGGTGTAAAACGTCCATTCATTGGTGACATAGTTTAAACTAACATTTTCACCAAAAACTTGGTATAGTATTTCCCTTTTAAGATCATCTGCTGTATAATGTGATTCTAATTTTAATTTTAAATGGTATATACTACCATCTTCTGTGATTATTTGAGGACAGACTGAGATATTATCGTTAATATCACCGATTCTATTCTCAATATCATTTAGGGTTTTTGTTTGGTTCACAACGGAATTTTTTAAAATATCCAAGGGAAGTTTCTTCTTAGCAAGTTGAACTCGAAGGATCTTAACAAGTAGTTGAAGACGTAAACGATCACCAACAACGTGAACACCAAGTTCAATTAATGCATCTCTATCTAAATTTAGAAGTAGGTCTGGAGTGATATCATTGTCAACGAAAAGAGGTAAATACGTCAAGCAATTTACACTGGCCAATAGTCGACTTAGCTGTGACGTTTCTGATAGTTTCATCTCCTTATTAGACTTTTATATATAAATGAACAAGAAAATATATATGATTTATAAATAGAGACGCAACTTTACTCAAGTAGAAATTTCTTTACTTTTATTATCATCATCGTCGTCATCATTATTATTGCTATCATTTAGAAACCTATTGACAAAGTAATCATTAACCGTTAGCTTTGTTAAGTCAATGTCTTTTGTTTGTAATGCATCACACTGCTGGCACCTGTCCATCTCCCATCGTTTGATGATGTCATCAGCAGTTGTTTCTGGATCATAAACGTTAGTAGCACAAATAGCATCGAGATAGCAAAGAAAGAACTTTCTAAATCTATCCAGGATTAACAGTGTTGCCTTTTTCAATAACCTTTGAAAGTTTCTATATTGATAAAGTTGTTCTGTTTTGTAATCTTTATCAACAAGTTCATTTTTCAATAAACTCTTACTACTTTTCAATACCATTAAACAAAGTCCATTGATTTCTCCTGTTTTTTGATTAAGATATTGGTCAAACTCATATAATATACTGTAAATGTTTTTATTTTGAAGGTCCATTTTAGTAATATACATTTCTTGTTTTGATTGGATCTTGTTTTGTTGAAATAGTAATGTTGTTGGCGTAGGTAATTGTCCATTGATAGTTTCAACAGACTCTCCTGCAGGTTCAAACCCTGAAGTGACCTTAAAAAACCCTTTAGCTATTTGAATGTTGTTTGTTGAAATGTTTGCTATTTGACTAACCTGTTTTTTGATCAACTCAATGCATCTATGGTATTCAGTGAATTGAATTTTAAATTCATGCCGAAAATATCGAATAACTTGATCTTCTAACTTTTCATCTTTTAAATGGGACTTATACATTGTTCTTGCCGTTTCTGAAATATCTAAATAAACAGGTGTTTGTGCTTGATTCAATTCTATATCATCTTGTGATTCATTTAATTCTTCATTTGGTATAATTACAATAACAGCACGAATCTTTTCAATTAAAACTTCAACTCTTGGACTATTAGAAGACATAAAATCATCAATGCAGTTTAAAAACTGTTGAAGCTCAATTGCTGGTGCATTCACAAGTTCCTTGAAGTTATTAATCCCATTATTGGTTCCATGCTCATCAATGTATTTTTGAACTGTTCTAAAGAACCCACTAAATTTTATACGTTCTCTCATCAGCTTATCCACATAATAGTTTCTCATATCAATGTTCTGGAAATATGATGGATAAACATGTGATAATCTTTGCAAGTGATCATAAATGGCATCTTCTAAGTCTTCAATTGGCGATTCATCATCTAACAACTTTTGCAGCAATAAATCATGGATAATTTTTAATGTTTTAACATTACCAAATATACTAGGAAATAATTGTGGATCGCAGAGTATATTTTCCTCTTCTAAGAACACTTCAAATTTGGTTGACAAGTGGTTTATTATTTTAAACAACTTCACTAACCTTGTTTGCATCAGAACTAATTTATGGGGCGGTTCATTAATTGGTTTAATAGAAGGGGCAATACCTGACCGTTTTCGCAATGAAGTCTTCCTATAGGGACCAGAGAATCGTTGAATTGAACTTGGCATTAAGAACTTTAGTGAAAACTCATGATCGTTTTCCTTATTTGACTCTCTAAATCTCTTTAAGCTGGAAATATCGAGCGGAGCTGTTGATGGAGATGGGGGACAACTGATAACAGTTTCCGTTAAACTAATATCAGTAGAGGACATTCGTTTTTCAGTTGATTTTCCTGCATACTTTTGAATCTCTTCACCTTTGTTTCCTCTGGATGTAAACCATAATGATTGTGAGTATGGATTGGATAAATGCAACCTTAAACCACTAGTGCCCTTTTGGTTTGAAACGTGCGTGGATGTTTGGAAAGGTGAAGGTGGGGTGACATAGGGTTTGTAGACGTCATCAAAGGTTGTTGGAGAAGGAGTTGTTGGAGATTTGAGATTGTAATGTCCACCTGGAGAGGTTGGTGATGTAGTCATCATCATTGGGGAATCGTGAATTAAAAATGTTATCGTTTTTAAGATATAATTGGTTAATAGTAGAATCTAGTGGTATTTAAAGGGAGGTTTCAATCAGCAGTGAACAACTCGTATTTGTAATTTGAAGGTGAGTCTGGAAGGTGTCATGAGCATGTTTTGGAGGTGTTTCAAAATTGTAAAGCATCACTCAGAGAAAAAAAATATTCAGATTCCCAATAGGGGGAAAAGAATCATATCTTAAAGATTGGGAGTAGGTGGCAATACAATGTCTTTGACACATTGGAGACAGTTTCAATTTTTTGAATCTACTCCTATCCAAGACCCTTATTATGGGTCTGATCGTGCATTGTATTCCGAACCAACTTTGAGTGGTATTACCGCTACAAAGGATTATTTGGCTATAGTTTCAGATAATGGTATGGTGAAGTTAATATCATCACAATACGAGCAGCTGGCTGAATGGCGAGTTGAGGATTCTGGTTGGACTGTTTCAAAACTGCGATGGATCAATCCTTTGAAAAGTTTAGCGTCAAAGGGAATATTGATCACCGTTGCAGAAAGACAAGGCCAGTCAGTATCTGTTAAGTTATGGGATTTGGATAAGCTATTATCAAGTAATTACAACTGGATGAAATTTGACCATAATTCCAGTTACAAGTCACATTGCTTGATATCAAATGTTAATGGTGGCAATAATTATCCATTGACATGTTTTGATGCCCTTGATGATTTTTCAATGTTAGCTGCAGGATTTGCGAATGGTACCTTGGTTCTAATTTCAGGAGATCTAGTTCATGACCGTGGTACAAGACAACGTGTTATTTATCAAAGTTCAGACCCGGTGACAGGCATTAAATTTAGAGATGATACCCTAATATACATATCTACTATCAATAAAGTTTTCACTGTTGGGACTACTGGTAAAAACAATGGTAGATGTGAAAGAGTATTGGATGATAAAGCCGGTGCAAATATCAATTGTGTTGATATTACTTCTAGAGATAGCAGAAATAGAGATTTAGTTGTGGGAAGAGACGATTCAATTCAATTTTACAATTCCAAAGGTAAAACATATTCTATTCAATTAGAAATGGAAAAGAAGAGAATTCATTTGTATAAAAGGAGATACCTCTTATTTTCAACTCCATTAACATCGGAACTAACAACAGGTGCGAGTATTGCAGCACATAGAGTAATCATATTAGATTTAATACATAAGTTTGTTATTTTCAACCAAACTGTTAGCAGTCCAATTGTTGAAGTATTCGAGTTGTGGAAAGATCTTTACATATTTACCAGTGATGGTGTTTTGATCAAATTACACGAATTATCCATCAACGAAAAGGTTGACAGTGTTATACAACGTGAGTTATTCCCAATTGGTATTAAATTAGCATATGAAGATGCGAATAAGTTCACCGAATTTGAATTACTTAATATACACAGATCATATGGTGAATTTCTTTATGAAAAGGAGGATTTTAAAGAAAGTATTGAACAATTTATTAAATGCATCAAACTTGGAAAGACCAGTGAAATTATTGCCAAATTTAAAGAAAGTTCCAACATCCCATTTTTAGTAAAATATTTAGAAAAGATGTGCGAACTAGGTGTTACCAACTATGATCACATGACTCTATTATTGAGTTGTTACTGTAAATTGAAACAAAATGAAAAGCTATTGGCATTCATAGAATCAGTTGAAATTGATGAAGAATTTGATATTGTTGAAAAACATCAAAATTTTGATTTGAACTCGATTATAAGCATTTGCAAAGAAAGCGGAGATTTTAAATTAGCATCTGTGATATCTCAAAGGTTTAATTTACCAACAAATGTTGTTTCAATTCAAATGAATGATTTAAATAATCCTAAGCTTGCCATGAATTATATCCAAACATTAAAAATTGATGACTTGTTAAGAGTTTTAATAGAATACGTTGATCAATTGCTTGATATATTACCCTACGAAACAACTAAGCTACTAATTGATGTGTTTACTGGTCATTACACTCCACAACCTTCCTTAGATGACAATGCTATTGCGCAACCAAGAGATTCCAATGAAGCAACAGTTATATCAGAATCAAATCCGTTGTTGACATCATATCAACAGTTCGTTACCTTTATGAAATTAGCAAATTTTAGGGACATACCAGAAGAAGATACGTCGGAAGACTCATATCAACCTCCAAAACCAAGAATTATATTTTCAAGTTTTGCTAAGCACAATTATGAATTTGTTATTTTCCTTGAAGCATGTATTGAAAGTTATGATAAATTTGAAGGGAAAGATGAAGACAGGAAGGAAATCATGATAACATTATATGAAATGTACTTAACTTTAGCTGATTCTAAACGAGATGACATTGAATGGAAGACTCAATGGGAGAATAAAGCTAAGAATCTACTTTTGACTAAACCTGAATGGACGTTAAATGAAAGCGACTCATTACTATTAGCTTCAAACTTATATGATTTTACTGAAGGCGAACTCATAATACGGTCAGCTTCTTCGGATAAGGGTTTATCTGGTTATGAGATAGATATGTTTAGGTCTTTAGTCCTATCAAACAATTGGGATGAATCCTTTGCATTATTGAAAAAGTATGGTGAACATGAACCTGAAATATTTAGTGTGGCTTTGTTCTCTTATACTAGTTCAGATGCCGTGTTTAAAATCATTGGAGAAGAAAGGTTTAAATTTATATTGGATGTTATCGAAGAGAATAAGTATATGACATCACTGGAGATGATCCAAGCTATTTGTTCAGGTGGTGCTAATGTTGAACTTGGCCTTTTGAAGCCATATATTATTAGGAGCGTTGATCGCCAAAGGGTTAATATTGAAAGAGATAAGAAGTTAGTTGATGCTTATGATACGAAGGTTAAAGAACTTGATGCTAAAATCCACAGTCTTGAGAATGAACCTACTATTATTAATAAAAATGGAAACAGTAATACGGGAGGGTGTGAAGTTTGCAAGGGACCTGTTGAATTCCCCATGGTGTTTTTTAAATGCGGTCATCAAGTACATGAAAGTTGTTTAATCGAAACGGTTAGTAGCACAGGAGGATGTCCTCAATGTAAAGGGCTCCAAGAAGCATTAGAAGTTGGCAAAAGGGAAGCTGACGACGAAGCCGTGAGGTCTAAGGTGTTACTACAGGGGTTAGGACGTAAGGATAGGTTCAAATCAATGATGGGGTTCCTTGGCCGAGGTGGATTGAGCGTTAACGAAAGCACTAGAGTTGTTTAATGTAAAAGGAATAACTAAGAAGGTTTTTTATGTTTATCCTTATCTTTTCTTTTCTTTTCTTTTCTTCTATTACATTCTATCGGCAATATCTATAATGCAAACTATATAACTTGATTAAACAATCAAAACTGCTTAGTACGGGACTTCATTCATTTATCGAATTTTGTAGAAAATGAGTTGTTATCGACACACGCTTTAAAATGGCAGCGTTCTCTTTCTCTCATACAAAAAATTAAAAGAAATATTGAAAAATAAATCAACAAACGCCAAAAACAACACATCTTTTAGCACAAAGCGATAATATTGTTCGTGTACCTAGCATGGACCCTAACGCGTTTATTCAGGGCGGGCTCTCTCTTCAGCAGATTCAAGAGGTCACTGCAAGACTCCGTCAACTCAAGGACCAACATGGTGATCAAGTCACGCAGCACCCTCATTATCTAAGGCTTGTTCAAATGCTACAAAATGACCCTAACTATCAACGACTTCAGGTTATGCGACAGAGACAATTACAAAAGAACAGTGAACCGGATGTGTCTACCAATTACCATGCGAGACAGCAACAAGATATGCAACAGCAAGACATGCAGCAACAACAACAACAACAACAACAACAGCAACAACAACAAGCTCAACAACAGCAATTGTTTATGAGACAACAACAACAAGCACAACAACAAGCACAGAAAGAGCAGCAGCAAAGAAACCAACAATCGTCTCAACAGCAACAACAGCAAATGTTGTTTCAGCAGCAACAACAGCAACAACAAAATAGTCCGATGCCTACTATAGCTACACCTGCATCTGGCCCTGGGACACCATCATCAAATCATTCAAGACCAGTAATGTCTTCTGCTGTGTTTTCAGGCCCTCAGTCTCATATTCTCAAGTCACAAATATCTGCCTTTAAATGTATCATGCAGAATAGACCAATTCCTTTAGAACTTAGTCAGTTGATTAATATTACTTTCGAACAATTCAAACGTCAAGGTTGTTACACACTATCAGCAGACAAACAATCTCAATTCACTCCAAAACAATTTGATCAACAATTACAACCTCAAGTTCAATCTCAATCTCAACCTCAACCTCAAGTTCAACAACAGCAACAGCAACATCATATTCAGCAACAGATGCAACAACAGCAATTAGATCAGAGAAGAGCTCAAGCACTTGCTGAACAGCAGGCACTTTTGAAGCAGCAAGCACAACAGCAAGCACAACAACAGGCACTTTTGAAGCAGCAAGCACAACAGCAAGCACAACAGCAAGCACAACAGCAAGCACAACAGCAAGCACAACAGCAAGCACAACAGCAAGCACAACAACAAGCACAACAACAGCATTCTGCAATGGCAAGTAAACATTCTTCATTTAGTCATGATAACGAAGGGACTCCAAGACCAAGCTTTTCACCTCATCTCCAACCAAATGGTGTTACTCCACCAACTTCAAAACGTCCAAGTCAATCTGGCATTAGCATGGGACCAGCAGGTGCAAGTGGGTTACCATTCCATCCTCCAATGTTATTAGATGATATCCAAGAAATGTTTTCCGATGCTAATAAAGTTTTAACCAGTAATCCATTGGAATTTGTTGATGCATTTACACTACCTGAGTTTAATTCTGAAATTAAATATGAAATGTTAAAAGATTCAAAATCTAAAGCCTTTATTCCAAGCTTATATCCCAATACTTCTGCTTTTGATGACTTTACAAACTTTTCTAAGAATGATATTAAAAAGACTATTGAGGCTTTGGCTCTAGATAAAACATATAATGAACTAATGAAACTGGCAGAAGAAGAACAGACTACAAAAGAAGAAGAAAATGGTAACTTTAAAGTTATTGACTGGAAATCCGAATTTGAAGCTTTTAAATTATTACCTTATCAAAAGGCTCTTAGAGGTTATGTTTTATCAACAGTTTTTCATCAAAATATGCTTTTAACGAACCATTTACCAAATTTCAGTGCTAAAATTCGAAGTATTACCATGAATGATGCATCTCTAGTGAATACCCTCTACGTTAAACAAAAGGAATCAGTTACGGTCACAAAGCAAAATGAAGTGATTGAGCATCAGCTCAACATGTTAAATGTTAGTAACGATTTTAGGAAGGGGTTGAGGAATAGAAAGAACAAGTACCAAAAATTAGGGAAATCTATTTTAAATTACCATCAATCAACGGAAAAGGAAGAACAAAAGAGAATTGAAAGAAATGCTAAGCAGAGATTGCAAGCATTGAAAGCTAATGATGAGGAGGCTTATGTTAAATTATTGGATCAAACTAAGGATACAAGAATCACACATTTGTTAAAGCAAACCAATTCATTTTTGTCAAGTTTAACTGAAGCTGTTAAGGATCAACAAAAGACATCTGCCATTAGAATTCACGATACAGCCAATTTGGATGACGAAGAAGATGATGAAGAAAAGGTTAATTTGGATTATTACCAAGTTGCACATAGGATCAAAGAAAAAATTGAAAAGCAGCCTTCTATCCTTGTTGGTGGTACATTAAAAGAATATCAGTTAAGGGGTTTAGAATGGATGGTATCATTATATAATAACCATTTAAATGGGATCCTTGCAGATGAAATGGGATTGGGCAAAACTATTCAAACGATTTCTCTTTTAACTTATATTACCGAAATTAAAAAAGTTAGTGGCCCATTCTTAGTTATTGTTCCATTAAGTACACTTCCAAATTGGAATCTGGAATTTGATAAATGGGCTCCATCTTTAAAAAAGATTTGTTTTAAAGGTAGTGTCAACTATAGAAAATCACTCTATCACGATATTAGAATGGGTGATTTTAATGTCCTTTTAACAACTTATGAATATATCATTAGAGATAAAGCCCTGTTATCTAAGATAAGATGGGTGCATATGATTATTGACGAAGGCCACAGAATGAAGAACTCTAAATCTAAGCTATCACACACTTTAAATGACTTCTATCATAGTGATTACAGATTAATTTTAACAGGTACTCCTTTACAAAATAATTTGCCAGAACTCTGGGCATTATTGAATTTTGTTTTACCTAAAATTTTCAATTCTGTTAAATCTTTTGATGAATGGTTTAATACACCATTTGCCAATGCAGGCACACAAGATAAAATTGAATTATCGGAAGAAGAAACGTTATTAGTTATTAGAAGATTGCATAAAGTGTTAAGACCGTTCCTTTTGAGAAGGTTAAAAAAGGATGTCGAGAAGTCGCTCCCAAGTAAAATTGAAAAGGTGCTCAAATGTAAGAAATCTGGTTTACAACTTAGAATGTACAACCAAATGTTGAAGTATAACAAATTATTCGTTGGTGATAATGATAATAATGCAGTTACTTTAAAGGGTACTAATAATAAATTGATGCAATTAAGAAAGATCTGTAATCATCCATTTGTCTTTCCCCCAATTGAAAATATGATTAATCCTACACAAGAAAATAATGATTTAATATGGAGAACAAGTGGCAAATTTGAATTATTAGATAGGATTTTACCCAAATTTAGAGCAACGGGACACAGAGTGTTAATGTTTTTTCAAATGACACAAATTATGGATATCATGGAAGACTTCCTCAGATATAGAAATCTTCAGTATATGAGATTGGATGGTGATACTAAAGCTGATGATCGTACAACACTTTTAAAGGAGTTTAACGCTGAAGGTTCAGAATTTTTCATCTTTTTATTATCAACACGTGCTGGTGGTTTGGGTTTAAATTTGCAAACTGCTGATACAGTTATTATTTTTGATACAGATTGGAATCCACATCAAGATTTACAAGCTCAAGATAGAGCACATAGAATTGGTCAAAAGAATGAAGTTAGAATTTTAAGATTAATCACTAGTGATTCTATTGAAGAGAAGATCTTGGAAAAGGCTAACCAAAAGTTGGATATTGATGGCAAGGTCATTCAAGCAGGGAAATTTGACCAAAAGTCTACTAATGAAGAACAGGAGGCACTTTTAAGACAGTTAATTGAAAATATTGATAATGGTGAAGATAATGATGACGAATTAGACGATGAGGAGTTAAATGAAATTTTAGCTAGAAATGAAGAGGAATTGGAAATTTTTAGAAAATTTGATGATGAAACAGAGTCATCTTGGGATAGCAATAAACCAAGGTTATTTTCTGAAGAAGAATTACCAGAAGTTTATAATAAGGAGCCAGAACCTGAAGAAGATAAAGAAAAGGATGAACTTATGAATTATGGTCGTGGCACAAGAGAACGTAAGGTTACAGTTTATGATGAAAATATTACAGATGAACAATGGTTACGTGAAGTGGATGGTATTATATCTGACGGAGAAGATGCAGATCCAGATGATGATGATGATGAACAAGGCAAGAAAGCAAGGAAAAAGAAGAAGAGAAGGAGAAATGAACTTGACGATTTTATTGAAAATGATAGTGACAGCGGTCAGAGGAAGGTTCCACATATTTCCACACCAACTAGTAACTTTGGAGGCCAACGCCGTAAGGTTAAAAATGATCCGTTATTCAGAGATCCAATGATGAATGAACCGACAGAGGACAAATTACAATCTGTTTACAATATAATCAGTCAAATTTTTGAACATGTTAAGGATTTTTCAATTGATGGAAGAAAATTGTCTAAGATATTCAGCGTTAAACCAGTTAGAAGAATTTATCCTGATTATTATATGATAATCAAGTATCCAATGGCATTAAATAATATTAAAATTAGAATGCAAAATTTTGGATATTGGACGGTTGAAGAATTTGTTTTGGAAATTCACTTAATGTTGAAGAATGCCAGAATTTATAACCTGGAGGGAAGTATTATTTACGATGATAGCTTGATATTGGAAAGAGAATGCTTGATTAAGTATTTAGAATGGAGACATAATGCTGGTGAGTTCCATGGATTAAATCCAGGTGGATCATGTTTATCCTGTGTTAAATTATCTGATGATGAAATCAATGGAATTGAAGGTTTAAACCTTTATGCTTTTGATACTAGATTTGGATTAACCAAGAATACTGGTGAACATATTGTTAATCCTGATGTTATTTGGGATGATGAAAGTAAGAGAGTTATCATTAGATCTTTGAAGGGCAAAATTCCAGAATTTTTTTCTTCAATGAATACTGAAACTGGGACTGAGTTAAATTCTGCTTTAAGAGGTGATTTGTAGCAAGATCCAATAGTAAATCTAATTACTGAATCAGAGTGAATTCACAATGAATTTTTGAATTTTTTCAACATTGTTTCTTTCCTTATTTTGCATAATATTAAATTTTGTATATTTTAGTGTTTGTATTCTTATAATAGATAAGGGGAATACCATTAGTAAATTTCAAGGGTTTTATGCGTTATTATTTTAAAAAATCATTCTTCTGGATGTATTAGCTCGATATTGTTCAGATAAAAAATACTCTATAAACAAACTTCTGCTAATGGTCAACTCTTAGGTTGTTCCGTAATAGTTTTAGCATCATCAGATTCATCATTTACAGTATTACTCTTATTACGATTTTGCTGGTCCGGCGAAATTGTATTATGAAATCCCATAGAATATAACCCATAGGAACTTGATTCTGGGGATTTGGCACTAACTTCACTAACTTCACTAACTTCGCTAACCGCACCATGTACAACTTCTGCTGGTGAATGGAATCCAGAATAAACGTTAGAGAGATTGCGGTTAAGATCACCTTGTAAGTTTCCAGTAGTACGCTGATCTTCAGTTTCCGGAATAGTAGTTAATGCAGATGTAACACCAGAAATGTTTCCAAGGGCTGTTGGGAGACTTTCTTTAATCTGAACAGTAGTTTTAGATTCATTTTCTTCTTCGGAATTTGCTACAGTTAACGGCATATTTGCGTATGTGAAATATCCAGAAGATAATGCACTTAAATTAGCAGCATTAGGGGAACTGTTATTTGATCCACTGAAATTGGTTATCATATCAGAAAGATCAAATAGCCGTGCTGTAGAATGATCCAATGAAGTTTTCGAAATCATATTGAATACTTTACCCTGAGCAAATATATCCCCTTGTAATAACTTAGCAGTATCTATTGAATTAGCGGCACTTTTAACTTTTGGTACCTTTTCTGAATTCATGATGGCAGTTGGCTTTTTAATTGCTGCAACTTTTTCCTTTGCTGGTAGTGAAGGAATAAGTTTGAGATCTGAACTAAAGGCAGCTCTTGCTTCTGCTGAAGAAAGATCTTCATCAGAGCTTTTAGGTTCAGCCGTATTGCTACTCAACCCAGTTCCCAATTGCGCAAGCGTAGAAGAACTTTCATCGACTTCTTTCAAATCAGGCTTTGATTTTAAAATTGATTTGAAATGTCTCCTTATAGTATGCTCACCTAATGGCTTGAGTAACATGATGTTATCCGTAAATAATTGTGATTTTTCATTTTCTAAAGTAATCCCAACCCTGATATCATATATACGGTTCCATGCAAAGTAAGTAATCAACATAAGAAAACATAATTGAATAATATTGAAAACAGTATTGTAACTACCTTTATAATTCAAACCATGGAAAAACATAATACTTGAAATGAAAATAGAAATAACAATGCAGACAAATGAAGTGGAAAGTGATGTGAACAATAAAAATAAAAATGTGACAACAATGAATTTAATTTTGAAAAATTTGGTGTTATCTATTCCTTGTAAAGTGAAAGCAACCAAAGCTAAACCAAGGAAAGTAAAAGAAGATATAAAAATGATAAGTTGTAATACTTTCAAAACCGACCAATACTTTAACAAGATGTTCAGTTCCCTTGCAATTAAAACTTCTTGGTCATTCTTAGCTGCAAAGTATAATGGAAATATGTAACGATTGAAAAATGTTGCACATTCAACAGTATTTTCATTAAAGATTAACGGTTTATAATAAATGTTTTCAAAGGCATTCAATTTGGTGAGTGTATGTTCATCATGAAAAGTTTTAACGAACTCTGTTATTTCAGTGCCGAGGGCTGATTTCTGTTTAGGCTTGATACTTGAAGGGAAAAAGTGTCTTTCAACATAAAATTTGAATGAGATGTGTGATTCTTCTAAATTGACATAAGGATGTAATAACAAAGTATATTCGTTATAGTTATTAAGATAATTCTGTTTAAAGCTTTCAAAGATCTTACTTAAACTCAAATAGAGATCAATCTTTTCACGAGTTGGGTTTATACTAAACGTTTCATGATTATTTAAAACACTAACCAAGTTAACAGTAGGAAGTTTATAACCTACTTCACTCTGTTGATAAACATTCTTATAGTTTAAAAACACAAACATCAAGAGTAGAATGATACACCAAAAGTTTGATGGATCCTTGAAGTACTTGGGCACCAACTTCGTGTTCATGGTTTAGTAGATGTAATTAAACAACGGTTCTTTTGATTCCTTCCTTTTTCCTTTATTTATTTTGTTTCTTACTAGCAGGATGGTATATTATACCTTTAGTTTAAGCAGTGACGCAGTAGTGGTAGTCTGTAGCAAATGTAGTGGTGGGTTTGAGTAGAAGAAGGTGATGAAAAGGCGTTTAAAAGACGACTTGCCTTTTTGGGACGAAGTCCGAACTCCGAGAAAAATTGTAACACAAGAAAGGGGTTGTTTCACGACAAATTACATGTTTCGAATATACTCCAAAATTTTCATCCTCTCTTTTCTCCAAATGATTTCAGTGTTTATTTGTTGATTCAGAGAGAAGGAAATACCAAGGTATTCCAGAAATTATCAGGTCCCAATGGTGGTTTACAATGTTTTCAGAAAGACATTGAGTCCTCTAATTGATGCAGAGTTTATCTATGAGACTTCTCCTATTATTGCAGGAACAGAAGATCTTTCAATTCTGGTGAGAATTAAATACAAAGGTGATACTGATTCTAGAAGTAGTACGCCACAACATGCTGT
Source organism: Saturnispora besseyi (assembly GCA_030571455.1). Taxonomy (NCBI): domain Eukaryota; kingdom Fungi; phylum Ascomycota; class Pichiomycetes; order Pichiales; family Pichiaceae; genus Saturnispora; species Saturnispora besseyi. The sequence continues at coordinate 580,826 of JAJLXR010000002.1, read as the reverse complement.
AGAAGACAAGAATAAATTTGAAGAACAAAAAAGTGATAACAACATTACCAACAAACAAGAAAATGGATGGTTTGGATCTAGATTTTCATCACAATTGTCAAGTGCAACAAGGTCATTATTTTTAAACCATTTAGAATCCATTAATGAAGAACGTGATGGTAATTTTAAGACGAAAGACAATAATAATGTGGGGCTTTTTCTTGGATATACTCAAATTTTAGGCCATTATAGTATCAATGACACCATTATTGATTTTGATATTTTCAAAGATCTACAAAAGAGTACTATTCTAGAGGGTAAAATGGCTGGTATTCATGGTCTTGAGATTAACAGAGGACTTGAAACTGGAGGAATTATGAATGCGTTGGGGTCCATGTATAATTCCGAATTAAATTCGGTTGTTGATTATGATTTAGCAACTCATATGCATGTCATTCCATTTTATTCAACAACACAAAATATAATCTTCAGCGATTTAAAATTTACACCAAACCAACCTGAAGATGAAACAGGTGGAAAAACTAAATCATTTTATATAACGGCAAAATTACCGAGGGATCTTGTACCATCTTTCAAATCTGAAGCTATTCAAATTACATATAATTTTGTTTTTGGTTATCAAATACTGGAAGGTAATCAATTAATTAATAAAACTGTGTTTGTTCCTTTAAAACTTCAACCATATATTGATAAATACGCTAGACAACCAATATATCATTTAGAAACAATACAGTTGAATTCTCCAATGCAAGCTGTTAAAATTCTTGAAGTGACTAATCACCCATCAATATTAAAACACGAACATATTGATAACGCCACTGCTAGAGGTAGAAGAATTAGCTTTTGGAAGATAAAAAACGACAACAAAGAATTTTTGAAAAGGCCAAGCACTGCTACAACATTTGATGATTTGAAAAGGATGTCAATCTCTGATATCAAAGGTGTTAAGGGAACAAAGCATATTGAAAAGTTTATGGACATTATGGAGAAGTTGAATAAGGCTAATGTTAATGATGTTCCTAGCATGCAAGAAGAATTTGAAAACGAATTTAATGATGTCGAAGTGAAATTCAATGTTAGAGAAAATTTAATTCAAATACTTGGGGACTTACGTCATTTGAAATATCCAAATGAAAAGGATCTTGCTGAGTTTGATAACGCCAATGAATATGAGTTTTTAATTCCTAGGGATGTCCAAACTAAATTTGCTGTTAAACAGAACCACCATGTGATTACCAGTTTGAATCTAAATAAGGGTGTCTTTAAAGTTGGTGATTCTATCAGTTTGAATTTGTCGTTTGTTAATGCTAGATATAAAACTTCAGGTGTTGAAATTCAACTTTTAAAGCTTCAAAAGTTTTACAGAGAGGAATATTTGAAATTAAACAATTATGATTCAGTGAGTCCATTATTGAATAATAACAACACTATAGAGTCTGTTCTATATGAGGAATTGGCATCGACGTTTAATACGACCAACTTTAATACCAATATATTGATACCAATTGAAACAGAATCACAATTTAAGGCAAATTTCTTTTCGGTCACTTATTACGTTCAAGTGAAATTCATCATCAATGACGTTTATGGATTAAACAAGGGTGAAGAAACTCAAGAAGATACGAAACTACAGCGTGAACAGTTTGATTTGAAGAAGATCTTTGTTGATGTCAAAGGTTCAGTTCTTTATCAAGCGGAGGACATACTAGGTAATGCCAACGAATTTGTTGTTAGAATACCTATTATTCTCTTGCCTAAATACGAACATGACTTCGGTCAAATAACAAGTGAATGAGAGAAATCTTAATTGCCTTTTCTCTTTATGTGTAACTCTCCTTTTTATTTCAAATGGAAGAAAATGAAAAATAACGTTTTTGGACTTTAAATGATGAGCAAACTACCAGATCCGGAAGGTGCCACGTTAGAAATGTAAAAATTCAAAAGTAAAAAATTTGACGCGTTTTAGTAACCAGACTTTATTAAGGAAATAGAAGATAGGTGAAGATAATGCGCAAGGGTGGAGTTGGGAAAGAATCACAGCTTTATGTCAAGAGCCCTAGTAGCTCACCAGAAAATTGTATATCGAAAATTAGACCTCTGATTAAGAAAAATAGGCGACAAATCATGGATTCCATTCAAACAAAAGATTCATTATCATCATTAAGCAGACTAAAGATAGTACCATTAAATAGTGCAGTAAAAAGTTATACATCTCCAATAACACTTAATGATATAGGAATACCTGATTTGACTAGTTTTGATGAAATTAAAGACAATAAAAGATGCAATGGTATTGCTCAGGAGTCAGAACGAGTGATTCAAAATGGTAATGAACAATTATTAGCAGAAGATGGTGATGCAACAAGGAATGACGAATCTTTCAGTAGTATTCCATCATCACCGCCATTGACACCGTGTAAAAGAGTTGCATTTTCTAGTGATGTTGAAGAAGAGTCTATGATCACATCATCTTCACCATTAAAATCACCTTCTAAACCAAGGTCAATTTTAAAACAAACATTATTAAAATCAGATAAAGTTATATCAATAGATGAAATACTGAAGGGGGATTTAGTTAACTGTTGGCCTGATGGATATGTTTTACATGTTCCTGAGAATTATATTAATAAAGCTAAAATTGTTAGGACATGCGTATCAGTTTTAAAAAATGTCAAATGTAATAAAAAATATGAAATATTTGCAACATTGAATCATTTAATCAAACAATCAAGCAATTGTATTAATACATCGTTTAGTCTGGACTCTGTTTATAATTTAGTCAAGGCAATTGAATTTGATTTAACAAATTTGAAAAATGAATTGAAATCAGAGATATCACCTTTTAGATTACGTATTTCATCACAGGGTATTAAATTATTATCTTCAATACATAAATTAGTTAATAATAATGAATCTGTCAATGAATGTTTGAATTGCCTTTTACATATTATGAAAAATTCACATATATCGAAGAGCTTAGCTTCATCTATTATTCAATTTTGGAAATCAACAGATTTAAAAGCTTTCAATCAAATTGAAAATTTAGTTGATGGCATTATTAACATGAAATATTTTTTGAGTTCAACTGTTATTTGTGAAAGGTTAAACATCCTAGGTCGTATTATTGTTCCTAATTCAATGATTGTTAGCAAAGGACAATATGAAATAACAAAGTTTGTAATTGGAACAATTTTAAATACTGATGTACCTGGGTATGGAAAGGTTATATCGTTTTGCTGTTTCGTTTTAAATCAAATGAGTAAACATTTAGAACACAGGCAGAGTTCAAATGTTCCACTTGATAAATTTTTAGAATTTAAAGTCAATAAAGAGTACTTAAGTTTAAAATCAGTAACGATAGCCAATGAAACTGTTGAAGAAAATACTACCATTAACGATGCATTAGTGAAGACCCTAGTTTATTTGAGCAATAACAAACTCGGTAAACAGGCAATGGACATTTGGTTTTCAATTCTTTACTTCATAAGTTTTAAAAATAATGATTTTTTGTTTAGTGAATGGAAATTTATTAATGACTGGTTAAACATATTTACTAGAAACTTTGAAATTGAGGAGTTGAGAAATTCATGTATTGATAAATGGAATGTTATCATCTATAATTTTCAAATTAATGAATTCAGGGATAGTGAAATAATAATTGAAAATGGATTGAAATTAATATCAAAGCAGTTAAAAGATGGATTAAATAATGAAGAATATAAAACGTTCTACTATAAGGTATTTTATGTTATCCAATGGAAACTGAGCCACAATAAGATGAATTCAATAACCAGTAGGCTGTTAATCAAATATATATTGGAGCCTATTAAAAATGCACCATTGACTTTAGATATTGAACCACTATTAAATAGAATACTGAATATAGATACTCCAAAATTGAATCAACTTAAGCATCAGTTCAGTGATCCTGAAACCGCTATTTGGATAATGGAATCTATGAACTGGAAACAAGTACTTGAACCTATTAATGAAATGGTTTTTATGAAACATATTGAACTAATTTGTGAGTTGAATGTTAATAATTTTAATAAATATGAATTTGAAATTTGTTGTGAAATATTAACAAATTCTCTTTACCAGCAACTACACTATTTAAAAAATAAAAATACTGATGAAATATACAGTGCTGATGTTATTAAATCTGTTCATGAAATGATAATGAGTATACTAGACATTAAGGAAGATTTCCTGATCAATGCAGGAGGGGAAGAAGCAAAGTTAATATTTAAAATAATTCAAGATGCTGATATTGAATTAATATTTGTTGATAATGGTGGTGATAGTTTAATTAAATTAATGGCAAATAAATTTTCCAAATGTTTAAACATTGAATTTATTAGTGAATTTATTTCTATCTGTTTAACAAAGTTCAATTCAGATTTATTATTTGGATCAATTATAACATCCGACATATTTAGGAATTTAAGATTACTTAGAAAAGCATGTTCAAATAAATCGTTCCCACCATTTTTAAATTACTGGGTTCGATTGGATAAATTAGAAAGGGCCAATAATCAAGATTTAAGGAATAGTGATCCATCATTAATTTTAATTGCATACAAATATTTTTTCAGTTCATATTTAAAAGAAAGTTCTAATGGAGATGATTTTATCAAACGAGTTAATGTTCAGAGTAAAGCAATATTAGAATATGAAATTTATAAATATTTTGACGAGGGATTTTTATTATTCATATTTGATATGATCTTGCATGGATTTATTGGATTCAATAAACAAGATAAGTTCTTCAAAACGGTTACATTAGAATTATTTAAATTTATTTTAAACAATTGTGGTATTATAGCATGGGATAAGTTTGAGAATTTAATTACTTCTTTACCGAATAATATACCAAATGATTGGTGTAAGTTTATTATTTTTGAAGCAAAGGGGAGATTACATTCTAACATTGATTTTAAAATTGATTTTATTAATGTTATGAATAAAATTAAAAGTTCAATAGACAAAAGTGCCATTGAAGATTTTGAATTAGCATGTTTAAAACTTAGGATTAAACCACCATTTGAACCAGAACCAGAGCCTGAATATGAAGAAGAGGAAACAAGACCAATTTTATTAAACAGTGATGAAATTATACCTATTGAAAATTTAAATGGTAGAAGACAGACAAGATCAATGACGAATAACTTTGAACAGGAAACAGTTCTAAAGCTAAGGAAGAGACAAAGATCATTTGAACCTTCACCAGTTAAAAAGCAAAAGGGGATTGATCTTACTATAGACACGGAAGGGAATAAGAATGAAGTAATTGAACTTATAAAATCTGGGTTAGATAAGGGACAAAATGATCAATTAGAAGAAGAAGCAGAAGAAGGAACTGTAGTTAGTAAACGAGATGTTGAGGAGTTTCAGAGAGTTCTTGAAAGAATCAACAGTAAAAAGTTGGAATTAAGTTCAGAGAATAGGGATTTATTAACAAAGCAGGTATTGACATTATTAAATAAGTTGAGTAACTAAGTGAAGTTTTATAAAGTATAGGTCAAATTTCACCAATGGTGATATAAGCGATCAAGAACTGAATACCGACTTTAACACCATCGACAAATATCACCTGGGGGAAGTCTGTCTTTAGCTTTGTTTGTAGAGAGGATAAACCAGCACAACCTAGTAAGATACAATTGACGTTTTCTAATTGTAGTTCATCGATTCGTTGACATAGGATGCGGTAATTATCAGGGTTTTCCAATTGTAATGGAGTCAATCCGACACTGGAGGTATTATTGAACGTAATTGGTAAATGTCTTTGCTGAGAACCCATGAATCGGTTTATAGCTCTATCCAGTGCTAACTCCCATTCCTTACCAGATGTCAATATACAAGATTTATAATTCTTTGAATTGTTTAAAGTGTATAACATGGAAGCTTGAAATATGCCCATGACGTATTGCCGAGAAGACAAATGAGATCTAAGTGATTCGATTAAAGGATGATCTGAATAACAAGCAATTAAATAACCATCATATCTCAAGTAGTCCTTATTTGATAAGAAATCAGTTAAGACGCATTTACTTGAAATGGAGGCATCTGATTCATTATTGATTTCAGTTGGTGCGCTGCTTGGTGCTGTGTAGAATTCCAAATGGACGCTGGTTAAAGACATGTTTATATTATGTTCAAGTGCCTCTGTCATTATCCTTGAGGAATTTGGATTAACGATTAATATCTTAATCATACCTTTTTTATCAAATATAATCTATATATACAATATTATAAGCAGTATAAAGGAAAAAAATAGTGAGGGCGAGGAAAGAGAAAAAAAAGAGTTATTAAAAACGGGAGATCTTTTGTTAAAGATAAAGAGAAGATTTATGTGCAAGATGTTGTACAGATGTAAAAGATGAAAAGGTGTTCAAAATATAATATTTTTTCTTGTGAGTTATTATGTCTTTATTTAAAATTTCCATTTTCATCATAACCTAAGCTGTGTAGTGTTGAAATTACACTGGGGTTTGATGGACAATACCGTTTAAACCATGATAATAATTTTGGAATTTCATTCTTTAATTGCTTATTAAAATGAAAAATAGTAAGTAAACAACAAAGTGTATCTTGATTAGGATGGACGGATCTCTTTTTCATCATAATTGCCAATAATCTAAATGATAATTCTGACGGTTGAAGACGACTGTTTAATATTCCATTTTGTAACTGAATGCAAATAGCTCTTAATATTATATTTATGGGTAATTTACCAAATATTTCCTTAGTTTGGATAGATTTGAACCTCTGTCCACTACTTTTTGATTTAGGGGTATTTTCTTTTATTTGTGAAATATTTGTGTTTTGAATAAGTTGATTATATTCTTTAATAATATTTGGATCAGGATGATCAGTATTTTTTAAAATTGAAGATCTATAAATTCTAGCCATTTGAATGTCAGGTGAAAGTCCCTTATGATATCGTTCACTGTATTCTTTTAAATGAAAACCATGCATTTGTTCAATTAATAACACTAAATATGACAAATCCAGAGATTTATTTGATAATTTTAGAGCTAAACTTTGACAAAGAAATTCAAAATCTTTCAAAGTATATTTGGTATTTTTATCAAATGCAAATCTATGGAACATACCATTTTCAATAACTTTTAAGCAACCAAGTTTACTATGATAAATCTTAAATTTATCTATCCTTGTTTGTAATCTAATTCGACCAACTTCACCCCAATGACCGGAAGATTTTAACATTTTAAGTTGTGAGTCGATTACCTTAGAATGCGCTGATAAATTTCCTGATAATAATAATATATTAGATATAGATTCTAGTTCTTTCAATGTTGGTGTATAAATTGGTGATTTGGTTACTTGTGAATCCCCGGTGAAATAAATATATTTTTCAAACCATTTGCCTAGTAAATCTCCAATTGGTTTCAAAGGCTTACCTTGAGTTTTATATTCTTGCCCAATATTTAAACATTTGTTGAGCCATTTGGCTCCTGATGTTGTATCATTTATACTTATTTCAAGTTCCTTTAATGAATGTATTGATCTTTTGAAGAATACATTAAACATTTATTAAGACTTTAAAACGGAATAAATGTAATGTAATAATAATTAGAGTAGTATTATAGTGATAAAAGAAAATGTAAATGAATAAAACTGATTCTGTATATAAGTATAAAGAAGTAAAAAGTTCATAAAAGTTTAAACAAAAACTGTGAAAAATGAAAAAAAACAAAGACACTTCCCAAAAAGGAAATACGAGAGGCCTAAAGAGTGCTCAGCATTGAAGATCTTAGAATAAATCTAAAAACAGAAACGGGGTGGTTTCACGGGGACAACAAAGGCTCGTTGGAACTATCATTTGAATTCAAAGCAGAATTAAACATAACGAGAACACTTAGAGCAAAGTCTGTTGTCGCAATGGCAAAAGCAAGACCCCATTGGAATGCAATTAACTTTGTAAAGAGTTGACCGAACCCAACACTAAGCATTAAGAGAGAGGTACTTAAACCCACTGCCCAATCCTGATAAAATGTTAATAAGACTAATGGGGTAATTAAGAATTCACCTAATGCAACATTAGCTAATAATCTTGGCAGTAAATGTTTATTATGAGAATGGAACAATGTTGCACCATTCCAAAAGATGGCATAAATAGTCCAAGAAAGTGGCCAACCAGTAACAGGCCAATGGATAGTTAACCAATCAGCGATTGATTTGATTTCAATTGTCCTATGCGCAAAATAAAGTCCTAATAAATTAAGTAAATTTATTAATAAGAGAATTTCTGAAATGAGGAATTTTTCCTTAATGAAGAAATAACACCAAAGGGAATGGATAATGTTATTAATTGCAAAATGGGGCCCAACAACAGAGAGAACATTTGCTTGAGAATCTTGAACTTGTGATTCTTTGAAAGTTCGAAGTAAAAACACTGACTGTGAAGCTAATGTAATACCCCAATAGAGTAAAGTGATGATAAGAACACCAGTAAATGGTGTCTGAAAATGAGGACCACCATGACTAAAGAGGAAGTATACTGTTGCAATAATAGATGCAAAGAATGAAATTGAAATGAATACAAAATTTGTTGTCAATTCTTGCATTATTAGTTAGTATATTATAAGCAAAAGAGAAGAAACAAAAGGGTGGTAATCGATTTTTAATTAATTCAACCTGTCCATTAACTCTATTTTTTATTTATATAATTTACAAAGAACCTCCTGGGCTCCCTTTCCACTACTTCGTGACCTCATAGTGTATAATGTATGGGGAGAGTCTGTGGGATATGCTAGTTGTGGGTGGTACGTTTTATGTATTAAGGGCAACATGTAACCAAGGCTGGTATGCATACACCCCATGATCTCCTGCACATGCAATGATGTTTGCATGAGCTAATGTGGCGTTCTGACGTCAAGATGATCGTTCACTTTTCTAGAAGATGCGAGAAGGCGCAATTAGTAATTACCGATGACAAATAAACGCTATGTCCGCCTAAAACCGGCTCCGTGCTACTGTTCTTAAAAGCCGGATCCCGATCTCCGAAGGCCCGTTTAACTCCCCCACCTATTTTTGTTGAGTCACCTAACTATATAAAAAGGACACCTATTCCTACTAATTTCTCTCTCTATCTATTCTGTTTTTTTTTCTTATTACAAATACAACCAACCTTTACACTCTTATTGAACTATGAGAACTGTCCTAAGATCAACCAACGCTAACTTAAAACAATCAACCATGACCCAAACTAAACAATGTCAACTGCGATACGTTAATGATATTAACGATGAAAGACATTTTAATCTTCGTCAAAAGTTACTGAACCAATCCAGTTTAAATGACGTTTTCAATATCAAACATTTGTCAGTGGCTCAAAGGGAAAGACTCTCTCCTTATGTTGGTAGACTAAAGGTTAATGAAATGTTGTCATCATCATCATGAACACACTACTATTTCTTGCTGACTAGGTCCTTTTTTTTTGGGAGGAGAAAATTTTTTTTCTTCGTTTATCTGTATTAATAATAATATACGATACCTGATTAAAAGACAAAGGAGAATCTAGCCTTTACTCTATTTACTACCACATGAATCAACATATTGATCTTTTTTAAAGTTGATCTTTAGGAAAAGAGATCAACTAATACCCGCTATTTGATCCACATACATTTTCTTTAAACTGAATTACCTGAATCATTATTATTTTACTATCTCTTAGAACAGTGAAGAATTTTTATTCCTATTTCATTTAACTACATTTCTTAGATTATATATCTTTAATCCCTAGCATATATTTTATAATATCAATATATAATCTTCTAATGTACCCCATTATCTTTTTTTTAAGAAAGTAGAAATACAATGTTGTTAACGTGTAATCTTTCGTTTAAACATTTAACAATTAAATATATCTTAATATCTTAACTTTAATAACTAACATGAGGAATATTACAAAAGAAAGAGACGCTATATATGTGAATATTTATATATAATAACATGGAGTAACAACAACGCCAACAACAAGACTATGTTTAATTTGATAACTGTGTTTAATAATAAACATTTTCTCTTAACATGGCAAAAAAAAGAACAAATCACTAGGTTGAAAATTGTTCAGGGGCTTGAGGAATTTCAATAGCACCATTCTTTTCAACCCAGTTGCCAAAGGAACCAGCATAATTCAATCTCTTATTATACCCAAAGGTATAGGCTAATTCTTCAGCAATGTTAGCTCTAACACCTGCCAGACAATAAAAGACAAGAGTTTTTTCGGTACTTGGCTTATCATATCCATATCTCAATTTAAATTCATCTTCATGAAGACCCAATGCACCAGGTGCTGATTTAACAGGGATATTAATTGCATTTGGAATATGACCAGCAGTAAATTCATCAGCTTCTCTAACATCAACAATAACATAATTTGTTTCCGGGTTTGAACTTTCAAGTGCAATTTCCTTCATTTTATCGAATTCAATAATTGGTGCAACTTCTTCTGCGTCAGTGGATCTAGTATTGGTATTTGATGATGAATTTTCAGTTGTGTATTTTCTAATCAACATGGTTGATCTTTGAGTTAAAAGTGATGCTCTAAGAGTAGATGTGTGAGAAAGGGATGCTATGGATCTCATGGAGGATAATCTCATAACACTAGATGGGGTAATACAACGAACAGCAGCAATTCTCAAGGCAAAGGACATGGTTTAATGGCTTCTTTTAGTTAATTAGGATACTGAAGTCTCTTTCTGAATGGAAAGGAAAAAAATTTTTGTGAGGTGGTTTTATTTGTCTTGGGGTTTGCATAAGGAAAACATGCTCAGCATTGACAAAGCTGACAAATGAAAGGTTTAAAATGTTAGTTTGCATACTTCACTGTGTACAGGATGTCATAGTTGTAACATACGAGAACTGATATAATTTTAATGACTAAACACATACCAATATTATTTAAAAACTTTTCTAAAAAGCCCAATCTACACATCCCACATTTCCCCACAAGGGTTTCTACTATCGGTTTGCTTTATATACATCATATTAGTAGTTTATAGTATTTATATATATATATATATATATATATTTCTATTTCTATTCCAAATACATGGAAAAAAACAAGAGCAAACGATTAACGTAAACATAAATCATCTACCACCAAATCCTGGAAATCCACCCATACCTGGCATACCTGGCATACCTGGCATTCCACCCATTCCACCCATTTGCTTCATCTGCTCTTGTGCCATCTTAATAGCATTTGGATCTTTCATCATTCTTTGGAATTCCTCCATACCTCCTGCTGGCATACCCATCTTTGACATCATCTGTTCTGCTTGTCTCATTGCTTGTGGATTGTTTTGTAAGTTTCTCATTGCCTGCTGCATATTCATACCACCTGGTAAACCTGGCATACCACCGGCCATCCCTGGCATACCTCCACCTTGTTGCATGTTCATAGCATTCTTTGCCATACTGGCAAACATATTCCTTTGTAATAAAACTCCTTCAACTTCAGTAACTGATTTACCACAACCTCTTGCAACTCTAACAATACGACTTGGTTCATCAATAAAAATCAAACCTTCACTTTCCAATTCCTTCTTGGTCATTGAATCCAATATATAGAGAATATCCTTAAATTTTTGTGATGTTTCTTCTTCGCCCATTTGATTCATCATCTCTCCAATACCACCTGGTAAATTTTGTGCTATCTTTGACAATGGCCCCATCTTCAAAATACCACTAATTTGTGATTGTAAATCCTTTAATGAAAATTTACCCTCTTGAATATTCTTCATAACTTCTTCTTGGTTAATATTGGCCGTTTTAACTTGTTCCATTAATCCCTGCATATCACCAAACCCAAGTAACTTTGAAATAAATTGCTTAGCAGTAAATGACTCTAAATCGTAAAGGTGTTCACCTGTACCAATAAATGCTATTGGCGTTTTGCTTGATGCAACTGCTGAAATTGCACCACCACCCTTAGCGTGACCATCCATCTTTGTTAAAATAATACAACCAAAGTTAGAAGACTCTTTGAATGCTCTTGCCTGTGATTCTGCAGCTTGACCAATCGATGCATCTAAAACCATAATAGTTTGATTTGGTTTAACAGCTTCACTAATTTCAATCATTTCTTCAAATAAATCTTCTTCTTGTCTATGACGACCAGATGTATCAACTAAAATGATTTCATACTTATCCTTTTTAAACTTTTCAACACCATCGTTGGCAACTTTAACCGGATCTGATTCAGTATATGAACCATAATAAGGAATCTTGGCCTTGGTAGCATTTTGTTTCAATTGATCAAAGGCACCAGCTCTGAAAGTATCTGCACAGACAATACCAACCTTGAATCCTCTTCTTTGATAATAAACTGCCAATTTAGTACATGTAGTAGTTTTACCAGCACCTTGTAAACCAACAAACATAATAACATTACTTTGTTTCTTCTTTGGCTTGAAAACACTGACATCTTTAACATCAACCAAAGCACAGAGTTCATCAAAAACTGCTTTTTGAACAATCCTTTTCTTATCACCCTCTGCTTCATTAATAACAGTTTTTAATTTCTTTCTTAATTGAATAACTAATTTAATGTCAACATCAGCTTCCATCAGTGCATTAGAGATCTCCTTGAGCATGCCTTCCACAACGGAGTCATCCACACGTTCAGCCCCTGTCACCTGGCCAACCGCCTTGTTGATTCGACGTCCCAAATCAGCCAAAACCATTTCTTTTAATTCCTTTGTTGATAATGAACAAATTACTTGTCATTTGTCCAACTTGAAAAATTTCAAAAATTTACAAAAATTTAGAAACTGTAGTATAGAGAATCAAATCAATAATTTCTATAAATTTTTGTATCTTTTTTTTGTCTTAATATCAATGACTTGGATTCAATTGGGTGGCTTTGGGATTATTAATGAGTCCTGGAGATCACAAAGGGAGGATACATTATCCTTATTAGATCAAATTGTGATTTTTCTGGACTTCAATGCCCAGCAAAACGTTTCTAATGATGAACATATTAAAAAAATAGGTCTTTTTCAAGCACTTAATAATATATCAACGCAGTTTAATAACCAAAGGAAGAGTACTATGATAAAATGCATTGATACTGATAAAACTAGAACCATTTTTGGAAAACTGGAATCAAATCATTGGTTCTTTTGTGAATTCCAGTTTGGTTATTCTCTTATTAATGGCCAAAAGGTTTACTCCTCAAGAGGCTTGGCAGATTCCAAGTATTTAATAGCTCAAATTGAGAGAGGATATGCCCTATGGTGTTTGAATTATAATACTATGGATTATTGTGAGAAGTCAATGGGTAAAGATCAATTTAAATTTAAATGTAAACAATGGTGGTCAAATTGGCTTAATAGTACATTTGAATTTGCTTCCTCTTTCGGTTTGAATGATAATGGTATTTTGAAATTAATTAATGGTGTTAGATATTCCTCGTTGTCATTGCCCTGGGGGTTTGAAGATAATATTAAACTTGCTTTTGAATCACTAATCAAATCACAGTCCGGGTTAGCTCATGTCTCTGCAGTCAATACTAACTGGATTAATCAAAGCAATTGGGGAGTTATATATTCTGTGGATGGGACTTTGGACTTGAAATATTTATTCAATTGGTTAGAATCAATAGACCAAAGTCTTGGATTGAGTACTTACGCTCTTACATATGATAATATACCTTCAATTAAGGAATATATAGGCAATTTAAAACGTTTGAAATCAATTAAACCTGATGGTAGTTTATTGGAAAGGTCAGTTTTGGATCCAAGTTTATTCCAATCAACTATTGCTGATCATGTGGTTACGCCATTTAAAACTGTCATTGATTCAATGGGCTCATTAATACCTGACTCGAGCGTATTCACTACAATACCCGACCTTCCATCTGTCAGCTTAGATTCTTTAAACCCATTCAAGTATTGGAGTCTCGGTAACCAACTTGAATCAATTGAAGAGCCTAATAATGAAGATAATGAAAATCAACCCCAAATTTCAAATGTTATCTCTGAGCAAGAGCAGGCCTCTATTAAATCAGGAACATTTTTATTGGGGAAATTGCGAAATAATAGTATAAGTATCAAGGATATATGGATTAAAAATGATGGAGTTTTTGAAAAGTTTCGCCTAGTAATATATGAAAGAAACGGGATATTGTTTACATTAATCTTTGAGGAAGATACTCCATTGGCAAGCTCTAGTCTATATGATGAACTTAAGACCAAATTAGATGAATTGTTCGATACCTATTTACAAGATTTAATTGTAAAGCAATTAGTGCAAACCGATGATGAATCAACAATTCAAGTATTATTTGAAAATGGCAAAATATTCACCACTCTACCCAATATCCCCCCTGCGAGTGACCTAGCACAATATCAAGTTCCCCTATCTCATTGCAAGTACAACACCTTAGAAGGAGAAGAGTTTGATCAGTTAAAGAGAGATGATGTTTATCATAAACACAGCGAACTGTTTAATTTAATATTTGACGTTAAGACGCCCTTCCAAGGCTGGGAAATTTCTACAAATAAAACTGGAGCTAGTAAGACCCAGTATTCAGTGTACACAAGCCTTGGGGAATCCCAATGGTGTGTTAAATGGTTTTCAAAGTGATCTTTCAGCTATGATTACGTAACAATGAGCAATCTTCCTTTAATTTTTTTTTCTCACTTGGTTTTTTTTTAAAGGGAAAAAAAATTTGTTGTTTATTTCTTTTTATATTACTATCATAATACTAATATTATTAAGAATTGATTGTTTTGTGCTTGATAGAATAATTTATATATAAGAGTAACAGTTTATATATTAAGTTTTGAATTTATATAATAGGAGGACCATATTCATTTACAGGGATATCAATTGATTCAATAAAAATAACAAAGAATTACCCATTTGGAAAAAAAGGAACAAACAACAATATAACCTCAATTATATATTCATAAGAGATGGCAATGAAATGTAAAAATTGTGGTAATACCACATTTACTAGAGAATATCATACAGCATCTGGTGATTTAGCGTGTACTTCATGTGGTGCGGTTATGGAAGAAAATCCAATTGTTAGTGAAGTTACATTTGCAGAAAACGCCGCTGGTGCAGCAACAGTCCAGGGTTCATACGTTGCCAATGATCAGACACATGTTAATTTTGGTAACGGTAGAGGAAGTTTAGAATCTAGGGAACAAACCCTTCAAAGTGGTAAAAGAAGAATCAAAAATGTTGCATTGGCTTTAAATATACCCGACTTTGTTGCAGATTCTGCATATCAATGGTTTCAATTGGCATTAACAAATAACTTTGTTCAAGGTAGAAGATCACAAAATGTTATTGCTGCATGTTTATATGTTGCATGTCGTCGAGAGAAAACTCATCATATGTTAATTGATTTCAGTTCAAGATTACAAGTGAGTGTTTATGCAATTGGTGCAACATTCCTTAAAATGGTCAAGGCGCTTCATATTACAAATTTACCATTGGTTGATCCATCATTATTTATTCAACATTATGCAGATAAATTAGATTTTGGGAAATCGAAACTCAAGGTTATTTCCGATGCCACTAAATTGGCACATAGAATGGGTGATGATTGGATTCATGAAGGTAGGAGACCGGCAGGTGTTGCCGGTGCTTGCCTCTTATTAGCAGCTAGAATGAATAATTTTAGAAGAACGCACACTGAAATTATGGCGGTCACTCATATTGGTACACAAACAATTCAAAAGAGATTAAAGGAATTTAAAGAAACAAGATCAGCACAAATATCTGTTTCTAAATTTAGAGATGGAGTAGACGTTGAACCTTCATTACCACCGGCATTTCAAAAGAATAGAAAGGAAAATAGGAAACGGAAACGAGATATCGAAGATGTTGGTAAAATAGAAGAAGAAATGGCAGCAGATCCTGTTCTTGGTGCAATGCTTGAAGATAGTGATATAACGGAAGAAGAGATTCAACATCATATTAAAATGCTCTTGAAGAGAAGGGAAGATGATGTTCACAGAAAAGTTAATAAAAGAATCATCAAGGATTCCAGCGGTGAAACAAAAGTGGTTGTTGATTTCAATGATGAAGTATTTGAGGAAGAAGATTCAAATGATAAAACTGACATTAATTTAACAAGTTCAAAATTTGATGAAAAATTAGAGAGGATGATTGAAATTAATAGACCAAGAAATCTAGTTTTGGCGTTGCCTTCAACGCTTGAGATACTACAAAGGGTTTCAGATGATCCAAGCAATCTTGAAGATGCAGATGATGAAGAAATCGAAGCATGTCTTTTAACAAAGGAAGAAAGCTCACAAAAGGAACGACTATGGGTTGGATCAAACCAAGATTACTTAATTCAACAAGAACAAAAGAGACTTAAACTTGAAGCTGATAAAATTGCTGGACATACAACAACGATAAGAAAGAGGAGGAAACCTAAAATGGAACAAGAAGATGATGATGATATTAAACGTGCAGTTAAAGGATTTACTAATTTGGGTGACGTTATGAAAGCAACCTTGGAGGGACGTGGTTCAGCTTCAGAAAATGCAAAGACATTATTAAGTAGTAAGACATTGAGTAAAAAGATTAACTATAATGCAGTTAATAATTTATTCGATGATTAGAATGATTCCATTGTAATATAAACTTTACATTCCTTTATATATCTTATCTTTTTTATACAAATACATTAACGGGAGGGAATTTATTAATTATGGTTATAACCTTCTGCCATTATCACCAACTCTACCCATGCCACCACAAACAGGACAAGTTTCCAAATCTAAGAAAAAATGGACTAATCCTCGACCTCTACATCGTGGACAAAGCACACCACCCATTCTAGGATCACCGGGTTTAACAATAACTGGCCCCTGTGTACCTATTGGAGCTATTGGTGGTACAATTCTAACTCCTGGTGGAACAGGAACAGTATTTGGATTCATTGGTTTAGGTTGCGGTGGATTCTTAACCAATTGTTCTAAATGTGCTTGCGTTAATGGTGGTGTGACGCCCCTACGATGCTTCTTCCAACAATCCTTACATGGATGTCCATTCTTTATTTTAAAACCATTGTTACCACATTTCTTACATTGTTTACTATCTTCTTGGTATATCCATGGAAGGTACGGATTTGGATTAATGACTGTTGATGGCCTCAATCTAAGTGTCGGCTGTATTGGTCTTTGTTGTGGTGGTGGCTGTTGTGGTGGTGGTTTTGCTGACTGTGATGGTCTGGAGTATGAATTTGAATTGGTTGGTGATTGTCTCTTTGGTGGCTGTGGTGGTCTTTGAGGCTTTGGAGGTTGATTTAAGTCTAACTGTGGATCAGACATCGCGGCGTCATAGCTAGGAGGTGCTTCTGCTGGGATGTCTTCGTTGGTGTCGAACACCGGAAGGGAGTTTGCAGAGGGTGTTCCCTTGTTATTGAACATTTATCGTGGTTTAATCTATTAAGAAGATGTAATAAGGAAAAGGCTGAGTTTGAAAGATGACCAGATTTATATTTTCTAAGTAGATAAAAAAAGTTACGGGAAGTCCAAACAAGATGTCAATTCACTAGATGGAAATCTATATTACCTAGTCATGTCCTTGATAAGAGGTTAGTGACTTCTTTTATGAAATACTCACTGGATTTTTGAAAGGGTGTCAAAGAATCGATATGATAGTTGTGAAAACAACAGCATTTAAGCCAAATAAAAATCCTGCTACACTCCAATAATGATTAGAAACCTGGTTAAAACACTTTCTTTAAGGCAAAGGAAGTCAATTGCTCCAAAAATGGCATATATTTCTCAACTTATGGTTCTTTGGTGTAACTGAAAAATTTCCCTCTGCAACTATACACATACACTTATAATATAACAACGTAATATTCAAGATGCTCTGGTTAACTCAGCTGCAGAAGATCGGTGTGGTGTTCACCGCTAGTGGTGTCTTCTTCTTTGTCATTGGTGTGATGTCCCTTTTCAGTCCTAGGTTATTGGCCATGGGTAATATCTTATTTATTATGGGTGTTGTTATGATTATTGGTCCTCAAAAGACTCTCGTGTTCTTTACAAGGCCGCAAAAACTCAGAGGTTCTCTTTGTTTTGCCCTTGGGTTGATTCTTATCTTTATGAAGAAATCATTTTGGGGGTTCTTATTGGAAATGTTTGGTATTTTAGGTTTATTTGGTGAATTTTTCCCAACGTTAATTCAATTCTTAAAAAGTTTACCTGTCATTGGCCCATTACTTAGCCATCCTTTAGTGTCACCTGTAGTTGATAGATTAGCAGGTGTTAGAGTGTTACCTATTTAGATTCGTAACCAAAGATATGTTATATTTTCTTATAATAATCTTTTTCATATATACATGTTGTTTTATATTTAGTGTAATGTAGTTGTTGATAACTTATGTACAAATTGAAGAACCTTGTAGTCCATACCATGCTGACCCATAATTTGGAACCCTAGTCCCCTGTATGGTGTATTAATGGTTGGTAATCCTGCTAAGGATGCTGGAACAGTTAAAACATCATTCATATATGATTCAACAGCATTTATGTTTTTGAAATCCTTTATCAATGGGGGTAAATCAATAGCTGTTGGTGAAATAATAAAGTCAACACCATTAACATTGCCCTCTGTTTGGGTTAAAACGTTACCATCTCTAAAAACATTATTAAATTCGGAAATCAATTGTGATCTAACATCCATTGCTTTCATATAATGTGATTCAAAACCATAGGATGATAAAGTAAAATTTCCAAGTATAATTCTACGCTTAACTTCATCCCCTAGTGCTTCTGTTCTAGTACTAACAAGATCTTCCTTTTTGAATCCATATCTATTACCATCATATCTAGCTAAATTAGAAGCAGATTCAGCTGTAACAAGGGTATAATATGCCGCTAATGCACTTTTTAAAGATGGAATCGATAAAGGAATAATTTCATGTTCTTCTTTCAGTTGATCTAATAAAGTCAGCCATTGATCTCTAACTGCAGAATTCATTTCCTTCAATATGAATTCCTGGGGAACACCAATCCTCATAGTCTTTCTTTCTTCAACCCATATTTGTTTCATCCATTCAGCTGAAACCTGCTCTCTTAGTTCTTCATTTAACGATGTTGGATCCTTCTGATCATAAACGTCTAAAACTCCAAAGACTTTCCATATAGTGCCAATGTCCTTTGCAAAGACACCTACAGTGTCTAAACTTTGTGCATATGCAACCATGCCCCATCTTGAAATCCTACCATAGGTTGGCTTGAATCCGTAAATACCAGTATATGCAGCTGGTAATCGAACTGAACCACCAGTATCTGAACCTATTGAAAAATCGACCATATCAGCAGCAACAGCTGCAGCTGAACCACCACTTGAACCACCAGCAATTCTTTGAGAAGATGGAACTTCGCTATTCCATTTAACTGGTTTAATATAACCCCCATTATCCTCATATTCTAAAACCATATCAGAATCACCCTCCCTGAAATACAAAGGATTCAATGTTGGTTTGAAAATGGTATTTAATGTAGCATTACCCATACCAAACTCATCCATGTTAGTTTTGCCAATGATCTGAGACCCAGAAGTTTCTAATAAAGTCGCAACGGTACTATTATATGGAGCGATAAAGGATTCAAGTGATTTAGAGGAACAAGTTGTTGGTTCATTCTTTGTACAGAAGAGATCCTTCAAAGCACTAGTTGTACCTTCTAGAGGCCCCATATTTTCGTTAAAAAGAGCTTTAGGCTTCCTAATTGATGTGAAGACATTGAACTTGGAATTCAATGTCTTCAATGCTCCAAAAGATACTGATTTCATCTATTGTATTATATATCAATTTTTATATAAGATGTTTTGTAGTCAACAAGTGAAAAAAAATGTATCAGTGAAGAAGTTTAAGTCTCTAACTTTCGTCTGCATTAAGCCATGACTAAACAGCCACGAGTGATCCAGCGGCTGAAACCAGCTCCATATACACTTCAGGACCTTCTGTCCTGTGTGAATAAGCCCAGTTTAAACAAGGTGGCAAGTTTAAAGCATTCAAATGGATCAGAAATAGAAATGCATTCAACACCAGATATACCACAAAATAAAAGAGGTTTCAAATACTCCCCATGTCGTCCAAACCCATTATTTAAATCATTAAAATACTCCACGTCGGATTGTGAACCACACAATGTTTCTTGGTCTCTTTTTGATAGATCAAGCGATACATTAATAAACTCCGAAATGAATACCGCTTCTGTTATTAAATCTCATGGATGGAGAAGTGTCAGAGGTAACGTCGGTATAAGAGAGGGACAATGGTATATTGAGTACAGGATTATTGAGAATGGCGATGTAAGTCATGTTAGAGTGGGGCTTGCAAGAAGAGAAGCCTCACTAGAAGCACCGGTTGGATTTGATGGTTATGCATATGGTGTTAGGGATATCGGGTGTCAGGGTGTCCATTTAAGTAGGAGAATAGATATGGGTGGCAATAGAGATTTAAAAATTGGTGATATAGTAGGTTTATTAATTGATTTACCTAGTTTAGAAAATCAACGACAAAATGTTAATAAAAATCAAGATTATTATCAACAAGGACTTATTAGAGATATGATCCCAATTAAATATAAAAATAGGTTGTTTTTTGAACAATATGAATACACAAGTTCTAACGAAATGAATCATTTATTGAATCCAATCACTGTTTTTGGTGAACAGGCTGTTCCTGATAAGGAAAGATTCAAACCAATCGAATTAGAAGGTTCATCTTTAAAGGTGTTTATCAATGGAGAACAATTACCATATGAATGGAATGATCTATTATCATTTTTACCACCTTCAAGTGAACAAAGAGAACAAATGAAAATTCATCCAAATAGACCAACGCCAGATGATGGGGATTTAGGTTATTACCCAATGGTGAGTTGTTTTAAAGGTGGAGCTGTGGAACTGAATACTTCTCAAATGGCCTGGATTCCACCATCAAATGTTGGACAATATAAAATGTACGGAGAAAGGTACAAGGAACGTGTTATTGAAGAATACGTTTGTGATATCATTGATGAAAGTGTTAACGAATGGTTAGACGAGAAGGAACACGCAATTAATTCGAAAACACATTAAAGTTAGTCAATGTTCCAGTACACTGGTCATTAGGACATGAATCGCTTTCTCTTGATGATTTGACTAAGTTCTTACAATTTTGATGCATTCTAATAAAGCAGGTTGAGTTTGGGCAAAGTACACCTCTAGTAATAATTTGATTACATCCAAAGCATATACTGATAGTACCACCATCTTGTGCTGTTTTGTATGTATCTATTAAATAGTCATGCAATTCACTTAACCCTCTAATTGACATTGTAAGTTTATCATGATATCTTTCAATCCAACCTTGTAATTCAAGAGTTTCCAATAACTTTTCCGCTTCATCATAGCTTAGCGTACCATTAGATTCATCTCTGATATGATTAATCATTATCATATGACTAACATTGTAGGTGATACTGCCTAAGTTATCACTTAAAACAAAATCTATGTTAAATATTCGGTCAATGACAGCTTTGATTAGTTCGATGTTTTTATCAGTAAAGTCTGTAATCAATTTAATAGATCCACTTTCCTTTTTGTTAATAAACGTATAAATAATACAATCAGAAGAGTCCATATCCTTCGATTGGTTAATTTCAAAATCTAATAATGATAACTTTTTGTTTATTTTTGAAACAACATTATTCAGTTCTCTTAAGGTGTAAAATGGTATTGGATCAAACTCTGAATCTGCCTTTGCAGATTGAATCAATCTTGTAATTGTTTCCAAATTTTCATTTGATTCTGTTATTGAATCTTGAATTAATGTCAATAATACAAGTTTTGTGAATCGAAGTAGTTCAACATTAGATATTGATCTCATTGTCATCACCATATCTAACACAGTGGCGTGTAAATGGGTGTAATCACCTACAAGGTCTTGGACCGATTCTTCTAAGTCCATTCCTAGGTGTAATTATGCTGAACTCTTGGTGTTTCAAAAGACGTGGTTCTTGCATTTAAAGAGAAACTCTCTTTCGCGTAAATCATTAGTCTCCAAGTCCTATTATTAAAACCCCATTTGCTCTCTGACTGGTTAATTCAAATTTTGTGTAAAGTATAGGAAGTTTTTAATATCGGTGTTTGGGTTTTATTTGACACCCATTATCAAAATAAAACAGAATTGAAGTTTTCATTGTTTTTTCGTTTTTCTTTGACAGAACTCAAACAAAAGGAAAAAAAATAACATTGGCGTTTCCTTACTGTATAACAAATCAACATATTCTCTTATAGTAAAATTAAAGACTAATCTAAGTCACTACCATGTCATATTATCAACAATATCAACAGAACTACAACCCATATAACTCTCAGGAGTACCCTGAACAACAATCACAACCACAGAACGCGTCAAATGCACAGACGTCTTCTCATCAATCATATGGTCGGCCACAAGGACAGCAGGGACAACAACAAGCACAATTTGCTATGCCCGCTGGTAATATGGCTACATCTCCATCATATAATGAATTAGAACCGCTTTCACAGGGGATATTAGCTGCATTTTCAACATCAGGTTACCCTGGAGAACCAAGTTTATTTCAAGAACTAGGTGTTAATTTTGGCCATATTAATGCAAAGACACTAGCAGTTTTAAGGTTAAAATCGAAATCTTTAAATGATGATGTTTTGCAAGATAGTGATATGGCTGGTCCTATTTTGTTTTGTTTTTCATTTGGTGCTTTATTATTATTATCTGGTAAAACTCATTTTGGTTATATTTATGGTGTTGCTTTATTTGGTACCTTATCATTACATTTATTATTCAAATTAATGTCAAGTAATGGTCAAGGGTTAGACTTTTTAACAACGGCCAGTACATTGGGGTACTGTCTTTTGCCTTTGGTGGTATTAAGTGCATTTGCCGTTATTTTGTCCTTGGATAACTTACTTGGTTACATTTTCAGTTTAATTTGTATTTCTTGGTGTACTTGGTCATCTTCTGGTTTATTTGTTAGAGTCTTAAATTTAAATCAAGCTAGACCTTTGGTGGCTTATCCATTAGCTATGTTCTATTCGGTGTTTGCTTTGATGGCTATCTTTGTTGAAAAGAAAGCGTAATAAAATCAAATATCTTGTTTAAAAAGAATTCAATATATTAATAAAATCAAAATATAAAAATTAAAATTAACTAAGTGATTAAAGATGGAACAAATAATTCATAACCATTTGTAGTTGAGTTAACATCCTTTTTATCATTCTCAACATGCAATGTTGCAATTACACTATCAGCGCTATATTTGTAGCCTAGTTTACCATTGGTACTGGTATCAACGTGATTCTCGCTGACCTTCAACTTGGATGACTCTCCAGGCAAAAATATACTATCATTTGGCCTCTCAGACCCATAGCGTTTCAAACGTTCTTCATCGTTTAAATTCTCAATTGGAATCAAATCTGAATAGTTTCTTCTGGCCATAAATAAGTTATTACCACCTTCTTGCTCCTTGAACATTGGGATTGTATCCTCAATTGTTTTATCATCGAAGGTATGTCTGATAGCTCTCTTTTTCATAAAATTTGCCATTCCTGCAGGTGGGGCTGCATTAACAATAGCACTTGAGATTAAATTAATGATAAATTTTGGATCTCTTTCTGGTGTTGCAGATAATTTTGAATCTGATGACCTCAATCTGGTAATTGTACAAAGATGAACGTCACCAGATAAAATCGTAATTCTTGTATTGTGCTTTTCGCCTAACTTAATTAACTTTGAAAGGAATTCATTCCTTTCTTTTTTATGATATCTTGCGCACCAATGATCATTTAAATCATCTAATAATTCGATTTCACCATCAAATTCATTAACTAAACCCCTAGCAACAATACCCTTTCTAGCAAGAAATTTAATTGATCCAGAAAGTGGGGATTCCATTAGCTTTTCAACCCAAACCAATCTTGGATACATTATTGGAACACCTAATAAAACATAAAGGTGTTTAATAACTGATTTACTAGAAGTAATCTCATGGTTTAATCTGTCAAACACCAATTGATAAGTTTCAGGTTTAATGATTTGTTTTCTAGTCCGTTCAGTACGACAATCAAGGCCGAGAAAAGCGATTTGGGATCCTAATTTAGCAAAGATAGATCTTGATTGTTGGTGAATGTATGGGCCTTTTGATGCACCACCAATAAATGACTTTTCCAATTTGATATCTTCTTCATAATAAGTCTGATGTTGGAATAACATATAGTATCTGAACGCGTATTCACCAACACCTTTAAATATTTCTTGGTCCATTGTTGTATCAGAATATGAACCAAAGCCATCAATGATATCATGATCATCAAAAATATTAATTTGAGGAATAGAAGCTAATGCTAAAGGGTAACAAGATTGAATGGTTTTACCATTATCACCTTCCCAAAATCCCTTACCAAACCATTTCATATAATGGTTTAAATAGTAAGTTTGAAAAGAATCTGTCAGTTCCTTACTGAGTTTTCTAGCACCATGAATGTGTTTATGTTTAAGCCACTGATTAAATTCCTTTGAGGTTGTTTTAATCGAATCAGCGTAAATTTGATCACCACCACCAATCATGACGTGATAAGGCCGGTTATTATGTCTACGTAAGACATCAAGCCAAAGAGATCCGTTAAATTCGGAAGTGTCAACACCAAGAGAAAATCCATTACAAGAATAAGACATAACATTCATTGATTGATTCAGGGCAGGGATTACAAATTGGAAATGTGGCAAATTGATATCATTAATAAAATATTTAACCTTTTGTTCATATTCAGTAAGTTTCAAATCAAATGGAAATCTAATGAACGTATAATCTTCTTCTTTATAAATAATATTACCTTTGAAATCACCACTAGAAATACCAGAAAATTCATCTTTAGGTCCAATTGCATAAGTCAGTTGAGGAAGTTCATTATTGAAGTTTCTAATAACAATCATTATACTACCTCTATAGTTAGATTTACCTTCTTCATCGAAAGCACAGAACCTAACCAAAGGTCCACAAGAAATAGAGACATCGCCAATTGAATAATCAGTTGGACCTTCAGTGACTTTACTTGGAATTGATTCTTTAACTTTTTGAAAATAATTTTCTGTTGGTAATTGGTTTGACCAGTCAGATTCTGTTAACTTAGAAGACATTTGTTTCCCTGGATATATAGAATATGAAGAATATCAAAAAGAAAATAGGAAATGGCGTTTAGATTTTGCTAGTCTGCATAAAACAAAGGATGTAATTCGCGTTGAGTTTATTCGAGGTTGACTGCATTGATAGTTTTTTAATAGTCATGAAGCACTATTTGTAACCATCAGCAGTATAGTTTGTAGAATTAAGTGTATTGGGGATCGCTTTTTAAATTGATACCAAACATGTATATTTTTAAAAATTAACGTATAAAAAGTGCATGATAACATATTCTTTTTGCGTTATAATTGACGAACGTATTACTCTATTGTATATCTACTATTTTCAAAAGACAATAAACTAGATTAATATACACCTACACTCTCTTTTTATGTTAAGCACTACTAGATCGTATATTTGCATTTTTTTGCAATAGTGAAAAAACTGTTAGAGATATGAATTCTTAACACCGTAAACATATTTATTTCTTTATAATTACCACCAAACGTATAGGATGTCACAAAAAGTAGTTAAAGGTACCATTCTTTGTTTACATGGGTTTGCACAGAATGGCCAGGTCTTTTCTGTTAAGGCCTCTGGTATTAGAAAAGCTTTGAAAAAGGCTGGTTATCATACTGTATTCATTGATGCACCAATTGCGCTTGCAGCCGCTGATTTACCATTTGAAGCTTCAAGTTATGGTGCTGATGATAAAACAGAGGAACTTAACTTCAGAGGTTGGGTTTATACTCAAAAGGATAAATTTGATATTCAACCAAGTTTAGATACTGTTAAGAAAGCCTATGCTGAACATGGTCCTTTTATTGGGATTCTTGGGTTTTCACAAGGTGCTGGTGTTGCTGGTTTGATCTTGGCCCATTATAATGAAATTGTTGGTGATGATAAAGCTGTTGACTCCTTGAAGTTTGCATTACTTTTCTCCGGTTTCAAATTCGAACATAAATCTGTTCAACATTACTATGAAAAGAAGGTTTCTTTACCGACTTTGCATTTAATGGGTGAATTGGATACTCTGGTTTCTAATGAAAGATCTATTGCTTACGCTAATTTGTGTGAAGATCATACTATTCTCAAGCATCCAGGTGGACACTATTGTCCTTCCACCAAAGATCTCTTGAAGACACAAGTTGCTTGGGTCAACTCCGTTGTTGAAGGCACAAGAAACGAAGTTGAAAAGAAAGACGAAGAAGAAGACCTTTCCAAATTAGCTGACCTATTAGGTAACCTTGGCAAGGCCTAAGGCGTTATGGATGTTTTGTTGTTTATAGGGACGATACAATGATTTATAAAGTAATATTTAATTTAGACACACTCTAATTTGATCTTGCTAAGCATGTTTGAATGGAAACGCACATTGCCAGATTATTCAATAAAAGCAGTTTTTTCACCTGATAAGAACGACTCTTTCTTCAGCTGAAAGAAAGGAAACTCAATCTCTGTAACAAGTTGCACATAGTGACTACATCATGTCATCGGAAGCTACACCACTTGTTTTATCCCTAAGGCCAAAACATTCTTTACCGAGTCTTAATTTAAGAATTGCCCAAGTGCTTTGTGCTGTTTTATGGTGTTTGTTTGCTGCTGGTCCCGTGTTTGGGTTCGCTGCTTTGAAACCTGTGCTGGTGACACAAGGAGTTTACAAAGAAGTGTGTGATATTAAAGCTAATGGCGATCTCACCTCTCCCTGTATTGAACAAGATTTGAAATTGAACCTTATGTTTACTCTCGCAGCTGTTGTTACTAATACCACTGCCTTACTCGTTGGAAGAATTTTAGATACTCAAGGACCAAGAATTACTGGTATTTTAGGGTCCATTATCATATTTATTTCTGCTCTACTATTGGCGAATGGTAAAGATATTTTTTTATTTGATGCTTATCTCTTTGGTTACATTGGACTTGCATTCGGGGGTCCATTCGTCTTCATTTCTTGTTTCCAATTGGCTAATTCCTTTCCTGGAAAATCAGGGTCGATCCTAGCATTATTAACTGGTGCCTTTGATACATCGTCTGCTTTATTCTTATTTTACAGAATCTCTTATCAAAATGAATACGTTGCCAATCTCACGTTAAAGAAGTTCTTCTCTTGGTATTTAGTTGTGCCTCTGTTTATTTTCATTTGTCAAATATTTATTATGCCCCATGATTCTTATAAAACGGTCGGTACTCTTGCTAAGATTGGTGAAACTGGTATCGATGAAGATGGCTTACCTTTGGATCCCAATGATCCAAGATTCCGGGCCAAGGATGTTGCTTCCATAGAAGAAAGCAGGTCTAGAAGATCCTCTATGAGGTCAAACAAATCTATTTATGAACAAATTGCTGATGAACAATTGAAAACTAGCTCAGGTGGTGTCTTTGGTGTTTTACATTCTAAATCTGTTTTAGAACAATGTAAAACCCCTTGGTGGTACTTAATGTGTATTTTCACTACTATTCAAATGCTCAGAATTAATTATTTTGTTGCCACTGTTAGATCTCAAATGACATATTACTTTGATTTAGAAACTGCTGTTACTATCAACCGATTTTTTGATATTGCGTTGCCTTTGGGTGGTGTTGTTTCTATCCCATTCATTGGTCTTATTTTGGATAACACTGAAACATTAACCACCTTAAAGATATTGTTTGGTGTGACATTGACCATTGGTTTTAGTGGTATTGTTTCAAACCAATTCATTCAATATCTTGGTATTTTACTTCTTGTTGTTTACAGACCATTTTATTACACGGCAGTTTCTGATTACTGTGCAAAGGTATTTGGTTTTACTACCTTTGGCACAGTTTACGGTGCAATGATTTCTTTCTCTGGTCTTATGAACGTTTTGCAAGCAAACATGGACAATTTGACCCACTTCACCTTCAATATGAATCCAACTCCAGTGAACTCAGGATTGATCCTTTTGACTTTCTTTTTTGGAGCATCCATGATCTTCTATGTCCACTCCCAGGAGCAGCAATTGAAGAGACAGCAGGCTATCGAAGAAGCCATCAATGGCTGATTTCCCCTTCGGAGGAGACTTACGTAAGTATCAATGCTTTATCTTCCTATTGTTTTTATCTCTATGTTTTTTCTTGTAGATTAAATTTATTTATTTGCTCAGTCCGAGTTCTGAAATACATACTTTATGGTCAGATGAGTATTATCTATGAGGTTATCCATCAAGTAAAATGTTTTTAATTGCATTAATTGGTGAAGCTTTATCTGATAAGTTTGTCTCTGAAATTTACGCAGTAAAAATAGATTCCCACTTGAAATTTTAAATAAAAAATTCTTATCCATCTTCTGCTAACGCAGCGTGGCGTTCCCTTATTATTACAATATAAATATTTCTCTTTAAAAGATAAGTAAGGTGTTACACATAACAATTGTTTAGAACCTCAGTGGATTACTTTAGTGTTTGGTTTCAATTCTTTCACTATTTATTCAATAGATACATTCAATATACATTTGTGGGTTTGAAAAATAAGAGTATAATCATTCTCCCTTTTAACTTCTGTACTGGGGTATTTACATACAACACCGACTATTAATATCTCGTTTTTTTTATACATAAATAGTTGACATATACATAGCATACAAATAAAGATACATTAGAAAGATGCCTCTGATTTCAACAGCAATCCAAAAATCTATCTTATCTTTATTACTCTCACGATTACCAATTCAGTTGAATGATCAAGAAGAATCATTAATTTCCTTATCTTCAGGTATTCATTTGACAAACTTAACTTTGGATGAAGAGAAATTGCATTCCCAATTGCCAAAACACGTGAAATTCCATGTGAGATCAGCTCAAATTAATCAATTAGATATCCCACTAAATACAGATGGTATAAAAGCAAATATTGTTGGTTTAAAATGTGTCATATCACCCAAGATTGGATTGAACCTTGACTCTCATGAGAGTATTGATGAAGTGATACAAAGTGTTCTGGGACTAGTTGATGCTGTTTCAGGAACTAACTTAAATTACATTGGTAGTGAATATCTTGATAACATAATAGATGAAGATGAAGCAATTGAAAATGATGAATTAATTAAAAGCATGATAGAATCTAATTCAATACCATTGGAAGATCAAAATAACAAAGGAACATGGACTGGCTATGTTTTAAATTATATTTTAAATAAAATTAAAATCAATATTCAAGATGTCCAAATTAAAATTATTGCTGACCCATTGATCTTATGTTTATTTGTTGATCAAATATATTTGGAAACTGAAAATGGACAGAGAAAATGTGATATTCAGAATTTTAAATTGGGTCTTGTTTCAACTGAACCATCAACTGGTAAAAGTAATTTGGAAACGCAAGCGGACGTCCCATTGGAACCAGATTCTAATTCAGATTCCGATTATGATGATGACATGATGGCCTCGTCATTTTTAGCAGAAAGTAAAGAACAAATTCAACAATCCTTGCTGGAAAGTATCAATTATAAATCTGGTACGGTGTATATGAGCACTAATAATAGTGGATTCTTTGATGCAAACTCACATTTGACAACCCAAGAACAATCTGTAGAGGAGAATGTTAATCAAAAAGCGTCATTTGATCTGGGGTCCTTAATACTGTTCATAGATTCCATTTTTTTAAATATGGATGCTTCATCTCAGGATGTTAAAATTCAAATTGGCTGCATTAATGTTTCGTTAAAATCGATTCCTGAATTTTTTTCATCATTGTTGACAT
Source organism: Saturnispora besseyi (assembly GCA_030571455.1). NCBI lineage: Eukaryota > Fungi > Ascomycota > Pichiomycetes > Pichiales > Pichiaceae > Saturnispora > Saturnispora besseyi. The sequence continues at coordinate 550,941 of JAJLXR010000002.1, read as the reverse complement.
TAATAATTCAATTGAGTAAACAATCAACCCATAAACTAATTCGGAATACTAAAACTCAAGTTACTGAAGAAACAAAAAAGGAAATCAATTTTAGGTTATCAGATTTCACCCTTGATTCTTTATCTATTGGATTATCGAGTCCAATGAGCAAAGAAGGGAAGTTTGAAGATGAAAGTTCGATGATATTAAAAATGGTTGACTTAAGCATTCAACAGAGAGGTGAAACATTTTTCCAAGGTAGTATAGGGAAAATCCAAATAAATAAAAATCAACAACAAATATTGAAATTCAATAATGAGCGGAATGCCCATGTTGATACAAAATTTGAAATTCAATTAATAGGAAACTTGAGAACAATTAGTGTTATTTGCTCCAATGTTCTTGAATTAAATGTTGATATTGGCGCTTTTAAAGAAATAGCATCTTTTGTCTCTAATTTAGGTGATGTTTTTGAAAAGATGAATATATTAAACAACGTAGCAAAATACAAGCAGCCAATGACATTGAACTTACAAAGGGGGGTTAACACAAGATTTTCTGAGGATAAACTACATAAGACTGAAGTTGTTTTTAAAACTTCGGGCATTAATTGTTCTCTACATTTAAATCAATCTGAAATTTTAAAGGTTATCACTACAGGCATCGACTATGATTCTATTAAAGGTGTTTTTGAAATAGGTGGAATAGAAATTCTTTTTGCATCAGAGAAAACAGAATGTGAGTTAGCAACAATTGGTGAGATCGCGTTTACAAACTATGGGAAGAAATCTGTCTCTGTTAAAGGATATGATAATAATAGTCAAAAAGAGATAAATTTAAATTCACACTCAATATTAAATATTGGTGAAATTGATATAAAATTTACTTTAGAAATACTCAGGAGTTTATTTGAATTTGGAAAGGAATTGAAATGTATTTTTAGTTTAAATGTCGGTGAGAAGAAAGTTCAATTTGAAAATAAGAAATTGAATAAAATGAACAACAGTTTATTAATGAGGAAACAGCTGTTAAAGGTGTATATAAATATTGAATCATTCTCGTTTGAATTACTGAATATTAAAGAAGATTTTGGTAGTTTGATGGGTAAATTACTAAACATTGGAATTTACCAATACACCGATACGTCACAGAATGGCTACATTAAACTGGTTGAAATCAATAGGATTTATAAAAATCATATTGAGTCATTTATTGAAAAAGCTAATGAACTTGAGACTTCAACACCAATGATCTTTTTTAAAAATCAATCAGGAATACCTAGTTTATATTTGAATAATTTAAGTTTAGAATATTATGGTGAATGGATGAAGCTATTTGATCAAAGTGGTGTTGATAAATATGAACCTCCTATGGGTTCTGGTATTGATGTTGAAGAATTAATTAAGAAGAAAATAAAGAAAAGAGTAGCATGGGATTTATTCATTTCCTTGAACGATTTTCTCATCGGATTAACACCAGTTAATTTAAAATCTAAAGCAGTAATTGTTTTAAAAAAGGCAACTTGTGATGTCGTTTCCTATACTGATAATACAATAACTTGCCAAAATACAATTGATTCTCTCAATATATATTTAATTGACGATATTAAAATGATTAATTCAATTAAAAAAAAGAATAGATTATGGAGTATAGGTTCTGTTTTGAAACATAGAGGATTTGTTAAGGTTGGTTCAACAAATATGTTAACTGCTAAGATTAATGTTAATACAATTGAATCACTTTTAATAACCAAAAGTGAACAACAGAGGTCATTGATTGATGTTTTATTGAACACTAGTGATTTTGAACTAAGAGTGTGCTCAGATTCTATACAATGTTTGTTAAATTTATTAAAGGACTTAAAACAACCAATATTTTTTACGTCTGGAGATAAATATAGACCAAAACTAGAATCTCCTATTGATGTATTCAAGGATATTGATGATAATATGTTTTCTTTCAAGAATGACGGAATTGAATCGAATTTATTTAAAAAGAATAAAAGTGTTACAGTATCACAGGAATTTGAAAAGGAAATAAAATTTGATGATAATTTTTACGATAATCTTGAATTTAAAAAAAAGGATAATGTGAAAGTTAACATAATACCATTTAAAATATACCTTAATGTATCTAGAATTGATATTTTACTTCACGATGGTTATGATTGGAAAGAAACTAGAGATCAAATCTCTCAAGCGGTTTTAAGAGTTAGTAAAAAAGTTCAGAATCAAAGGGAAAGTGAAGATGAAGACGAATCAATAGTTTTTGAAGAAACATTATACCAATCTATTTATTTAGGCATGCATGTATCTGGTAATGAAGGAGATTTAGTTGAAAACATAAATCAAAGAATAGGGAATGAAGATGATTATGATTATGAGGAAGAGGAGGGAGAAGAAGAAGAAGAAAGCGATAATATTTACAAAAGAACTACTGTTGCGTTAGGTAAATCTAAAAGAATACCATTAAGGTTAAGGAGATCTAAATATCATAAGGTTTCCATTGAACTTGAAGATTTGAACGTTGACTTTAAATTAATAAGTAGTAATGAACCACATTTAAAAATGAATAAACCGGATGTATTTGGAGATGAGTTTGAAGTGGTTCAAGATATTAGTTTAGGTGTAAAGAGATTTCAAATTATTGATAACGTGCCAACATCAAATTGGAATATGTTTGTTGGTTATTTAAGAGAAGCTGGAGAATGCGAAATTGGTAAGGAAATGATTCACATTGATATTCAAATGGTTAGACCTGTGCTTAGATTAGCTGCTATTGATATGATTTTGAATGTTAACATATTGCCATTAAGATTACACGTTGATCAAGATACACTGGATTTTTTACTTAGGTTTGGAGAATTTAAAGATCAAAGGTTTATACCACCAAACATTGATGATGATGATATATACATTTCAAAATTCAGTGTCAATGCAATCCAATTAAAACTTGATTATAAACCCAAGACTATTGATTATGGAGGGATTAGATCTGGACACACTGGAGAATTTGTTAATTTATTTGTTCTTGATGAATCGCGGATGACATTAAATCAAATGAAGTTATATGGAATTTATGGTACATCCAAACTCAATACTTTGTTAAATGGAGTGTGGTCGCCGGATATCAAGAAGAATCAGCTTGGCGATGTTCTTTCAGGGTTGGCATTTATTAGGTCCATTGTGAATATTGGACAGGGGGCTGAAAAGCTAATTAGTGTACCTATTGAAGATTATAAAAGAGATGGTAGATTATTTAGGGGAGTTCAGAGAGGTGTCCGTATATTTAGTAAAACCACTGGACGGGAGGTTTTAAAGCTTGGTGCTAAATTAGCTATTGGAACACAAGGTATTTTAGAATCAACGGAAGAAATATTAGGTGGAACAGGACCACAAAGGGTTAGTAAAAAGGATGAGTTTAGGGACGTCAAAGAGGAGTTTATTGAAAATGAAGAAGAAGATGAGGAGGATGAGGATGATGATGATGATGAGTCTAATGAAATAGAAGAACAAAGGGTTGTTAGTCTATATTCCAATCAACCAGAATCATTTAATGAGGGATTACAAGTTGCTTATGGGTCAGTTGGTAGAAATTTCAATACTATTAAGAAAGCTATACTGAAAGCCAATACTAGGGCCAATGAAGCTAGAAGTATCGGCGGAGCCATGGGGGAATTAGTGAAGGCGACGCCTGTTGTTGTTATCAGACCATTTATTGCTACAACAGAGGCAATTTCGAAAACTCTAATGGGTGGTGTCAATGGATTAGATCCTGAGCAAAAGTTACATAACGAAGAGAAGTATAAATAAAAGTTTAGTTCCTATATTTTTGCTCATGGTTCAGCCAATAATGTTCTTTGATTCATTAGCTCTATTTCTAGCCTCAGATATAAATTTCTTAATGGTAGTGCAATTTCTGTAAACAAATACATGGGCAACTATGCTCCAATAAACTATTCTTGTCGATTAGGATATAAAAATATCCAATTTTGCTCCCCAATTTTAATTCTTTCTGTCTATAAATTCTCCCACACATATAGGCTCTGAACAATCTTCCATCCTCTAATACTGGCCATTTATAATGACCACCTTTTGCAAAAGTCATAGTTCTCTCTACTAATTGGTTGCTTCAATCCTTAATAAGCAATTACATGAAGTTGCTTGGATGGACTTGTAGTCTACTGAAGTCAACGACCCGGAAATCATGTCTTTTTGCAAACTTTTTATAGTTACATAATCTAAGTCCTATGTTACTCTTTTGTGTCTATTCAAATTTTGTGGTACCAATTTCGTTGATCCTATGTTTATGTTTTAATAAACTAAGTCCTGATTGACTGTCATTCCAAAATACAACATTTTTTGGTTCATAGTCATAACTTGAAATTGAAGCATTCTGGTGATTCTCTCAGCAATCTCGTAATATTAACTGACAGTTCCTTCTGATAACGTTTATCTTCTTCTGGGTACTTCCTAAACTTTTATTCATCATGCATCCTACCCTTTATATTAATCACAGCAAGATTCACATACTATACATTTCGATTCAATTCTTTGACCAACCAAAAGTGTCCAAAAAGGTTGAATGTAACCAGCATAATCAAGTGAAGATGAAAACGAAAACTCAGCTTCCTTATTTAACACCCAAGCTCTGACTTTGTAATCCACTTGTGATCTTTTCTTATTGCCTTGTTCATCTGTCTTCTTATTATATTCAACTAGCTCATCTTGAATACTCCCTTGCAGAGTTCTCAACTGCCCTGTCAGCTCTTTTCTACAGTACTACTTCCTTCCGCTATCATTCCCGAAATAGATATGGAACTATCTCGCATCCTAAATCAACGTTAAGAGGAGGAGTATTATGGGTAGCTCTAAAACAGTTGAATAACAAATAGACTCTACCATACTTGATAGATGTTTGATGCAACTCATTTCCTGAATGACATCTTAAGATATGAACTAATATCTGAATTACCCCTTTATCGTGTTACATTATTTCCTACTCACGGGTGATATATCTGTTTATTTCATTCCTCAATTATTAGTAAAAATATATGTATTTCTTATTTTGGGGAATGAATGTAAATGCTGTTTTTAAAGCGAGTAGTTATTAGTTATGAATTCAGTTGAATTGATAAATAAGCATGGAAGTAAATTATAATTCCCAATTCTACTAATTAAGCAAGCTATAAAGAAGTGTAAATAAAGACAGAAAATATCTCTCTTTTATATATAAAATAGAGGTTATAATTATATAGTAATAAAACCATAAAAAAAGATATGTAAGTAATTAGAGAAGTTATTAATAATAGTAAAAGTATAGGTGAAGTAGATATCCTTTTTTCAGACAAAAAAATAATTATTAAGATAATATTAGAATTTCAAGATATTAGTGAATTACTAATCAACTATAAGATCACATCTAGATATTTGATTCTTAGAGGATTATAGCATATATTTAGTAGCTGGTATGAATATCCTTAAATAAATTTTCATCATTAAACAATGCCAATCATTAAATTCTTATCAGACCCTAATAAACTTAGTCGGTATCAGTAATTTTAATCTAGATTTAATTTGACAAAAACAAGCTTGACTCTGTTTTATCAATGAAAAGGCCTAATATGATTCATATATTTAGTTTAATACATGAACGTATAACAATGAGCTAAGTTCGAACTTGAGTTTCATAATTAACATTACTTACCATACTTTCACAATGAGCATTACTATTTCAATAAATTATCAATATTCATTTTTCCTTTAATTAAATAGTAAACAATTAAAATGAATATCAAAACTCTTTCAAATCAACAAAATTTATGACCTTTGTTTTTAAAAGTTAATTCATTAATGCTTAAAAAAGCGTTATTAAAGTAGTATATAGAAAAGAAGAATATGATAATTTAAAGCATTAATCATTTAATTTAGAATACAAAACCCGATTCACATCGCTCAATGGCAAATCCCAAACCCCATTTGTTGGTGAATTCAAGTATAATTCATCACCAAGCTGGGTTACAATGACACCGGTGTCGTCAACAACACAGCGGAGGTCGGAGAGCCCCAATGTGACCTTTTCAGAGTTCACCAAGGACAAGGATAGGTAACCAAAGCCCATGGCCACAAGAATCCAAGCAGGTATGGCAAGGGCCCACCACCTGGAGGGATAGTACCATATTCCAACAGTATTAAGGAGCTTTTCTGGAGTGATTGCCCATATGGTCCAAACGAAGAGGGCAACGATAGAGACAACATGAGCGGCAAAGCCCTTGTACTCAGCCTGGGGGGTGACGGTTGTAGAGACGGTGACGTCGGAGTGGAGGGCCAAGTTATCGTCGATTCTCTCCATATGTATTCAGCACTATGGCTATAGTTGTTGAAGTTTTAATATTTTCCCTCAATGAACATACGTTATCTTCTTCTATAAACACCAGTAAATAAAAGGAGATTTACATCTTTAGTACACAAAAAATGAGTATGTTGAACAAGTAAAGTGGATCAGAGCACTGAATATATATTTGTGACGAATACTAACACGTTAACTGTAAATTAGGTGGAAGAAAGATGTCCCTTGAGGACTTTTTACAGGATGAAACCCTTGGAGGTGGCACATCTTGGGCAGTGGATGACTTTGACATAACTGACATTGTTAAATCGTCAACACCAGCACCGGAGAATAGAGGGTTCCAAAGATACGAACCAAGTTATTATCCAATGGAATCTCATGGTACAATGGTTTTATTTAATAATTTGCCAAATGATGCAAATGAAGAATTAATTGATGACTTGTTCAAGTCAAGATATTTTAAATACAAAAATTCTAAGGTGTTTAGAGATCCTCAGAGGAGTAGATCTAAAATCGCAATTGCTTGGTTGTTAAGTCCAAAGGATATGGATAGAGTTTTGAAATGGAATTCTGTGTCAATTGATGGAGTAAGAATTAATATTAAATACTGTGAGAATCAAACGTATGAAGATCTTAAGGAATGGAATGAATTACATCCTCAAGTTGATATTAAACAGATGCCAAGTTTAAAACCGTCCTCGTCGTCGCCAGAGCAAATGTCAAGTTTAAAACCGTCATCGTCTTTGTCAACACCAGAGCAATTGTCAACAACTAAACCTAAAATGAATCCATTTGGAAATGCAAAACCTGTCAATGCAATTGAGTTACCCATTATTAGTGAAAATACAAGCGATTTAAAGAAATTGATAAAGGAAACTAAATTTCAACCAAAGATTTTACAAAAGAATAAACCGATTAAAAAAGAAAAATCTAATCCATTTGGCAATGCTAAGCCAGTTGATACATTGAGTCGTCAATTAGAAATTGAAAGGAAATTACAATTAGGTGTTATTAATTCAACAACTATTTCAACAAAGATGATTCATGATAAGGAAAAGAAAGAAGAAGAAAGGTTGAAGATACAAGAAGAAGAGGAAAAGAAAAAAGAAGAGGAAAAGAAAAGAGAAGAAAATGAAAATAAGGATAAAGCCAAGGAAACAGAACCTTCAGAAGTTCCATCTGATATTTTTGAAAAACCAACAGAAGGCGATCAAGACAGCAACGACAAGCCATCCGATAAAACTATAGAGAGTAAGAAGAAGTTTGGGAAAAAGAAATATGATAAGAAAAGGGTTTATAAGAAGAAAGGGTTTAATAATAATACCGATAATAACGAAGAACAAAAATCTGAAAGTAATGAACAAATTGGTGGCGACATTGAACAAAATAAGAATACTGTTAACAAAAAGAATTCTACTAAATTCAGAAGACAAAGTTCAAATGAATCACAATCACATTCAGAAATGAATAAACTTGAAACAAATCTAAATGGAAATGAAGAAAAAAAGAAGTTTAACAATAAAGATACCTTTAAAAAGACTAAGGAAACTTCTGAACCAATTATGCAACAGAAAGAAGGTAAAAATAACGTTGAAACAAGAAAACCATATAATAAAAACAGAAGATCAAGTTTAGTTCAAGAAAATCAAGAAACCAAAGAAACTGGTACTGAAAGAAGAAAATCTTATTATAAAAATAGAAGACCTAGTGTTGCTTTAGAAAAGGGTGAGATTGAGTCTTCAAATAATAAAGTTCCATTTGAAAAGAAGAAGTTTATTAATCAAGGAACCAGAAGATATATTTCAGGGCAAAGTAAAGGAGCTGGACCAGTTGAAAAGATTCAAGACTTGTTTAATGATAACAGTCATGAACAACCAAAGGATGAAGGAAAAAGAAGGAATTCCAAGTATAAAGAAGAGGGGTTTAAGAAGGTTGAAGGGGGTAATAGTGATAGTGCTCACCAATCCAAAAATGAAGATGGAAAACCTTATCATAAATATAATTCTTTTAAGAAATATACTAAATCTAGAATTGGTAATAAGGAAGAGCAACAACAATAAAGGGTATTTTTTCATTTATAGTTTAAAGTTATTCATAATTGTATATGTAATAAGAATCGAACCTCGTACTTACTCACTCAAAAAAATTATGCCCTGGACAGCCGGTGGCGTTGTGATCGGTATCGAGTTCTTTAAATCCAGTAAAGGAATAAAAGTCCACGCATTGCACTCAACAACTCAAGGTCAATTGTCAGCAACACACTGCCATCTTCCCCACCGTTTCTTGAAACGGTGGGGAAGTTAAGTTTTGCTTGTGGTGTCGCCCAGCGTCTAAACGCCTAGGTAGAAGTGTAGCTCTTAGGAGCAGATGAATTAACAGCCTACTGTTGTTGTCACCCTTCCCAGTCCAGAAGAGAGGAAAGGGTGCAGTAAACTGTGACAAAGTATACCACCGAATTTCCCACTGGCGAGATAAAAGGGTGTAGCAGCTCTTTTGAAGCTGTTTCCCCCTCTCCATTTGAAAACCAGTACGCGTGGACATCCGCTGCCGGCTGAGGTCGTTTGTAGTTTGCCATTTGGCCAAACGCGCAGGTCAAATCAAAAAGAAAATAGGAAAGAACAAGGGTAAAAGAAATGGCATCCTTACGTAAAGAACTGCAATAATTGGACTGTCGCGGAGCACGGGTGTAAAGAATTTCCGAGGCTGTGAATATTCTTTTCTTGGATTAAAGAAAAAAAGGTGAAAAAAAAAAAATTTTCAACCATTTCTTCCTAGTGATTTTTAACATTAATAAATAAATATGTCAAGAAGAGGAGGATTCAGAGGTGGCCGTGGAGGCAGACCAATGGACATGGGTCCACCAGAACGTGTGTTTGAAATGGGTTCATTTCTTCATGATTGTGAAGGTGATATCGTTTGTAAATCAATTAATGAAAAGGTTCCATATTTTAATGCACCAATTTACCTTGAAAATAAGACACAAATTGGTAAAGTTGATGAAATTTTAGGTCCATTGAATGAAATCTTTTTTACTATTAAGACTTCAGAGGGTGTGAAGGCTAATTCATTTAAAGACGGTGATAAGTTTTATATTGCTGCTGATAAATTATTACCTTTAGATAGATTCCTTCCAAAACCAAAGCAAGTTGGACCAAAGCCAAAGAAGAAATCTAGTGGTCCAAGAGGTCAAACAAGTGGCAGAGGTGGTGCTTCCAGAGGCGGCCGTGGTGGTTTCGGTGGTGCATCAAGAGGTGGAAGAGGTGGATTTGGTGGTGCTTCTAGAGGCGGCCGTGGTGGCTTTGGTGGCTCTAGAGGTGGCAGAGGTGGATTTGGTGGCTCTAGAGGTGGTAGAGGTGGATTTGGTGGTTCTAGAGGTGGTAGAGGTGGATTTGGTGGTAGAAATTAATTACTACTCCATACGAAACTTCATACCAAATAAAACAAAAAAAAAGGGAAAGAGAGAGGAATGTACTATATTATAACTATCACTATCACTATTATAATACACTTATTAACAACAACAACTATTATGTCTTTAATATATATTTTGTTTAAAAGAGAAAAAAGAATGAAAAAAATTAAAATGGGTAAAAAGATTAATCTAATATACTAAAATGATATATTTAAGTAAAATCTTCTTCAATATCTAATGGAGCTTCCTTAAGATTTGATTTAATAATATTTAGTAATCTAATTTTCAATCCATCTAATCTTTGAAATTGATCAAACTTACGTGATGCAGATGCAATGTTATCACTATCACCATCCTTAACAGCATTGATTAATTCCCTACAGAATTCATATTCTCTTGTCTGTTGAAAACTTGGATCCCATGAACAAAATCTTGTAATAAGTGCTTCACCACTAGCATAATCATTATTTTCTGCCAATCTACATAAAATAGATTTTAAAAAGTATTCCTTTAAGGACCACTTAGCAAGTGAATTATTAAGTGATTCTTGGGCAATCCTTTCAAATACTTGTGAAGCCTTTGAAAACTGTTTAACACTATCATCACAATATAAATCTGCAGCCTTTAAAGAAAACTTATTAGCAAGTGCGTTTGCTGAATCCCCCAAATACCAATCACTTGCATCTTCGTAACTTTTAATGGCTAATCCGACATTCCTGACTGAATTTTCATATAATTCACCTAAATCTGCCTTAAAGTTTGCTGCACGTCTAAACTGTCCCTTTTGAACAAACATATTGATAGCTCTTTCTAATGTCTCAGCTGCTCTTTCTGGTGATTGTAATTTAAAACATTTATAAGCTTCAATAAATGTATTTGCTGCTTCATCTTTAGAATCTGATTTTAATTCACATTCTGCTTCTTTTAAAAAGGCTTCACCTGCTTCGTCGTGTCTTCTTTGTGACTTCAATGCAATTGCTGCTGATTTAAACAAATCACTGGCTTCTTCATAATTTGCTCCTGAGGTTCCAAGAAAACTTGAAAGGAATCCTGGTTTCTTGTTCATTAATTTATTTGCCTATATTAATAAAATGTTAGTAAAGATATTCCTTCCTTCTCTTATTTCCTATATATATTTTAAATGTAAATATGAAATATATAAAACATACGTCATGAATCAATTGTTCTGGTGTTGACATTACTACTGATTACTATTATATCGTTAATTACAACAAACTATTTATGGCGAGGAAAATCTTAGTAAATTTTAATAATAATATATTCATAAATAAGTAAAAATAAAGGCCTACCCCAATGCGCCACCAACCAGCCACATTCATTTACTTTCTGAATTGAAATAATAAAAGATAAGTTACAGTTTAGGAAAACTTACTAAGATAAGAAGTATTACTAGTTTATAACAAAGCGGAACATGGGTTTCCAGTCAAATTGTTATTCCTTGAGAGAAGGGAGTTTATATAAAGTTTATAAACGCTGTAACAAGGAGGCAGATCATATGACCCTGCAGTGGATCTCTGTGTGATTTATGCACAAACACAAGTATTTATTACATAATAGAATACATACATAAGATGAAATATGAATGGTTAGGTTATTAGCCCGTGTAAGGGTTGTTCTTAAGAGGGCAGCCAGTATAACAAAGATTGTTCTCTTCTATTTTAATAAAACTTCTACATATCAGAAAAAAACAGAATAAGATAAGATGTCTGTTCTTTCAACTAGCATAGTATTTTTATTGTCACATATTATCGTCAATGGAATAGGCAGTAGTAATACTAAAATTTTAGAACTAAGTTCTCGTTTACATGCCACAGGTGATGATCATTTTGGTAGCGATATATTCAATGCAGGACAAACTTGTGCTGGCATGATCGTGCTCCAGGTTACCATGGATAACGACATTGACCAAACTCTCGTGTCTCTTTATACCATATATGCCGGCGCAGACAGCTACATTAACATGATTGAAGGGTATAGTACAATTGTTAAACGAGTGGATGTTGGATGTGTATGCTATACGTTCGTTGCTTATGTCACGGGAACTGGAATACTGAGAACAGCTATGTTCAAAAGTGATTTCTCATGGCGTGAAGTTCTTAGAATAACAACACGTTTACAGTTGCATGTCCCTGTAATAGCTAATGAAGTGAGAGCGAGTCTGGTTGGCGTGTTTTGTTTATCACAGGAAAACTTAGCAATGCTCGGGGTGCAATCAAGGCTTACAACATATTAAGGGGCAATTGTGAAATTAACAAGCACAGAAAAGGACTGGTTATCCTGGTCTAGAGTTTGTGATCTCACATTGCGGGGAGGGTAACTCTACTATGAAAGAGAAAAACCTGTAATATACACAGGTTCAACATTATTGTATTAAATAAGAAGTCTAACAATGTGAATTATCCCAAAATGTTAATGTCCTGTAGTTCCCAACAAGTCACTCACTCGCATATGCATATTTTACGTTTTACGTACTTTATGTAAGAATTGATTAAAGTATTGGTATGTACGCAATATTAAATATGAAACTCAAGTTCAAATTTAAATCATTGTCTTACGTGCATGTATTAGGCTAAATATAAGAATCGTTTCTTGCTAATTTTAGCACGAGCATGAAATATCAAATAGTTTTCCTAATATAGTTTATCACTCTTATATATTCCTATATGTACTTTAACACAGTGGAATGCCATTTTATTAATAAACAGAGTCAAACTGATTTTATTAGTTTATAATTATATCTCATATTTCATATATAAAATAGGACTATTTTCTATATTTATTGTTTTAAATGAGTGTTAACTTTACATGGGTTACTTCTATAGGCTAATATGCAGATTTCTAAGTAAGTGGGCGCTTTCTCTTTTTCATAGTTATTGTAAAAACCTATATCTGAATTAATTAACGAAGATATTAATAATATAAAAGAAGAAAAAAAGTAAACCTTCTTTTATAGAAATAATAATGATTAAAAAGATAAGATTGCTAGAGGAGTAATGTTATCGTTGTAGATTAAATAATGATAATTACTAATTTCTTATCAGGCGATAATCAATTTAATTTTGATCAGAAATTATTATCTAGATTTACTCATCGCGTCAGAATTTAATTTGACAGTAACAAATCCTGTATAAGATACTTAAACCGTTAGATTATTAATATAAAATAATATAAAGAACAAGAGTTTTCTAAACCTTTTTATACAATTATAATTATGTTCTAGATTATAATATTAGTAATAGATAAGCTTGTTATCAATAGATATTGACATATGACTAATCATGATAAACAACTTTTATCTGATAAGTTTTGTATAACAATAGTCTTATTATGTTATCTATCTATTGATAATCAAATTATCGCTTTCTAAAATAACTATTCTTAATTAATGTTGTTATCCATGACTAATACAATAATATATTAATATTACGTTATATAACAAAAATTGCATAGGAAATATCCTTTTCTATGCTATATCAAATATATATATACGACTCCATAGTCCGTTTGCTATCCATAATATGCTCGGTATAGACATCCTAATACCTCTTTTTCTCTCTATTTGTCCATTCAAAATTCCATGAATGTTAATTTATATGTTTAGATTTGAATATGACGTTACCTTTGTTATGGAAAGGCTAGTTTCAAAAAAGACTATCTGTAATGGATTAGTGGAAAGGTTGTTAACGTTGTCGTTTGGAGTTGCTGGGGACGAGGTGTCCGGTTCGATCTTCGCGGCTGTTTAAATTTGCTTGTGGGTAACCCAAGTTAAATTTTCACATTAAAACTTGAGTAACGGTCTAAGGGTAGAAATACAGCAGGACAACTCATACCGTGAACGAGGCGAACGGGATAACATCAAGTCAACTTTACTCACAGGTCTAGATGATACAGAACAATTTAACTTTTTTTTTTTAGAAAAAAAGACTGCAAAATAATAACAACAATAACTTTGAATTTACACAATAAAATTATTAACCTCTAACAATTAAATAGTTTGGATGATAATAGCACTGGCTCCACCACCACCATTACAAATACCAGCCGCACCAATCTTACCACCTTCTTGCTTTAAAACATGTGCTAAGGTAACAACAACACGGGCACCTGAACAACCTAATGGATGACCAAGGGCAACAGCACCACCATAAACGTTAACCTTTGATGGATCTAAATTTAATAACTTAGTATTTGCTAAACCAACAACTGAAAATGCTTCGTTCAATTCAACAAAATCCAAATCCTCAACATTAAGTTGTGCATGCTTAAGAGCCTTTGGAATTGCCAAGGCAGGTGCAGTTGTGAAATCAACTGGTGCATGTGCTGCATCACCCCAACCAAGAATCTTAGCCAATGGTGTAATGCCTAATTCCTTGACCTTTCTTTCAGACATCAAAACAACTGCAGCACCACCATCATTAATTGGTGAAGCATTTGGTGCTGTAACAGTACCATTTTCCTTCTTAAAAACTGCTCTAGCAGATCTAAGCTTTGGTTCGTTCAATTTACCACTTTCTTCATCAATTTCAACAACAACATCTGGCTTACCTCTAAACCCCTTGATGGTAATTGGTGCAATTTCTGTCTTGAATTTACCTTCAGAATGAGCTTTTTGTGCTTTTTGGTATGAGCTAATTGCAAAGTTATCTTGATCTTCTCTTGAAAAGGAATGATCACTAGCACACTTTTCAGCAGCAACACCCATAGCTTGACCATCATAGGCATCATTTAAACCATCTCTTTGGATACCATCGACAATTGAGCCTTCACCAAATCTTAAACCACCTCTTGCCTTTGGAACATAGTATGGTGTGTTAGTCATTGATTCAGCACCACCTGCAACAATTATATCAGCAGTTCCTGATAGAATGGTTTGAGCACCAATAATAATTGCCTTCATACCACTAGCACAGACTTTGTTAATGGTTGTTGCTGGAGTATCTTCACCGAGACCTGAAGCAATGGCAACTTGTCTTGCTGGTGCTTGACCAACATTAGCTGACAAGACATTACCAAAGAAGATTTCTTCAACATCAGTTGGTTGAATTTGTGGAACTTTTTCTAATGCAGCCTTGACAGCGTGAGAACCAAGATCAACATAAGTTAATGATTGTAAACCACCTTGAAATGATCCAATTGGTGTTCTAGCAGCTGAAACAATATAAACGTGTTCTCTAGACATTTTTTCTCTATTTTTAATATATCCGATTAGAAGCTATTTGTAATAATATAAAAACACAACTTGTATAATTGAGCTTTTGATATACAAATTCCAAAGGAAGAATAAAGGTGTTTTTAACTGTGAACAAATTAAAAAATTTAGGTGGCGCTCATTTTTTTTCTCCATTTGGATAAACGATCGTATAAGTTTACAAATAATACGCTCAGCACCGCATATCTTTTTACTAGCATAGATATGCTTTCAAATCTCCATTTCAATATCATTATCAACTTCCACCTTCTTTTCTACCTTCTGATGTTCATTTAACTGCTCCTGTGTCCACACACTAACACCACTGTTAACATCACGTGGATCGACAGGTTGTGCAGAAATTCTTAAAAACTTCTTTGCACTGGCAATGGCCATATCTGTTGATAAATTACAATCAGCATCTAGGAGACCCTGTACTATCCATTTTGGCAATTGATTCTTTCTTCTTGCAAATCTTCTATCTGCTAAAACCATTACACCATAATCATCCTTACCACGTAAAACACGTCCTAAACATTGTGCGGCATGTCTCATTGCATCAAATGAAAGGAAATCATTTTCTCTAATTTGATAATTATCTCTAAGAAATTCTAATCTGGCCTTTAGAATCCTTGATTCTGTATATTGGAATGGAATACCAATCATTAAAACTGTTCTACCATAATGATGATCAAAATCAATACCTTCAGAAACCTTTCCTCTTGCCACTGATAATAAAACTGCCCCACGTCCATTTGAACATGCCTTACGATATGTTTCTAGAGCTAATGATGTTTCCTGTGCATCTGGTGTTTCAACTAAGATCAATTTATATTTCCAAACTTCATCTAAGATACCCATTGTCTGCCATTGTGAGATAATACTCTCCATGTAAAGATATGAAGGAAAGAAAACAACTAATCCATCTGGTGTAATCTTTGAAAATTCAATCAATAATGTACCATAATTTCTAACAACACTGGGGTCATTCCTAATTTCGAATCTTGATGAAATGGCAACTTGATCAGATCCCTTTGTCACAATCATTGGTAAAAAGGATCGACGATCAAGGGTCATTGTATATGATTGCTGAATAACTGTTTCAAAATTCAACATCTTCGGATACATATCCAATGGGGAAATAGTACCTGATGTAATAACAATTGATGAAAATTTATCAAAAATTGGTTTTATTGCAATAGATGCATCAAGACATGATAATCTTAAAATTGGATTTGGGACTGTTGCATTCTCCGTCTCAAATGGTTCTAAAATCAAGGTAAATCCATTCTCATATGTTGAAACTAATGTTGCAAATGTGGCAATGTCCTTTAATGCCATAAAGTCTTCAATATCAGATATTTGTAAAGTTCTAACTAACAATGATAACCTTTCAGAACAAAATCGCAATGGCTTTTTATCAATAAATGTCAATTGCTTTAAATGCTGTAAAAATGAAATTGGTGTTTCTGATATAACGTGTAAAACTTTCATTCTAGTTTTCAGATATTCAATAAACCTTTTCATAAATGAAATAAAATGTTCTGCTCTTCTAATACTACCGGGAATGGCCTCTGATAAAACATCACTTGCTAAAATCGGATTGGTAATAAAGGTATCACCCTCTCTAGCAACTTGTGATTCTCTTAATCCATCAACTAATTTTTCATACTCATCCTGAAGTTTACTACTATCAATTTCTTTAACTTCATCGACTCTTCTACTCAATGTATTTGCTCCCTTTGTAGCCCTTTTCAAAACATCTTCGGTAATATCCATTGAAAGTGATTCAATACAAACGTTATCAATATTATGTGCTTCATCAAATATAACGATAGAATCACCACTTAAATCTTTCGAAACCCTTTCCGCAATTTTTGGATCAATTAAATAATGATACGAATAAATGACAACGTTACATAAAGGCATCATTCTTCTCACTGTGAAATATGGACATGTACCTTCTTTTTTACAATAATTAATTAATTCTTCAAATGAATAAACTCCTGGTGGTATTAAATCTTGTGGATCCTTTTCATATAATTTTTCATGAAATGAACATAATTCTTCAATATCTCCCTCTCCACATTCAACCTTTTCCTTCAATTCTCCATTAGTAATACGTCTACACCTTTCATCAACAACAATTCCCTTTCTTTCTTGTCTAATACTTGGATGCAAACATAAATTCTTTCTTGAACTTAAGCCAAGTCCTCTAAATGGCTCAACATACCCTAATTCATTGGATCTAAATTGCATTAGCTTAGTTAATTCAATAAGTGCCTTTTCAATTTCTGACTGGGTACGTGAACAATAAATGATCTTTCGATGTTCTGGATAATGCATTTGATATGCAACTGTTAATGATAACAAGGAGACAGTTTTACCTGTACCAGAGGGCATTTCTAATATACAATTACCTCCAACATCTAAACTCTTTTTGATATCACACATATAAGAGTATTGCTCTGGATAGATCTTGGGATATGGGAAGATCACTGGTAGATCATCAATGAAAAATCTATATTAATAGTACAATATTAGTAAAATGTTGAGTACCAGGGTTCTGTATTTTCAAAAAATTGTTACATACTTCATGCTCTAAGTTTTTATAGATATATTATATCTTCTAAATAGGTGATTTCTTATACTGAACAAAAAAGGGTACAACTTCAGTGAATATTTTTTTTGGTAAAAGAAAGATTTCAAAAGCGATTACATAATCAAGTTATTTTTCTAACGAACTCATATATACCCATCTTGTTTTAGAGCAAGTGTGTTTACTAATGGATATTCAGATATATATAATATCCCGAATCTTGCTATTCGTTAATATACTATTAATATACATATACAGGTTTTAATTAATGTCAATTGCCATCATTTTTTACTTTAACATCACCTATTTCAACTTGTTTGTCAGCGTCACAAAAAGAGTCTGATAAACACCAAACACATAAATTATAATCACCTGCTTCTGGGATAGTAAACTTCATTTTAATTTGTTGGCTTTCACGTAAAATATCCGTTTTCTTAATAGCATAGAGTTTCTTTTTATCAGAGTCGCCTAGAACAATCCACCAACTTTCGTATTTCTTTAATGGATACTGAGTTGATTCAACAGAATTTTCTTCAACATCTTCATCTCTTTCAATTTCAATGGTAATTTCTTTAACCTCTCCTGCAATAATGTCACCATCTAAATTATAATTCAAATCTAAATTAGGATATTTATTAACAAAATCGGCCACTTTCAAAACTTCACTTTCAACTAATCCCTTCAACAAATCCTCTCTCTTTCCATCTTCAATCTCCATGAAATCATAAATACTGTTAATTTTCAATTCATTACATTTTTCAATAAGGTCATCATTGAAATATGGTAATTGTTTCAATGGACTTTCTGTGCTCCACATGCCTTGAACACACATTTGCGAAAGATCCATTGCAGTCATTGCATTTAAACTACCCTCACTTGAAAGAATATCAACACATGCGTATAGTAGACTAGACATTTTGCTTAGAATATATTTTAAATCATTCATTAAATCAACATTCAAATGAATTCTTGAAAAGTATGCTTGAAGTAAGATAAAAGTCTTCATATTTGGAGATTCAAAATTGATATCACTTGATGTCCATTTAATTGGAATATTATTGTACATCAATGATAAAATTCTACCATCATCAATTCTAATTGGAACTTCTTCAAATTCATTTGCATTGGATATGATTTCCAATAACTTTTTTAATCTTGTTTTAGATGTTAATGATTGAATAAAAATTTGTAGTGTAATAAACGAAACATTATGATGAGCTGCAATCATACATCCATTTCCTGGAATAATTTCAATAACTTCTTCTTGTTCCTCTTCTTTATTTTCTTGTTCTTCTTCCTCATCATTGATGTTTAGTTCAATAAGTTTAGCACTAGATAATTCTTGTAGAGTATTTTCAACCAACTCAGATAAATATTCACTTAATCCATCATCACTGGTATCCTTAACGTCGTAAAATGATGGATTCATTTGAAGCCTTCTGTAAAATAATGTATACGTCAAAATATCAACTGCATCTTGTCTATTCTTCACTAATTTGGAGTTAATTTCACTCAAAAATAAATCATGTAAATAATAGTTAAGATGGCTTTCCATTGGTAATGACATTCCAAGAAACTTCTTATAATAATCCAATTTTGACGAATTTGTCAATATCAATGCATTGGCAACCTTGCCACTATCCAATCTACAAGTTCCAATCATTTCAAGTAAATCGTTGATCTTATAATCCAAATATCTATGCTCTCTACCATAATATGCTTGTGTACTGAGAACAATAACAAAATCAGAGGGTGGGCACCAATATGCTGTTTCTTGACTTGCTAATAAACAAGTAAGTGCACCAGCCGCAAATAATTTTTCAATGAGTGATTTATCACTTGGATGCATGTTTTTATAGTAAAACCCAATACCATATTTCAAACTCTCTGCTAATGTACTATCTTTTAATTTTTTCAAATAAATTTCCATTGATGAAACTTCAGCTCTCAACCATGTTTTAACATCGTTTTTTAATTTTTTGATTAAATCTGCCGAAATGTCAATACAATGTTTTCTAGAAGGAACAAAAACAGTTGCCTTTTCTTCCCCTACAGACTCATGCATTGAATTAATAGCATCATAGGTTGGTCTAATACAGCATTTTATAAGTGATGGATTATGTTCAATATCGAATTTCTGGAATTGGACTTTAACAGGATGAATTCTTTCTCTTGAATCAAAATCAAATATTGAATGTTTTGGAATATCTAACCAATCTGCAAAATCTTTGTAGCTGGCTATCGACGACCCCAGAGAAACAAACCGAATGCCCTTTTCAAGGTTCATATCAATAAATCTCATTCTGCTTAAAACATTCTCATAAATTGTTCCTGGTTTACCATCACCAATAAGGTGAGTGTCATCCGCTACAATCAATTCGATAGATTGAATGTTTTTCCTTTGTTGCCAACGTCTAGAAACCAAATCAAACTGTTCTGGTTTACATAAAATTAAGTGTGATTGTGCAATGAGTTTTAAATCAACACTTAGTTCACCAGTTAATTTAGAAATGACCTTACCCCCAGCTAACTTACTAAATCTCTTTTTCCACTGTTTTGATAATGCGTCCACAACCTCCTGAATTGGTGAAATATAAACAGCTCTACCCTTTTCATTCTTCCAATGACTTAACAAAGCAAGCTCTGCAATAACAGTTTTACCGTTACCCTTTGAGGTGTGAAACATAATATTTTTAGATGTATTGTAAACTGCTTCAAATGCATCAGATTGATATTTGTTGAATTCTGTAAATGCAAAAACATCTTTAAATTCTGAGATTCCAAGTTCAGTAGTTTGTACAAGAATATTGTCGTTTAATAAAGTTGGAGCAGGGAATTTAATAGGAACCTTCATCTTTGTTAACATTAGTGGGATACGCGTTTCGCAATGTAACCATTTATCACTGATAATGGTAACAAAGTAGTTTGGTTGTTCAATTTCAAATATTGGAACAGTGAAATCAATATTGTGAACATCTCCAACGTATTCTCTTTTGACGATTAAATGATCATTAAAAAGTACCTTTTCAGCATCACAATCTTCAACAACTAAGGTAAAAGACTCGCTATAGCCATGAATACTAGTGTCCCATTCCCATTTTGGCGTCATCTCCAATTGAATACGCATCAAAGTTGGGGTAATAGGCTGAATAGCATAGGTTAAACCAATTTGTGGAAACTTTTGTAAAATTTCCCAACCTAAATTGCCAAACTTAGAGGCTTTCAATGCCTGGATTGCTAGTCTAGGTTCATCTAATGCCAAATAATATTTCCAAGGAGTTATTGATCTTTCAGTAACTTGGACTATTTCTCTTGGAACATCAGGAAACTGTCTCAAGGGAGAATTCGTCAACCAAAGTCCTCTTTCAATCATTTTAGAAATGTTCAGCAACGTCAATGCAAGTCTCGACCACTTTTTTTGCAATGCCAAATCATACATTGCTCTAAATAATCTACCAGCAGATTGAACAACATAAACCATATCAGCCATTAATGCAAAGCCGTCAAGTTTCAATTTCGAAATATGAGCTTGCAATAAAACATTAATTTTAGCAAGTGGATCTTCAACCGATTCATTGACAGGTATAGGTGCTGTTTCCATCAACTTTTGAAGTTCAATTTTTTCCTCTCTTCTCACAGGTATGTATTTAAACTCTTCACTGGTGGCAAATATTCTAAATAGCTCAATTTCGCCAAAATATGGTTTTAACTGCTCATCATAACTCTTGATACTGGTATAACTGATATAGTAATAAGAGGCAATCTTACCTAAGTAGGTGGACACAATAGAATCAGCATTATAATTATATTTAATCAAACCATTTTTAGCTAATAAAATAAGTGCTGAATAAGACAAATCTCTTCTTCTTCTGACCAACTGAGGATCATTATCATATTCAGGGCCAACATGATAAATTGATCTTGAATTCATCATACGAACATATAAATATGTATACCCCATCCAATCAACACAATCCTTAAGAGATGTAATAGACCCGGAAACAATTTCGGCATTGATATTATCCGCTAATTGTGAATACATTTGTGATTCAATCGGTAGTTGTTGATTCAAAATTGCAAGATAATACTTAACTTCATCTTGATCAGTAATGATAATACCTTCACCATGAGTATCATAACGAGGTCTACCTGCTCTACCTAACATTTGTAACACATCTTGGGGGGATAAATCCACCCATGAACCTTTTATTGGAGAATAAACACTGGTACCCTTTATGACAACAGTGTGTGCAGGTAAATTGACACCCCAAGCTAAAGTTGCTGTTGAAACTAACACTTTGATATGACCTTCCGCAAATAAATCTTCTGAAGTTGATCTATCTTCTCTAGTCATACCAGCATGATGGACACCAAGACCCATTTGTAAAACTTGCTTCAATCCTTTATTTTTAGCATTTTCACTTTCTGTTCTTAAAATTTCTTTAACACCAGTAGAAAAGTTCATCAAATTTTTTAATTGATCATTTTCAAGAATTTTATCAGCAATCCATTTAGCAGTTTTTTCAGTTTCCTTTCTAGAATGAACAAAAATGATAACTTGATGACCTCCATTAATATTTTCAACAACTTTTTCATAGCAAACTTCATTCATGGCTTCATATTTTTTAAACGCCTTTTTTTCAGTAATCCCAATAAATTGTTGTGCCAATGGACATGGTCTATAGGCAGAATCAAAATAAAACAAACCTCTATTTTGATCAACGTTTAAAAACTGTGCAACATCTTTATAATTAGGCAAAGTAGCAGAGAGGCCCACAAATCTAATATGATTTTCATTAGTATTTTGTTCATTTTGAATAGCTCTGGCAACAATACTTTCAAGAACAGGTCCTCTCTCATCATGCAAAAGATGAATTTCGTCAATAATAACAAGTTTAACAAGTTGAATATAAGATGCATCGCTGTTTTTTCTGGTAATTACATCCCATTTTTCAGGTGTTGTAACTAAAATTTGAGTGTTAGCAATTTGATACTTTGTTAAATTGGAATCACCTGTTAATTCATTTACTGTAATACCAAATTGATTCAATCTTCTATCGAATTCTCTAACTTGTTCTTGAACCAAGGCCTTTAATGGGGCAATAAAAACAATTTTAAAATCCTTTAATTTAAAAGAACCATTAGAATTTCTAAATTTCGATAACGTTCTTAAGATAGTTAACATGGCAACGTTGGTTTTACCGGCACCAGTTGGTGCACACATTAAAAGATTACCATCATCATTGAAAGCAGTTGGGTAAACTTTACTTTGAATTCTATTAAGTGTTTTCGTTTCACCAGCTGGGAAAGCTTCTTGAGCCCATTTTGGTAATTCTGAAATCTCAACCAACCTTTCATCAGAACCCATGGGGGCTTTAGTTGGCGGTGGTATATGAATTTCCTCCCAACTACGACGCGTTCTTTTAAATGATCCATCTGGTAATTGAAATGTTGAGGTTGTCATTAATCGTGAACCTTGAGTAAATTTTAGATTATTGATATCAGTATACTTTGGATGAGGTGTTTCAGTTGATTCCGCAGAGTTCAATATCTTTTGCCTTTTATAACTTTCATCAGCATTATCATTGGTATCCAAGTCTCTAACCCTTTTACCTTTTAATTCATTAACAAAAGAAATCAATCCTTTTGTTTCCATTTCTAAGTACAAATTTTCACGTTGAGACTCATCTTTCACCTCTGAAAGTTTGATACCATAGTGAATTTTACTATAGTTTTTCATAACTAAAGTGAAAAGATCACCATGTTCTAATTCTGCAATATTTGATAAAGTTTCTTCTAAATCTTTTATTTGAATAGTTTTGTTTACTAGGTCATTCAAACCTCTAATGATAACATTTATTAAGTGTTCTTGTTTAATAGAATCTAAATTTGGATTACTTTCGTGAAGCTTTCCTCCAAGCCAAAATCTATTGATTTCATTAAATTTTAAATATTGATTTGGTTCATCAGAGTTGATTAAACTAACGATATCTTCATCACCAACAGTTTCTTGATTAACAAGGGAAATTTCATCTAATTCTCCATCGATTTCTTTATCATCCCGTTGACTTTTAATTTCATCTTCACTATTGGCTTCATCTTCATCTTCCTCTTCACCATTATCATCATCTGATTCAAGAACAATACCAATACCGTCAGCATCGTTAGTGACGTTTTTGATATTATAATCTGAAATACTTTTAACTGAATCATACAATTCGATAAACGATAAATCGGACAATGACTTACCAATGGTATCTTCAATCTCCTTTTTCTTTAATAAGTTATTGGTTTCGTCAGATTTTAGTATTTCAATTATAATATCTGCAAGTGAATTGATAATATCTTCAGGGACGTCATTATCCAATTGATCTCCGCACCAAACTAAGATTTGAGAATATGTATGTAAATTAGATTCTGTTGTTGGAGTATAATTAAGTTCTTGAATACTGGTATTGAGAAGTGTTTTATCATTATGACGAGGTTTCTTTTTAGATTTCTGACGTTGTTGTAATTGTTTCCTTTCAAAATCTTCAATGTCTCTTTTGGCACTTTCGTCTTCATTTTGGGATCTATCATAGGTTACACGAGATCCAAAATCATTTGAGGATATTTTACCTTTAATAGATTGAGGATTTGTATCCACATGTTCCGTTGAAGATTTATCATCTAAAAGTCTTTTGTCAGTTCTGAGAACCTTACTAGACATTTCTTCGTATTTGTACATCCCCACATCATCGGCCATACTTGAGTATAAATGTTTTATTCTTGTTGCTGATAAAGGAGATAACCAAGGTTATGAAAGAGGTGAACTTTACGTGATTTGTCTTATATTTCATAGGAGAAGAAAAAAAACAAATGTTAAATTTTTCTTCTCTCTAGTGCAATGCTCAGCTGTTGAATTTCCAAACGCTCAGCAGGCAACAAAAGTTTTTAAAAAATGTCATTCCACGACATCTGAAATGTCATTGCTTGAAGAAAATCCACTGAGCAAACGAAAAAAATATTTTGAAGTTTTGATTATGTAATCTTACGTAAATCAATAACGGTCAATTCTCTTCCGATTTTTTTTGCCTCTCACTAAGGAAGAAAATCCCCCATCTAAACTCCTCCTCATCCATTTCGAACTCTTCCTTTCTTCTTTCCATCTACAGATAAAATGTTGAGTCGTCTCGTCAGATCTTCTATTGCAAGACCTGCTCCAAAGGTCTTCAGATCTTTGGCTACCCAAGCATCTAACATTAAGACTCCTGACTTTCCAAATGCCCATGATGTATGTACACAAATATCTTTTAATCAAATATACCAAAACATTCTATTAATTATTATTATTTTGACTTTATTGAATTTTTTTCATTAATATATCAAGCATTTTATACTAACATATGACTCTCTATGATCTTTCCCTTTTTATTATAGGTTGTTACAATTGATTTGCCAGAATATTCTTTTGAATCTTACATGTTGGAACCTCCAACTCTTTCTTATGAAACTGAAAAGGGTACCCTTTTACAAATGTACCAGGATATGGTCATTATTAGAAGAATGGAAATGGCTGCTGATGCTCTTTACAAGGCTAAGAAAATTAGAGGTTTTTGTCACTTGTCTGTTGGTCAAGAAGCTATTGCCGTTGGTATTGAAAACGCCATTACTCCTCAAGATGATATCATTACTTCCTACAGATGTCACGGTTTCACCTTTATGAGAGGGGCCTCTGTTCAAGAATGTCTTGCTGAATTAATGGGTAGAAGATCCGGTGTTTCGTACGGTAAGGGTGGTTCTATGCATATGTACACTAATGGTTTCTATGGTGGTAACGGTATTGTTGGTGCCCAAGTTCCATTAGGTGCTGGTTTAGCATTCGCTCATCAATACAAGGAAAATGGTAAATGTACCTGGGCTCTTTACGGTGATGGTGCTGCTAACCAAGGTCAAGTTTTCGAAGCATACAACATGGCTAAGCTTTGGAACTTACCATGTATCTTCACTTGTGAAAACAACAAGTATGGTATGGGTACCGCCGCTTCTAGATCCTCTGCTATGACTGAATACTACAAGAGAGGTCAATACATTCCAGGTTTGAAGGTCAACGGTATGGATATTCTTGCTGTTTACCAAGCCGCTAAGTTCGCTAAGGACTGGACCGCTAACGATAACGGTCCATTAGTTATCGAATTTGAAACCTACAGATATGGTGGTCACTCTATGTCTGATCCAGGTACCACTTACAGAACCAGAGAAGAAGTTCAAAACATGAGATCCAAGAACGATCCAATTGCTGGCTTGAAGGCTCATCTTTTGGATTACAAAATTTCCACTGAAGAAGAAATTAAGGCATTTGACAAGTCTGCTAGAAAGTATGTTGATGAACAAGTTAAACTCGCTGATGCTTCTCCTCCACCTGAAGCTAAGATGGATATTTTATTCGAAGATGTTTACGTTCCAGGCTCTGAAGTTCCAATCTTAAGAGGTAGATTAAGAGATGATTCTTGGTCTTTTGAAAAGAAGGGTTTCGCCTACAAATAAGCATTTATTTGAATAATATTCCTTTCAACTTATCTTTCCTTTTTTTTCTTCTTAATATTTAAAGGTTTAAAAGAAATTAAGACATGTTATGTAGTTAAGAAAAAAAACAATATTCATTACAATCAATAATTTAATTAAAATTAATTCACAATAAAATAGATAACTAACAATAAAATAAAGTATGTCTTTAAGCCTTAAGAATCATGTAGTTTGGATCATCCTTATGAGCACGATACTCGGCAGAGTCGATAGTTTCCAGAGTTGAAACCTCGAGGTAATCATCGTCTGCATCGGCGCTACTCTTAGTAATAGGAACAGCGGCGACTGACGCAACAGTAGTACCTGCAGGACCGATGGTTTCAGTAAAAAATGGTTTAGTAACAGCTGGCTCTGAAAGTGAATCTTCATCAGAAGTGGCCTTGTTAACAATCTTTTCAGGAGTACCTGCATGTGAACCAATGGCAACCCTTTGAGCTTCACCAATTGAATGAGTTGCACCGACATCGATAATTGATTTCGGCTTTGCATACTCTTGTAACGCTTCATCATCCTTCTCAACAGGTGTTGAGACGTCCTTCAATGTAACATTTTTGGCGTCTTGATCAGCATTTTCTTTCAGAGAAACAGCAGCAACAGGAACATCACCCTTATTGGATGTTGACTGAGTACTGGTAGCCGCCTTCTTAGCAGCAACGGCAGCAGCAGCGGCTTCTGAAGCTGATTGCTTTAAAGAATTGTTTCTAGATTTGTTTCTCTTAAATAAACTAAGAGATCCAGATCTTGATCTTGGTTTACCCAGAGAATTTGAGCTTGAAAGGTTAGTTGGAGTAGATGGTGTAGCAACAGACTTTTCTTTTGAGTATAAGTCATCCAATGGTGTATTCATCTTGGCAATTTCAGCGTCTGTCATATTGGCAAGAGCTTCATCAACCATAGAGGCTCTTCTTTTTGTAGTTGATGGAGCAGCATCACTAGAAGTAGTTGTGGCAGTTGGTAGTGGAGTATATTGTTCTTCATTTTGTTCAGAAACAGAACGCTCGCTATCGGCAGGCTTTGATGAAGTAGGAGTTTCCTTCTTAACTCCCTCTTCTTCGGTTTCACCGTGAGCTTCTTCAGCAATAGTAGAAGGTAAATCATCGTTATCATTAAACTCACCGTTGTAAAATGGGTTTGGTCCAGAAGATTTTGAAACAACAGAAGATGTTGGAATAGAGGAACTGGTAGTTTCAACAACACCATTGGTCACTGATTTAGTGGACTTTGATGTAGCATCACCAATAGTACCAATGGTAGAAGCACCAGCGTTACCAGCGGTAGAAACAGCAGCAGAGGCAACATGGGCAGAACCAGAAATGGCACTTCCAACAACGGCACCAACACCAGCGGCCAGGCCAGCAGCGCCTAAACTAACAGGAACACCAACTGAAGAACTCTTTGATTGTTCAGCCTTAGCTTTTTCAGCTTTTTCTTGAGCTTCAATTCTTTTTTGAGAAGCAAGGATAATGGCACGTTGTTGCTCTTCAGCCTCTCTTTCTGCTTGCAACTTTTCTTCTGCCAAAGCCTTCAATTTCTTTGATCTTTCAATATCCGCAGTGTAAAGAGCAATCTCTTCTTCTTCTTCCTTTCTTTTCTTGTCAGCCGCAATACGAGCTTCTTCCTTTTCCTTGGCAAGTCTAGCTTCTTCTTCTTCCTTTTCCTTGGCAAGTCTAGCTTCTTCTTCTTCCTTTTCCTTGGCAAGTCTAGCTTCTTCTTCTTCCTTTTCCTTGGCAAGTCTAGCTTCCTCTTCTTCCTTTTCCTTTGCAAGTCTAGCTTCTTCTTCGATTTTTTCTTTTTCGATTCTTTTTCTTTCTTCTTCAGCAGCGATCCTTAATCTTTCTTGCTTTTGAGCTTCCTCTATTCTGACTTGTCTCAATTCTTCTTCCCAGTTAGACTTCGCTTCAGCAGCACTTGTCTTCTTAGAAATCAGGGCTTCCTTAGCTTCAGCATTGAAATGGTTGATCTTGGTGTCATGAGCGCTAACTCTGTCATTCAGCGCACCAACTTGGCTTGTCAAAACAGCAACATTACCAAGGAGAAGAGCATGCCTAGCATCAAGAATACCATATGATCTATCAGCAACCTTTCTTTGCTTAGTGGAAGTACGAAGGTTGTTCTTCTTTTCTGTCTTGGATTGAATAAGTGCTTCAACTTGCTTGATCTTCTCTTCTAATTCCAATTTCTTTGCAGCAACTTCCTGTTCAAGCTCGTCTGCTTTAGACTTAAGTTGATGACCTTCACTTTCTAACGTACCAGCTAACTCAGTTTCTTCAATTTGTTTATTCTTAACATTTTCAAGACCTTGAGTTTTATCTTCCTTCAGTTGTTTCATTTCATCAGCCAGATTTTCTTTTCTCTTACCATGAGCTTCAATGGCATCTTCTTCGGCCTTTTCAGCATCAACTTGATCAGTCTCAATGCCAGCAGTGTGAGTTTCAACATACTCTTCAGATTCCTTCTTAGAATCATTATGTTTTTTAACTAAGTCATCCATTTCCTTTTGATGCTTAGTTGTCAATTCACTGGTCTTAATGTCAACGATACTCTTATAAGCAGCCAATTGAACAGAAACAACACCCTCATCTCTGATTCTAATGTCCTGCTCAACCTTTGCGGCATGTTCTGCATCTTTCTTGAGATTATCAGAAACCTGGTTATCAATTTGTGCCATAACAGGTTCAAGCTTCTTCTTTGCCAACTCATAAATCTGTTCTTCAGTTAAAATCAAACCAGCACCTAAATCGATTTTTCTACCAGCATTAACAACCTTGTTCTTATTCAGAACTTGGGATGTAATAGTTAAATTTTCTTTATACTTACTTAACAACTTTGGCTTAGATTTAATTTCTTCTGGAATTTCGGGTTCAGGAACAACCTCTGGTCCAACCTCAAGGTTTTTCAATTCAGTAGAGACGCCATTCTTAGCAATCGGTTCAGTAGCCGTTGCATTTTCTTCAACATGTTGTTCTTCTGCTTCTGATTCAACTTTCAAGTTGCCCTCAGTAGATTCAGTTAATGGTTCTTCTGTGGAAACTTCTGCTTCGATGAGTTCAGGTTCACCAGCCAAAGGTGCTTCATCATCTTCAACAACCTTCTTTGATTCAGTATTCAATGGTTCTTCTTCTTCGTCATCTTCAACAATTGGTGGTGCAACTAGTGGTTCTTCGTCATCGTCATCCTCGTTGATATCATCTCCTTCACCTTCAACAGCTTCGTTGGTCTTTTCATCACCTTCACCATAATTGGCATTGACGTCGTCTTCGTTCTTTTTATCCACATTGAGTTCCTTAGCTTCCTCAGCTTCCTTTTGTGCCTTTAATGCCTTAGCAATGTCATTTGTGACTTCAGTTTCAACAGGACTAACAGTTGGTTGTTTTGGAGCCTTCGTGCTTTTGAAAGGGTCAACTAAGACCTTTTTGGAAACAGCAGAGGCCTTACTAAACAAGGATGGCTTCTTAGTCCCGTTGCTTTTGGCCTTAGGGGTTGTTTTACTCGTCTGCTTAGTAGTAGACATGATATTGATAATTAATCGATAAAAAGGAACCTACTGACAATATTCCCCGAGAGATTGTTGATACCCATAAAATACTCAGCCAGCCATTCTACATCTCCTATTTGCACAGCCCATTATACCAGCCACACAATAAAATCAAAAAGATAAGCGCTTGCGCCACATTGGCTTTTTCATCTCTCTCACTGATAGCCTCTTTCCTCATAGTAAATCACCATTAACATGTCCTGTTGTGGAGGAAAAGGCGTTAACAGTGGTTGCCAAGGCTCTGTCGGTAAATGCCAATGTGGACCAGGCTGTGGATGTCCAAGTTGCAGAGCTAAAGGTGCTCCTATGGGTTCATCAAGTGCTTGTCGTTGTTCAGGATCTTGCCGATGTGGTACTAGACCAAACCCTGAAGCAGCCTGTGCTTGTTCAACTTCTCAAAATGCATTTAGAACGCGTTTATAGTTTCATTACTCTTACATTTATATATATTTATTTACATTTTTTTATACAAAGAAGGAGACAGTCAGTCTTCACATTTAAACGAAATCATAAACAAAAAATTAACTATTATAAACAATTAATGATAAACTTCTAATAGTTAGAAAGTTTGAAAACACAATAGAATCAATGAATTCAGTACACGCAATGAACATAAACCAACGAAGAACATTTTAAACTCATTAAACAAGAAAAAACTCAAAAGAATATAGCTCTCTTCATTATCTTAAGCTTTCTTTTCGGCTTCAAACGGAACGGCTGCGGCTGCCGAAACTGTGTCACTGTTTGGAGCAATTGAACTAAAATATGGCGGCGGTGGGACAGCATTAGCCTTGGATTCCTCAATAACAGTAGCTGAAGGTTTATTAGACCAACCAGCAAGTCGTTTGGCTTCATTGTGAACATCTTGAACGTCAGAAGCTGTCTTGGTGTAAAAATCATGAACTCTAGAACCGTACTTATCATTCTTAAACCAATCAACATAAGAGTCCCAGGTTCTCTTACCTTCCTCCAGTTTCTTATCAAATTCGAAACTAGCATTAGCTTGATCATGAATCTTTTTCAGATTGGCATCAGCACCTATTTTAAGTTCTTCGTTCTTCTGATGGAGGTTATACCTAGCGTCTAAATCAGAGAGGAATTTGTTAAATCTAGCGGAGATACCCTGTTTCTTGTCAACAGCAACAGCCTTGTTCACCAGCTGATCGCTCAATTTATAGCCAGCAGCTAAATACTCAGCAAAGATTGTTGATTTTGGCTTGTCTTCTTGATCAATATCATTTTCAGGATTGCTAGAATCAGTTGACACGGGCTTTGATTGAGAGTCAGCGACTGGTGGTTCTCCAGTAACTTCAATAACAGAGCCACCCAACTCAGCTCCATTTAATAATAAAGCGGTACTAACAGCATGTGGATTGGCAAATTCAACAGAAACTGTCTTTGTCTTTTCGTTGTTGGAGAGAACCTTGACGCCTTCAATCTTACCACAGAAGGTGAAGAATTCCTTGATTTTAGAATCTGTAACAGAAGATGGGATACCTGAAGCTTTAACTGATGACATATTTTAATTTGATAGTTGGAAAGAACTGAGAGTTGATGGCAAGAAAAGAAACATGGCCCCTTATTTGCATAACCCATAAATTGAGGCTGGTGATGAGTGAGGTGATAAATCGAATTTTTAAGCTGCGCCACATTCCTGATCTCCGAACTCCGAAAAAAAGGTTAGCAAATGAATGAGTTAAAGTTATAAAGGTTACAATGCCAAGATCAAGCAATATCTGTGCTTTGCTCTAATAAAGTCAATCCATTCCTGACGGCAAGAACACTATCGACAATAACAGCGTTGACGCCAGCAGCGATTTCTAATTTGGCATTTTCAGGATCATTGTTGGCAGCACCATAGGTGAAACAAGCAAGACCACTCTCCTTAACAACCCTAACTAATTTTGGACAATGAACAATTGGAGTACACTCGGAAACAATACCAAATAATTTCCAAGTTTTAGCAAATCTGACGGCATTTTGAAGTGAACTTGCTCTAATATCTGCCATAAATGAAGTACCTGATTCTGTTAGGAACAAAACTGGGAACGATGGTTGTTTCATTCTCATCATCATACAAACATCAGGATGGAAAGATGAAAATATGACGTCACGGCCTTGATACTTTTCGTAAACCATTCCTAAAATGGTATCACAAAAATGATTCATTTCGAAAGTGACTTGACCAAAATCATCTAATTGTGATTCATCTAACATTGGGTATTTTAATTCAATATTAAATCCCGTTTTCTTAGGGACTCTTTTAAATAATTCTTCTAATGTTGTAAATGAAGATGCAATAAATGCACCTCTTGCATTGGCTTTGAATTCCTTTTCCTTCCAAGTTTTTGTAAGTTTCATCCTTTCTTGAGAAGGATTAAATTCATGCAAAAGAGTCTGCATTTCATAGTCTTTATCTTTACTAGAATGGATATTCGAGCGAACTGACGATGGAATATACGAATCATCTTTAAATATCCGAGCTTCAGATTTGGTCTTTCTCTTTGATTGTGAAACTTCGCTTAGATGAAGAAATTGCTCTAGAGTTAATTCCTGCATTGGAATATCCATACCTGTTTCAGCAACGATAAAATCGTGATAAATAACAGGAACATTATCCTTTGTTAATTGAACGTCAAACTCAACATACTCAGCACCAAATGAAGCCGCAGTAATAAACGAATCAACGGTATTTTCACCTAATTGAAGTGATTTTTTACTATTTTGATTCATACCATTACCTCTATGACCAATAACCTTTGGTGAAATCATGGCTTTCCAAAACTTATCAGCATTTTCAGGAATTTTACCGACTTTTTCAAATGATTTAACACAAATGAATTCAAATTTAATGTGACCTAGTATTTCCAAGGTATTGGTTTCTAAAATTGGAACCTTAACACAGTTAAATAGGGATCTCTTTTTTGGACCAACAATTGTGTATAAATCACGTAATGTTGCAACCCCACGTCCCAAGATCCTTTTACTTTGGACACTTTCATTGTCCAACTCAAATGTTGGAACGATATCGAAATAAATAATTGTATCTTCAGGTTCTTGATCAACAACATCAAATCTGATTGGATCACTGGCAATTCCATGGTTATCATCTAATGGTAGTGGAAAAAACGCTTCTGGATGACCAGGTAAATTTTTGGCTTTAATAACAAGAGTCAAAGCAGAATCCAGTTCTGAACTATGCAATTTAGACAACGGTACATTGTTCAATTCCAAAGCAGGTAAAATATCTCTAATATCTGTAGTACCAATGGTAATCAAAACAACAGATTCATTTTCCTTTAAGTATTTGTTTCCTAATTCGGCCGTAGCTCCATTATGCATTATTTGATGAGGCTGAAGAGATAAGGTCGGTGAAACAATTGGTGAAACAGAAGGAGGACTAGAAGACAAAGTATTATCTAAATCATCAAATGCATTATAGTCATAAGGTGTAAGCATTCCAATGATGTCAATATGACCTCTTAGGGCAGCATGTTCACGTGGAGTCCACCCATTATTATCCTTTATAAAATAATTTGCACCTTTTAAAATTAATGATTGAATGATTTCCCGGTACCCATCAGCAGCAGCTACAAAGATTGGGGACCAACCAAATGTCGATTCAGCAATTTCAAAATCAGCATTATTATCTAATAAGCATTGAACACTATCTTTTAAGTTTAACTTGCACGCAATGTAGAGAGCAGTTTCATTACTGGAATCTCTATCAATTAGATTGATTTCAACACCCGGAGATTTTAAAATAATATTCAGTAACTCAGGACAATTTAGCCTTGTTGCAACATGTAGTAAATAAGGAGATGATACTCTAGTAGTAATGGTATCAATTAAAACTTGAGTTGTTTTAACGTGTTTACCTAAAACAGCTAAATGTAAGGGAGTTAACCCCTCAGAATCACCCCAAGTATCAACATTATCAATTGAAATTGATTCATTAAATAAATTCCATTCTTTTAAAAAATTGATTATAGTAGAAGTAACTGGAGCCATACCATATTGAGCAGCATAATGAAGAGGTGTCCTCTTATAATTATCCTTTTGCAAAATGGCAAACTTTAAATGAGTTGGTAAATGCTCAAAAATATAAATTAAACCTGTTGCATTTTCCAATGAATTGGCACCATTTT
The DNA here is from genome assembly GCA_030571455.1 of Saturnispora besseyi. Lineage (NCBI taxonomy): Eukaryota > Fungi > Ascomycota > Pichiomycetes > Pichiales > Pichiaceae > Saturnispora > Saturnispora besseyi. The sequence continues at coordinate 517,146 of JAJLXR010000002.1, read as the reverse complement.
GACTGGCAAGTTGTTTACCAAGTGAAATAACATGATGATGAAAAAAGTTTTTGTTAGTAACATCACTAGTATCGCACAAAACAGGGATTATTTGCAATAATTTGTCAACGCATTTATAACTCAAATTCAAAGTTGCTTTATTTAGAAGGGATAATAATAGCTTCAACGGAGCCATAACTGGAGACATGAAATTTTCTGTTAATAAGGCTTCTAGTTCGTCAGTGTTATCATCTTCAATAGAACTTAAATAGTATTGAGTTGCAGATGGTCTACCACCTGTACTTTGGTGACGTTGTAAAAACGTTGAAGTTGGCGGAGCAAGTTTTGAGTTATTGATTAAATAATAAGAATCAGTAGCAATATTTGATAGTTCACTCAATAAATTATTAACAGAACTTAATAATTTGACAATCTCTGAGTCATCAGCAAATGATAATGGATAAATTTGTAATTTAAGGTAAATTTCTTGTTTATCGGTACCAGTCTTCTTATCTAACTTTTTCAATATTTTAACAAATCCTCTTTTATTCAATTCACCAAACCATTTCAAGTTACGAAAACAATTTCTCAATTCTAATAGAACTGAAATGATATCATCAACTTCTTCTTCGTTGATTATATTCAAATCACCTGGTAAAACTGTTGTGATCTTTTTCAATCTTGTTTCATATTGTGTAAATTTCTTGCAATAAAAGTCATCAACTTTATTAATATTTTCATCCAAAGTAAAGAAGAATTGAGCAAAATCTGTTTTTATCACTTCATCTTCTTCAAGAGAGGTGTTCATTAATTCAATTTGTCTTAGTTTAATTTTTTTAATAATTTGTTTAAGTTTCTTATAATCTAGATATTGATGTTGCCATTCTGGCACTTGATGTGCTAAAAATGTATGACCAAATTTCATATTAGCTCGATAACGTTAAGGAAATAGAGTTATAGAGATTTGCAAATACTGAATTTTCTTTAATTACTGTAAAGTTGGCACGTTTCCACAAAGAACACCAAATAGCACCTTCCTGATCCGGAAAGCGTTTGAGGCTAATAAAGATTTCTGCCATGTGAAGAAACGTGGTTGAATGCGCCACATTGTCTTTCAAATAATGTGGCGCATTCAACCACGAAAGAAAATTGAAAAAATCTGAAAAAAGAAAAGATAATGCTCAGCTATGGAAAGAGAGTGTGAAACACATGAAAGAAAAGGTGCGATAACAATATACCACTAGTAGATGCACAGAAAAAGTATATAGAAAATATATCTAGTTTATAAGCATAGCAATATATTTGAATTTTCAAAACATTAATAGCGATTGATCTTTTGGTAAATCACTTCATTGATCACCGTTTTAAAAAAAGAAAAGTCAATGAGATCACTAAGCGCTCTTGCCTAATTAGGTAATTTTCAAAGAGCGCGCTAAATATGAGTCAATGAACAAATAAGAAATAGAGAAGCGGATATAAATGAAAACTTTTTTTCCCACTTTTCATTCATACACTCTTTTTTCTTTTTAAATAACATTATTTTATTTAAATTTTTCTAATAATATAAAATGCTTGCATTTACCTCTATTAGATCCAGTCTAGGAAAGCAATTTACAAAATCTGCGAATAAATTTGCTTCAACTTCTTCAAAATCTCTTGAAGCTGCTAAACTTACGGTTAAAGGTGGTCCAGTTTTCAATGGATTATCATTTGGTGCCAATAAATCAGTTTCTGGTGAAGCTGTCTTTACAACATCTCTCGTTGGTTATCCAGAATCAATGACTGATCCTTCATATAAAGGTCAAATTATTTGTTTTACTCAACCTTTGATTGGTAACTATGGTGTTCCTTCTGGAACTGCCCTTGACCAATACAAATTGTTAAAATACTTTGAATCTCCTCATATTCAATGTGTTGGTATTGTTGTTACTGATGTTGCGTTAGAATATTCTCATTGGACCGCTGTTGAGTCCCTTGGTGAATGGTGTAAGAGAGAAGGTGTTGCCGGTATTACTGGTGTTGATACAAGAGAGCTGGTTTCATATTTAAGAGAACAAGGGTCCAGTTTAGCTAGACTCTCTGTTGGCAATGATGCTACTCCTAATGAATTTTACGACCCAGGTCAAGATAACATGGTTTCGATTGTTACTACCAAGGAACCATATTATATTCCAGCTTTAAATCCAAAACATAATGTTCTTGTTATTGATTGTGGTGCAAAGGAAAATATCATTAGATGTCTCGTTTCCAGAGGTGCTAATGTTACTATTGTTCCATACAATTATCCAGTTCAAAAGGTTGCTGGTCAATTTGATGGTGTCTTTATCTCTAATGGTCCTGGTGATCCAATCCACTGTTCTTCAACTGTTGAAAACTTAAAGGTTTTAATTAAGGAACAACCAGATTTACCGATTATGGGAATTTGCATGGGACATCAATTACTTTCGCTTGCTGCTGGTGCAAAGACGTTAAAGTTAAAATATGGTAATAGAGCACACAATATTCCAACGCTTGATGTTACTACAGGCCATTGTCATATCACCTCTCAAAACCATGGTTATGCTGTTGATGCTTCAACTTTACCACCCGATTATAAGGAATACTTTATCAACTTGAATGATTTATCAAATGAAGGTATGATGCACAAGGAAAGACCAATATTTTCAGTTCAATTCCATCCTGAAGCCAAAGGTGGTCCATTAGATTCATCTTTCTTATTTGATAGATACTTTAACTTATTAGAACAATATAAGGTTACTAAAAGTGTTAGTGATTTAGGTGAATTATCACCTGAAAAGTTAACAAATACAAGATCTATGTAAAGCACAATATGACACATTAATTCATTACGATTTACATTTTCCTTCTGATAAATTAAAAACAAACCATAGACACACACATCTTTCTTTCCTCAGAATTGTTATATATAATTAATTGAAAAGCAATATAGAAATATATCTAGTATAGAGCTCCAAAATAAGTAATTAACTAATAATATCTTTATTAGATCATTTATACATTTAGTAATTTGGACATAACCCATCAGATTTGACTAATTTATAAACATCATGCGATGAAGCTGTAATAAATTGTCTAACTTCAAATGTTAGCCAAACTTTTAACATCGATAATTTATCAGAATTTTGGAAAATTAATTTACCTTCCTCGAAACTAATCTTTCTTAAAATTGGGATTGATCTGTTAAAAAGGGGAGAATTGTGTTAGTATACGATTTTAATGACATTTGAAATAAATAAATTAAGAAAAAAAGAAAAAAAATCAACTATTGTGTTTCCCAATGAAATTGATTTTATTTTATCTTTTCAAAATTGCATTGTTGGGAACCCAATAGTCCATGCAAATACCCACCTTGCAAATAAATCAATGTTTGGATCTAACTGCCTACAAATACCTTCTAAAATTAAAATGGCAATAACAACACTAACAAAATCTCCCTCCATTCGAACATGATGTCCTCTAACCATACTTAACATTTGATCAAGTAAATCACCAATTGAAACAGCACCTAACGTGAATGTTCTCTGTTTAACTCTATTAACCAATCGTTCAACTCTAAGCTTAAAGACTTCTTCGTTGATTGCTGTATCAGGAGTCTTGGATCTTTCGATCATCAATTCACCTGCTTTATACCCATCAAATTGTGCAAGTGCATTGAAAAGGGAAATGAAATTAAATCTATTTTTATCATCTGATTCAGTAACCAACCCTGCATCAATGAAACATAATTGTGGATGGTATCCATCCTTTGATAAGGATTCTAAGTTAAGTTGTAAATTTTCAGAGTCCAATCCATTTAATTTAGTTGTTAATTCATCGGCCGCTAGGTCGTTTATCTGATTACCCTTCTCCTTGACAAATCTGACAAATATATTACCAGGATGTAAATCTGCATGAATGAAATTATCAAGAATTAACATTTTTAAAAATGAATCGATTAATTTGTCACTGATTTGTTTTAACATTCTTTCACCTTTGGATTTATCGAGTTCTAAGATCTTAGTCATACTAACACCATAAATTCTTTCTTCTATTAACACCTTTTTGGAACTGAACAATGATTTAGGGAACTTAATTTCATTAGCATTTGGAAAATTTTCTGTAAATTTAGTCAGATTATAACTTTCAATTCTTAAGTCCAATTGAAGTTTCATAAATAAAGCAAATTGATCCACTTCTTGTGGCAAACTCAACCATTCCATAGTTGGTATTAAATCTATTGTATCAGCAAAGAATCTCATAATTTTTAAATCCCTTTCGATTGTTTTTTCAACTTTTGGATGAACAACTTTAACAGCAACCAATGAATCATGATCATTATAGTTGGATTTGGAAATGAATCTTTTATTCAGTTTAGCTAAATAAACCTGCGCAATTGCACCACAACCAACTGGTTTTTCTGGAAATTCATCAAATATTTCCTCAAGTTCTTTACCATTAAAGGTTTCCTTTAAAATATCTTTAGTGTTCTTAAATGAATGCATTTTAGCATTAGAATGTAAATTTGATAATTCATCGCACATTGCTTTGGAGAATATATCTGTTCTTGAAGCACCCCATTGTCCTAATTTAATGAATGAGGCACCGGCCAATTCTGCTGTCAATCTAAGTAATTTATACCACAACCTAGCACCAGACCTTGAACCATGCTTTGTTTTACCAAAATACACAATTGGATAACAGAATACAACTGGTAAGAACAATGTTGAAAGTTCTAAAAATCTACCAAACGTTAAAACTGGTTCATAAATATAATCTAGCATGAAATAACCAATACGAAAAGTCCAACCAATATATTTTCTACTAAACTGTTTATTTCGGTGTTCTTCTTCTAATAATCTCTTTTCTTCCTGTGAGGCAACATATAAACCTAATTCAAACGTTGCTTGCGTTGGATCAGGATTTAGGGTATTATGAGGTTGCGAATCAGGTTTAAGAGCCCAATTGTTCTTCTCAAAGGGTTGTGCTCCTTGTATAAACTGTGATTCGTTTAAAAGTGGTTGCTTAAAGTAAAAGTATGCAGAAGAAGATGCAGTTAAAATCCCCAACGTTATAAGAATTGAAGATGAATAATATTTTGGTCCATTACTATGGAACCTAGTTTGAAATTGAGTGTAACATCGACGTCCTATCATTACTTGGGGAATTCCTCTCATTGGGCGGATGGCGTTTATGGGCTTACAGGGCCTGATCATTTTTGTTTAAATAGTCTCTAGCTCTATTAAATAAGGGAAGTGTGAACACATGGAGAGAGAAGAGCGTAACAAATTAACACTAGGTGTGCACGCTTAATATAATGTGAATTCAGACTTGCTTTAATTATATATATATATAGTTACACAGAGAGAGCCAGTGAAGTTTACAACAACTCTGGCCATATGAGAGTAATGTAATGGTGGAATCAACTTGAATGACTTAGAAATGTCGAGCTAATTCTTCTTTTGTTTGACTAAGCACACTCAAATACATTAAAATTGCTTTAATCTACGATAAAACCTTGATTACATTTGTTCATCCTTGATAACATCGATCAACCAGTCAAGACCCTCTGTTAGCCCCTCACCCTTGATAGCGCTGGAAGCCACAATCGACCAACTACGATCTTTCAATTCGACCAATCCAAGAGCCTTACTGACCTCAGCTGCACTGAGTGCTCCTGGTTGATCTTGCTTATTAGCAAACACCAATAGTGCACTGTCCACTAATTCATCTTCGTTTAACATAGTATGAAGTTCTTGTTTAGCAGTTTCCAATCTATCCTTGTCCGTGGAATCAACAACAAAAATCACAGCAGCTGTATTGGCATAATAACAACGCCAGTAGGGCCTGATCGACGTCTGTCCACCAAGATCCCACATGTTGATGGAGATGTTCTTATACTGGAGTGTTTCAACGTTGAATCCAATGGTTGGTTTGGTCTTGATCACTTCACCCAATTGTAATTTGTAAAGAATGGTTGTCTTACCAGCACCATCGAGCCCCAAGATAAGAATCCGGATCTCCTTGTTAACCCCCCATAGTCTGTTGAAAATGCCACTGAAAATATTACCCATAGTATATGCTCTCAATGATGTGTTTATTACACGTATGTCTTCTATATAAGAATTGCTGGTGACAGGGGTGGCGATTGAGATCATGAGACACTGCGAGAAAATATTGAAATTTTATAGTTATAAGCAAGATATTTATATAGTGAAAGAATGCCTGTTTATGAGAATAACATTATAAGTACGGATCAGGAGAGCTCAGGGTACTGGCAATGGCATCTAGCCATCTCTATTCCCTATCCTTGACTCTTTGTAAGATCGTTGTGATCATTTCGTTACCAACCTTGGTAGCCTCTGGGAACATATGGTGGAAAAAGTGTTGTGTAGATTCAAATTTCTTCTTATACTGTCTGAAGTCACCATATGAGACAATATTGGCCCATTCTTTAGACATCATTGTAAATTGGAGATCGTCTTGACGGAAAGTGACGTCGTCAACAGCAACAGAAATACATTCTTCTAATAGTCCTGGTGAACAAAACAAGTATTCAGAAACACCTAAGAAGATTCTAAAAAGGGGTGTAGAGCAAATAATATGATCATATGGCACAATATCTAGTTGACACCAAGAATCAACAATTGATAACAAAGCTAAATGTGAATTCTTTTGTGATCCTCCTGGTGGAACCTTACTTAAGGAATATTGTTGAAGTAAATCATCATCAAGGAGTAATTCATGGTCCTTGTTTAAATGACCAAACACCTTTTCCTTAGCGTGTAATACTCTTTGTTTTAATTCCTCCTTCTTGTTTTGAATCATCAAAGTGAATAATTCTTGACAAGATAGTGCATACTGGGTGATTTGCTTGTGAGCACTTGGATTGGTGATGGCGAGTCCAGCATAGACGTGCCATTTATTAGAGTAGATTCTCATTGAAATGCTAATCTTGGCATTCTCGATACCACCAACCCATTTAGGCGTTTCCCATGGGTACTGATTCGAATTATGCCAAGCAGCACCCATAGAAAGAAATGCAGCATGAGTAACAGCCTGTGTATCTGCAGTAATCTTATCGTGTTCTTCATAAGTTAAATAAACATGTTTAGAGTTTAAACAGGACATTAATGATTCAACGAAGTTAAGACTGTCATCAGTTGCTCTATGTTGAATTAAAACCAATGGTTGACCAGTTGTGTCGACTCTTGGCCCATGGAGAGAATGAACAGAAACAATGTCAACATCTGAAGGAAGATGACGTTCAAATGCAGCTATTTCTGGACTCTTGCAAGAAGTTTGACCACCAACGATAGCACCAACCTTAGTAGAAGGACCATAAATCGAGACTATTTTATCGATACTTTCAGCTTCCACTGAATAGATAATATAATCTGATTTTCTGGAAACATGATGACCATTTGGAAGTATCTCTACATCTGGTAGTAGAGATGACAGTGATTCTTTCAATTCATCAAACCTCTCTTCTCTATCACAACCACAAACGGACCATCCAGCTTCTGAAAAGCGGCGGGCGTAAAGAAGACCCATGTCCCCCAGTCCAATAATTCCCACCTGTTTGTTCTTCTTGAGCTGTGCAATGCTCTCTGCGTCTAATATCATGGTGATCTAGGTTGTTAATAGGGTTTGTTGTGACACACACCTTGTTAAGGAGAAAAAGAAAAAAATGGAGAAAAAGCTTCTCTGCAAACAACAGGAAAGTTATTCTTTACAATTTCAACAGCTTGAACTGTTGACCTGAAGCCCTTCTGATTACTTTTAGGAGTTGAAAGTATTATAAATCATTTTAGAAGACATGGATTCTTATAAATCAAGCGAAGTTGCAGATGAAAATGACAGCTTTGTGTATTGTCCTGACTATAATGATAATTTGGAATTGAAATCATTAATGAAATCATTTAAAAGGAAAACAGATGCACAATACGATAAAAGTAAAGCCAAGGAAGACATTGTATTTGAAAGGAAACAAGTTAAGGATGTCATCCATACGTTAACTGGCGAACTGAAACAAAGAGGTGCTCAGATACCCCTTTTAATGTTACCTTTTAGACCAGATCAATATGATGATGAAGGTGAACTTGGGAAATTGTTGGATAGCATTTTACCAAAGAACGGTAAGCCAATGTCCAATGATATTATTGAACGTGTTGTCAAGTCCACTGATGACGTTTATATATTAATGGCAGCATTGAAATATATTTGGTGTAGGTTACCTGGGAATGCAGTTATTGGTTGGAAGGTTTATACCAAATTTGTTAGGATGGAAGAGGAATCTCATTACACTAATAAAGCCTTTTTGGAATTTATGCCTAACTGTTTAAGTTCGGGTGCGCATGCATCTATTGTTTACGATTTCTTTGATTTAATTGTTGCATTTATAATTAATTCAAAGAGGAATTTGATGACAGCAAGAAAATTGAGTAGAATGTGTGGATTATGGGCCTTTAATCCAATTAGGAATGCCCCAACAGGGGAACCTTCCTTTGAACGGGGTCTTTATGAATGGATTCCTGCTGGTGATGCAATGTTTCATTTACTCTTATCATTCTTAAAAGCTATGCCACCAGGCGGAGATATCAGTAAATTACCAAATTCATTCCAATCCTTGTTAAAAAATAACGATTACCCACCTCCATCTACTTCATCGCAATTAGATAATATGAAAAATTTAATGGATGTTCCATTAATTACCTTAAAAGTTAATAATTCAAGTACGAATCCAGCAGAGTTGATTTCCAAGGTTGGCAAAACCATTAAATTTGATAACTCATCATTATTTAATAACAGAGAGGATTATTTATTATTAAAGAGGATATTTAAAGATTTTCATGAAATTAATAGAAAACTTTCAATGGAGGGTAGACGAATATTAGAAAATCTAAGTTTACCAGAAGAGCAAGGGGAGTTTTGTAATGGATGGTCGAAGACAATGACCAAGAGATCGGGATTGAAAAATCAATTACCCGATTTTTTTTCTGCAACTATTAGTAGAATTGCCATTGATGACTATTTTATATGGACATGGTTAGCATCATTAGGTTGCGAAGAAAGTGATTTGAAAAGACGTACATTTGGTAAGAGTTATATAATGGAGGTTGAGCTAGCAGAAGGATTCAAGAAGTGGGTTATTGTTGAAGAACAAGATATAGAAAGAGATGGATATGACATTGAACTAGAACTAAAACAAGAAAGGTTAAAGGAATTAGAAGCTAAACTTAATCAGGCTGAAAGAAAGATTTTAGAGCCACCAATTCCTTTACCAAAGGATTTTATTCCGCCAAGGTCCAAGGATAGGATTATTAAAGAGGAAGACTATGATGTCTTAAATAATAAAATGATTAGAATGCAACAAGATTATTCAAAGGGTAAATATGATAACATCAAGTTAAGTTTAAACAGTACATTGAGCGATGACTTTTATACTGATGGAATGTTAGAGAATGAAATGAGAGGATTGAAATTAAATGAGGATGCTGAGCGGAAGGCTAAAGAAAGAGCAGAGTTAGAGGAGAAACAGAGGTTGAGAGAAGCTAAGGAAAAAGCCGAGTTAGAGGAAAGGCAAAGGTTGAGAGAAGCCAAAGAAAGGGATCTTAAGGAAAAGCAAAGGTTACTTGATTTAAAAGAGAAGCAATTAAGGGAATCTGAAATTGAAAGAAAAAGAGAAGAAGAAGCCAAGGAAAAAGAACTAAGAGAGAGAGAGGTCAGGCTGAAACAACGACGTGAAAAAGATCGGTTGAAAGCTATTAGGGAAAGAGAAGCTAAAGAAAGGAAAGAGATCGAGATTAGGGAAAGAGAATTACTTGAAAGAGAAAGACAATTGCAACTAAAGGAACAACACTTGAGAATTCAAGAACAGAGGAATAGAAATCAAGCTCCAGTTGCAAATGTGAACCAACAACAAGTACCAAGTTTACCAGTTGAAAATCATCAACAGTTACCAATTCAAGGCATCAAACAGTCACCAGAATATTCAACAAGAGAAGTTCAATATAGACACCAATCACCAGAATATGCACCACAAGGTAGAACGCAATCCCCTCAATATAGACAACAGTCACCAGAGTATCCAGCGATGGATGTCCAATATAGACAACAATCACCAGAACATGTACAAACACTTGAACCTATTAACAACGTTCAGCAAAGAGCGCAAGATTCCCGATCTCTACCATTACCATTACCACAGCAACCACAACCACAACAACAACAACAGCAACAACAACAACAGCAACAACAACAACAGCAATCACTTAATCATAGGAGAACACAATCCCCAGAGTATCCAGTTGGAGGAAATTATAGACCACCATCTGGTATGATATCACCGGAGTATCAACAAGGACGTGGTCAAGGGATGCATTCCCAAATACCACCATTAGTGCACCAAATGGGTCCGCCAATGGGTCCTCCTATGGGCCCTCCTATGGGCCCGCCAATGGGATCGCCAACAGGTCCACCACCTAATGGACGATACATGGGACCAAGGTATGGACCTTCACAGACACCTTCCAACTCTGGTTATTTGTCACCAATGATGGGCCGAGGAAGCGGTGGAGCTGGAAGTGGAAGTGGAAGTGGGTACAGTAGTACAGTTATTGCGCACATGCCTACGGCAGGCAGAGTTGGTAAGAAAGCAGCTAGAGAAGCGTTTATGGGAGGTGATTTTGGGATTTGAAAAGCTAAGCATATTTTAAGGATACAAGGTGTTATTGAGAATTTGAAAAAAAAATATCAACACCGAAAGAGGGATCAACTTAAGAATAAGTAGAGTAATAAATGGCTGGTAGAAGAGTGAAGAGAGTGACGTTGAAGTTATCACCCAGCATACTTGCTAAGTTCAAGGGTGTACCAGAAAATGACGTGAAGGAAGAAGATCGGGGTGAACGAGAGGACTCTATATTGGAGGCGAATACACGGGATGTTTCAGAGGAAGCCACAAAGACACAGCCAAAGTTAAGTTCAAACATTAGAGTTGGAATCAGTGGGCTTACTATGAATACGACTACACAGAGGAAGATCGATAGGAGTAAGAAGAGAGTTGGTAAGTATTTTGAAGAAAAAGGAGATGTTAGATCATTCAATGGGTATAAATTTCAAGTTAAGAAATGGATTAAGAAAGAAGAAGGAGAGGAGGCGGAAGAGGAAAATGAGGAATAATTAAACATGTAATAGACCTTTTGTCCAACTATATGATCCTACCATTAAAAGGACAATTGACTAAGAAGAAGGGAAAATCGTAAATATAGATATGTATAATAATTTTGTTTAAAGGAATGAAATTCATAACACATTGAAGCCGTTGTTGATACTGAACCTTTGAACCCACTAAAAAGGTTATTTTAAAACTAATATTTGAGATTGATTGAACCTAGTCTAACAACAGGGGATATCAAAATCAAGTTATAGAACACCATAACTATGCTTGCCTAGTTTGTTTATCGGTAGCAACATTAGCAGCTTTATAATAACTCAACCGCTAAGGAAGATAGAGCTGGAAAAACCATCACAATATCCAGATGTTGTTCCAGCTTTTAACAGTAAAAAAGTTCGAAACTTTTATTTGAATGGCTTGGAAAATCTAAAAAGATTATTCTATTATTAAACACGAACTGATAGTATAATTACTAAATGTTTTTGATCTTGATGAGAATGAAGAAGCTTCAAGATCCATGTTATTTGTTAAAGAGTAAGAAAAGGTACGTGGACATAATATATAATTGGGAATATTGTATGTGAATTGTATTAATAGATATAAAAGAATATAATTAAGAAGCCCTTTCATGCTTGAAAGGAACTTGGCCCATTGCGTAGTAATTATTGTTGAAGACGTGGTTTTGAGCGTCTCTTCCGAGCAATCTTCTGGTATCAATAAATGAATTATCCAATTCATCTAAGCTTTTAACACCAAGAAGTCTCATATCAGCTCTTAATTCTTCCTTGATGATTTGAATGGCCTTTCTAACACCCTTTTCACCATACCCAGTATTAGCATAGAGGAAAGGTCTACCAAGACCAACAGCAACTTTACAATCCTTACCACCAATCGCAAGAGCTTTTAAAATATCAGAACCTCTTCTAACACCACCATCAACATAAATTTCGAAATCAGGTTTAAGCACACCCTTTTCTTTTAAGATTGGAACAGATTCGGCAAGAATTTCGATCGGAGGTGGAGATGTATCTAATTGTCTACCACCGTGGTTTGAAAGAACAACACCTTTGACACCAAGTTCTATAGCACGTTCGATATCATCAGTTCTTTGAACACCCTTTAACATAACAGGAAGATTGGTCCAAGAAATGATATCCTTGACATCATCCCATGTTAATCTCTTATCGATGAAGGAAGGCATAGCACCAGAAGTTGAACCAGATCTAACAGCATTTTGATCAACGAGTTCATCATGATCTTCTTTAATTCTCATTCTAATATCCTTTTCTCTGTTACCTCTAGTAGCAGCATCAACAGTAACGAAGATACCCTTCATCCCCAAATTTTCAGCTCTCTTCAAGGTCTTCTTAACAACATCTTTATCTTCATTAACGTAAAGTTGGAACCATTGAGTAGCACCATCAATTCTGTTTTCAGCGATTTCTTCAAGGGAATAAGAGGAGAAAGAAGAAATCATTTGAATGATACCTTCCTTACCAGCACCTCTAGCGATAGAACATTCACCATCTTCATGTCCTAATTTAGCAGAAGCGGCAGCGGAGACGTAAAATGGGGCACTTGTCTTAGTACCGAGTAAAGTGGTTGAAGTGTCAACATCTTGAACGTTGACAAGACATTTTGGCTTAAAATAGATTCTTTGATAAGCATAATGATTTTCTCTCATTGTGATTTCGTCATCACAACCACAGGAATAATAAGCCCAAGCTTGTTCGGGGAGGACTCTCTTTGCAATATTTTCAAAATCATAAATATTTTGAATTCTTGACAGGGAAGGTAAGTTCATTAACAGCTTTAATCTTTCTCTTTCCTTTGCATCAATAACGACTTCTAATTTTGGTGCTTCACCGATTAAGACACCTAGTTGTTTTTCTGTTGGAAGGAAATTTTCAATAGTACCCTTTGGGTGAATTTTATTATAAAGGTCAGTAGCATCATGACCAGCATTTTGAATTAAAGGGGTAGTACCACCTGGATGCATAGAGATGAAATCTGTTAAATCATAAACGTTGCCGTTAACAGTGATCCAACAATCATCAGCTTTGTTATGTTTGACGAATTCCTCAACGGTTATATGTCTTGTTGATTGATGACCCACTTCTTCATTATGTAAATTATTTGAAAGAAGGATAGAAGAAAAAATGACTAAGAATGCTGCAGAAGAACCCAATAAAATAGTTTCTTTAAAGGTGGAAGAAGAACACTTTGATGAATTCTTAATAGAATTTGAAAATGATCTTTTTAAAGAATGTTGATTCCTTAAGAAAGATTTTAAAATATTATTAGATCTAAACATTGTTCAACTGACAATATAATAGAAAGATATTAAAAGAATAAAAGGAATATAAAAAAAAAGAAAAAAAAAAGAAAGAGGAAAGTAGGTTCTTTAAATAATTGTATTATTGAAAGATGAATCATATTGATTTTTAGAGTGAAAAACTTTTCTCTACTAAGACACGGAGAAGAAGACGGAGCCACGCGCGGAATTCTACGAGAGCCGGGTGCCCATCTGCGGTCAAATGACTCCGGAATCATCGAAGGATGAAAAGCGGCCTTCTACGAAGCTAGAAAAAAAGTAAATGAAAAGGATGAATGGGACAACTAAGAGGAATGAGAGAGTGTAATATCACCGGATACCCTATCACTATCATTATCACTATTACTATTACAAACACTACTACTCTCGAGACTCTTTTATTCTAATAAAGCATACTGTTCAAAAAAAATCAAAAAAAAACGGATTAATTATGGTTTCTCCAATTGCCTATACACCCCCTATTGGCATTAATGTATTTTATTAACAGCTCCAATTCAATTTTTTATTTTTTTATGACTCTGGACTGCCGGGATGGACGACGACCCGGGGACAAAAAAAACCCTCGATTCCTATTGGCCAGTTCCGCCACTACGTCATCAGCCACAATATCTGCTTATGTAATCTTTGCTTATGTAATGCTCGAGGACTCCTCGAATTTTTATGCTCGGTGCAATGACCTGTCCAAAGCTTAAAGCTCAGATATATAATAAAACAGTGGGAAAAGAAGGAAGGCAAACTAATACTAATTTTCTTTTAATTATTAGTTTATTAAATACAAGAAAAGGATTATAAAATGAAATCAAAATCATTACTAGAAGAATTACAGTTAAATATAGGTAATGATAAGGAATTACAAAAGGAAATTAAAACAAGAGTCAATTGTAATGTTTTATTTATAATTAAGGATAAACAAAATAAGGTTCATGAATGGATGTTGTATTCTAAAGAAGATGATATTAAATTAGAACAAAATGTAAAAGAGAGAGGTGATGTTGAGCTTGAAATTGGGGATGCACAATTGTTAGCCATGGCCAATGGCAAGACCAGTGCACAACGGTTGTTTCTCAAGGGTCAACTCAAAGTGAAGAGGGGTGCTAATCAGTTGAAGAAGTTAATGTTCATCGAAGCATTATTAAAGAATAACAACAGCAACAATAAGAAGAAGAAGATACTCAAAGCTAAGTTGTAGGATTAAGAAAAAAAAGGGCTGGGCTTAACTTTTATATATTTTCGTGATATTTTGTTTTTTTTCTTGTATTTAACCATCACTATTTTCTTTTGAGCACTACCTTACATAATAATAATACAATGGCAGCTAGTACATTCACTTTTAATTGGCCTAAGGATGACTCTGTCAATGATGTCGTCGTTACAGGTGACTTCACGAACTGGGAATACAACTTACCTCTAGTTAAGACCCCTAAAGGTGATTGGGAATTAACTATCCCTGTTAAGTCAAAGAGATTAGAATTCAAGTTCGTTATTAACAATGACAATTGGTTAACCAGTGAGCAATATTGGACTGTTGAAGATGGTAATGGTCATTTGAACAACTATGTTGAGATTTCTAGTATTGATAACGCTAACAATGAAAAATCCATTATTCCAGAATCTTCTTTACCAATAAAGACAAGTGGCGAAGATAAGAGCGTTGGTAAGACTGAAGTCGGTAAGACAGTTATTGGTGAATCTGAAGTTGGCAAGACTGAGGTTGGTAAAACTACTATTGGTAAAACCGAATTACCAGCAACTACAACTGCTACTGTTGGTAAAACTGAATTACCAGCTACTGTTACTGAACAAGAATCTGAAAGCAAGGAAGCTCCAGTTTCTGAGCATGCTACTAGTGAGCCTGCTGTCAGTGAGCCTGCTACTAGTGAACCTGCTACTAGTGGACCTTCAACCGCCGTTGATCTTGAAGAAGAACCTGTTAAGTACGTTAAGAGAGTCGTTAAAAAGGTTTCTGCTTCACAAGTTGAGAGTCCACATGAAGAAGTGAAAGTCAGGAAATCCTCCAGACTCTTTGGTAAATTCAAGAAGATTTTCACTTAAACCCTGAATCCTCCCTCTAAACGACGCTCTATTCAACTAATCAATCCGTTTCCTATTCTTCTTCTTTCCTTCTTTCCTTTCTTTTATACTTTGTTTTAATATTTAAATATAAAATTTTTTTTCTTTTTCTCTTGGACCCTTCATCTTCTTCATTAAATTATCAACTTTTAAACCCGTCATGGACACCACGCAACGGCAATATTCAAGGGTTCTGCCTCCTTTGGTCCATCCTCTAACTTACTTCAATCCGGAGAGTGTCTCTCCACCTCCTCAAGTTGCCAACAATCTGTCTCCTTTCATAACTTACCCAATCCCTCAGTTATCACACAATAATAATAATAATTATAAGCCACCACCTCACCATCAACTTCATCATTTATTAAACCATCAAGCTATTGATGTGAACCATCAAGTCAACTCATATTCTTCATCCTCTTCTGTTTCGTCTTCAACGATTGCACCAACTGAAACCTCTTCTTGTTCTTCTGTTAGATCTTCATTATCTTCCCCTCTTCAAACTTCCGTTTCTCCAACTTTAAAAGCTTCCTCTGTTAGTACCCTTTGTAAATGCCAATGGGAACAATGTAACTTGACGTTTGCAACGTCTGGTTTGTTATATGCCCATTTATGTGAGGTTCACGTTGGTAGAAAGTCTAAAAATAACTTGAAACTCAAATGTCAGTGGGGTAAATGTCAAGTTTCTGTTGTTAAAAGGGATCATATTACATCACATTTACGTGTTCATGTTGCCCTAAAGCCATACGGTTGTAATCAATGTTTGAAAAAGTTCAAGAGACCTCAGGATTTGAAAAAACACCAGAAGGTTCATGAATTTAATAATAATACTGAACAATCTTGTGTTAAAAGAAATCAAGATGTCTTGTTAGATTCAAATCAATTCACTGTTTGTCCTAGTAAGAAACAAAAGTTTATCTTACCTCCTTTACAATCTATTTTACCAAGGGATCTATATCCAACATTACTAGGGGACACTCCTAATACTACAAATTACCATTCTAATACCAATGGTGGTAATGGACTATTGCAATTCCAACTCCATGGTATTCAAAGATCAGCTGTCACCGAATTAGAAGATGAAGATGACGATGATCTCAGCGCCATGCTAGACAACTTAGACCTCTCCTCCTCCGCCGACTGTTGCTGTGAAGATTGTGTTGATGCTTTGGAATTTCAAAACGATGAAATTTCCCTCAACTTATATCCACAAATCAAAGTGTGATGTTCTTTTTTTTACACTTTTTACCTATATCTTTCTTTTTATCATTATATTTTATACTGCTGGATTTAACTGTGTTTTACTTATTAAACGATGGAAGGTAACAACGGACAGCAAAGGACAACGACAACCACAACCCATACACGAACTGAAGTGGTGGAGGTGCCCATTTTGAAACTAAGGGCTGATAACAACCCCGATCAATCAGAAAAGAAAAAGGTCTCTTGGAACGAAGGCGTCATTGATAATGAACATCTTAATAGAAAGAAATCAAAGAGTATGTATTTCTTCTTCATCTCCTTCTTCTTACATTTTAATTTTAATTCAAATTTTAATTTTAATTCTAATTCTAATTCTAATTTTAAATTATATACTAACAAAGAGGTTTTCTAGTTTGCTGTATTTTTCATCCACAAAATGAAGATCAATATGAAATAAAAGATCCATCATCTGACTCTGATTCCAACTCCGATACTGACTCAAACTCTGATTCTGATTCAAACGCAGAATCTAAACCAAATGCTTATGAACGTCAACCTATTTATAAAAAAAAATTATGCTGTTCTAACTCTGGTCATTGATAATTCATCAACGTTTAAATTAATTATTTTTGAATAAATATCTCTTGGTAATTTAAATTTAATTAAACCTGTAAATATCATTAAATTTTTAACAATATTGTTATTTAATTCTCCCTTTAACAAACTTAAGGAAATCAAAATTAAAATTGGTAATAATTTAATCAAATTTTCATTAATGGATTCTAAATCTTTTATCTTTTTTCTGATTATTTCAATATTTGTTTCAGTATCAATTATTGGTAAAATATTCAATTCTTTAATTTCTGAAATTAATTTATCCTTGAATATCTTATCGTTCCCTCCGCTACTAAACCTTTGAACAATATCATAAACCTTTAATAATTTTTCTAAATTCAACACTTCATTCAAATTAACCTTACCATTACTTGAAATATTTTTGAAAACGTTTAATAAATTAAAACCAATTTTGAAATATTCTTCATCACTTTGATTAAAATTAAAATTATTGTTTAATCCTTGGTTTAATTCATCACTTAAAACTCCATTGATAATTCTTAAAACGATATCATACTCTTCACTTAACTGATATAATGAAATTGCATCCTTGATTTGTCCCCCTCTTTCTGCTATTTGTCCAGCCATTTCACTTATCTTGTAAAGATATTTACTTTCATCTTTTAATCCTAATAACACTCTACGTTTTTCTAAAATTCCTCCTTGTCTAATACCCAAATGATCAATTTTACCCAAGAGTAATAAATATTCTCCACTTTGTAAAACTAAATCCCTAATTTCTTCTTGACAAAGTTCAAAATTATTTAATCCAATTAAGATTAAATATTCGGCACTCACAACTGGATCACTAAATTTAAAATTTTTAACATAATATCCAATTAATCTACCAAAATTGATTTCCTTGAATCCTTCTTTAGTCTCTTTTAATAACATTTCACTACTTTCATCATTATAAACTCTAAGCATCCCATAATAATTCAATAATATACTAAGATGAATTCCATCAATTTCTTCAATATCCATATAATATTTAACTGCTTCTTCGTTTAATCCAACTAAAATTAACGTTTGTAAATACATTGGATTTGAATTTGATCCGTTAAATGATTCACTACCAAATTCCAATATATTATTTCTCAAATCTATTAATGAATAACTTTCTCCGTTCTCAACTTCTCCACCTTCTTTGATTAAAACAAGATGAAACCAAATCCAATCCTCGATTGAAAATGGTATTTGTTGAATGCTTTTCCTTGCCAAATCTAATCTCCCAATAATCTTATAAACTCCAAGTTTAAATGGGTCAATATTATTATTTAACTTAAAATATTGATTAAATTCATTATTAATTTTACCTTGTAATTCAAAACTTAATTCATTGCCATTTTCATAATATTCTTTCAAATAAATCGGGAAATATGTTTCCAATTTTTCAAATGAATCTTCGTATCTTTTCAATATTTGAAGGGCCTCAGATTGAAACCCACCTCTAATACAGTAAAAGATCAATGCCCAGATTGGTACACCATTAACAAATGTCAAGTTCTTTATTTTATATTGTCCCTTGGAATCCTTCAAGGTCAAATTAATAAAATTTGTCATTTTATCTAAAATTGAAATCGGCTTATTAGATCTCAATTGATTCCCATCTAAGGTCTTGGAATATAATTCATTCACAAAATCTCTAAATTGTCTTTCTAAATAGAAACGAGATTTTTTAACATAATAATTTCTTAATTTGATTGATTTAAAATCATTTAAATTCTGAGTCTGATAACAATTTCTTAAGTCAATTCCATCTTCTGTTTCACAAACCTCCCTTAATATATTCAATGATTCAATAAATTGTTCACTCTTAGAATTTTCATTCTTATTCAATTCATAAAACATAGAAGCAAGTTTAAATGGTTCTTTATTTTGTCTTGCATTATTTAACTCATAAATAATTTCGGCATATGATTCAAACTTTCTTCTCATAGCAAATGAAATATTTGGATTCATTAATTCCGCATTGGAGGATTTTTTTAAATCTTGAAATTTAAAGTTACTTGAAATTAAACTCTTGGACTTTTTATTACCCCAATTTAACTGCTTCTGTAACATTTCCTTGGCATTTAATTTCTTATTTTCAATTTTCTTTTCAATTGATAAATCTCTTTTCAAAATTCCATTTAATTTATCTTTTAATTCCTTCTTCCTTGTTTTCCAATCTAATTGAATGTTTTCATTAACATAACTTTCAAAATCTTCATTAGATTTAGTCAAACT
The DNA here is from genome assembly GCA_030571455.1 of Saturnispora besseyi. NCBI lineage: Eukaryota > Fungi > Ascomycota > Pichiomycetes > Pichiales > Pichiaceae > Saturnispora > Saturnispora besseyi. The sequence continues at coordinate 497,545 of JAJLXR010000002.1, read as the reverse complement.
TTGTTCAATATTACTATAACTAACAGCAATTTGTTCTTTTTTATTCAAATTAAATTTATCTTCTTCTTTCAAATTTTGATGATTCTTATTCACTTCAAGGTTAATCTTATCCAATTGATTCATAACATCTTCAACGTTGATCCCCTTTCCCATTAAAAGGTATTGGGCCCTGTGAGCGTGTTCTTGTCTCTTAGGTCTAAGAGAAATCGCCCTTTGTTTTAATTCTTCTAAACTAAACCTTAATGTTTCAACATCGTTTAATCTTCTTGGTAAAGCCCTTGAAGCATCCAAAAGTTCACCTATCCGATTAACTTCGTTCTTCTCTCTTTTAACACTAGTCATTTATCTTAATCAAAGTTAAAAAATAAGAGAAATCTTGGTTTTAGAAGTAAAGAAATAAAGTTGAATCAAAATATACAAAAAAAACACGAAATTTCAATCTGTCATTTTAAGAACATTATAAAAGCCGGGTAACCCAGTAAAAAATATTAATATGCTCATGATTATTATTATTATTATATACACTAAATTAATTTCAACTGACCCCATTGCAGGCCCTTACCTTCTTCAAATACCCTTCTCAACCTCCCATCCTTTGATTTATAAATAAACTTAAACATCGATTCTCGAAGAATAGCCTTGATCCCCTTTGGCAACCATATTTTGAATAATCCATCAACATCTTTTGGAGAACTTGTTGGATTAATGGTTAAGAATCCCAAGTCTTGGATAACTATATCCACGTTACCTTTAAAGGAAGGAATTTCATAAAGGTCCATTTGATCTATAGTATCCTTTTTAACAACAAATCTTTCACCAAGTTCAGTTGGCCTTAAGTTATTTAACTCTAATGCTCTCTTCATGTTTATATACTTATTTTCTAACTTTGGTCCCATTTTGTTAAAACTATATCTCATTTTCATAATAGCATTAGCGGGTGGTTGAAGATAAAACAATCCTCCGTAACTTAAAACAGATTCTCCACTAAATATTTTCTTCGATTTGGTATTTATTGGTTTGAATAATTTCTTAACGTCCATTGGACAAACCTTATTATATTTATTTTTACTTTTATATTCATCTAATAAGTAATTTGGAATCCCGCTGTCCGCTGTTGTAAACCCTGGAGTATCAATAATTGAAATACCCAACCCACATTGGAATTTCTTACTTTCTCTTGTAAACCCTGGTAATCCAAAAACACCTGGAACTATAACCTTACCTGGTGCATTGATTTTATTTATAATTGATTTAATTATTGATGATTTTCCGGTGTTTTCTCTACCAATGAAATAAATGTCTTGGTTTTTAGGTAATGAACTAATCAAAGGGGTCAAGTTCCAATTCTTTTCCGCAGAAACTAACCAAACCTTGGGGTTGTTGATATTAACGTATTCTTTTATAATATCCTTGAAATAGTCAATACCTAACCTTTGAGATTCAACTTCTTTTGAAAAGAATAAATCTGATTTGTTAATTAAGTAAATTATATTTTTATTCCCCTTAACAAGTTCTGGTTCAATTCCCAATGGAAAGTCCAAAATGGAACAAATATAAACAATTGTTGAATTACTTGGGATATTTTTTAAACTAATATTGGAACTTTCAATTTTATTCAATTTGTTAATAGTATTATTACTTTGAATAATTTTACATCTTTGACATTCAAATTTCAATTCAATAATTTCACTTAAAGCTTCAAAACTTTTCAATTTCTTCAATTCCTCAAATTCAATGACTTGAGACTCATTTGTGGTTAAATTCATCATACTTTTAAATTCGTTCATTAATGCTATTTCAGAATCCTTATAAAAATCAGCTTTACTTTCTCTCAATTTAACTTCAGGTATTCTGAAATATCCCCTTTCTTTATCACTTTCATTTTGAAGTGGCACGTTACAACTATAACATGTTAAATGACCTTTACATTGTTCAAACTTTATAACTTCTTTGATTTCTTCCATAACAATTGGAATCTCTTCTTCCTTTTTCAATAAATCATTCAATCTCCATTGTGAGGTTAAATCTTTGTTTTCCAAGTCAATGTTAACTTTATCTAATGCGACGTATTTAAACTTATTCTTAATTTGATATTCATTTTCAATCATTTTAATAGCTTTATTCTCGGGTAATGGAGAACTAATCGCATATTCATACCCTTTACCTTCTGTTTTCACAAGTGTATGTTGATATCGAAAGCAAGCCGATGGTGCTGATTTCCATTTAATACTTCTTACTAATAAGCTTCTCATTCTATAAGTGGTATTCACAATAAAAAAAAAATGAATATATAAAAGAAGAGAAAAAATTATCTTCTCTCTGAACATAATATATAAAAACTCGAAATGTTAACATAAAAAATAACTGATATATAAAACCTTAAAAATGTAATCGAAATGTATACAAAAAGAAAAAAACACAGTATGTATTAGTTTGATCAAGTAATGAATAAAAGGGAAGATAATCTCAAGAGAAATTCATTTCCTCTTGCTATTAAATATTAAGAAGAGTTTTTATTGTATTCATTCATTCAATCTTGAAAAAAAGCATCAACTTAAGCAGCATTTTTTGGAACCAACAATTTATCATCACCTTCCTTTGGTGCAAAAATAGTAGTATCCTTTTCATGCCTGTCTTGTCTCTTTGGTGTACTACCCTTATGGAATAATTCAACGATTTTCTTGTAATTGAAAATTGAGGATAATGAGAAATTGTAAACTCTGAATAACCAATAACCAGCAAGCATTGCTCCAAAATTAAAGAAAATGTATATCCATGCAATACCAAAGTTTCTCCAATGTTGATCCCATTTAATACCAAACTCTTTAACAACTTGAATTTGCTCAGTGAAGGGACAATACTTACATTGAGTATTTTCGGTTGGATTGGCAACGTAACCACCATTGTTATCAATAAAAGTAGATAAGAATGTACCACATGTTTCACCTTCTGGTGGATCCATAATATTGTATTCATCAAATGTGCAGACTAATTGTCTATCGTGAAGAATAGCACCAACAAAAGCTTGAACAAAATAAGTAAATGGAGAAACGACATACATGAAAGACCAGAAACCTGGGGACCATTTCTTCGGATTCAAGATACCACAAAATAACAACATAGATGCAAATAAATTGGAATTAATCATTGATGCTGATGGAACATCTGGTGAGAAGTACAAAATTGCCAAACCATACGAAATAAAGTAAATTGGGAAAATCAAAACAAAAATAAAGAAGAAGAAACCAGCATTGACAGCGGTACCAGAGTATTTCGCTGGCCAGTAGTAACAAATAAAACAAACAAATTGACAAGCAATGGACCAAAAAATTTCAATAAATGTATGTGATAATAATAAACATGACCAATGGAAAGTATTAGAAAGAGCTTCTCTAACTTCAAATAATTCTCTTGAATCAATGGCAAAGACATGTGATTGATTGATCATAGCAAGGGAAATTAACAATAGCATAAAAACAGATGAAAATGCACCTTGAGCACCAGCAACAGAATGATCAAACCCAACATATGATAAACCAACAAATAATGCACAGAAAACACATTCTAAGAACTTAGCTCTAATATAAACTGGTGATCTCCAAAATTGTAAATAAGTTCTCTTTAAAACAATCCATAATTGTTGATTATAAGAGGTAGCAAATTTAGCAGTTAAATCACCAACACTTGTATTAATTGGTCTCTGTGGAAGTTCTCTATGAAGAGTGTCAATATCTTTAGTGATCTGAGCACATTCAGGAGAATTGTTCCATAATTCTGACCAATCTTGAGCAGCAGAAGCAGTTGCACCAGCACCAATACAATTCAAAATATATTCAGCAGGGTTTTCACTAACACCACATTTAACACCAGAATGTTGTTCAAAGTAACCTAACATAGTAGAAGAGCTTGGACCAATGTCACCGAAGTAGACGGTCTTACCACCCTTCTTCAATAAAAGTAATCTATCAAAGACCTCAAACAAAGTAGCAGATGGTTGATGGATAGTACATAAAATAGCCTGACCAGAATCAGCAAGTGCTCTCATAAATTGAACAATGGACCAAGAAGATTCAGAATCCAAACCTGAGGTTGGTTCATCCAAGAATAACAAAAGGGATGGCTTAGCAACCAATTCTGTAGCAATAGAAAGTTTCTTTCTTTGTTCAACATTCAAACCTCTACCGATTTTACCAACCATGGCTTCAGCATACTTATCCATACCTAAACAATTAATAATCTTTTCAACATAATCATACTTGTCAGATTGTGGAACTTCCTTTGGCTGTCTTAAATCAGCAGCAAATCTCAATGATTCTCTAACAGAAAATTCAGCCATATGTAAATCTTGTTGTTGAACATAACCAGTTCTTCTTTTAAATGAACCATCCAATGGTCTACCGTTAACTAACATATCACCAGTAATGGTACCAAATGAAATTCTTTGAGCCAAAACGTTTAACAATGTAGTTTTACCAGCACCAGATTCACCCATTAACGCAGTCATTGTACCAGGTTTGACATAACCTTGAATGTCACAAAGTAACTGTCTAGTAGCACCTTCATATGGAATAATGTAGTTCAAGTTTTGCCAAGAAAAGATATCAGCTTCAGCGATGATCTTATCCAAATCAGCATCAGGACCATTTAAAGCCATCATCATTTCCTCTCTTGAAGCAACTTTTCCATCCCATTCTTCGCCACCGGAAGTATCTGGCATATGACCTCTCTTGAACAAAAGCATATCACCACCACCTTCAACATTTTTAATGTATTCAGATAAGACAACATTGAGAATAATAAACCCAACAGTCCAACAAATATTAATACCCCAGTACTTCCAAACGTTATGCCATCTGAAATCAAAGTGTCTCTTAATATAATCATCACCAGAAACAAATGCTTGACCAGCAATAGCTCCAGGTAAGTTACAAATTTGATTGGCAAGAGAAACATTTTCATATCCAGGACCAGAAGGAATAAATTGATAACATGGCATAATTCTACCATGGAATTCAGTACCCATTAAAGAGTAATAACAGTAAAACATAGGATTCAAGTAATGGATCCATTTGATCCAATGATGCATCTTCGGTAATGGCAACATAAAACCAGCATAAACACAAAGCATCAAAACCCATAAACCACCAACCGCATGGGCAGTAGTACCATCCTTAGTCAACGTAGCAACTAATTTAAAAATAAATGACATGCATTGTTGAATAGTCAATAAGAAAAGCATAAACATAAAGAAAGCGCCAGCAGTGTGTTTTAAGTTAGGCATCCAGTATGAAGTACAAGCTAAGATAATAACGGCAATTGCCTTAGTTGGCAATTCAGTAATCATTTCTTGCAAAGCTTCAGCAGATAAATGGTACATGGTATATGACTTTTGTTTAACAAGGATTCTTCTATTAGCAAAGGAGTTTGCAATCTCAGCAAGGGATGTCAAAGCACAGAAAAGTAAACAATAAAACAACATACCACCTCTGTTATAGGCACCAACTGTAGATTTGGGAATGTGGAAATACATAGAACCAACAACAAAACCTTTAGTGACGAAAGAAGATAAGTAAACCATAGTATAAGTGAAATCACCCTTGGTTCTTTGGAAACCTCTAATGACAAGGTATTTCAATTGAGAGAAGTAATTAACAACAAAAAGAGATTTTTCTCTTTGGCCACTTTGCTTTCTTTGAGCAGTTGCTAAAGCCAATCTAGCTCTAGTATCTTCAGCATTGTGAGTAGAAACAAAATCATCGTAGTTACTGAGCAATTTTTGATACTCAGGAGAAGAAATCCAATATTGTTCAAAGTCATCAGCAGATTCAGGGACCTTGCCTTCATAACCAGGTTTGATTTGTCTTGAGGAAGGGGATGTAACAGCAGTTAAGAATTCAGGAGCAGTCATTCTACTTGGTTTGGCGTAACCCATTCTTTCAAAGTAGGCAACACCATCCTTTGCAGGACCCCAGTAAATCTGTCTCCCTTTGTAAATAACTGTAACCTTATCAAATAAATCATAGATATTTTGACCAGCTTGGTAAATAGCAACAAGGGCACCACAATTAGACATATTAGTAGCAGTTCTTAAACATTGTGTGAATTCCAAGGCAGTAGAAGCATCCAAACCTCTAGTTGCATTATCAAAACAGTAAACAGAGGCATTCATTGAAAGAGCTTCAACAATTGAGACTCTCTTTCTTTCACCACCAGAGACACCTCTAACAAAATCGTTACCAACTCTAGTTGAATAGGTATGAGTTAAACCAAAAACCGTACACCACAATTGTAACATGTTGTTGACGTATTCTTTTCTGGACATATTATCAACTCTCTTTTCTGGAGTTTTAACTCTCAAAGCAAATTGAATGGTTTCCTTAACAGTAATATAAGGGAAATGGAAATCCAATTCAGGATTGTAAACAATATAACCTTTGTACTTTTTCATCATTTCTGCCTGATCTAAACCATCATAAGAAAATTCACCTTCTACTTTGGTAAAGTTCTCAATTTCACCAGCACAAGCCTTTAAAAGAGAAGAACAACCAGCACCTGGTTTACCAAGGGCTAAAACTAATTCACCAGGTTCAATTAAACCAATGAAATCTCTAATAATTTGTCTTTGAGCTCTAGTATCCTTTTTAAAGAACTTAGTAGGCCATTTCCAAGCATCTCTTATCATTTCAGGAATGGAAGGGCCATACGCAGCAGAAGCGTCAATACCCCAACAAGTAAGATTCTTAAAAGCTAAACCAGAATGAGCAGATTCAATACCTTGTTCAGATTCTCTTTCATGGAGATATTTTAAAAGTAATCTTAAATCAAAATTATCAGCATTAATTTCAAAGTGATCTAAATCAGCTTTAGTTTTAGTTGAAAGAATTCTAGCAAGAGATGCGATTCTTTCAACACCATCAGGAGTTGAAAGAATTCTAGAGATATGTTGAGATAAATTATCATCATTTGCTTGACCTTCAATGTCAAGTGGGTTAAATTGTTTAACTTCCTCTGGAGAGGAATCAATAGATTCTGTATCCACACTACTCATATTTTTTTGTAGTAGAAAGAGAGATAGAAAATATTTGACAAGGTAATATTAAGCAATGAAAAAAGACGAAGAACCAAGACAAGATCCAAACTAATGATCACAGGAGGATGCTCTGGTCAATTTATACTTGGAGATATCTGAGCTATCGAGGGATTTTCATAGCGGGTTTTTTTTCGTGTATGCCATTGTGATGAGAGGATTAAATCCTGGTTTTTTGAATCAAAAGCAAAAAAAACCACGCATATTTGTTTAGTCATATATTGTTCTCGGAATCGGAAATCAACAGGAAACTGGTAAAAACGACAAAGAAAATACCGAAGTTCTTTTTCAAACTAAGGATGTGTAACTTTCTTGAATGACATTACATATCACACCCCTACTGTTGCTCATTCCAATGACAGATTTATATTGTTGTGATTCTTGGCCAACTAAAACATAAATCTCGGGCGATTGAAAATCAACTATAGTCATAATGACATAAATACACCCCCTGTTGCACTATTTGAAAAGGCTGAACTGAAAACTTTGAAAGCTCATTTTGAAATCAACAGCGATAACAAATAAAGGCAAGTAATAGGTTGTTTCCCACGTGTAGCAAAACCTCAAAAACCGTAGTAGTCATTAGAATAATAAATATTTCAATAATATTGAGTATTGACTGTCTCTAGTAGTGTCAATCAGCAGAGCACCAGCTCCCTTTCATCCATTTGTTACATCTAAAGAAAGATGCGATGAGGAAACAAAGTGACTCCCGCGAGATTTAAATTACTTTCCCTGAAAGAAAACAGCGTGCTCAGCGTGAGCTATTTCAACCCGATAACAACGACAACAACTCTATTGGAATATCATTGTAGATAACACCAGGAAACAAGGTAACTATCATATTCTTCTTGTATATTATTTAATCATTAATACCAACACCTTTATAGATCACCTTTTCTATATTTAAAACACTCTCTACTACTTCTTTTTTTTGGACGCTTATCTGTTGTTGCTAATATATGTTACTCATATACCATTTTCTATAATATAACACAATTTCAGTTAAGTTTAAAAAAGACCAGAAAAATCTAACAGCTTAACTCTATAATAAGAACCTTCAACTTCTTTGAAGTGGCAAAGCTTACCTCTTTTATACACAACTGGTGTCGGCCACAATCTAAGGACCGGCCGCCGTAGAATTCTGTCTTTAGGCCTTGAAGCAAGTCCATTCTCCATAATCATCCGTGCCGGTTAATTCCACTACTACCGATTTTACCTTGAACAGCTTCGACAGGTTTATCAACCTCATCACCATTGGATTCCTTACCACCAAACACATGACTTTCAATAACTTGTCTTATTTCAATTTTATTTCTTTCCTTAACCCTTGCTTGATCAACCTTTCTCATGTATCCTCCAAATATAACGACCTCAGCTATTAATACAAGTAATGAAGCAAATACACTTAAAAGTGTTCTAAAGGCAATGCTAACCCTCATACTACTACCAGTCCAATACCACACCGCGTAACCAACAGAGGCAGTAGTCACTAAAATGTTGAACACAGTAGTCAATTGATGTTTAGCTTCCTTTGCAACACTGCCTACACTTCTATTGACATCTTCATCCCTATAACTGTAAACTCCAATTGAATCAACCTGGGCATAAATATCCTCTTTATTAAGGTATGATTGATATTCACGTTCTTGTTTTTCTGCATTTAATCGTTCCATCAATAAAACGTATTCCTTACTTTTCTCTTCTTTAACCTTAGGCTTTTCAAGTTGTGGTTTGGTGCTCGAGATGTAATATAGTATAGATTTAGTAGTTTTTGAAGATATCACTAAACTTTTTAATACTTCAAATGAAATAACTCCACTTTTCTTGATCTCATCTTTGTCTATCTCGGCATTAGACACCTCAATGAGCCTCGCTATGTCGTTTGACACCAAGTATTTCATTTTCAATTTTAATGATGTGTTGATATTTTGCAGTTGAAACTTTTTTTTAAGAAGTCTCATCGCTAATTTTACTGGATTCAGAACAAGGAACGACGCGAATTATGTTGTTGTTTAATAAAGCATTGTCAATTTTGCATGTACAAAGGTGATAACATAACCATTGTAATTGTAGAATTTTGCCCTATATTTTGATGTTATTGGGGACTTAAAAAATTTTTGAAAGTTTAATTTTTTATTGTTTTACGCTTTTCTAAAATCCAATTTCATAAATTCCCTAAACTATTTAATATTAAAACAATTTTTATTGTTTTTTATATAAAAATCTTTCTTTGTATTTATTAAAGATATATAGGAAAAAAATAAAGAAATATTCTTTAATATTACAGACCTCTCTTAAGTAATTAGTTTTCCTAATCGTTTTAATAAATGAATCTTATTGTTTCAAATAAATAATTACTAATTGTAGTTCTCATTTAATTTCACATTTAAATATAACAATCCCAAAAAAAGCTACTTAGAGAATTAGTTTATTATTTGTAATGATACACCTCAAAAAATATAAGATTGAGGAACAATATTTCCTCTTCTTATGTTAACTTTTTTAATTGCTTTCTTATCAATATTAATGTTATTAGATGCATTTGACAAAATAGAATGTAGTAATATAACTAATATCATTCTAAAGAGCAGAATTTAACCATTGAAAAAAATAAAGAATATCCTATAATTAAGAATAATATAAAAATTTGAAATTCAATTCAGATCAATGTATTTCCCGCTTAATGAGCATTTTTACCTGTTTTTTCAATTGTAACTCTTACTAACCTTAAAAGAGGATTGATGTCCAATGCCAAATTCAACCATCCATTCCCCCACCCATACGCAGTCCAGATTGATCTTATGTCTGCCATATATAAAACCTTAAATGGTGATTATAAAATTGGTATATTTGAATCTCCTACAGGAACTGGAAAAACATTAAGTTTGATATGTTCGACAATGACTTGGTTAAGAGAAACTAAGAAAAAGGCTAATGAGGGTACGATCAAAGATAAATTAGCTAGTAATGAGAATGACGAAGATGAACCAGATTGGGTTAAAAAGGCTTATAAAGATAAAATTATCGATGAATATTTAAATCAAGCTAAGTTATTTGAGAAACATTTGCAACAAGTTAAAGAAAATGGTACAAATGTTATTATTGAAGAAAAGGGGAAAGTGACACAGTTTAAGAAAAGGAAACAAAATACTTTAAAAGAAGAGGAAATGGATGATTTATTACCCGATGAATATGATTTAGATAGTGCAACCAGCAAATCTTTTGGTATTGATAATGACGTTTTAGATTTAATGAATAAATTAGATTATTCCTCTACTTACAAGCCTAAAGTTCAATCTTCAATAATGAATGAATCCAAAATTAAAATATATTTTGTTTCAAGAACTCATTCTCAATTAAGTCAATTCAGTTCTCAATTAAGAATGACTAATTTTCCTTCTTCAATAGATGATGAATCCACTGAAAGTATAAAGTATTTACCCCTGGGTTCCAGAAAACAACTCTGTGTCAATGAAAACGTTTATAACTTAAATGATTTATCTGCAATTAATGATAAATGTAAAGATTTGCAACAATCTGAAACTAAATGCCCATATATGCCAAATTATCAACAAGAAGAAGATCAGTTAAGATGCCAACAATTAAATGATTTAGCTGTTTCCGATATTTATGATATTGAAGATTTAAATAAATTAGGAACAAAAATGAAAATTTGCCCTTATTATTCGACAAAGGCTGATATACCAATAGCTGAAATTATTTCAATGCCATATCAATTGCTTCTACATAAGGATACTAGAAATCACTTAGGTCTAAATTTGAAAGATTCAGTTGTTATTATTGATGAGGCTCATAATTTAATCGATACTATAACGAGAATATATTCAAGTGAAATAACAATTAATGAAATAACAATTGTTAGAAAGGGACTTAAAAGTTATATGAAAAAGTTCATGTTGAAGATGTCTGTTGGGAATAGGGTCAATCTAGCAAAATTACTGAAATTAGTAACAGCACTATATAAATTCATGCAAGGGAAAATCGATCTTGGCTTAATTAAACCTGGATCTACTGTTAATAGAGAAGAAATATTTGAAATTGATTCAAGCGATTTATTAAATGTTTATACACTAGAAGATTACTTCAATAAATCTAAGATTGCTTTTAAGTTAGAAACTTATATGGGTAAAATCATTAAAAATGGCGATAATGAATTTTATAAACCATCACATCAATCTCCTTTGTTATTTAAAATTAGATCATTTATCTACTCATTATCGAATCCATTGAAAAGCGGTAAATTCTTTTTTGATAAGACTGCAAATGATGTTTTGCTCAAGTATCTTTTACTAGACCCGAGTGAAGATTTTAAAGATATTGTGCAAGAGTCCAAATGTGTTTTATTAGCTGGTGGAACCATGGAACCAATCACTGATTTCACTGATTTTTTAGTTCCTCAGGTTAGTAAAGCTCAAATATTATCATTCTCTTGTAATCATGTTATAGCAGATGAAAACCTATCAGTATTCCCAATTTCCAAATTTAATAACATTCAATTTGACTTTACTTTCCAATATAGAGATGATCCAAATTTAATTAATGGGTTAGCAAGTGCATTATTAAAATTATTACAAACAGTTCCCGATGGTGCTGTTGCTTTTTTTCCTAGTTATGGTTATCTTGAAAAGGTGGTGAAGATATGGAAGCAATCTGAACTATACAAAAATTTGGATAAACTAAAACCAATATTCGTGGAAACCAAGTCATCATCTGTTGATTCAATTTTATCTGAATTTAAACAAAGCATTCAAATAAAGGGAAAAGGAGCTCTATTACTTTCTGTTGTTAATGGTAAGATGTCTGAGGGTATTAACTTTTCAGATGAATTGGCAAGGGCCGTTATAATGGTTGGTATGCCATATCCAAATGCACTTAGTGGTGATTTGATTGCCAAAAAGGCGTTCATTGAACAACAGTATAAATTGAAGGGGTTTGGTGATGAAATTGCTACTGGAAAGGGAAGGGAATTTTACGAAAACCTCTGTATGAAAGCAGTTAATCAATCAGTTGGTCGTGCTATTAGAAACATCAATGATTATTCAGTGATATTTTTAATAGATTCAAGATATTCCACCTCTAAAGTAAAGTCCAGATTATCCAATTGGATCAAAAAGAGACTTATTTCTGATAAAATGGAAGTAGAATGTACAGTGGAAGCTTCCAAAAAGTTTTTTGAGACCAAAAGAGCACCATGAGCGTTGTTATTCGTTTGGATCAAAGTTTACATTTTTTATAAAAAAATCATTTTTCTAGTAGATTCCTCAAACGTTGATGGAAAGTGGCACTTTAGTCTTTCCATTTTTAATCAGTATCTAATAGAATAACATAATGTCTGATTTCGAAGTTGATCCTACTCTTAAAGAAATTGTTTGTCATGACACACTCAAGTGGGTGTTCGTTGGTGGTAAAGGTGGTGTCGGTAAAACAACAACCTCTTCATCCATTTCTATTCAATTAGCTCTTAACAATCCTCAAAAGAATTATCTTTTGATTTCAACAGATCCGGCTCATAATTTATCCGATGCCTTTGATCAAAAGTTTGGAAAGGATGCTAGAGCAGTTGAAGGTTTAGATAACTTATCTTGTATGGAAATTGACCCTTCTTCTTCCATGGAAGATTTCAGTGCATCCAGTAAATTAGTTGATTCTAATGATCCATTATCTTCCGTTATGTCTGAAGTTACATCCTCTATCCCAGGTATTGATGAAGCATTTTCATTTATGGAAGTTTTAAAACATATAAAAAATCAAAAGGCTGATGTGGACACCAATGTTATCAAATACGATACTATTATTTTTGATACCGCTCCAACTGGTCACACTTTGAGATTCTTGCAACTACCATCCACTTTAGAAAAGTTGCTTGGTAAATTTGATGAAATTACTTCAAGAATGGGTCCGTTACTTAGTATGATGGGTGGTGATCAAAAGCAAGAAATGTTTTCTAAATTAGGTGATATCAAGGAACAAGTCTCTGAAGTTAACAAGCAATTCCAAGATCCTGATTTAACTACATTTGTTTGTGTTTGTATTTCTGAATTTCTTTCATTGTATGAAACTGAGAGATTAATTCAAGATTTACTTAAGGGTGGTATGGATGTCAACACTATTGTTGTTAACCAATTGCTTTTCGCCGAGGATGATGAATGTAAGAGATGTCAAGCTAGATGGAAGATGCAAAGAAAGTACTTGGATCAAATGGATGAATTATACGAAGATTACCATTTGATTAAGATGCCACTTTTAGGTAACGAAATTAGAGGGTTACCAAATTTAAAGAAGTTCTCCCAATTGTTGATCAACCCATACAATCCGAAGACAGACAAGGAATTGGTCTTTTCTATCGAAGAAAGATAAGCACAAAACCTAATGCTAGAGTAATGATAGTGTTGATTTTTTTCTTTGATTATATACATATTTATATAAAATTTTCTTAATAAGAGAAATCTACTATTCCTTTTTGATAAACTAGTTTTTTTTCTTTATGTCATACATTTGTCAAACTTGTAATACCCCTTTGGTGGTTGATGAATCTCTAGAGGAGCTAAGCCATGCACAGAAACATTTATTAACTACAACATATGGCGGGAAACCCAACCAAACAGATCATAATTCAGATGATTTGATTGATCAGTATCCCTCAATTCCAAATGAAAGACTTGAAATGTTTAAAAAGGTTGTTAAATCAAATGAAAAGCCCCAAGTTGACGGCTCTTTTGTTGTATTGGATAAGAAATCCAGTGACTACCAACACCAGTTAATGTCAGGAAAGTTGGAAAGCCTTGACAAGATCTTTAACATTATTTCTTCACGGTATGAAATTGATTATCCTGTTTGCGCAGAATGTGCCAATGCCCTAATAAATCAAATGCAGCTTAAAATGGATACATTGGAGAAGGAGAATGATACATATTGTCAATTTCTTAAGAAGTTATCTGCACAGGGGGATCCAGAAGAACATCAAGTTAAGAAAACGATTGAAGAACTGGAACAATTAAAAACAAAGGAAAATGAAGTTTTACAATTATTAAAAGAAGAAGAACGTGTACACTCTGATTTAGTATCACAAATATCAGAAGTTGAAGGGGAATTGAAAGCATTGAAAACCCAAGAAGAACAATGTTGTGTTAAAAAGAACATGTATGAAATGGACATAGCTAATCAACTCAATAAATTAGAAAGATCTAAATCTAAGTACTATCAAAACTTGGATATTTTAGATTCTCTCAGAAATTCCAATGTGTTTGATACATTATTTGAAATTTCATATAAAGGCGAATTCGGAACGATTAATGGTTTAAGATTAGGTTCCCTACCAGAAGCAAATGTTTCATGGCATGAAATAAATGCTGCTCTTGGTCAAATTATTTTACTACTGAGTACTTGTCTTCATATATTACAAATAGATTTAGAAGAATATAAACTAATACCAATGGGATCAACATCCAGAATTGAATGTACCAAATTAGATTCTAATGAGGTTCCAGTAAAGACAGTATTGAAGTTATACACTACAGGTGAGTTTTCAATAGTGGGGTTTTTGAAGCATAATAACCTTGATAGAGGAATGGCTGGCCTATTAGACGTTGTGAATCAAATATCTGTCCATTTGAAGGCATTGGACAGTAGAAACGAAATCCCATACCCTATTTCTGGCGACAGAGTTGCATCTATATCAATACGACCATCTTCTAGAACTAAATGGGAGGCATGGACAATGGCTTGTAAGTTCCTCTTAATTGATATCAATTGGATTAAGACATTCACGGTGGCGCAGTATTTTACTAGTGGCGCATGAAACTTACTTCAATCTAAGTAAGGGAAAAATTTCCTTTTTAAGATAATTAAAATTTTTATATATTGTTGGCTTTTTCTTCTTTGTATGGTAACTTAGGATTATAATCAGGAGGTCTAAATAACAAAAGAATGACTAAAAGTAGTTTAGAATTCATTGTGGTAAACGGCAACGGTGAAAGAACTACTTTTAATAGTGAAAAAATGAAGCAAAAATTGCTTATTTTGGCTCAAGGTTTGAATCTATCATTTATAGATATAGATTACGTTGTTAAACAAGTGCAAATAGGATTACCAACAACAATTACTGTTAATGAACTTGTTGAGCTTTTAGCGGAAACGTTAGCTTCTCTAACTACTAAATACTATCAGTATTCATATCTTGCAGCCAGGGTGCTTCATAATCAGCTAAAGAATAGATTACCAAATAAGTTTTCTGAAAATGCCCAAGCACTTTATTCTTATACTAGCGATGAATGCTTTAGCAAGCGTTTAATTAATGAAAGTGTTATGCGTTTGATCAATCAAAATAAAGAACTAATAGACGCTGCAATTGTTTCTGAAAGAGATACTCTTATTGATTATTTCGGATTTCGGACTTTGGAAAGATCTTACTTTTTAAAAACTGATAAAGGTATTAATGAAACAGCACAGTTTTTATTTATGAGGGTAGCTTTGGGGATTCACATTGATGATATCGACGCTGCTATTGAATCTTACCACTTGATGTCGCAGAAGTATTTTATTCATGCATCGCCAACGTTATTCAATTCAGGTACAGACTTTGCAAATCTTTCCTCCTGCTTTTTAGTTGCAATGAATGATGATTCAATAGATGGCATTTTTAAAACTGTTTATGAGACAGCGTTGATTTCAAAATCTGCTGGTGGTGTCGGTATGCACGTTTCAAATATTAGAGCAACTGGCACGTATATTTCAGGTACTAATGGAACATCAAGTGGATTGGTCCCAATGTTGAGAGTTTTTAACAATACTGCAAAGTACGTTGATCAAGGTGGTAATAAACGTCCAGGTGCATTTTGTATTTATCTTGAACCATGGCATGCTGATGTATTCGAATTCCTTGATTTAAGAAAAAATCACGGAAAAGAAGAACTTAGAGCAAGAGATTTGTTCTATGCCTTATGGATTCCGTCTTTATTCATGGAAAAGGTTCAGAGAAACGAAGACTGGTGCTTATTCTCTCCCAACCAATGCCCTGGATTAGTTGATGTTTATGGTGAAGAATTTAATCAATTATATTACAAATACGAGAAAGAGGGAAAATATTTGAGAAAGGTTAAAGCTCAAAAGTTATGGCATGCCATTCTAGTTTCACAAACAGAAACAGGGAACCCATTTTTACTTTACAAAGATCCTAGCAATGTAAAGTCTAATCAAAAGAATTTAGGTACTATTAAAAGCTCTAATTTATGTTGTGAAATTATTGAATATTCATCGCCAGATGAAATTGCTGTTTGTAATTTGGCCTCTGTGGCATTACCAACTTTTGTTAAGAACAAGGAATTTGATTTTCAGAATTTACATCGTGTTTGCAAAATTATTGTTCGAAATTTGAACAAAATTATTGATTTTGGTAAATACCCCTTAGAAAAATGCAAAAAATCGAACAGTAAGAACCGGCCAATTGGGTTAGGTGTTCAAGGTTTAGCAGATGTATTTTTTAAATTAAAAATGCCTTTTGGATCTGAACCGTCTAGAAAACTGAATGTTCAAATTTTTGAAACTATTTATCATGCAGCGTTAGAATCCTCCATGGAATTATCATTTAAATACGGCCCATATGCTACTTATGAAGGATCACCCGTTTCTAATGGTGAATTTCAATTTGACTTTTGGGGCGTTGAACCAAGTGATTTATGGGATTGGCAATTATTGAAAGAACAGATATCATTAAATGGTATTAGAAATTCACTATTAGTAGCATTAATGCCTACAGCTTCAACTTCACAAATATTTGGATATAACGAGTGTTTTGAACCCATCACTTCGAATGTGTATACTAGAAGAGTACTCTCTGGAGAACATCAAGTGGTTAATAGTTATCTTATTGATGATCTTGTTAAGTTAGGTTTGTGGAACGATAACATCAAAGATAAGATTATTCATTATGATGGCTCCATTCAAGCAATAGAAGAGATACCAGAGGACTTAAAAGAAATATACAAAACGGTTTGGGAAATGTCACAGAAGATTATCATAGATTTATCTGCTGATAGAGCACCATTTGTGGATCAATCTCAAAGTATGAATTTGTTTATGCAGGATGTTTCATTTTCCAAGTTGACGAGTATGCATTTCTACGCATGGAAAAAGGGTTTGAAAACAGGTATGTACTACTTAAGAACAAAAGCAGCATCATCTGCAATTAAGTTTACTGTTCCTACAAATATTGTCAGTCCTCTGAAAAGGCTTATAGAAGATGATAAACTACCAAGAAAAAGAATCTTATCAGAAGATACTACTCCTGAAGTCGAAGATGAAGATGAATCATTCAATATTTACGATAATAAGGTGATTGCTTGTAGCTTGAGAGATCCTGAAGGATGTGACTCTTGTTCCTCTTAAGGAAAGATAAAAAATCCGATTCTTTTTTTTTTAAATAATTGTTACTCCTAATAGAGTACAAATGTATATAGTGGATAATATGTAACCGTAGACAATGATAGTATTTATAATATATATTCTTCCTCCTTTTGAGTATAAATAAATTCATCTTTATTTTGTTAAAATTCAAACTAATTTTAATTTGAAACTGATTTCATCCTCAGTTCCAGGTCTAATAGGAACTTGTTGGAATTTACCAGGCGACCTTTCAGCACTCCATTTAGGTTTACCACCAAATGACAATTGTCGCTTTTCCTTATCGTAGTTAAATTGCATTGGCTTTACAGAATGTCCACAAATAAATGTTTGATCTGAAGCAATTTGACAGAATCCCTTAGAAGATTTAACATTATAACCTCCAAACGGTGCTTTAATTAAATGGAATGTAGCACAAGTCCCTGAAGCGTACCAATGTCCATTACTAATAATACAACCTTGATGACCTTCCGGTTTCAAATATCCCGATAATGCACCTGTTGGTCGTGGAGGGTAAGGTGGATGAGTTGGAGTTGGAGGTGTAAATCCTTTCTTTGGAATCCACTTGATGCCATGTTCTGGACATCTACTATTGAGAAGTGCTGGAATCGGAGTGTATTTTCCTTCAGTGACTGATCCTTGAAGATGATGGAAATACCAAACTTCTTGCAATGCATTAAATCTATTACATTTAATAAAAACAGGTTGACCAAAATGTGCACTTAAGGTGTTTTCAATCTGTTCTCTGGTATACGTTTGTTCTGTAGATGGAACAATACCATTGGCATATAACCAATTGTGAGTTGGTAAACCTTCGAATAATTGAACAGTTCTTTTGAAGAAGTCAACAACGTTTTGGTTTTTAACATAACCATCTTGATCATAACATGAGGACTTTAATGTGCTCAAACAAGTGCCATGCTTGTTAAATTCATGAACCCAAAGAGAATCATCATTACCATTGAAATTCTTCCAAAATTTTTCCATCTTCTCTAGCAATTTAGTTTCACCAAAATCCTTTAGAACTGATCTAACACTTTGGATTTCCATTTCCGGATCACAAAATTGATCAAAGTCACCATCACATCTATCTGGCCACAATCCATGCAATGTAAACATGTCGTCAGGGCCAATAGGAGGATAATAATCCCAAAATTGGGTTTGTAAGAGAACACCACCAGGGTATTCGAAGCAACAAGAGTTCTCAACAACAGTGGAATTAGAACATGATAACGGGATGTCAATAGGACAGTGGAGAATATCTGATGGATTAAAGATATTGGGGATGGCATTGAATCCGAAGCCCAATGGAATCAATCCTGCAGTGACTCCCTTTACCGCAAGAATACTTGCCAGGGCAGAATATATATTCATCTGAAGTAGAATATTAATGTAACCGTGTACGGAAGAAGAGGGGAGTCATTAGACAACTAGAAATGTGTAAATGACGTCTTCCATCTGTTGATAAGATACGCACTTGGTCCGAATTGGGAAAAATGCTCATAACAAAACTCTGAATGCTTCCAGGGATTTTCTTTAGAAGATTACAAATTAATCAGTTCTTTGTTACTTTATTTATATAGGGATGTTAAACAGAGGCTGCATTTACTCTTCGTCTTCATCGCCACTAGATTCTTCTAATTCAATATCTTCATCATCACTATTGATAGCAGAAGCAGCAGCCTTCTTTTCTTCTTCTTCTCTAGCTTCTTCTTCAAGAGATTCTCTCAGTAATTTCTTTTGAGCTTCTCTGACATGTCTGTTAGTAGCAACGTAAGCACCCAATGGAGTTTGGTCCCATTCCAAGTCTTGGAGGAATTTACTCACTTCAATTTTGTTCTTTGGACCGTATTCTATGTCACTTCTCTTTTGTTCAATGAGCTTAGCATTAGCTGTAATCTTTTCAATAAGAATATTTAATTGTTTGTTAAACTTTGGACTCTTTGACTTCTTAACATACCTTCTTAAGAAAATTAAAGGTGGAGTAGTTAATTCAGGGAAGGCAACAGACTTTGAATAAAGGACGAAGTATTCAGCAATTAATTCAACAATTTGATCATATAGACCATCAACAAACACCTTAGTATTCAAATATTGCTTGTTGATCTTAATAACAGCATCAAAGTCAACAGCTGGAAGTTGTTCAATTTTTGGACGTCTACTGAATTGGTTAGAGTTCAAAACTTCACATATTAATGGGAAGATTGGAACAAAGACACCAGTGTTTTGAGAAAGTCTAATCATAGATTTAATAAGGTAAAATCTTAATGGGAAAAATTGAGCAGTTGGAATTAATCTAATAGTACCAATTGTGACTTGAACTAATGGGTAGATTAACTGCTTGAGTGGGTGTTCAGTACCCTTTTTAAGTTCTAAATCCTTTTCTGAGTTACATTGAGTTGAAATAACTCTTGACCAAAAGTCAAGGGAGTGACAATATTGCCAGTTGTAAACAGATTTGTAACTGTCCTTAGTTGGTTGATTGACACTGTTTCTTAAGTGAATAGCCAATTGTCTAACAAATTCAAATCCAATTTGATAACCTAGGGTTGGGTTCATACCAAATAATTCAGCAGCAGAATTCTTTTGAAAATTTATCAATGGTAATGAGTGAACATTGGTCTTTCTACAGTTCTTAATAAAGGAAGAGTATGATGATTTCAAAATAATTTCTAAAACGGCTCTTGGATATTCCTTAGAGGCATTGTTCATAAAAGCAAAAGCAGAAATTTGTGTTTCTAATTTCTTGGCACCACTCCAAATGTTAACAACACCGTTAATAATGTTCTTTAAAACTTTTCTCATTGAAATAAAGTATGGTAATAATTCTTGAACTGATTGCAAGATTAATGCAGCGGTTTCAGTATTGGACATATCAGAAAGAAGGAGAATCAAAGAACTGGAATGTGACTTAACTAACTGAGTAACAGTGGCGACCTTCTTAGCATTACCAGTAATGTTTCTAATACCATTGGAGGAAACCTTATAAGGAGTAATCTTTTGAATGGCCAATGGCAAACTCTGTAAAACGAGGATCATCAAATGGTTGAAAACCTTTTCTTCAGTAACAGCGTATTTGAAATCTTCATCATCCGGATGAAGCGCAGCCTTGAAAGCCAAAATGACACTTTTAAGAACGTTGAAAGTTGGCTGTTCAGAAGTCAGACCTTCAGACCAACGTTTTATTAATCTCATATCAACAGTGGTTCTCTCAATTTTAGATTCAACAACCTTTGATCTAGGTTCAACTTCTCCACCTTCTTCTTCAGATTCATCTTCACTCATGGCATCTAATGGATTGACTGGCTTGAAATCCAATAAATCTTTATCATTTTTCTTTAAATAATTGTAAAATTCGGGATCATTATCTTTCAAAGCATCCATATCAATATCATCTTCACCATCGTCAGAGGATTCATCATCATCGTTTTCCTTAGCAGCGTGTTTCTTTTGTTCTGGTTTTTTTTCTTCTTCTTCTTCTTCAGATTCGGATGCAGATAAACCGTCATCTTCAACGTTGTCATCGGCTTCATCCTCAGATTCTTCATTCTTCTTACCCTTTTGTTGTGGAACTTTCATTCCCTTTTCGAAGTATTCCTCAACATCCATATCTTCAAAGACTTCTGCATTAATTTGATTTTTGTCAATTGGTGCAGAGTTTTGAGATCTCGACTTATTACCTCTTCTTTGAGAAAGCATTTTGTTGTGTTCCTTAACCTTTTTTCTTTGACCAATAGCGCCCTTCAAGTGCTTAGATTGAAACTTCTTTGTAGACTTAGATGCTTTCCCCATACTTGTATATTCTTCAAGAGAAAGAGTATTCTAAACACTTCTTTTTTTTCTTTAAATGAAAAATAAAATTTTTTTTGAGATTTTTTTTTCACTTAGCACAGCCTTAATACATGTGCTCAGCCTCTGAAAAATGTATGTTATCTTAAAGTAAACTTTTGAACATCTAATGGTTTCTTTTAAATAAGACGAAGAAAGAGAAAAATAACAATGAAAGAGGAGGAAAACAACTCAACTATATCCACTGTATGTGGTGATGGTACCAGTACTGACTTTGTAAACTGTGGTGATGACACTATCGACACGTCTGTAATTAATGAGCATGATATATTAACCGTACTAAACACAAACTTGGATTTAACGGAGACACCTAAGAAAAGCCTCAAAAGATCATTAGAAAACAGCAAAGGTAATGTCAACGTTTTTAAGAGACAAAAAGCAGTACAAACTACTGCAATTAAACAATGCGATGGATATATTGAAGAAGAAAAGGGAGATGAGCAGTTGGATAAAGAGAAACAAAGAACTGAGTTGAAGGTCAATAAACCAAAATCCATATCTCCCTTTGCAAATGGGCCTAAATATAAAACCATTGATAAAAATGAATATAAACAGTACAAAGAAGAAAGTGAGTTACAAAGGCAAATTCATAAAATACAAAAGGAAATTGATATTTTAAAGAGAGTTAAAAAGAGTCGGTTAAGTAACGAAGAAAAAGATATCAAGAAGCTTATTAATAAATGGAAAGAGGCAGGTCAAAAATCGGCAAGTTTTTTATATAACGAAGCAAAGATCAAAGTTGAAACGATGGGTGGCATAGGAGAATACCAAACAAAACAAAAGAATGCCAAGAAAAGGAAGAAACAGATGCAATTTGATGATAGCATAATCTATGAGATTGAAGATTACATGGAGACAGAAGAATTCCAGAATCTTGACCATTATGATCAACGTGAAATCATCGACAGAAAAGAAAGCCTAGAGAAACAACAACTAAAACTAGAAAATGAAGAATCATCAGATTCCGAAACGGACTCTGAAAAGGAAACAGAATTCACTATGAAGGAATTATTCAGACAAATGCAAATGGATATCAATTTATTCTTTTGACTGGACGTATGGGGAGGTACGCAAAAAATTCCTTTTGTATGACCTATAATCACAAAATCAGGGTCCCTGGACCGAACCGATTAATGAATTTTTTTCTTTTCATCTCTAACTTTTTTTTGTACTCTCTTTGAAATATAGCTTCGGAGTTGGATTGTACCCTCAATAGGATTATATATAAGTCAAATAAATGGACAAGGCCTCATCGGAATCATCATCATCATCTCCAAGGGAAGACATACATGTTCCCATTAAAGAAAGTAGAAGATTAGTCCCTGCTTGCAAGCGATGTCATTCTTTAAAAGTGAAATGTATTCCTGTTGATCCAGATACTCAATTCGGATTATGCAAAAGATGTGATAAAAGTGGATCTGATTGTCAGTATGATCTATCTAATATTAGAAAGAGAAAGGTGTCACAACCACTAACGACTGTTAAAAAATTGAGGCTGAAAACACTAGAGGTCGAAGAGTTGAAACAAAAGCTACTAGAACAGGATAGAATTATAAAGCAATTGAGAGGGTTTACAGTTGCCGAAGAATCTGGACACTCTGATTTACTCCAGCCACAAGAAAGATTGGAAAAGTACGGTGAAGAAATTGATGAATTAAAACTTGTTTTAAGTGCCAATGACTCTGAATTGAGCAACGATTTTATTAAAGCCAGTGAAGAGCGTGCAAAGTTAAGTGAACCTTATATTGATTATAAGAATTATGATATTATTAAAGAAGGGCTTTTGACAGCAGAGCAATGCCAGTACATTATCAATGTATTTATCACTTATGTTTATCCCAGATACCCGTTTATTCAAATGCCGTCAGATATCAGCGTTGAAGGGTTGCGTTCTAAGGATTATTTATTTTTCTTAATTGTCATCCATGTTGGTATTACAGCAGATAAAGCATCTGTATCCATTCCAGTTTCTATTCAATTAAAATTAGAATGTTTAATTTCAAGATCTCTTGCAGTTGAAATTCTTGGTGTGGGGAATAAAAATGTATCATTATTGAAATCATTGTTACTTTACTGTATATGGTACCCTTCACCAGAATTGTTTCACCACAGAAGGTATCATTTGTTCACTGTCTTATGTGCTTCAATGGCCAATGATTTAGGTTTAACTGGTCGTCCATATTTCTTTTATAATAGAGAAGATGGAACTTTCCAAAGGACTACTATAAGCACAGATAAAAAGGGAGTTGAAATTAAATCATTGATATTGGTTATTTACATTGTTATGGGATCCATTTCATTATTTTTGAGAAGAAGAGTCCTGTTCCAATGGAGTGAACATATGAGTGAATGTTGTTTACTTTTAGAAGAATCATGCCAAAGAGAATATCAGTTAGTTGCATTATATGCTCGTTTGAGTTATGTATTGGAAAGAATTTATAACAATGTTCACTCAACTTCTGAACAGTTGACAGTTTTAGAATTATCGAGTACTAAAAATCAAATGCTCATTCAAGAATATCAAACTCAACTAAATTCAATTAAACAAAGAATCAATT
The DNA here is from genome assembly GCA_030571455.1 of Saturnispora besseyi. Taxonomy (NCBI): domain Eukaryota; kingdom Fungi; phylum Ascomycota; class Pichiomycetes; order Pichiales; family Pichiaceae; genus Saturnispora; species Saturnispora besseyi. Next base: position 473,629 of record JAJLXR010000002.1, on the reverse strand, counting down.
CTACTGTTGAAGAAAACAACGGTGATTTCCATGCATTAATGTCATACTTATATTCAGCACAAGCATATCTCTATGAACCAGGGATTCAATCACTTATTAGATCTAAGGGGAAATTAACCGAGGAACATCAGAAAGTTATTTACAATTCACTAAGTCAATTATGTGAATCCTGTGTGTTAACTTTAGAACACTTTTTGGAGTTAAACAATGAGTCAATCACTTGTAATCCGTTGTTTCATACATCTAGAATTATTTATACTTCTGGTTTGCTACTTAAAATAAGACACTTAAGTCTAACAATCCCAGATTCAGTGAGACCTGGTATCTTTACACAAAACTCAGTTTCACTTATCCAGAGATTATTAAAGAGAATTGATGAGACTATTCAAGAGTATCCACGTAATCATTTTTTAAAGAAATTAAGGATTGTTTTAGGATTATTTATGCAAACATGTTTAAATCAGTGGTATATTTCATACAATGAGTTATCAGAGGAGATATCAGCCAATGATTCCACATTTAGAGATCCCAAAACTGAAGAATTGGAAAAGTTGAAGAGAACAAACCAGCAATTACAGCATTATCAGCATCCAAATTATCCATTTCAACATATTAGTGAATCAGGTCCGATGAAATCTAAGAAATTAGCATTAGGTGATCGAAGAACATCAATAGCTACATTAGTAGCACCGTATAACAACACCATGTTACAAAACCAAAATACGATGCAAACAAGTCTGGGGCAAACACAACATCCTCAAAACTCTTTACAAGGCCAAAGCAATTACCCTAGTAGACTACGAGGTAATAGTGTAAACACATTTTTAAATCAACTAGAGGGGATGCCATCAAGTAATGTTACTACTACGGATGTTGCCTCTGGATTTGACGGCAACGATGTTGATCAACAACTCTTTACTTTCAATGATGAACTATGGACAGAATTATTCTTTTCAGGCCCAAATGCCTTTGACTTAGACTTTTTGAATGGAGAAGTTGGTAATAATAATTGTTTGTGACTGCGTTTTATGATAGATCTGAAGAAATGAATGCGGTGTGCGGGGTACATGACGCGGGAAAAATGCAGTAACGCACTGAGTGTGTCGAGGGGTAGTGGGAGTTTGAATTTCAAGAAAAAAAAAAAGAACGCTACTGATTTTTCAGAGTTAAAACCTAACAACTTAATATATTAAAAATGGTTGCTGTATGTGCATGAACATCATGTTAGAGATAGAATACCAGTTATTGAAGAACCAATGAATATATAGAATGTGTTGGGATCAAAAGAAATCGAAACATATCATATTATATCATAGAAGCTCGTGAATTGAGATTCATAGAAAAGTTAAGGACTTGTAACAATGAATATTTAAGTTATATATACAAGGGAAATACCATTTAATTTATTAGAACAACAAGGGAGTACTGGAATACCGTGAAACTTTTATTTAGTTTGAACTTGATAATTTTCGTCCTGTATGATTATTCATTAATTTCTTTTTTCCTAAAAAGAATGATTTCAACTAAAGCATCAAAAGAAGCTGAATTAATTATTATAAACTTTCTTTGCATTCTTCAATATTAAGTTTTTACTATCTCTATGAAATTATTATATGAAATTTTTTGTGAAATGACTAATTACTAACATTTATTTTATTTATTACAGGAAGCTGCTGTTCCAAAGCAAACCAGAAAGGTTGCTAGACCACAAAAGTTGAGAGCTTCTTTGGTCCCAGGTACCGTTCTCATCTTATTGGCTGGTAGATTCAGAGGTAAGAGAGTTGTCTACTTAAAGGAATTAGAAGACAACACCCTCTTGGTCTCCGGTCCATTCAAGGTTAACGGTGTTCCATTGAGAAGAGTCAATGCTAGATACGTCATTGCTACACAAACCAAGGTTGATGTTGCTTCTCTTGATGTTACTAAGTTCAACGTTGCTTACTTTGCTAGAGAAAAGACCTCCAAGGGTAAGAAGTCTGAAAAGGATTTCTTCGGTGAAGGTGCTGCTAAGAAGGAAGTTAAGGCTGAAAGAGTTGAAGACCAAAAGGTTGTTGATAAGGCTTTGATTTCTGAAATTAAGAAGACCCCATTGTTGAAGCAATACTTGGCCTCCTCCTTCTCCTTGAAGTCTGGTGACAAGCCACACGCCATGGTTTTCTAATTTTTTACATAAAACATATCTTTAATGAAAATAAAAATTAGATCTGTATTTTGAATCTACTCATTATAACCTATAACCTTAATTGTAATTTAAAACTGGTATTTTCCTTTTTTTCTTTTTTTTGATGAAAATTTCGAAAATAGAAAAATTTAATGAAAAATTGCCGTATTGGGCCATATTAAAAATTTTTTTCTTTTTTAATTATACATCACACTCTTCTTCTTTCTTTCTGTAATTAAACGTTTAAACAATGTCTAATCTCTTACCTCTTGCCACTTTCAACTTAGCTTTGGACCCATTCAATCCACAACCATGCCAAGCAGATGAATTCCCAATTACTGTTAGAATCACCTTGGCCGCAATTGACCCTGAAGCTGTTGATGATAAAGAAGAGCCATCTACTTTAAGACTTTTGAAGAAGTCTGAACTTGATCCCGAAGATGATTACTTCAACATGGGTTCTAGTGGTGAAGAAGATTCCGAAGAAGAAGATTCCGAAGAAGAAGAAAAGGAAGAACCAAAGAAATCTAAGAAGGTCGCTGGAAAAGACGACGAAGAAGAAGAAGATTCTGAAGAAGAAGACCTCGATGAAGCTGTTGAAGAACACGTTATCTGTACTCTTTCTCCAAAGACTCAATACCAACAAACTTTGGATATCACCATTACTCCAGAAGAAGAAGTTTACTTTGTTGTTACTGGTTCTTACAGAGTTCACCTTACTGGTAACTACGTTGACCATCCAAATGATGAAGACGAAGATGATTACATCTACGGTGACAACACTGACTCAGAAGAAGATTCTGAAGATGATGACTATGATTTAACTCCAGATGAAGATGAAGTTCTTTCTGAAGATGCTATGGAATATGACTTAGATGAATTAGATGACATTGAAGACGTTGAAGGTAAGATCGAAGAACTAGTTGAAGAAGATAACAAGAAGAAGAGAAAGTCTGATAATACTTCCGCTGAAAAGGACTCCAAGAAGTCTAAGAAGGAAAAGACTGTTAAATTCAACCAGGAATTAGAACAAGGTCCAACTAAGAAGGAAACTAAGAAGGAAACCAAGAAAGAAACTAAGAAGGAAGCCAAGAAGGAAGAACCAAAGAAGGAAGCTAAGAAGGAAGCCAAGAAGGAAGAACCAAAGAAAGCTAGAACTATTGCAGGTGGTGTTGTTCTTGAAGACAAGACTCTGGGCTCAGGTCCGGCTGCTAAGAAGGGTCAAAAGGTTGGTGTTAGATACATTGGTAAGTTAAAGAACGGTAAGGTCTTTGACAAGAACACCTCTGGTAAGCCATTCACCTTTGCTCTTGGTAAGGGTGAAGTTATCAAGGGTTGGGACGTTGGTGTTGCTGGTATGGCCGTTGGCGGTGAAAGAAGAATCGTTATTCCTGCACCAATGGCATATGGTAAGTCTAAGATTCCAGGTATTCCACCTAACTCTGAGTTGACTTTCGATGTTAAATTATTATCAATCAAATAAGTACAAGCATGAACTCTAATTTATCTGTTGTTTTTTATATTATATATAGTCTGAAATTTAAAAAAGAAAACAATTAGTATATTATAGTAAAGGGAATGATTAAGCAGGTTTCCAAACATTGTAATTCTTACTAGTTTTAATCAATGTTACATCTCCCTTTTTAATACCTCTGTCAACAACACTGTAAATGTAATCTTTTGGATAATGATGTTTATCAATTAGATGTAATCGACGTTTCTTATGCTCTTTAAATAAGCGATCACAATCAGTAACAAAGCATCCAAATATTGGTTCTCCTTTACCTAATTTAATCCTTGCAAATGGATCATGATTTTCTGTTATGTGACAATCAAGAATCTTTGAAGTTGGAAAATTCTTCTTACATTCAGAACACACGTTCACATGGCATGACTTATAATGTGCTTCATATAATCCGTTATTAGGAAACGTCTGTGGTGTTTCTGAGCATAGTGGGGGTAACGAACAGGTCACTTCTAATGCTTTTAGTGTATTTTCTTTTTGTTTAGCTCTTCTTCTAGCTGATTTCGATGGTTTAGGAAATAATTCTGGGCCCGTTAGTTCGATATCACCATCCCTCGTTATTTGTTTATGAAAAGGTTCTGCGCCTTCTTCGTAATCCTCTCTGGATCTTTTCAAATTGGGTATTTCATTACTCATACTACATGAAATAGTTAATAGAGAATAATTATTTTCTTACCTAAACTGAAATTATCTTAATATTTGCATATATTAGTAGATATCAAGAAGACAGCAAGAGACCATGAAGAGATCCTTAGATGAAAGTTATGAGCCTACGATACAAGTCCCGTTCAGAAAACTCACCAGTTCTGAAAGAGTGAACAAATCCATTGGAAAAGGAAATAAAACGGGGTATGTTTGTGGACCCCTTGATCCAAAGTTTGGACAAAGAAGAGCTTTCCCTGTTAGTATTAACCTAGACGATGTTGATCTAGATGTGATACCCAATACAGTAGAACAGTATTTGGCTCAAGTAAGAAAGGAATCAGAACTCTGTGGAGTTAATTATGGTAGTGAAGATGAATTTGATTTTAATGACGAAGATGAAGAAGATGAAAACGATTTTGTATATATTGCACCTAAGAAGAAGACTGAAGAATCTGAAATTGCCGGCCAGGAGCATATATTAAACGAATTTAGGTTACAACAAAGCAAATATAATGATTATAGGTCCCGATTAAAAGAATTGGATGCTATTGAACTACCAAAAACACAAAAGCAATGGAAGAAGTTCATTTGGGAAACGAGTTGTGAATGCGAATATATTGCTCAAATAGTTGAAGAAGATTTAGATGGACTTCTATTAGTTTACTTTACGAGATGGCTAAGTATGACTCCTGATTTCAACTTAATAACGTGGATAATGGGCATTTTGGCGGCGGTGGAAACCAGGGGTTCTTCGTCAACATCACTGCTTCGAGACTTGGGCAAGAAAGCTCTCAAACAAAGGCAAGTGGCTCCCAATGAGCCCAATCTACTTAAAATCATTGTGATAATAGGTTTTGAATTTGGTCAACGCGATCTTTTGCTGGAATTGACCAGTTTATCTTTACATTAATTTAACTTAATAATCTCTTCAAATGGTATGCAATAAACGCCAACACCAGCCTTTTAGGCCATGCTCTCTGTAATATGCTACTAACACTAATGCTTTGCATCGTTAATAACGGTGACTTGATAAACGTTTAAAAGTCTGGAATCCAAAGTTTGTTGAAAACAGAAAAGGAAGCACAAGAAATTGTTTCTGAAGCTAGACAATACCGTGCTGCTAAGTTGAAGGCCGCTAAGACTGATGCCCAAGCTGAAATTGAAGCTTATAAGACCAAGAAAGCGGAAGAATTAAAGCAATTTGAAGCTCAATTTGCCGGTTCAAATGATCAATTGGAAAAGGATGCTGAAAAGGAAGCCCAATCTGGTTTAGAAGAAATTAAAAACGTTGCTAGCTCTAAGAAGGCTGATGTCATTAAGCTTCTTGTTGATTCTGTTGCAGCTCCAAAGCCAGCACTTCATATCAATGCTTAATCATTACATTTCTCTATCATCCTCTTTTATTTTTATTATATAATAATAACGTTTAGATGCTGTGTATCAATTTAAAAAACGACAGTTTAATTTCAATTTGACCGCTTGGGGGACCTTATTTATTTCTATACTATTACATTAGTTTGATATTAATTGTAAACTACCTTAATGATAAAATAAGTGTTCACGTGAATGTACGCAGGCGTTCTCGCGGCGCTCGGATTGAGTCTTTAGGATTTACTGGGCAAAGCAGCACTAGGCAATAACTTTCCTTCGAGTTTTTTTATTTCCCCAATGAACTTTACTATGCCATTTTTTGTTAGTGGGAAATATCTTCTTTTTCTACTGGGTTAAATATTGGGTTTCAAATTGTTCGCAGTAAAGTTTACTGGGAGAATTGACGATTCCAAGCTGAGTCGGTACGGCTCAATACAAACATAAAATGTTGACACGGTCTGACACATTCATTAAATCTGTTATCACCGGTTTCTTACAAAGGCATGCAATCACAGACTCTAGTTAAAGAACCACACACGCACTCTGAACGTCACAGGGTGTCCCGTAAACGTCAAAACTGGTTGAGGCCACGTAGATGGACCATAGGCCCTATTCACTGGAAAAACTTTGTTATTCTGGTGTTGATTCCCCTTGCTGGTCTTGGTGTTTGGGTAGTTAAAAGACCTCAAATTCTATCTCCTACGTTTTACTTTACTTTATGGTGTTATATAGGTACACTTGTTACCATTAACGTCCTTTATCATCGTTATTGGTGTCATCAATCTTTTACTTTTACAAATGAGGCATTTGTTCATATATTAGCTATTATTGCGTCGGGAGGGGGAGTCACTCATGGGTTGAACTGGTGTTCTGCTCATAGGGCTCATCATAGATATTGTGATATTATTGATTCGGATCCACATTCTATTAGAAGAGGTGGTCTTTTTAGTCATTTTGGTTGGATGATAATAGTTCACAGTGATCGTGTTGCTAGAGTTATCAAGGAAAGTAAACTTGACGTTTTCCCTAATGATAGAATCATCTATTGGCAAGCACAAAACTATTCGACCTTGTTCATTTTAAGCGGTCTTGTTTTACCAACGTTACTTTGTGGTCTGCTTTGGGATGACTATTGGGGTGGATTTGTTTATGCTGGAGTTCTAAAGGTTGTCTTAGTTCAACATTCTCTCTTTAGTATTAATTCAATAGGTCATCTATGGGGGTCAAGACCTTACAATAACGAAACAAGTGCCAGGGATAACGTTTTGTTGAGCTTAATCAGTGGCGGAGAGGGAAATCAGAACTTTCATCATGAATTCCCAATGGATTACAGAAACAGTGTCAACTGGTACAGTTATGATCCTACTAAATGGGCCATTTGGATGTTTAGATGTATCGGTCAAATTAGTGACGTTAAAACTACAAGTCAGGCTAACATTGAGAAAAGTTCCATTCAACAACAACAAAAGTTACTCGATGATAAGAGATCACAATTAAATTGGGGCATTCCAATAGAGAAGTTACCAGTATATTCCCCAGATCAGTTCAGAGAAATGGCAAGAGCGACAAATGACCGTTACTTGGTTGTTATTTCGGGCATTATCCATGATGTGACACCTTTTGCCAAGGACCATCCTGGCGGGGTCCCATTAATGCAGGCTTCTCATGGTAAAGATGGTACTATTGCATTTGAAGGTGCTGTTTACAGACACTCTAATGCCGCTAGAAACCTATTGGCTACTATGAGAATCGGCGTTCTTGGCGGTTCTGAAGCATTGTATTGGAAACAGCAAAGAATGGAAAACAAAACAAAACCAATAGATAATGACAGCGAAGGCAAGAGGATTCTTAGAAGTGGTGCACATGCTACAATGAGACATATTCATGGAGGCACTGCAGGTGCAGCATAATCGGAGGGTTGTTCATATAACTAATTCATGTGGGATTTTATGATGTTTTTGTATTTTGACTCCAGGTGACTAGCACTTTATTTTCTCAAAGATCAGGAGAGCCTTCGAATGTGGAAGAATAATCTGAAGAGATCCTTCCATACAGTTAGGACATTTTGGCAAAGACAACAATCGCAATCTGTTGTCAATACTGCTTCAATTGTCAAAACAGCATCGTTGGCTTCATCTTGCCTTGTTATTGGTGGAATTATTGGATACGTTTATTCAAACAAAGAAGAAAATTGGTCTTCCACTACTCCATTGGACACCTTGAAACCACTTAAATATGCAAACGAAGATCGTGTGAAACAAGCGTTGGGTCATATCCTTATCATTGTTGGAGAGGAAAATATTACGATTTCACCTAATGAATTAAAATCGCATTCTAATGATCCTTCAAATTTTATTCCTTCAAAACCTAATGAGCTACCATATGCTGTTGTTTATCCAACTAGTATAGAACATGTTTCGAAGGTTGTGAAACTTTGCCATGATTATTGCATCCCTATCATTCCTTATTCTGGTGGTACATCCATCGAAGGTCATTTTATTCCCACAAGAAGAGGTATATCCATAGATGTTTCGAAAATGAATAAAATCATCGAAGTCCACCCTGATGATTTGGATGTTGTTGTTCAACCAGGTGTTGAATGGAATGCATTAAATGAAGAGTTAGACCAATATGGACTGATGTTTGGACCAGATCCCGCACCTGGTGCCTTGATCGGTGGTATTATTGGTACTAATGCGTCTGGTACCAATGCAGTTAAGTATGGTGCTGCTAAGGATAATGTTTTAAGTTTAACAGTTGTTTTAGCCGATGGTCAAGTCATTAAAACGAGACAAAGACCAAGGAAAAGTTCCAATGGTTATAATTTAACCAATTTATTTATTGGTTCAGAGGGTACATTGGGTATTATTGTTGAGGCTACATTGAAATTGCATTGTAAACCAATTAATGAAGTTATTGCATTGATTAATTTTAAGGACATTGGTGATGCATCCAAAACAGTTGGTGATTTGTTTAAGAGAGGCATTAACTGTAATGCTGTTGAATTTATGGATAATAGACAAATGAATGCTGTTGTTGAAATGGGTACTGGTGGTGATCGTAAATGGTACCCAGATCATCTTTTATTACTAAAATTAAGTGCTGTAGATGAGGATTCATTGAACAGTACTTTGAAAAACGTTACTGATATTGGTAGAGCAAATAATGGATTTAATATTCAAATTGCTAAAGATGAAGAAGAAAAGGATGATATTTGGAGAGTTAGAAAGACCCTACTTTGGAATTCACTTGGTTGGGCAAAGAGGTTTAAACCAAATGCACAAGTTCTGCCAACAGATGTTTGTGTTCCAGTTTCTAAACTACCGGAATTAATTACCAAGACCATGGAAAAAATGGAAAAAGCTGATTTGTTAGCTACTGCTGCAGGCCATGCTGGTGACGGTAACCTTCACGTTTTAGTTATCTTTGAACCCGATCAAGTTGATCAAGCCCATAAGGTGATTAACGAAATGTCACTTTTAGCTGTTGAATTAGAAGGTACAGTTTCCGGAGAACATGGTATTGGTGTGAGCGAAAAAAGAGAGTTTTTAGAAAGGGAGTTGGGCGTTGAGACTGTTGATTTAATGAGAAGCGTTAAGTTTGCATTAGATAAAAAGGCCATTATGAATCCTGATCATATTTTTAAAATCGATCCTACTGAAAAAAGACAGCCTTTTGATAAATAGATTTGCATGGCTTCTTTCTTTTTGTTAAGCTGTGACCACATCTTGTATATTAATACAGCTTAACTTCCCTTTATAACTAAATTTTTTAATGAAAACATAGGTATGGTTAAATGCAGAGGTAAATTTGAGGAAATTTGATCAACAAGTAGAAAATTTCCATAATAGACATTTATTAGCTAACAAAACTAAATATGTCGGATATTAGCTTAACAACGCTACGGGATACATTAGATGCCGTCGAAAGTGAATGGGCAGACCTTCTTCGCTTCAATTGTAATTTTCTGGATATTGCAACGCTTATGCTAGGGCCTCATGGATCACATGAATGGGAAACATTTAAAAATACAAAACAAAGATTACAAAAGGATATTCAAAAAGCTGTTAATCAGCATTACATGACGTTCAATGATAGTGTTGGAGCATATGATATTGTTGTGGAATCATTAAACCAAAGTCAAAACTTACTTGCTGAAATTAAACAAGATTTAGGTGAAATCGGTGAAATCAGTAGTAAGAGAACTGATTTAATGAGTGATTTAAATGAAAAAAGATTGAAATATGCTTCCATGATTGAGACTTTGGAGAAAATACAGACAATGAATATTAAAGTCAATGAATTAGAAGAAGGCGTAGCTAATAGAGATTTTAATAATTCAGTCAAACTTATTCGAGAAGTTAAAGATTTAGGTTTTGATTGGGGTGTTTCTAATTTAGAAAGCTTACAAAGTTTATATTCAAGATTGAACTTTTGTTCTAACTCTCTTTTAGAAGCTGCAGTGGATGATATAAACGTTTTGATTTATTCAAATGAACAATTTAATTTTGATGATCATAGTAAAGGTCTCGAGGGGTTATTAAACAGTATTAATTCAGATGAAAGTAAGGATAGATTTTCCTTAGAAATTCAACATATGCGATTTGATGAATTGCAAGATAGATTACAAGCAGTCAATAAGTTAGGTAAAGAAGCAGAATTGTTGGATATGATTGTTGTTAGAACAGAAAAAGAGTTTAAGAAACTTATTAAGAAATCAATCGATGAAATTAAAACAAATTATCCATCACAAATTGAATTACAAGCTTCAACATCTAATAATTTTAATTATTTTGGTGTTACCCAAGGTTTAAATGGTACCATCGTTCATGAATTATTTGAAAAGATATTTAAAAGAGCAGGTTTAAGTATGCAAAAGCATATTGCGCTATTTGAATTGGCAAGGTGTGATGGTAACTCCTATAAGTTGAATAAAGTTTGGGATATTTATCAAAAGAGATTGGGACTATTAATGTGTCAGTATATAATTAATGAAGATATGTTTCAAGAAGCAACTGAATTATCATATAATAATAAATCAAATGACAAAAATGCTTTTAAAAAAGTTCCAAAAGGGTTTGAAAGTGGTGAATTCCCAACACTTTTCCTTTTCACGAATTTGAATTTAAGTAAATCCAGAGAGGAATTAGTTGCAACTATTAATAAAATTTTCCCGACACAATCAAAGGAAGCAATTAATAAAGAGCTTAGCAATGTAAATGAAACAGGAATTTTTATTGGTACTGGTGATTCAAAAAATGATAAGTTAGAGATATTAGTTACCCCAAATATATTTAATATGGGTGAAATTATTGATAATTTTATTTTATTCGTTACAAATATTGAACAGTTTTATCCTATTGAAAATGGATTAATTGTTAGAAGTTTTTTTGAACAATTTATGAATGTTATTTATTCACATCAATTAGAAAGTGTCTTTGAATATGAATTTGAAAAGATTTGTGATTTCACATGGAATTCCCAACACTTTAATGAAGCCTCCAGAACATTTGAAAATTTCTTTAAAAAAGTATTGTCAATTTTAGATACATCTTTACATTTCAAGGAAAAATATGTTCAAATAGTTTTAAAAATATTAACTTCAATGAAGGATAAATATGTTTCATTGAAAAATGAAATAATGACATCATCAATGCCTGAATTATTGAAAATATGGTATAATAACAATGAACTTAGGTTATCTTCTAATGAAATCGTTGATAAATTATTAACTGCAATTTCATTACCTATTTCATCCATTTCTAATGATTTAGGTATGATGAAAAGAATTGATAATATTCAATTAAAGGGGTTAGATGAATCTTTTAAAACAAAAAATGCAGTTACTAAAATCAGCCCTTCATCTTTTATTCCAGTTGCTGCATTAAAATCAACTGTTGAACTAATTGGCTCATTATCATACACGCTGGAATGGTTGCCCCCTTTGAAAAGGTACGTCCCTGAATTAAGTTGTGAAGTGAATGAAGTTTCTCAACTAAGAGAAGTTTGGACGTTGAATAAAGAATCGATTTTATATTCAAACACAAAATTGTTTTTAGCTTTGAACAATGAACATGAAGATAAATTTGATTCTGTTGTTAGAAGCTTAGAATCTTTGAAAACTGATCTTCAACTAATCTTGAGATATGAAATTAAATATGAAGCATTATATTGTGTGAAGAAATTGCTTGATGAATGTGATGCAGTTAGTGTTCCAATTGTTAGAGGAGGGAATACAAATGTCAGTGGATCCAATGCTTCGTTAGCTGTCATTGATGAAGAAGTTAGTCCATGTGTTGATGACTTCTGTGACAGAGTTAGTTACATTAGCAGATCATTTGATGATTTGAATCTAGCTAATGGACATGAAGAAGTTGGTAAAGTTTGGATTTTTGGTGGAATAGGATTCTGGATCGATCGATTGATCGTTAAAGAGGCCATATCTATTAGAAAAATGATCAAAGGTGGATGGGTTAAACTTATGGTTAACTTGAGAGTTTTACAACAGCTTGTTAGAAAGGTTGATTTTGGAGCTGAATTACTACTTGCCTGGAGACAAAGTGTGTTAGCAAGATCATTACAGTATTTCAGTTTAGGGGCAGAAGGTGATCAATTAGTTAATAAGATTGGTCAAATGAATTTAAAAGATTGGTCCTTTACAAAGGAGCAATACTCCACATTGGTTAGATTGATATACGGAGATCGTGAGGACAAAAAGAAGTTGTTATTAAATCGTATCATTAGCTGAATTTCTATATAATATCTAAACTTTTGAAAATTAATGAGAGAGAGATCATTATACATATATGTATAATAATGTAGTTAGCAAAGGATTAATGAAACCAATGAGTGAAGATACAGAGGCTTGAGTGGTAAGAAAGGCGAAACTACCCCTCGTTTAAATGTTGTTGAATTTTGGTTTCTTGATCACCTGAGGATCATTCAATAGTTTCCTCTTAAGAGTATCTGTATATTCCATTTCTTCATTGGAATCAGAATCTGTTTCTAATTCAATGTTTAAATTCTTATTTAAACAAATATTTGATTTTGGATCCAGAATTGAAATCTTATTATTCTGATCATGTTGTTGAATTTTATCTTTATTTGAAGATTTTGGAGAATATTTCAGTTGTGGTTTAATTGAAATTGGTGGCTGTGTTAATGGAAACTGGAACTGTGACGGTTTTTCCATTGAAAATTGTGAATTGTCTTCATTGAATTGAAATGATTCAGAACGCTTCTCACCGCTCAATTCACATTTCTTTAACTCCAAAGTTTCCCTAATATGTTGAATATCATCTGTGGAGTTCATTAATTTTAACATATCATTTATACAATCTAAATACCCCTTTGAATGCACCATTGAAGTCTTAGTATTTGAAAGACGATAAAGCGCCGCAATTGATCTAGCACCAATTTTAAACTCCTCTGAAAGCTCCTTGTTTAAAGAACTCAGTGTTTGGTCATTAACTGCCTGCGATAATGGCAAATCTGCTGATAATTTTGATAAGTCCATATATGCTAGTGTTTAAAATTGATAAGAAAAAAGGAATAGTGAAAAGTTTTAATATGGTCTTGTGGCTTCCCAAAATAAAGAGAAAAAAAAAGGTGTGAAAATTTTTAAATCCGATTTTTGTTGAAAGGAATTGTCCAATTTCTTTCTGATTGGTGACAGATAGAGACAATCTCTTCATTTGTGTCTATATATTTAAATTACAATATGGGATCCTCCAATTTCCCAGATTAAAAGTTCCTTCTTAAGAGACATAAAGGAGTGCTATCAAAATATGCTCAGCATTGGATCTTACTAATGAAAGTAAATCAATTGTCCTTATGGCCTCCTGGAACAATCTTGAAAGACAAAATATCGTTCTTCCCAACATCAATGGTGTCATCTGGGGACACACGTCGCCCGCCCACGCCTTCAATTGAGGCAATGGTGACTTCTCCCATAACGGCCCTGGCAACTGCCCCAACCTTGGAGTCCCTCTTGAACAGGATACAGTCTCTGAACACATTTTCTCCACTGTTACCAGTGAAGGAGGTAATATTTCTAACAGTAAAAATAGGAACAAGGTCTAGTACATGCGCAGCTTCTTGAAGAACTTGAACAACACCAGTCGAACCGAATCTATAAAGAACAAGATCTCTAATAGATTCAAGCTTTTCACTAAGTTTTTCATCTAATGGCTTAAGCTTGCTTTCATCTCCAAGGTCTTCGTAAGTATCAACAAACTCAGTGCCCTCTTCGTATTTAATATAATTTTGTTTGGCAAGTTTTCTAAGGAACACCTCGGTGATTGCACTGGTAACAACAGCTTTAGTATCTGGATACTTTAAGAGAATTTTACTAACATTTTTATCAGCATCGGGGTGATCAATCTTATTAAGAGCCAACACTGTTGGGAACTTGAAAGCCATAAAGGCCTTAACAACAACTGTGATCCATTCCTTATCCCATTGCTCTAAAGGAGGTAAATCATTAATAGAATCAATAGCCTTTGCAATTAAATTGGCGTTGGCACCATAACCACCAAATTGTGCCCTTAATGTTTCCACAACACTAGACTTAGTAGCCGTGTGTCTCCTAACGATGGACCCCCATCTCTTGTTTAAATTATTTTCAATCCATAATCTGATTTCATCTTGAAGCCATTCGATATCGTTTAAAGGATCATAACCTCTAGTGGCCTTACCCTCTGCATTGGTGGTACCACTGACATCAACAACGTGGATAAGAGCATCTGCCTGTCTTAAATCATCAAGAAACTTATTACCTAAACCAAGACCCTGAGAAGCACCAGGAATTAAACCGGCAACATCCAATAATTCAATGGGAACGTGCCTCTTACCACCTTCACACCAACCATAGTTTGGTTTACAAAGTGGTTCCTTGTCAAATCTCTTACAAGCGCAGTCCACTTGCAAGTAACCAGTAGCTCTATTAGGTTCGATTGTAGTGAACGGAAAAGACCCGATCTTAGCGTTGGCGTCTGTAAGCGAATTCAACGTAGTGGACTTACCCGAGCTGGGTTTCCCAACTATTCCAATCAAAGGATCTCTTGGCATCTTCTTTCACGCTCTGTCTCTGTATGCTCTTTAGTCTACAGTTTCGTCTTCTTAAAATCTTCAAATCTGAAAAATATCATAAGAAAAATTTAATCTGTTCAAAGTGACTGCTGACGTAAGCCAAATTTGCCTTATATCAACACTTTTTTTCCTTATAGAGCTCAACATAGAAAATGCCAAAAACCACACCAGGGACGCAATATGGAGGGTTGGAGATTGTTGAAAATGAATTGAAGGATATAGGGAAACCCACAGTTAGTATTGAAACCGACATTTTAGAACAACTGCATCGACTTTTGTTATCACCACCTTCTCCAAATATCAACAGAACAATAGCTACATTATGTCTTAAGATAGTTAAAAATCCTAAAGAAAGCTATATTCCTATATTATTTAAATTATGGCATACCATGTTTAATCCTTTATGGGTTAAATTGGCTAGTTTTAAGTGTTCTTTCATGTCCCCTAATGAAATTAAGTTACCAATTGATTTAGAAGAGGAATTGTTATTACAACATGCTGTTACTTTCAATTATCTTCTACTCTCATTGATTAGTTGTATAAATGAATCCAATAGACCATTGACTTTTCCTCAACCTTTAGTTATTGGGTTACTAGCTTTAACAAAATCTCAAGTTTTAGTAACAAGATTACTTACATCAGCAATGTTAATAATGAATCCACCAAAATCAGAATATGGAAACCTAGATATGATCATTTTACCTGTTGTTCTTGAACTTCTTTTAAAAATGGAATCTTCCTCGGCTACTTCTTTGCTTGAAGCCGAAGAAATGCTATACCCTTTATTACCGCATTATACGTTACCTATTTTCCTTTTAAAGTCATTATTGGATAAAGATAACACAATAATCAATACAATCATTGAAAATAAATACGTGGATATTATTAATACCTCCGTTGAAAATGCTATTGAAGACCCTAGTAAAAAATTCAGGTTTGAATCTCTTTCAAAATTGGCTTGTTCAATTTCGATTCTCACAGAGGCTTGTAAAACAGCAAGAGAATGTTGCGATTTTATAGCAACCCCTAAAATGGGCAAATTTATTGATAAAACTTTGAGAAGGCATTTAGAAATGGCACATTCATGGGAAAATGATAATTATGCAGGATCTCATTCAATAGAATACAGGAATCAAGTTTATAAACATTCGCAAGAAATAACTGAAGCTTGTTGTGAGTTATTAGTTGCGTTTTCTCGATCAGGAAAGATTCTACGTACTTTCATTAAGGATATTAATACTGCTGATCTAATATATAATTTTTTGAAATTAAATATCAATGGTATTCCAGAAACATTAAAGGACAACGATATTAAAATAAGAGTTGCGCTATTAAGTGTTTCTGCTAATATAGTTGTTGAATTCTCATCATCTTCAAAGACTTACAAATCAATGACAGATATAGTTAATACTGCATTTGAATTTGTATTGGATTCAACAACTCCAATATCAATTAAAGAAAGATCATTATGGATTATAAAAAATTCCATGTTCACAGATAGTTTCGAATTTAAGGAAAATGTTTTGAATCAGTTGCCTTATTCTTTATTATTCGATTTAAATAATAATGAAGAAACGTCAATCAAAAAACAAACATTTGATATAATGAGAAATGTATTATCTATTTCATCGGATAATATAAGTTTGCTAGTTTCTGGATTTAATAATAGTCATTTATCATCAACGCAGAATTATCATAACTTTTTTGATTTCTTAGGTACTAACCTAAATCACTTTGAAAATTTGAGTAAACTTCATAATGAGTTGACAGAATCTTGTCAAAGGATCTTACAAACTTTACTTTATTTATTGGTCCATTTGAGTGCCGGTGAATCTGAGATTAAAGCTCGGTTTATAACAGAACCAAAGTTAATGAATACATTGAAAGTTATTTTAGATAGATCTATTCTGGGGTTAAATAAGACTTTTGAATGGGACTATAAAACAGCCGTGGCTTTAATAATTATAAATTTAATTAATCCAAATGAAAAATATGATGGTCGTAACAATAATAATAATAATAATAATAATAATAATAATAATGCTAATGATGGCAGTGGAGGTAATAATGAACATTCAAACTCTAATAATGTTAATGATTTATCTTATTCAAATCCTGAAACTAGAAGACAATTATTACATTCTGAGCACTTTGATTCTTCTTTAAATACCCTTTGTGAGAGTACCAATGATATTGATTTTCAAGAAAAGGCAAGGATGGCTGCCTTTAGATTATCAGTTGGTTTACACCATGATTCTTTAAGAGATTGATTATACTTTTCTTTTTTTTTATATGATGTTTCATCTTAATGTTTATTCTTTATATTCGATCAATATGAAAAAAACATGATACCTTTAAGTGTTATAATTAACTTTCAATATCCATGTCATCATCATCTTCATCATCATCATCCTCACCTTCCGCTTGTTCCTCCCCCTTTTTCAGAGACCACTTCCTTAACCATGGGAAATCTTGCATTTTCTTTGGGGTTACATTAGAAAATTCATTGAAAAATTGAGATGTACTGACTTTCATATTAGCTTCCAGTGCCTTTTCCAACATATCATTGGCAATCGAATCATTTGGCGTGATGCTTAAAGCAGTATGTAACATATCAATTGATTTATTATAATCGCCCTTTTTGAAATATATTAAGCCTAGTGTTGAATAGATATTGGAATCTCTCTTTGCTATTTTTAAAACTTGATTAAAATGGCCAATTGCCTTATCATAGTTCCTTTGCTTTCTATAAACATGGGCTAAATTGCAATTAATCGAAACCCAAGGCTTGGATCCATGTTCCAGATCATTCGTTGCTATTAATGCCCTATGGAAAAATGATTCTGCTTTTGTAAAATTGAGATTATGATAATATAGCACGCCTAATTCATTCAAAAGTAATGGATCACTTGAACAAATAGTGTATGCATAATTCAAATATTCATTGGCTAAGGTATAATTATTCATTTGCAAATACTGCATACCTAAAAATAAATTTGGTAAGTGTATCCCAGGAAATAGTCTAGCTGCTGTAGAATATGCTGATATTGCCTGTTCATGTTCACCGTCTGCTGCAAATGTATGAGCAAATCCAATCCATGCAGGACCAAAAGTTGGATTCAAAGTTGATGCCTTAGAAAAGAATAACCTAGCCTCTGAGTTTTGTTTTATTGAGAAGTAATATATACCAATTGCTAACCAAGTCATATGATGATCAGGATAATTTTCAGCTAATTTATGAGCTGTTAAAAATAATTGATTCTTACCTCCTGTTTCATAGAGACAACTCAAATAATTTGACATTGCTGATAAATTTAATTCATCCTTGTGAATTATCTCTGTACAAAGATCAAGTGCCTCATGAAACCTGCTTTGAATAAATAATAATTCGGCTTGTGAGAGAATAATATCAGAGTTGTCTGCAAGATTATATTCATCACTCAACTTTTGCTTGGCATCTTCAAATAAATTAACATTTTGATATTTGTTCAACCTGGTTATGTAAAGCATTTTAACTAATTCGTTATTATTATCCGCTTCATCAAAATCTAAATGATTCAATAGATCCCACTCTTCTTCAGGTGTTAATAAATGATTTGATATAAGTTCGTCAAAGGCTTCATAACATTTAACATCAACGAGAACGGCTTCCTTATAACAATCTTTGGCTCTATCAAAATTGTTCTGTTTTGCAAATATCTGACCTCTTAAATAACATAAAGAGGCTTCAACTTTAATACCACCATCAGTGTTCTTTATTTGTAAATCCTTTTTAAAAGGATTGATTTCACCAACAATATCCAATGCTTCATCTAATCTATCTAATTTAAGTAAACATAATCCAGCAAGATATTTACAACCTACTGAATCTTCAAATCCCATTAATATGTTTCTAGCAACAACAAAATTTCCATTTGAAAAGTAAACTTGAGATAGCCAAAATGCATCATTTGGATCATTAGTTAGAGAGAGAATTTTATCACCTATATAAGCAGCAGTTTTATATTGATGTTGAAGCAGTGCATCATGTCTCCAAAGTCTCAATTTATCAGCTTGTGACAATGGAACATCATCGTTATCATTTTGATTTAAATTATGATCTTCATTTAAGTTGTCCGTATCTTGATCTTTGATAAATGTGTCATTAGTAGATCGATTATTTGAGTCTGTTTCAAACATTGAAAAGTTCCGAAGTGCTGCATTTGAGGTTGTTTGTGGAGAAGATTGATGAATATAAGAATTGGAAAATGACAATGTTGGTTTTTGAACTTGTGTTGATGGATGTTGTGGAGTTCTGAAATGATCTCTAATTTTCTTGTTAGTTAACAAGGGTGAGAATGTCAACGTTGAGTTATTTGGTGAATTCGTTGACATCAAAGTACTATATTAATGAAGAAAAAAAGGTGTTAACTGTATAATAACAAAAGGCAAAACCAAAAAACTTTATGCACTGACGCAACGCGTCAGTTTTAAAAATGAGCATTAGAGTAAAGTATGTTAGCATAATATGACCGTAAATGGAAGCACTGCCAGAGCATAGACTATGACATGTGTAGTCTCTAAACAATATAGAATATAATAGACTTTAAAGAATTTAAGTTGATAAAATGCACAGTCTGGTCACGTGATATATTTAGAAAACATATAAAATATCTATACTAGGACTACAATTAGATTGAACTACTATTAACAGACAGTTTCTGAGCTTTAAAACCTTCGAAGTTACTGTTTTTATATCGATTTTCCAGTCATTTTCAAAAAATGTTATATTACTATAAACTATAAAAGAACGTTAAAAGCAGCTTCAGAACCTATTACTTTTCCTTGGAGATTTCCATTATCTGATGACATTGACTTTGCTTACCAATACCAATTACAAGTCAAGTTGAATTACTATTGTCTGAAATGCTTGGGATGTAAGAGTCACTTTCCTAATTAGGTAATTTTCCTTGGTGGCGGACCCAGTGACTCTTCTTACTTTTTTTCATTTAAAACTGGAGAATTCCCCTCGAGAATGAATTAATATTACTAAAACTTTTTCACTTTTCTACTCCTTTAATTTAAGTAATATACCCCTTTTTATATTAAACAAGATGGCTAACAAGGTTATTATCCATTTAAGAGCTGAAACTAAGCCAAGAGAAGCAAGAGCTGCCTTATCTCCAGAAGTTGTTAAAGATCTTCTTGATACAGGTGATTTTGAAATCTTTGTTGAAGAAGCTCCTCAATCAACATTCTCTACTAATGAATACAAGTTGGCTGGTGCTAAGATCGTTCCATTTGAAAGTTGGAAGACTGCTCCAAGGGAAAGAATCATTATTGGTTTAAAGGAACTTCCTGAAAATGAAACCTTCCCGCTTGTTCATAATCATATCCAATTCGCTCATTGTTATAAAAACCAAGGTGGTTGGAAGGAAGTCCTTTCAAGATTCCCTAACGGTGGTGGTGTTCTTTACGATTTGGAATTCTTGGAAAATGATCAAGGTAGAAGAGTTGCTGCTTTTGGTTTCTATGCCGGTTTTGCTGGAGCTGCTTTAGGTGTTCTTGACTGGACTTTTAAGCAATTAAATTCAGATGATAAGGACCTTCCCGGTGTTACTCCTTATCCTAACGAAAAACTTCTTGTTGACCATGTTAAGAGCCAATTAGAAAAAGCCGTTGCCAAGACCAATAGATTCCCAAATGTTTTAATTATTGGTGCTCTTGGTAGATGTGGTTCAGGTGCTATTGACTTTTGTAAGAAGGTTGGTATCCCAGAATCAAATTTGATTAAGTGGGATATTAATGAAACCAAGAAGGGTGGCCCATTCCAAGAAATTGCAGATGCTGATGTTTTCATCAACTGTATTTACCTATCTAAGCCAATTCCTCCTTTCATCAACTACAATTTGTTGAACAAAAAGGATAGAAAATTAAGAACTATTGTTGATGTCTCTGCTGATACCACAAATCCACATAATCCTATTCCAGTGTATACTATTGCAACTCAATTTGATGATCCAACTGTTCTTGTTCCAACTACTGCAGGTCCAAAGTTGAGTGTTATTTCTATTGATCATTTACCATCTCTTTTACCAAGAGAGGCATCAGAATTCTTTGCCAATGATCTGTTGCCATCATTAAAGGAATTACCAAATAAGGATACTGCACCTGTGTGGTCTAAGGCTAAGCAGTTATTTGATCACCACGTTGCTAGATTAAGCGAGCCAAAACTTTAGAATAGTTTGGGGAACCTTTACTTTTCTTATATAATATAAACATATACATTATTAACTTTGATTTTCAGTCTCTTTTTTTTAATTACAAACGTATTTTATTCTTGCTGGATACTTAAGAGGCCCTTTTTAGCCTTTCTTTGCTTTAATTTAGCTCTCTTGCTTTGCGGTTTCTTCTTACCATCCATAATTTCAGCAAGACCTTCGGCATCACTCTCATATTCACTTTCAGTTCCATAGCCTTCATCAGTCTTTGAAGGATCATAAATTGGTTTCATTGTGCTTGTCTTTTCAACACTTTCTTGAACAACACCAACAACATTAAGTCTTTCACCAGTAGAGTAAACAGCAACTTGATCCATAAGATCTAAGTCCCAAATAACAATTTGACCGTCAGATGAAACAGAGACCATGAAATTATAAGTTTTATCATCGATAACCTCCTTATAAAAGGAGATACCCTTGATTCTAATAGAATGACCTTGTAAACTATATTTTGGTTCAGGTAATTCAGGAGTTTCAGTCGGATCACCACTAATTTTTTCTTGCACTGGGAAAATATCAGTATTGAAGTTCCATATCTTAATAGAACCATCACTTAAACCCAAAACTAAATAATCGATGTCATTCAAGGTAATAAATTCCATACACATGATAACTTTCTTACCACTAGTTGTCCAAAGAGACCAAAGTTTACCCTCTCTTGTTTTCCAAATCATTAATCTATCTCTTAAGCCAACAACAAACCATTCACCATCAGGACTAAATCTGACATATTCGGCCTTTTCACCTCTGGTCCAAGCACCCTTTAATTTTAAACCACTTGCCTTTTTACCAGTCATTAAATTCCAAAGTCTAACAGTATTATCTTCACCAGTTGAAATAGCAATTCTATTTGAAGGATGAATTGACATATCATAAACAGCACCTCTATGACCTTTTAATTTCTTAAATAATTCCCAATCTTTCGTTCTCCATAATAAAATAGCACCATCAGCACCAGAGGATAAAAGCCAATGTGCTTGTTTATGTAATGGATATCTCTTTGAATCGGATTCACTTGAAAAACATAATTTAGTAATTGATCCTTGATGTTGAAGTAAAGTACCTAATTCCTTTCTCTTTTGTAAATCATAAATACGTATATGTTCATCATTGGCACCAGTAACTAAATAACGTTTGGCAATGTCCATTGTTTTAATTGAAAGTGAATGTGCTGCAAAGTGGAAAATTGGTTGAAAATGTGGTTCTCTAATATCATTTTCTTCCGTTTTAATTGGTAAAGTTAAAGCTAAACAAAGTAATGAATGTTCGTAAGACCCAACAATGATCCTAAATTGGATTTCTTTATCTGGCATAGTAGTTTTTATTAGATTTTATATAAGAAGAAGATATATTTTAAAAGGAAAAAAAATGAAAAAATATAAAAATTTTTAAGGGGTTTACCAATTGGGAAATATCATGAGCCAGATCAAATGAAAAATGTTTAAAATCAATGTAAATTAATACTAAAAGACGGGATATTTAAGTAGTAAGTATATCAGTTGATGTAAAGCTTTTATTTAGAAAACTATTGTAAAAAATGTATCATTTTTAAATTAATTCTATTATCAACTACTATACGATCACGACGAAGAGCACTTGGTGGATATAAAATGATGCTCTCGCTTTCTATAACAAAGAACATTAGATTATTGGGGTATTTAAAACAATTATCAATATTTCATTAATAATAAAGGAATATTTTTCAAATTCTAAAGAATATTTATATGGAAATTAATGTAGATATAGTACTGATGGATACCAGGAACCAATCAAAAAAAGACAAGGTTATCAAGTTTCATAGTAATTTACAAAATATTTTCTGTAATATAAGACGTTACCTGACGACACTCTAGTCCGCCATACTAAACTCTACTAAACTCCACTCCGCTACAACAAGCTGATATGAAAAAGGCTAATTTTTAAGGTTAGGTGAGAAAAACAAGAAAAAACAAGGAGTGAAGGATTAGACAAATAAAGAAGAACAAACAGTTGCTGAAGATGGACGGGCTGTCACCACCATTGCCACCTGTTGAGGAGCCAGAAAGGGTGTCTCAACCCACAGATTCTGAAAGACCCCTTTCTCGCAGAATAGGACCTCCTCTTCATAGAAACCACCGTAGTGACGAAACCCCAAAGGCCACGTTGTACATTACAGGATTTATCAAGGGTAGCAGTGCTAGAGATTTAGCTAGGATCTTTGAAAGGTATGGACCCATTGCCCAAGTGAATGTCTTACCACCAAGACCAAGTGATGGTCAACAATATGGGTTTGTTGCTTTTAGAAAAATCAGAGATATGGAAAACATAGTTGATGATGTTGAAAAAGGTAAGATTCTTGATGATGGTTTAGCTATTGATCCTGTGAAGGGTATCAACATTCAAAAGGCTAGAAAATTACCTGTTCAAAGGAGAAGTGAAAGAGGTGGTAGAAGAGATGACAGAAGAGATGAAAGAAGAGGTGAAAGAAGAGACAATCGAAGAAATGATAGAAGAGACGACAGAAGAGACGACAGAAGGGACTACGGTAGAGATAGAAGAGATTATGGTAGAAATGATAGAAGAAGTAGCAGTGGTAAATCTGATATTGATATGACATCTGCAGGTAACTTGAGAGACAGGTCTCCAACTAGAACTGCCATGGCCGATGAATCACTAGTTCCACCGCCTCCACCTCCAGCAGGGGATGAACTTGTTGACTCTGGTCATGGAATTGACTATGGTAATAGTACCACTAATTAAACCTTCATTTTTCTTAAATAGTATTATTCAAAATGTGACATTGGCATTAAATATATGCTTCCTTGTATTGAAAATAGTGCCAGTTCACCTACCCTTTTATCTCCCAAAGATATAGGCTTTATGCTGGTTATCATGAGTGGACAGAATTACAAGGCGATGCTGTTAAAAATAATAATGATAATATAAGTTATCTCTTTATTAACATAAAGGAGTTTAGAATCTCATCTAATATTCTATAACATCAGTATAAATAAAAGAAAAAAATATAGAACAATCGGATGCAACGTATTTCCAATTCTTTTCTTGAACAAAATTATATAAAACATAGATGTGAAAAGAAAGTATCAAAATAATTGAAAATTCAGATGTCGATACTGATACTGAAGTGCAAAGGTATGATCAAGTTCAAGTTATTACAAAAGCTGTCAAAACTTCTTAACTTCAAGCAAGAACCAAAGTAAATATTGGTTACCGATATGAAGAATTATACAATAAAAGTGTTGTATCAATGATGTGAAATTATTCTTAAACAAGAAGAGTTTAAGGGTAATGATTATATCCTGTTAGCATTCTCTAGTTTTGTATTTATAACATCGAAGAGCGTACATATGTAACAAGACTATATTCATTTCAAAAGGGTGCCCCTCCTTTGTTGATGATGAGCTAGTAATTTCTTAAAAAGGAATATGCTAATTACCTAAAACAAACTTTAATATTCAACATCATAGTACAAGTAATGAACACTCTGTAGTTGGCCAAAACAAGAGTTGAATGGACAATACTTGGTTATATTCGATGTTACGACTATATTTCAAAACAATCGAAAGGCACAGGCGTATTCGGTGTTAAGAACCACTGAGCTCATTCGAGTTAGCTAACATTGAGTACTTTGATGGTTAGAGTTAGCACAGGCGAAGACCAACAAGAAGGCAGTAAGTCCATGTATATTTCTGCAATGGTTCTGGTGTATGGCAGACATGGTTGTGATACTCCTGATGCTGTTTGAAAGTAGTTACGTTTATCGCAAGAACTCTGTTGGAGAATTCAGTGCAAACCGAAAGAATATATGGCACCATCTCAATGTTACATAATACGGAACTTTGTGAATACAGGAAAAATTGGGAAATTGGAAAAGGTAAAAGAAGAGATTAAACTATGTCTGTGTGTATGTGGGTATGTGGGTATGTGGGTATGTGTGCACGTGTGTGTTTGTGTGTGTGTGTGTGTATGTGTATGTGTATATATGTGTGTGTGTATATATGTCTGCTGACTGCCTCACTCTTCTTATTCTAAGTTAGCATCACTGGTTTCCTCTTGCGGGCCCTGATTACGTAAAAAGTCTTGATTGTTTGAGTTCACAAAAATTTTCGGAAGTTCTAAGAAAAAGACAAGTTTTAAAATTTAGCAACAGGAAAGCAACCATTTTCTTTATTAAACGCACACAATAGAATGGAGTCTATAATGCAATTTTGGGGTGGTGTGTCCTCTAATAACTCTAATACCTCTACAAATACTAATAACAATATCATAGATGACCCTATGGAGGGTCCTGGGTCAGAAATGTTAACAAGCTTTCTTGAAGATGCCACTTTTTCTGGTGCAAACGTTGACGATTTAATTGATATGGTCGTTACCCCCACTGAACAAGCTCCTGATACTCCTATCATTACAGTCATGCCTGAAGACAATTTAAAAGAATTTGAAATTGCTAAACAACATCTAATGAATCTAGAATTTGGTTTCAATAATAATTCATCAAAAAGTACTTGCCAACCTTCTGTTGATTGGGATTATACATCAACTAAGGCTGTTGCTAGATCAGATGATCCTGATGTCTCTAGTACAGTGCTACCTCCAGAATATCAAACGGCATGTCAAAGGCCTGCCTCATCTTTCCCTTATCGATTAAACATCTCAGATTTACCTTCTTTTTCAAGAGTTGAGACTCAAATCAAAATTAATTTACAAATAAGTCCTCCACCTGCTGAATTCTTAGTTCACTTACCAAGAGATACTATTGCAAAGCCCAAATTTATTTTAAAGAATTCAGTTTTACCCCAGGAAACAGCGGCTCATACACTAAAACTTGATTCCTTCGTTGTTAGCTCAGATTCAATTAATGGAGATACAGTTATCAAATCTTGTAACGTTTGTAAACGTTGCATGAGAAGAGAAATGAAAAGAGCTTCTAGAAGAAAGGCGGGTTTGATTGATGATTCTTCAAATTGGGACTTGAACATTCCAAAAAGGGCCATGATTTTCAATTCCAAGGAAGTGGTTTCATTCCCTGCCCCTAATGCGGAACATTCTTCTTCGAAGAACCTGGAATTGTTATCAAGAATTGTTTGTTACTGTAGGCATCATCAAGAAACCAGTGGATTTAGATTATTATTTGTTTTAAGGAGCGGTCAAAATGAAATTTTAGGTAGATGTTTTTCTGACCCAATAATGATTATGGATCGTAAAAAGGCAATGAGAGATGACTCAATTATGAATAATGTCAACGTTAATGATTCGGGGGCTGCTATCAGTAATAGCCAAATTAGTGATTCGGCATCGACAAGTGCGATTACTTCAGCCGTTCTTAAATCATCAACTAATCTCAGATCTATGAATAGTTCTACTTTATTAAGAGATAGCTCCTCGATTAGTATATTTGATGATCGAACAAGTGATTTATCAAATGCTAATAATTACATTGCTAACAATTCCCAAAATGCACTAAATATGCTCCTCAGTCACTCTATTATGGGTAGCGCTGATGATAGTTCTAGAGCTCCAAAGAGACAAAAGAGACATTGGTCACCTTCCGAAAATCCTGATTCTTATACAAACAATGTCAACCTGCAACGTCATTCCTTTTCAAGTGCTAATATAACAAGTTTGGATCCTTCCAATGTAAACATTAAGAAGGAAGCTGTTTCTCCTTTAACTTCAGATGCTACTGGTAGCCCACATAACCACATGACATCCTCTGCAACTTCCCAATCTATGTTTAGTGTCACCCCTGAGAAGATGGCAATGCATGCTAATAGCATAGATTCAACAGGATTAACGCCAAATTATCAAATAAATCCTCAATTAGTTCATTCATTATCATCAAACCAGCTCAATACGGATGTTGTGATACCCATCGTTCAAAGAATTATTCCTGCACAAGGTCCAATTCGTGGTGGTGTTGAAGTCACGTTATTAGGTAATAATTTTCATAATGGCTTGAAAGTTAAATTTGGTGCTAATATTTCCCTTGCAACACAATGTTGGTCAGATACAACCATTGTTACTTATTTACCACCAGCAAGTCAAGCAGGTCCGGTTTTAGTTACCTTTGAAGACGCAACTTCCTCATTACCATTAAATACCAGTGCGAATGCACATCAAATTTTTACTTACACAGATGATACTGACAGACAATTGATTGAATTGGCATTACAAATTGTTGGATTAAAGATGAATGGTAAATTAGAAGATGCTAAGAATATAGCCAAGAGAATTGTTGGTACAAACAACTCAGGAAGTATGGATGGATCACCAAGTTCTTCTAGTCCAAGTATGACTAATACTCAACAACAACAAATTAGTTGGATGGCTATAGCATCACAAAAGATGAAGGAACTTTCTAAGAGTTCACTTGATCATGAATCAATTTTATTGAAATTTCTTTCAATTATTAAATTACCAAATTCACCAGTTTCAACACCAAATTGGGGTGTTTGCAACTCAGAAGGTCAAACAATTTTACATTTGGCAAGTTTTATGAATTATGACAGGCTCTGTAGGTATTTATTAACAAATGGATGTAAGGTTGATCCAAAGGATATCAATGGTTATACACCTTTGCATTTTGCATTTGTTAATGGACGTAGAAATATAATTGAAATTTTATCAAACTTTGGTGCTAGGGTTAAATCAAATGAATTGAAAAAGATTTCTGATTCCAATGTTCTTGATTTACTTACAGTTAATGATTCTGCCGGTATGAGAAAGTTTAGTAGTAATTCAAGTGTTTTAGAGGAAGAAGAACTCAATAATGAGTGTCCTGAAGGCAAAAAGAATATCATCAGATTAAGAAAGGCTAAGTTTGATATTGAAAGTGATATTGAAGCTGATGATGAAGATTATTCTGCTGATGAAAGTAGTGATGGAGATTATGAGGAAGATGATAGTAATCAAAGTATTGAAGTTGAAACACAGCAGATAGAATCGACAAATTCAAAAAAGACTAATCCATTTGGTTTGAATTTATGGATTGCAATGAAACTTGCAATTTTAAATAAAATGACTGAATTAGGTGTTAGAAATATTAGTGACTATCAAGGTTGGGCTTCTTCAAATATTGAAAATTCAACTGCTGTTGAGGAAGATGAAAATTTACCTTCATATGATGACCTTTTCCCAGATGCAGGTGCATCATTGAGATCATTAATGAACTTCAGAGGTCATAATGATGAAGAAGAAGAAGATACGCATCATAAGAAGGTTGTTGGAATATCCACTAATGGCCACCAGGAACATGAAATTATGCACACATCAGAATTTGAAGTTGAAACTGAAACGGATGAACTACAACATATTGAACGTAGGAAGACCTTGTTCTCTGATTGGAGATTGATGGTGTTTTGGTTGCCAATGATGGTTGTTCTCTGCGGTGTCGTTTTTGGAGTTTTAGAACTTCCTAATGGAGATCGTGTTGTTGATAAAATCAAGACACAGTTGGCTGCTCTTATGATCGAGCAAGACAAACTTACAGCAAGGTTCAATGCCAATTTGAACTACGGACGACATCTCCTCAACGACGTCAACGACGCTGTACTCACTGCCGTTGGACGCTAGCTGTCAGTGCTTACGTAAATGGATCCTTCAAATGTGTCATCATAATATGTCCCATTTCCCCGTTCTTTTTGTATAACAATAGGTATAATCCTTTTTTTTTCTATTTAACAAATTTCAGTCATATGACTTTCTCTCGAAATACAGTGTGGTATGTGGAAGATTACTCAGAAACTCCGTGAGGAGATTTACAAGTATGCTAAGTTACCACAGACGGGTGTTTCGTTAAGACAAATGGTACAGTTTGGTCCGAGACCTTCACAGGGAACTCTTTTTCATGCATCTTATTTTGCTGTTCATGAACTTCCTATTCGATTGAGTCATCGTGTTAGAGAATTAGAACAATTACCCCGTGAATTAGCTAACGAACCATCAATTCAACTTGTTAGGGACTGGTATGCCCACTCATTTGAAGAATTAATGGAATTAAAAGAACCTGTTCTCGATGATCAGCTAAAGTCAATGTTATTGACAGATATAAAGGGAGTGGGTGATCTGATTCCATTTGATGGTCAACAATGGAATGATCCATTTCATATGGAATTTCCTCATAAATCAACTAATCCCGAGAGGAAATCAAGATGGGAATTTGAAGATGATGGAATTGTCATTAACAGAAATCAAAAACCTCATGATAATGGTATCGAAGTTGAAAACATGCCTCCAGTTACATCTGGTAATAAGAAAAATAGAAATAAGAACGTTGAGCATATGAATGATTGGAGTAAACCTTTGGGCCTTACAACTTATTATCATAATTGTCCAAAAGAATACCTTTATCCTAATGAAGTTGTTGAGTATAATAAATTAGTCACCAGTACATTGACAAAGATTAAAAGAAGACATGATGCTACTGTTACTGCATTGGCAAGAGGTGTTCAAACTTGGAAACAAAAGAACAAACATAAATATTTGGATTCTTCGATTAATCAATTCCTTGATAGGTTTTATATGTCAAGAATTGGTATTAGAATGTTAATCGGTCAAACCATTGCTTTGAATGAACAAGCTCAGAAGAATATGCAGGATGATGATTATGTTGGTATTATTTCTTTACATTGTAATATTGAGGAAATTGCAGAAGATGCCATCGATGCTGCCAGATTTGCCTGTGAAGAACATTTCAATATTATGGAAGTGCCAAAGGTGAAATTATATTGTGCTCCTGATTTAACTTTCCGTTATGTTCCTGGTCATTTAGTTCATATGATGTATGAAACATTAAAGAATTCTCTCAGAGCTACAATTGAACATCATTCACGTCTGAATCCAGGTATTCCCCTTGAAGATATTGATTATCCTCCCATTAAAATTATTGTTGCCAAGGGTGATGAAGATATAACTATTAAGATCTCTGATGAAGGTGGTGGGATTCCTAGATCTGCTGTCCCTCTTGTTTGGACATACTTCTACACATCAGCAGAAAGACAAGTTGATGACTTATCACTCATTGAGGAGGCCCAATCTGCTGCAAAGGCACCGTTCATGGGTCTTGGTGTTGGTTTACCACATTCAAGACTTTATGCTAGATATTTCCATGGTGATTTGAAGTTGATTAGTATGGAAGGTTACGGTACTGATGTTTATCTTCATTTGAACCGCTTGACTAGTTCAAGTGAACCTCTTCATTGAATTTTGCGTTTTTAATGTTCTTAAAAAGAAAAAGAGACCTTCCTTTTGGAGGGACTCTATCAGTTATCATCTATATATTATATTTTTGTTTTGTTTTGTTTTTTATGATATTGTTCTTGGGGATATAATGGAATTTGACCCTACTTTGAATGCCAAGCATAGTAAATCTGGATTTTTTCTTGTTTTTCTTTGCCTTTAAAAATCGTTAAATTTCAATATTGACATATTACTAAAAGGATAAGGGCTAGAAAGTAAACGATAATACTATGATCAGGATATCGTGTCGAATATGTGGTGGGGTATTTTACTCTGGGCGATATATTTCTAGGCAGATTCATTCAAAAACACCGCCCCTGTCAACAAATACAGATTCCCAAAAGGGAATCTTTAAAAGAATAGAGAAATTTCAAACGTTCAATTTGGCGTCAGATGGTTCACTATTACAAACAGAACATAATAAATGGACTGTGGAAGATGACGAATGGGACGATGACTTGGAGCTGGATTTGAATTTAAATTTAGAATCGTCTACCTCAAAAACAAATATACATTCTATTGAAAATATTAATCAATACCCAATTAATAAATCAGAAGATTTCTTTTCTAATATACTGAAGAGGAAATTTCCTAGGAAATATTATTATTTAAATAAGATAAACCGAAAAAGTTTAGATTTAACTAAATTTGATTTCAATGAATTAGAATATAGGGATGAACAAATTGATTTGAAACTTACTTTTAAATCTAGTGATGAATTTAATAATTATTTAAACGAACTCATTAGTTATAAATCTCCCAATGAACAATACATTTATACCAACATAATGCACATAACAAAGCATATTTCATTTTATCAAACAGTAGTTACTATTGACAGTTTCAATTTATTGATTAGATACCTTGGGCGAAGGAATAAATGGGAAAGGATTCTGAAACTAGTCAATATAATGAAACCGATGAATATTATTCCCAATAAAGAAACTCTCCTCTGGCTACTTAGAAGCTGTTACTTTTCTCATGATAAAAATAGAAGAATGAATAGAATTAAAAGTGTATTGCAATTAGGCATTATAGAATGGAAGATACAAGCATCCAATGAAATCAAACTTATGTTATGGTTAGCACTACCATACAATAAAAATTGGATGAATTTGAATTCAATAGTGATAAATGAAGGATTGAGAAACTTAATGAAGTATCAAGTTATCAAATTACATTACATTAAAAATATAACTGTGCATTATTTCCATGTAAAGAAATTAAGTGCTACGAATACATTTTTCCATATTAAAGCACAACTTGAAAAGTTTAAAATTAATAGTGAAATTAATAATGATTTAATAGTAAATGAAATTTTAGATTGTCTTTTGCGTCAGGGTAGTATCAGAGAGGCATTGCGATTTCTGAAAACCAAATCAATTCAAAGGACCGGAATGGATTTTAGTCAACATGGTCAAACTATTATTCAATGGCATTTGAACAACTTACAATTACCTATAGTTCATGCAGTTGTTGTAATGAACGAATTGATTAAAATATCTCCTAATTCTCAAAAGGATAAACCCTGTTTACTTCAACCTATTATCAAATACATCAGATGTGTAAATATTGACCGTAATGGTTGTGGTAGCGATATTATTAGAATACTTGAAGGAGATTTTAAGTCACAAATTTGGGAATTGAAATGGCGAAAGGATAAAATATGGCATTTTGAAAACAAATTGGATCCTGTTCATTTAGAGTTAATTGATAGATTATACCAGTTAGGTAAGTGAATGGTTGGTTATTAGTTATTACTGAATTATTGGACTACCAAGTGTTTAAAACAAGTACCTTTCATTTTGTGGCGCATTATATATATATATATTGTGGCGCATTATACTCTTCTCTTCTATTTGCAAAAGAAAAAAAATGAAATTTCTCAAAATTTTTCACTATTTCCATCGACGATATTTGATTGAAATCAGAGGAATCACACATCAGGATGATGAGACATATGTTAAGAAGTTTTCATACTGGAAGAGTGTTGATGGAATCTTCATGTAAGGAAGGAACTAAAATTAATTTAAATATTTTGAAAGCTGGAAAACCAGTTGTTGCATTAAAAGATGAAGAATACCCAGAATGGCTTTGGACTTTACTTGATAAGGAAGCACAATTAGAACAACTTAAGAGTGAAAGTTATTTCAAATATAAGAGAAAGTTGGTTAAGAAGGAAAACGTTGCTAAGATCAAAATGCAAAACTTTATGGCCAAAAAGAATTAATTGTGTTCTTAGTGTACATTTCTCCATTGGCATATTCACTGGGTTCTTTGAAATAATACTGTATATATTTGACTTCTAAAATGATTAAAAATAGAAATAATAGATGAGTTATCTAGTTGTAGAATAATCAAAAATGAAAAAGGTCCTTTAGGTACAAGACACTTTCATTCATTAAGCAAATGTAAAATAGTTTAAATATTGTTCTGAAAGTAAAATAATTCATTACTGATATAGATACAAGTTTACCTCTTGCAAGATATTACTATCCTTGGTTTCAGATGAAAAAAATTAATATATTTTCAAAATTGAAAATTGTGAACCTCATTTGTACAGGTGAACTCCTTTTCTCTCTACCTGCACAATGTTAACTAGATTTTCCAAGATTAACGCACATCATGTGCTTTCTGCTAGCAAAAGATTTACATCTACGACTAAGTCTTTACCACCAGTTACAAGTGCCACTAATTCCAAATCTAATAAGAAATCAAGTTCTGGATCATCTCCATTTGATACTTCGTTTTCATTTCAATTATTCATGATTGTTGGTGCTATGGGAGCAGGGTATACTCTTGGCAAGTCCACCATTATGTCTTCACCACCGCCAACTTTGTTTCCCAAGGGTTCGACTACATCTTATGAAGATTTAAACGAATTTGAAGATTCAGAATCCACTACAAAGACCTATGATAAATTTAAAAGGTGCATATTACGTATTTTAGAAGCAAAAGATATTACCATTGATGTTAAGAATGGCAATAATGAAGAATTGTTTAGTGAAAAATTCTGTAATGATCAAATTGCTACTTTAATGAATGATATTGATGGTGTAGGCGATTTATTTTTTGGCAAAAAGGAGGAACTTTGGAACGGTAAAGAATTTATATGGTTTCCTGAATCAACAGAAGATGTTTCAAATATTCTAAAACTCTGTAATGAATTTACTGTTCCCGTTTATACTTCTAATTTTGGAGAAGATACTTCAGGTCTTTGTTTTAAATTGGACTTTTCAAGAATGAATAAGGTTCAAGTCGATGAGCAGGCCATTAATGTTGAAATTGGTGCCAATAACAGAGACTTATTAGCAGTTTCCACTAAGTCTGGCTTGAATGGTACTGCTTTGGATATTCTACTTCAAAGTTGTGGTGTGGCTACTTCTGATATGACCAATAGATCCATTTCCACTTTTGCTTTGGATTCTGTCAAGGAAATAACAGCAGTTTTACCTGATGGAACTGTTATCAACGCTAAGAGAGATCAAACTAACTCTGATCAATTCAAATTATTTCAAATATTAACACAATTTCAAAATGAATTATGTGTTATCACTAAAATAAAACTTGAACTTCAATCAAATGAAGACAAACTGGTTGTTATTTGTACTAAGAACATGAAGAAATTGAATGAGTACATCAAAGAAATCACCAAGAGGGCCCCTCAAGTAGAAATCGCATTAGTTGACAACTTCAATTGTCAAGCACTCAATGATAAGTACGGAGAATATAGCTCTTATGGTGTTTTTAAAGCAACTGCTAATGAACTCTATCGTTTGAACAAAAGATACTTAGCAGGTGAAGAAACCGTTGATAGTAAGATAGTATGTTTCACTGCTGAGCAAGTATATGCTAACCAGCCTTCTTCAAATTCACAATACTATATTTCCTCAGACAACACAGTCAGTGATAAATCCGACAATAATAAGGAGTCTCAAACCACAACTAGTGGTTTATTGATTACTGAAAATGTACTCAAGTCAAATTTCCGTCGGTTTGTTTCCGGTTCTGGGTCATTTGAAAGCGCGCAGCGTGCCAAATCAGATACATCTGACTTGCAGGCTCTTCTCAGACGTCTCAAGCTTTCCCTTGATTCCAACAGAGTTTTGAATCGTGGACTTTTGGTTGCAACAGTGGCTGGTGACAACTGAAATGATGTGGCGCATTCTTGTATATATTAATTTTTCATTTTCTCTAAAAACATATTTTTTTTCATAAATTTATCATTGACGTATTTTGCCATTGGGATTTCATTAAGGATGCCTGGATCCAATAAACACGTTGCTCCGCCTGTTTTGCATGAGGGTTCTAAAGATGGTGTCACTGATACAGATCCCTTTTTTGCAACAGATGGCAATGATCCTTTTGACTTTTCAACTGCCACTCCACTGTTAGATACAGATGTCAACAATAATGGTAGTGAAGCACCTATTATCACATCGCCCGATAGCGTTAGAGTTGGTAAATCACCACGAAGTATATTGAATCCCGATTCCTATTATCCCTTTCTTGCAGCACAAGGATCAGATTCAAATCCAGATGCCATTTATACGCTTTCAAATTATCAAAGAAATCAAAATAAAGCTCAGAGTGGTAATGTTCAACCAATTTTAGACACTCCAACTGATTTGCTGCTGAAGAATAATATGAAGGCTCTTGAATCACAACCTGTTGTGAGCAATTCTGAAGGTTTACAATTAGCAAACGGTTATTTCAAAAAGCCAAAACCCAAGGCAAAGACTACCCAAAGTAGTCAATCAGCCAAGAGACCAGCATTTGTTGTCAAGTTATGGAATATGGTCAATGATGAAAAGAATTTAGAATATATTTCATGGATGCCAGACGGTGAATCATTTCATGTGGAAGACAGAGAAGGGTTTATGAAATCTGTTTTACCAAAGTATTTCAAACATAACAACTTTGCATCATTTGTTAGGCAGTTAAACATGTACGGTTGGCATAAGGTACAAGATCTCAATGCAGGGACATTGGCTCAAAATGAAGAAATTTGGCAGTTTATGAACCCTAATTTTAAAAAGGGAAGAGAAGACTTGTTAGATAAAATTGTTAGAAATAAACCAAAGGATCAAGAAGATGAAGAAGTTGATATTAAACAATTGTTATCACAACTTGAAATTATGAAAACAAATCAACAGCTTATTGCAGAAGATCTAAGAAGAGTAAGACAAGATAATGAAATGCTGTGGAAGGAAAACTTTTTAGCTAGAGAAAAGCATAAATTACAATCAGAAACATTGGATAAAATTCTAAGATTCTTAGCCAGTGTTTATGGTAATAATACTTCTAAGTTATTAGATCAGGTTAATCAAAGTGGTGTGCTGGATTTTGGACCTCAACAACCTAACATTTCACAGAGAAGTAAGCATTTACCAAATGATTATAAAACATGGTACAAATCAGCTTCATCGCCCACGGCCTCCGAATTAAGTGCAGTTTTACAAGATACACTTCCAAGTGGACTTATGTCACAAAATACAGGATCTAATAAAGTGCCATTGATGATTACACAGAGGGCACATAGGTCATTTTCATCGTCCCCTTCTTCTAGACCAAAGATCACTGAACATACTGGATTCTCAAGTGCACAATCTGATGTTAGTGATTCGTCTGTTCAAGAACTTCAAAGAATTACAGAAGCTAACCAATATGATCTTCCAGCCAATTTTGGTGGTCCATTATCACCAGCAAAGAAACAGGCGCATAATATGAGTATACCAATCAAACAGTATCACAGTGTTCCATCACAGCCAAATACACCTGAGTTATTGATTGGTAACATCAATCAACATTTGGATGATAATGATAGTGCTATCAATCAAGTAAATGATTGGATAACTAAATATTCTAAGCCAGCAGATGCAAAGGATAATGCTTCGCAATTGAGTGACGAATTTAAGGTTGACGACTTTTTGCAACAATCTTTAGATATGAACCCTGATCAACAATCATTGGACCTTAACGCTGATCATCAATCATTGGATTTAGATACTGATTCATTTTTACAACCTGCCCAATTGTCATCATACCCTGAAGAAGTACCAGCTCTGTCCAGAGAGAATTCCTTAAAGAGAACTTTAGCTATTCCTGAAGTTTCTTTAAAGAAACAACGGAAAAATTAAACTAATCTTTTCCATTTTGTTTCTTATCTCGTTTTTGGGATTTTTTTGAATATGATCAATTATTTTTCAATACTTTTAATATATTTTACTGTATAATATTTATTATTTATGAATGAAAACCTTTTCTAATACTTCAAGAACACTTTACCTATATATTTATAGAAAATCTAAATTAACTTTGACCAAGTAACTTTGCAGTTTCGATAAATTCTGCATTATTTTCTTTCAATTCAAATATTGGCTCTCCATTTGACCAATTTAAAGTTTTATTAATTCTTTCCCTAAGTAATTTACCAATTCTACCTAAACCAGTCGCTGGTTCAGGGACAGAATGAACAATGGCATAATCATGAATTGCCCAGTTAGCTCTCTTTGAAACAGGAATATATTTCTTTTTATCGTCATCGTCTTCCTTAATACGACAAATTTTGACAACTGAGCCCCAAGCAGGGAAATATGGACATTCTGTCAAATATTCATTCAATAAAGTTGATTTTAAAATAATTTCATTTGATTTACCTGTAACTTTAAACCATAACTTTTCAAAAGCAAAACACATTGCCAATTGATTCCTTTCGCAGAAATAATCGATAAAGGTTTTATAAGTATCATTAGTAATAAAATGGGAATTGGAATTGTTCAAAGAATGGCAAATTAATGACCAAGCATCACTTGCTCTATTGTTATTTAAGAATGCTGATATTAAAACATTGAAAAAGAATGGGTCAAGAGTAATTCCACAATGTGCATATAAATCAGTTAATTCTTCTGGTGACAACTCCTTGGTCAATTTAATAGCAGATTTGTTAAATATCGGTTTAACAGGAATATCATATTCCAACATCATATTCAATAATTCTAATTTAGCCCCTGGACTTTCAAATAATGTAAAAATATAATACCAAGAATTCAAGTTGATTTTCCTATTCCGGTCTCTAAAGCTTTCTAATCTATTTATACGAAATTTGTAAATAGTAGGACAATTTTGCGCCATTAGGAATGCATTCATGAAGTCAACGTCCTGAACAATAGCTGTTTGCTCTTGCATAATATCTAAAACTTCAAAGGCAACGTTAGATTTTAAAATAAAATGTAAAAGTGAAACAATACCGACGTAATTCCTCTTAGTAATCCATTCGGGATGTGCTCTTACTATTTGCATGATTTTAGAGACAACCGTGCCATGAAAGTTTGGATGATAAGATTGACTAGTTATTTTGGAAAGATATTTATTAACGTTGTTTTCATTGAGCTTCTTCGGAAACGGAGGCATTGTAAATGCTACCGGTAAATCTAGGTATTCAACGTATGGTATTTCAGATTCAGGAACTGGTGTAGGTGATAAATCTCTAATAAGTTCTAAAATGGTTTCTTCTTCAATTGAAACTTCTAAATTTTTAGCAGAAATAATTTGTTGAACTATTCCACTAGTTCTTCTCAGTCCGGAAGAACCTGTGGATGTTAGGTTAGATAAATTAACGACTGGTGTATTTGTTTGTTCCTTTTGAAGTTCGAAATCAACGATATCATCATCAAAGTTTAATTCTTGAAGCGGAGAAACAGTTCTTTTTCTCACAGCAAGGAGCATCCCCCTTCTCCCAATGGTTTTACCAACTCCCATAGTCCATATACCTCTGTAACATGTCCTCAACATTGTCCTATTGCTACCTTTTTATTCTTTTTAAACTTTTAAGATCTGAAAAACCAGAGAAAAATTTAACAACCACAGGGGCTGTCGTAGGAATGCCATGCCGCGGAATTGTTTATCTCTGAAATCAAACTTCCTTCGTTAACAAAATCAGTAAGAGCCTAACACAAGCAAATGAGGACCAAGGATGGTATTGAGAAGGAGCCCAAGCCCAAGAAGACCAGGTCCAAGATGGGCTGTGTTAACTGCAAAAGAAGGAAAAAGAAATGTGATGAAATCAAACCTATATGCACTGGTTGTTTAAAACGTAACATCATTTGTGAATATCGTGAACCAAATGTCTCTGTTCCATCAGCGTCTAGCGATGAAACAATATCTACAGCAGGGTTATCTCAGGTAGCCATTAGAGCCCTTGGGATAAAAAATTCAACTGGTGATGGTATGAAGGATTTGAAAAACGTCAAAATTTCAACTATTAGAGGTATCAAAAACATCA
The DNA here is from genome assembly GCA_030571455.1 of Saturnispora besseyi. Classification (NCBI taxonomy): domain Eukaryota; kingdom Fungi; phylum Ascomycota; class Pichiomycetes; order Pichiales; family Pichiaceae; genus Saturnispora; species Saturnispora besseyi. The sequence continues at coordinate 435,056 of JAJLXR010000002.1, read as the reverse complement.
TTGGTGAAAATGTTTTAAACATTATCCAAAATAACGTTGGTGTGATGGCTAATGAAGATTACATACAACGATCTACAAGTGCAGGTGGAGGTGATTTTTTGAATTTGATTTTTGAAAAGGAACCTCAATTTCTTCAATTCTTTAACCATTCATCAAGTATACCTTCTTCATTAGAAATTAAATTACCAATGGAATTGACATTTGAAGAACTCTCTCATTTTGAATACTTTTGTAAGAACATTTTACCAAATTTATCAATCTTACCTCAAGAATTTAATTATTATGCCAAAATTTATATACCTATAGCCTTCAAGGAACCAGCTGTTATGTATACCTTAGTTGGTTGGGGTTGCAAAATGAAAAAAAATCATAATTTGAATTATCAAGTTGAAAACAAGGATGCTGATAGGTACTTTGAAATAGTTAATGAACTAATAACAAAACATAATAATTATCTAGATAAAGAAAAATTTATAACAAATTTTGTTTGTTATATGATGCTTGTTTGTATGGAAATTTCTTTTGGTGATACATGTAATTGGTCTAATTATTTCACTAATTGTTTCAATATGATTAATAAGATGCCAGGAGATTTTCGATATCTTTTGAATACATGCTCGGTTGAGGGTAATTTATTAGCCGAGAACTTTGCATATTTTGATGTTCTTGCTTCACAGTCTAATGTAAATGGTACATTTTATCCTATTGATGATTACAAAGCATTGTTTGCATCCAATGAAAATACTATTAAAATACATGACCCACTTCAAGGATGTATTAGACCCATTATTTTAATCATTGGTGAAATTGTTAACATGTTAGTTGAATATAATACAATGCAGGTTAATTTAGATTTACCAGAATGTGATCGTTTTGAAGTTCTGAATAAAATGATGAAAAAATCAGAACTGTTAGATAAGGAAATAAAATTTACAAAGCCTGATTTAACGTGTCTACCATATTTACAAACACCAGAAGAACTAGAATTTCATTTAACATTATTTGAAGTTTACCAATTATCAACTCAACTTTATCTAAGACAAGTTATTAGAAAGTTACCTCCAATGGTTCCCGAAATTCAAATTTTAGCTTATAACTTAAGAGAAGATTTAAGGATTCTTGTCAAAAGTCCCAGGTTAAAGAATAGCTTGGCATTTCCAATGCTATTATTGGGTTTAAGTGCGGTTACAACTCAAGATAGGACAGATGCTAAGGACATGTTAAATATCTTAATTCAAACTTGTGGATATTTAAGTAGTTACCAGAAGCTACTCCTTGTTATCGAAAAAATATGGAGCTTGAATGATAACGGTGTCATTTATGTTGACTGGTTCAAAGTGACAAAGCAATTAGGCTGGAAATTAAATTTAGGTAGATAAACCTACTTTTATAGATTAATTAATAGAATCTCTTTAATAAATAATATTGTAATAAAATAGGAATTTTGTAGTCTAAGGAAAAGAAAGCAACAGTAAGAAGAAGGGGAAAAATAGGCAGGAATGATGGTGAAATATTGTCTTAGATCTTATATTCAATTTCACCAGAACCTGAAACACAATCGTCTAGTACAGCCCCCACTGTATCATCTAAATCAGGTCTTCTTCCTGTAACAAAGTCCATATCATCATACTTAATAAACCCTTCTTTAAAGTAGAGGAGATCATAAGCACCCCAAACAATAAAGAATAGTGGGAGCAAGATATAACCATCGATAAATGTCTTGTAGTCAAATGGAACAAAACATGACCAACTTTGCACCAATGTTAAAACAACACCAATAAGAATGGCCACATAATTAGACCAAGGGAACAAAATAGCTCTGAACGGCATATCAGTCAAAGGGAATCCTTGACGGACCCAACCCCTTCTGAATCTCAAATGGGTAATTGAAATTGTAGTCCAAACAATAAAACATGCAACACCTGTAACAGAAACAATATAAGAATATGCAACTGATGAACCTGCTGAGTAAGACAGAATAGAAAGGAATCCAAAGAGATGAACAAAGTGAATAGTAACATATGGAATACCCTTCTTATTTGTAATGGTAAAAATCTTTGGGCCATAACCTGCCTTGGACCAAGTGAAAAGAGCTCTTGAAGCAAAATATATTGCCGAGTTAATAGAAGAAAAACAAGTAATCCAAACCATTGTTGTAACAAAGTATTTACCACTCGGCCAACCAGCATTTGTGAAAGCAATTGTCATAGGAGATCTCATGATTTTATCATGACCTGTAAGCATTGGATCATTGTATGGAACAGTAATACCATAAAATATTGATAAACCAAAATAAACGAAGAACACTCTAAAAATGGTGCTTCGAACAGCAACAGGTATAGCCTTTCTTGGGTTACGAGCTTCAGCTGCAATAACAGAAACACCTTCAACACCTGAATAAAAAACACCTGCATAAACGAAAGAATTAGCAATACCTTTAAACCCATCCTTTAATGGAAAATTTTTGAATGGATTATCCGGTTTATGACCAGAGATACCACCGGATGCATAAACAATTGCAAAGATGTAATATCCACTAAGGAAGGCTAATTTAATGAACCCTAAAACGTACTCGGCTTCACCCCACCAAGAAACATCTAAACATTGGAAAATAGTGAAAACAAACCAAAAGATCAAATACCAACCGTAGGTTGGAACAGTAGTCGAATAAGTTTGCATTGCCGAACTTAAAGAAGTATATTCAGCAATAATGTTGGTAATCCAGATAATAGTATAAAATATAGCAATTGTTGCACCAAACCCCTTAGAAACATACCTTGATCCCATAATAGCAAAATTATTATCCAAAAGAGCATTCATTTCACCAATACTGTTCATCATAGATAACACTAAGACACCAACAATTGCAAACCCCACAAGTAACCCAACAGGGCCGCCAGAGGCAAGGGCACTGCCCATACCAATAAAAACACCAGGGCCAATAAGACCACAAAGAGCAATCAAATTAATCATTCTATCTTTTAAACCTGCTTTAAGACCAGTATCTAACATCTCATCTCCATTTTCATTAACATGGTAAGCATTAGAAGCTGCAGCCTCAATAGTAACATCAGCATAATCCTTACTCATTGGTATATATTTAATGATATAACAGTGAGTTGGAACAAGGAATGATTGTAAATCTGTTGAGAAAATGTTGGAGGTACTCACCCGTAGTCTTATAGTAAATGACTGATTATTAGATAACAATGGGTCATCTACTACAATTTACAGGAGAACGACCAGGTTTATCACACTTTTCACATTCAGTTAAGATACTTGAAGACAATAAGAAATGCCTTATCTACTGATAACGTTTCTAGAACCGCTAGCCGTCGTAATTGTCCTCAATGTGTAGCTTCAGCTCGGTGCTTGGCATATCTTTCCCTCATCGCAAAGCGCAGTTCGGCGCTAAAAACAGTCGAAAGCTGCATATCTATTTATTACCAAATGCAAAAAGTAAAAAAAATGAACAAACTATTGTTTATAGTTCCCGTTATTGGATGGCACTTGCGGTAGCAATTTGATAATAAGAATTAATGTTAGCACTATATCCCATTTGTTAATCAGTAACATAAAAATTGTATCAGCCTTCCTTTTCTCCCCCCCTCTTCTTTCATAATACTTTTCTTCTCTCTCGACAATTTCAGACTCGTGTAGAATAACAATGACTAACGATGATATTGAAACTAGATTCAATGCTTTGGCAAAGCGAGTCCCTATTACAGACACTCATAATGATTTTCCTTACCTTTTGAGAAGTCAACTTCATTACGAGATAACATCTACCCCAGGATTTAACTTTGATTCACTTTTGACAAGTCAAACAGACTTGATTAAAATGAAACAAGGTAAAATCGGTTTGCAGTTCTTTAGTTGTTGGATTGAATGCAAAGATGACGATTTTCTTTATCAGAACTTTGATCAACCAAATAGTATTGTTAGAGATACATTAGAACAAATTGACGTCGTTAAGAGACTTGTTGATCAATATTCTTCTAATTTTAAATTTGTCCACACTGCAAAGGAAGCCCTTGATAACTTTGTTAAAACAAATGGTGAGCAGATTTCTATTACTCTTGGTGTGGAAGGTCTTCATCAAGTTGATTTATCCTTAGCCGTTGTTAGACAATATTATGATTTAGGCGTGAGATACATTACACTCACCCATAATTGTGATAACCCATTTGCCACAGCTGCCTCTTCCGTTGCTGGTGGATTGAGTGACAAAGGTTTAACCGCATTTGGTGCCGATTGTATTAAAGAAATGAATAGATTAGGTATGATGGTTGATTTATCACACGTTTCTTATAAAACCATGTTAGATGTTCTTAAGATTACAAAAGCCCCAGTTTTGTTTTCCCATAGTTCCGTTTATGAGATTTGTCCACATTTAAGAAACGTCCAAGACGATGTTTTGGAATTGGTTAAAGCTAATGGAGGTGTTATCTGTATTAATTTCTTCCCTGTCTTCTTAAAGAGAACAGATCAAGAATGCCATACTGTTACCATCGAAGATGCCTTAGATCATGTTAAGCATATTATTAATAAGATTGGATGGGACCATGTTGGTTTTGGTTCTGATTTTGATGGTATCTCGTCAGGACCTAAGGGATTGGAAGATGTTTCAAAGTATCCAGATTTAGTTAAGAAATTATGGATTGATACTGGTGCAACAGAAGATCAAATTGCCAAGGTGATGGGATTAAACGTGTTAAGAGTTTGGGGTCAATGTGAAGAAATTTCGCAAGAAATGAAAGGTCAAAAGGTCCAACCTGTTGAAACCAACTGGGATGGAAGAACATGGGAGTTCCATGATTACGTTAATACATATTTCCCAGAGCTGTTTCCAGGATCCAAGAAATTAAAGTCTAATAACGTTTATAAGGGGCTTCCACTAGTTATAACTGCCAAAGAGTCATAATTTTGACTTAGTTGTATATAGTATGCATCTCCGAGCTACTCCGAGATGAGACAACTTTTGTTTAAAAGTCTACTTAAATCACATTTTTAAACGCTGAAAAAAGAGTTAAAGGTGAATTAAATTGTTTATATATGATTAGTGACCTTTAATATTGATCGCCATGCTTCAGTGGTATCATATGACTTAAAGCGACTCTGTTTTAAACAGAAACGCGCTTAAAAAGCCGTTATTTTTCAAAAATCGATCCATTATAAAAACCCGAACAATCTCTTTAATTTTATATCTTTTTACTTTAGCTTTTTTTCTTTAAAACGACATCAATTATATTAATATGTCTACTGTTTCAGTTTTAGGTTCGGGTATTATTGGTCTTTATACCACTTACTGTTTAATTAACGAAGCTAATGTTCCAGCTGAAAAAATCACCGTTATTGCAAAGCATATGCCAGGTGATCAATCAATTGACTACACTTCACCTTGGGCCGGTGGTAACTTTTCATGTATTTCACCAAAGGATAAGGATACTTTAGCTTTTGATAAGTATACTTATCTTCACTTAGAAGAAATTCAAAAGAAATTAGGTGGTCCAAGTTGTGGTTTAGATATGAAACCAAGTACTGAATATTGGGATTCATATCCTGGTGATGAAAAGATTAACTCTTTGGAAGCTTATTTAAAAGATTTTGAGGTCTTGCCAAAGAGCACATTACCTGAAGGTGTTGAATTTGGCATTACATTTGCTACTTGGAACTTCAACTGTCCAGTCTTCTTATCAAATTTCAAGAATTATTTGAGTAAGTTAGGAGTTGTTTTTATCCAAAAGGAGCTAACCCACATTTCTCAAGCTTACTTACCTTACACTAAGGTTGTTATGAATTGTACTGGTATTGGTGCATTTTCTTTGAACGGTGTTAAAGATGACAAGGTCTACCCTACTAGAGGTCAGGTTGTTGTTATCAAGGCACCACATATTCAAGAAAACAGAATGAGGTGGGGAGATGATTATGCTACTTATATTATCCCAAGACCTTACTCTAAAGATCAGTTGATTTTGGGTGGTTTCCTTCAAAAGGATAACTGGACTGGTGATACCTTTGAAGATGAAACTGAGGATATCATTAAGAGAACTACTGAATTATTACCAAAAATTCTTGATAGACCATTAGAAATCATTAGAGTTGCCTCTGGTCTAAGACCTTCTAGACATGGTGGTGTTAGAATTGAACTGGAAAGCATTGAAGATGGTAAATACCTTGTTCATAACTATGGTGCCTCTGGTTATGGTTATCAAGCAGGGTTTGGTATGTCCTCTAAGGCAGTTGCACTTTACAAGAAAGCCGTTAGAAAGGCTAAGCTTTGATTTACTTTTATTCTTATTGTATTATTAGAAAACAATATATGATTCTTCTTTTGTTTATTTGTTTACATTCTACTTTGTTACTTTTATTCATTTAAATAATTTTCTTATTTCTTCTCTATTTCCTATTACGAGCTCTGATCACCAGTATCTCCAGCTTTGGTTGGTAGAACAACCGAATTGGGACTCAATAGCATCTCTTGATTCTAAATTGATGAAGAAATCCACTGTCAATATCTCTGCCAATTCTTCACTAGGGTGAGCTAATAGTCCAACACCCTTACCACCCAAACTAGTTTCAAACGTTTCAAATCCCTTGGAAATAAATTTACTTTTCAATTTATTCATGTTTTCTTCTTTAATGTCATCGTTTAAAAGTGTAATTGCACAACCACCTCCACCTGCACCTGTAAGCTTAGTTTCCCCGACCTCTAATTCATCTGCGTAAAGCCTGATTCTTTCCAAATTAGGATGAGAAACGCCTAATGCCACTAAAAGGCCGTGGTTTAATCTAACTAATTCGAACAATCTATTTTTTGATTCTTCATCCAAAAATGGTCTCAACATTAAATTATAGGCTTCCCTTGCAATAGCTTCCATAGATTCTAAAATGGCTCCTGAAGTTTTCGGAAATTCATTTGTAATTCTCGCAACATTACCAACTAAAGTGGCTGTTCTTCTTGGTGTCTTTGTATTAGTTAAAAGCAAATCAATTTTTGGGAAATTTCTCATTGAGGTACGAACACTTGGGATTGAATTTGACATTCTTTGGAACATGACAGCACCACCATGTGTAGCGACAGCATTATCGATACCACTTGGATTACCATGGATACATTTTTCACCCATGAAAGACCACGCGTCAACAAACATACAATCATCAGAGTCTCTTTTAATGATATCATCATCAGAAATAGAGGCCTCTTTGATATGACCACCTAAGAAGGCAAGAGCAGATGCAAGACAAACTGAAATAGAAGCAGATGAACCTAAACCTGCTCCAATTGGAAGTGTTGATCTCACGGTGAAAGTCAGACCACCTTCAACGTTATTTGGACAAAGAGAAATAAACAGGTATAAAAAAGCATAAGCAGCAGCATAATGTAATGGAGAAGTGACTGTCGTTAATAATGGGGTGATTTCATTCACAAGCTCCGGGTTTAATTCCTCCTCGGGCATTGGGACACCTTGTTCATTAGATGTTAAATTCCATGGGAAGTCACTTTTCATCCAAGAATGAGAAAATCCAATATCGGGGAACTCCAATCTGACAAAATCATCACTCAGTGGATCCTTGGTAACCAAGAGATACGTTCTCATAGACAAAGCAGCAGCAATAGCAGGCTGAACATCAAACAATATATGTCTAGTTAGTAAACGCTGAGCTTTTTGGGGGTGTATACGAAAAGAAGAAGTTTTTAATAAAAAACATCAATTGAAGGCTAACTGAGCCAGAAGAAAGAATCAATGGACATACCTTGTTATACACAGCAGAGTGTTCACCAAATAAAATGACCTTTCCTGGCGCAGAGGTGAGAAACGGGAAGGAAACCATTTTCTTAACTTGTTTGTAAAAGATGAAAAAGTGTTGATAAACAAAGTGAAAAATTTCAAATGATTTAAAAAAAAAAAATTTTTCTCTTTATATATTTTTTTTTACATTTAAAAGAGGAAAAAAATCTTGAAATAACATGTCTGAACAGCAAGAACATAGTAAGGATCAAATCAAGGTGAAATTTTTTACCAGAGATGAAGATGAATCTCTTCAGTGTAGTTCTAATCCCCTTTTTGTGCCTGTTTCTCTTAAAAGATTTGGTCTTTCCGAAATTGTTAATCATTTATTAGAAACAGAAACTCCTGTTCCATTTGAATTTCTTATTGATGGTACTATTTTGAAAACTACTATTCAAGATTACCTTGTTGCCAATGGTTTATCTTCAGAAGCTTCTTTAACTTTGGAATATACCAGAGCGGTCCTACCACCAAAATTTCTTTCAAGTTTCAGTAACGAAGATTGGATCTCATCTATTGATTCGTTAGGTTCTATGTCGTTCTCTGCCGCTGAAGGCAATATCACTACTAATCCTAAGATTTTAACTGGTTCATATGATGGTATTGTGCGAATTTGGAATGGTTCTGGTAAGGTTGAAACTCAATTAGAAGGTCACTCTCAACCAGTTAAGAGTGTTAAATTTATCTCTCCAACTAGATTTGTTACCGGTGGTATGGATAGAACAATAAGATTATGGAAAGCTGGTACTATTTCTAATGAAGATTTAGATAAGGAAACACAAAATGGTAAAACCATTGCATTATTAGATTATCATAAGGATGCTGTTTCCAGTTTAGATGTTGATATTTCAGGCAATAAGATTCTTTCAGGTTCTCATGATAACTCCCTGGCCCTTTGGTCTACTAATCCAAAAGAAATGGAAAATACTGTCTTAGCTGACGAATCTGAGAAGTTGTCTTCTGCTTCTAGAAAGAGATTAAAGTTAGCCATTAAGGACTCTACTATTAAGCGTAAGTTGCCATTAACTATTTTAGAATCACATAGAGGACCTGTTGAATCAGTTTTGTTTGATGCTAAGGATAAAACTGTTGCTTACTCAGTTTCTCAAGATCACACTATTAAAACTTGGGATTTAGTTACAGCTAGATGTGTTGATTCTAAGCAAACTAATTATTCTCTTTTATCATTGGCTGCTTTACCTCATTTAGGTTTGTTAGCATCTGGTTCCTCTGCAAGACATATCAATTTACATGATCCAAGAGCTTCAAAGGTCACCAATTCTCAATTGGTTGGTCACACTAACTTTGTTGTTTCTTTAGCAGCTACTGATAATGACTACGTTCTTCTTTCTGGTTCCCACGATGGTACCACAAAGGTTTGGGATGTCAGAGCTAACAAGGCTATGTACACTATTACCAGAGATTCAGAAGAAAAGAAATCAAAGGTCTTTTCTGTTAAATGGGAAAAGGAAATTGGTATTATGAGTGCTGGTAGTGACAAAAAGTTACAAATCAACTCTAATGTCGATTTTAAATAAGTTAATAATCATTTGTAAACATAATTATAAATATAAAAACGTATATACACAAAAACATACTCATTTATAACAGTGAGTGTTCGATAATAATAATAAAATGTGGCCTTTTCTTTACTAATTCTTCATTTCACTAGTCCATTTAAGAACATTATAATAACCTTGCCACAAACCCTTTTTATCAGTTAGGTAACCTAATAATTCAGGTGATTCTTCATTTGTTAATTGCCAACCCATTAACTTAATTAACTTTTTCAATTCTTCATCACTTAATTCAACCTGGGCAGCAGTTCCATATTTTAATGGGCCAACATTAATCCATCTCTTTTTACCCCTAAAATTCTCACAAATTTTATTTATTGACTGAATATATTCAACCATATTTTCGGCTGTATCCATAAAGAAACATGTAACAATAACAACATTATCATTTTGATTAGAATTATCTAAATGTGATTTAATATCAAATTTATTGAAATCACCATTATGTATTTTCAATGAATCAGGTTTCCCCTTTAAAGGTTCAATTTCAACTGACCGCATCTGATCAGCGTTAGTAACATGATTTGAGTATGTATGAAGGTAAGGATAAATTGTACTCTTTTCACCACTAAACATATATTCATTCATTAAGACCATCAACCAAGAATATTCAACAGCATGAACTGAGGAGAAATTCATTTTTGATAATTCATAAGCAACCCTACCAAGACCTGAACCTGGGACAATAACTGTTGTATTTTTAGAATCTAAACTTTTGATACGGTTTTTAATATATGACATTAGCGGTTGAACTTCATCAGAATGTGACGAGGACCAATCTCTTGCAAAATGGCATAATGATTCAACAACTTGAAAATAATTATTTCTTTTCTTAAGAGAATTTGATTCGGTTAATAATTTTAATTCTGATTCATCCACATTATGGTTCTCCTTTGCTAAAGATATTATATTTTCTAGCACTTTATTATTATCCAGCATCAATTGATCCACTTGATTTAATTTATTAGAGTAATTAATATTGTTAACAATTGCTTGTTGTCGATTTGACATCTGTTTAAATAATAATCTGCGTCTATTGTTCCAATTAGATCCATTTTTAATATAACTTTGTAAATCAAAGAGAGTAGCTAATAATTCACCTCTACTATGGTCCACTTCTAAACGGAACTCACCCTTTTGAATACCCTTAGAAACATATTTCCTTAAATTTTGAAACATACTTGATTGATTTAAAACACCTGCTAAAAGAAGACCTGAAATAACAACGTTTACCTTTGAGTTCGGGTAAAAGGAGTCAATGAGTAAATACACCAAAGCCACTAAAGATAATCTTGAGATTAAAAGCGTTGATTCACTAGCTATTAAATAACCAGACATGTAGTTAAGAAAAAGGCTGTTGGTTTTATACTTGAACAGAAGTTTTTCACTATGTGGGACGAATACACCACCAAAGTATTATTCTGTATATAATTAGATATAATCCCGGAAGGTGACAAAATGTACAGGGTGATAGCAATAGGAACTGATTTACATAATATGACGAGGTTTAGAAGTATATTGAAAAGAAACGGAGATTTAAATGCTTTTAAAACTAAACGATTTGGACAACGAGTCCTTAATCCTAACTACGAAATGCCAATATTTGAAGAGAATCTAAAGAGAGGGGATTTGGAGGGATGCTGTAGGTTATTATCCGTTAGTTGGTGTGTAAAGGAAGCTATATATAAGACGCTAGATTCAATAGATCAGCGTCAATTTGTTATGTCAAATTGGTATAAAATTAACGACGAAAGAGGTAAACCAATTATTGGAGTTGAAAGATATGATAAATGGGAACTAGAACAGTTTCATTGTAGCATAAGTCATGATGCCGACTTAGTTAGTTCATTTATATTAAGGCAGAGTATGCCGGGTATTTTATAAAGAATATTGTATAAAAAGAAAATGTAATGCATATTAATATAATATTAGTAGTTGTAACTCAATATAACAAATTATTAAAAGAATTTTATATCTATTCCCATTCAACAGTAGCAGGAGGCTTGGAAGTGATATCGTAGGTAACTCTGGCAACACCATCAACTTCATTAACAATTCTAGAGGCAACCTTCTTCAAGAAGGCAGCTTCAAAGACAAACCAATCAGCAGTCATGAAATCGGTAGTTTCAATAGCTCTCAAGGCAATGACTTGTTCATAAGTTCTTTGATCACCCATAACACCGACAGACTTAACTGGCAAAAGAGCAGCAAAGGCTTGGGAGATTTGTCTGTAAAGACCGTGAGCTCTGATTTCTTCAATGAAAATGTGATCAGCTTCTCTAGCAATCTTAACTTGAGCAGGGGTGACTTCACCAAGGACTCTGATACCAATACCTGGACCTGGGAAAGGATGTCTCCAAACTAAATCTTCTGGAATACCCATCAATTGACCAAGATGTCTAACTTCATCTTTGAATAATTCTCTCAATGGTTCAATTAACTTCAACTTCATGTCATCTAACAAACCACCAACATTATGATGGGTCTTAATAGTTTGAGATGGACCCTTGAAGGAAATAGATTCAATGACATCTGGGTAAAGAGTACCTTGAAGAAGATATTCGATTTCAGAACCATCCTTTGGCTTAATTTCAGCCGCAACTCTTTCAAAAACGTGAATGAAAGTGTGACCAATGACCTTTCTCTTCTTTTCAGGATCAGTAATACCCTTTAAGTTGTTTAAGAATTCATCACCAGCATCAACAACAGTTAAGTTAATACCAAGACCTTCATCAAGGGTCTTCTTAACGTTAATAGTTTCATTCTTTCTCATTAAACCGTTATCAACGTAAATAGCGTGGAATCTATCACCAATAGCTTCCTTCATCAATTTAGCACCAACGGTGGAATCAACACCACCAGAAACGGCACCAATAACTTCAGCGGTTGGACCAACCAATTGTCTAATTCTCTTGATTTCAGAATCAATGAAGTTTTCCATAGTCCAGTTTTGTTCAGCCTTACAGATCTTAACTGCAAAGTTCTTTAAAAGAGTCTTACCTTGAAGAGAGTGGGTAACTTCAGGGTGGAATTGAAGACCAAAGATTTGTTCAGTGGTATGAGCGACACCAGCGAACGGAGAGTTACCTGATGTAGCAACAGTCTTAAAACCATTTGGTAAAGCAGTTAACTTATCATGATGAGACATCCAAACTTGAGAATTGTCAACACCTTCGAACAATGGACATTCTTGGTCAACAACATTAACAACGGCAGGACCGTATTCTCTCTTTTCACCTCTACCAACACCCTTACCGTTAATCCATGCAAGTTCTTGCATACCATAACAGATACCTAAGATAGGAACGTTTAAGTCAAAGACAGCAGGGTCGACGTGAGGAGCATCTGCATCAAAAACAGAGTATGGACCACCAGAAAGGATAACACCAACTGGCTTGAATGGTAATTCAGAGATCTTTTGAGTACATGGTAACATTTCTGCGTAAACATTGAATTCTCTTAATCTTCTGATGATCAAATGGGAATATTGGGATCCAAAGTCCAAAACCAAAATGGTATTGAACACTTGATGAGCTGGAGCAACTTCTTCAGTAGACATTTGTTATTCGTCGTCAAAAAAGAAGAGACTTGTGTTAATTAAAAGATTAAATTTCAAAAAATTTTTTCTTGAATTGACCAAAAAAGAAAGAAAGAACAGGGAAAAATTTTAAAGAAAAATCGGAGTCATAAAAGAGTCACGTGACATCAACTTTATATAAAATGCGTTAGCTACAAAATGACAGTGGAGCAAGTAATACAGTGATTAGTAGTACCAGAATCCTTTAATTCTTGTCCTTAGAATGGTAAAGTCCAATTCTTTTACCAGTGTATGGATTTGTTATGGAATATTCAAACAATTCCTTTAACAAAAGTTTTAAGGAGTCAACGGCTTCCCTTGAAGTTTGGAAACTAAAGGCAATTCTAAACCCAGAGATATTCAACTTATACTTTTCACCCAAAGCAGAGATCATTCGAGGATCGATGTGATTCTTTGATTGATCTAAAAAGATAAATCCAGTATCAACAGGTAATTCTAAGTGAAAACCTAGACCTGTAGCGTAAACACTAACTTCCTTAGCAAAGGCATGAGCATTGGCCATCAATGGCCAATTTTCGTCAATTGCAATTGATGCCATTCTAGCTAATAAACCAGATTGTCTAATACCTGCACCATTTTGCTTTCTGAAATGATTGGCCTTTTGAATGAATTGGTTAGAACCAACTAAAACTGAGCCAACCGGTGCACCGAGACCCTTTGATAAACATAAGGAAACGGAATCAAAGTATTGACCATATTCCCTTAATGAAATCTTTGTTGCAATTGAAGCATCCCAAATTCTAGCACCATCTAAATGCAATCTAATATTATTTTCTCTACACCAGCTACTAATTCTTTTAATCTCATCAATTGGATGAATAACGCCGTGTATTGTATTTTCTAGTGAAATCACTCTTGTCGGAGCAGCATGTATATCACCATTATCAAAAATGAAGTTGTCAAGAATGTCTTCCAAGGTTAAATAAAGCCCATTGGCTGGTTTAACGGGTGTAACCATTGCTTGAGAAAGTGTAGCCAAACCACCAGCTTCGTGAACGTAGATGTGACCTCTGTGATCACATAAAACAGAATGTGGAGGTTGAAATAAATGAGTTCTGATTGCCAATTGGTTGGAAAGGGTACCGGAAACACAAAATAAACCTGATTCGTGTCCTGTTAAGTTTGCCACTTTTGCTTCCAAATCCAAAGTGTCTTGATCTTCACAATAAACTGCGTCCCCTACAGATGCCTTCATAACAGAAGCCAACATGGCCAATGTTGGCGTAGTGAACGTATCACTACGAAATTCATTGTGGTTTTCAGCAAGAGACATTTTTACTTAAAGAAAGACGTGTTGATTCAATGGAATGTTGTTGAATATGTTCTGGTATTTATGACCTATCCTTATCAACAATGGTCGGAACCCCTCTTTAGAGACCTTTTTTCACTTCAGATGACATCGCGTGAAAAATCATATAGTGAGAAGAAGAGAGTGGAATGTGTGAGCGTGTTCTCTTATTGTTACTGGTTTAATGGACAAATGAGTAGGGGTGTGTTGATAGCGATAGAAGGATTGGATAGAACTGGTAAAACTACACAGACGAGTCGATTATTGGAAAAGTTGGACCGATTAGGGGTTCAGAATACTCTTGTTAAGTTTCCACAAAGGGAAACCAATATTGGACAATTAATCAATAGATACCTTTGTGATAAGACGTTTGAATTAAGTGATCAAGCTGCGCATTTATTATTTAGTGCTAATAGGTGGGAACTAGTTGATGAAATCAATAGATTATTGGATTTAGGTCATATTGTCATTTTAGATAGGTACGTTTATTCAGGTGTGGCATATTCGTCTGCGAAGGGATTAGATTTTGAATGGTGTTTAAATCCTGATAAGGGACTTCCCAAACCAGATATTACGGTGTTTTTGAAATTTGAGAATGATGTCAATTCCAAAAGAGATGGGTTTGGTGATGAACGATATGAAATTGAAGAATTTCAACAAAGAGTCAAAGCTCAATTTGAAAAGTTTGAAGGTGAATGTAATTGGAAAACTTTGTTTGTTGATAATAAATCAATTGAAGAAGTTGAAGCTGATATTTGGAATGTCCTTGAACCGTTTGTTGCTGGTATTGATTCACCATTAAATCATTTTTAAACAACAAATAATAATATTACTAATAAAAAAAACACTAATTAAGATACACAGATTTGATAACATACAAACACTAAATCAAAAGGTAGATAAGTAGATAGATGAAACTGAATAGCAACATTTATAACCCAAACAAGAGGAAAACCTTCTAATATTCTTATTGTTTAGACAAAGGAAAGGTTAGCATAAAATGCCAAGACTGAAGAAAAGATAGCTTCAAAGATAACCCAATTACCAAATATTTCTCTCAATGTTCCAAATCCTATGTAAATACCATGAACAATAGTTTGGCAGAAAGTAACAGTACTGAAAATAGAATACCAATTGTACTTTGCTTCTAAGTACAAAATATCAGCAGGAAGAGTTTCCTTGAAAACAATGACTGCAATAAACAATTTAGTCAATGCATAGGTAAAGGCGTCATATTGGAATTCGTAAGTGAAATTGATATAGTAGGAACCCAAGTTTGGAAGAATGTAAGCAGCAAGGGCCCAAATACCAACAGCGTAGGTGTTCTTAAAGTTAATGATGGCGATATCAAGAACGTTAAGACTTTGAACGCATTCAGGGACATATTGAGAAATACTTCTTGGTAAGTAAGTAGCCAATGGAATGGATTGATAAATTTGAGAAAGTAAATAAAAAGATTGCAAAGCAAGGGCAATATCATTGATGGAGAATGGATCAGAGAGATAATCTCTTAACTCCAAGCTCTTATATTCAAAATATTCGCAAAGATTACCTTCTTGAATAGCTTGTGATAATGTGGTAGCATAAACAAAATCCAATTCATCATCAGAATCCAATTCAGAGAAATCTTCAGAATCTTCTTCTTCTTCGCCATCTTCTTCTTCGTCTTCTGCTTCATCTTCTTGGTCTTCTTCTTCGCCTTCTTCTTCTTCCTCTTCTTCCTTTGAGTTTTCACCACTTTCTTCCTCCTCTTCTTCCTCTTCTTCCTTTTCATTCTTAGCAGCTGCCTTCTTTAATCTGTCGGCAAGTTTAAGAACTTCGATAGTTTCAAAGTATTTTGAATTTTCATTGAATTTAAAAGCATTTTGAAGAAGATGGGACTTGATGATATCAAGGATATCCTTCTTGACTCTACAAGAAGAGATATCAAGATCTAAATCAAAGGCTATATCCGTCAATTGGGTCTTGGTCTTCTTGTTTAAGGACATATCTTTATTATAAACGCTTGTATTTATATATGGAGAAAGAGGTGCTAATATTTGTTGTCGTTAATTTTATCACAAGCAATTGTTTCAAATGTCAGTAAAATCCCCAAGTTTACATATTACCCAAAACGGCAATCGACAACAGTTTCAGCTCTGAAACGCCAATAGTTGCTCCTAACGGGGTCTAACTCCTTCTCCATCCTCTGGCAGAGCTCTAGGGCCTCCCCATATTTCTTTTCCGTTATCAAAACGTCAATTTTGAGTTCCATTGCTGGTAATGACACCTCTGAAGTTTCAATCCTCAAAAGTGACTTAACAGATTCTAAGTCCAAACCTTTATTAAGTAACCCCTTAATGTAGAGCCAAACACTTGGATTCGTAGGCGCTATATGAATAAATGGGATTAACCATTGTAATTCATCATTTAAATCACTTTTTAAAACGAATAATCTATGGTTCCAAGCAGAATTGTTTCTAACATCATTGTTAATTAATTGATCTGTAATTAATAGTTCTCTTTTATCACCAAATAAGTTAAAAAATCGCACCATCCAACGTTTATGAGTCCAAACATGATAGTTCTTTTCATCATTAAGGATCATTTGATCAGTTATTTCATATTCTGAGTTTAAATCATATAATGATTTATCATTATTATACATTTTGAATATCAAATGTTCAATGACGAGCTCCTTGTAATTCCAAACTTGGTAATTCTTTTCATTCTTTAACGCACGTTCATTACACCAATCAAGTTCATCGTTTAACTCACTTTCACTACAAAGTGACTTGACAATATTGAATCTATATTGCCAAGCTGTGTAATTAGATGGAACTTTATTGATAACTTGTTCTGTAATATATAGTGCCCGTGGGGAATATTCCTTTAACATAATTAGTGCGTTCATTCTTGATATCATTAAAGTGAATTCTTCACTATACAGGATTTTCATTAAATTCATATCTTTAAAATCTGGATTTTCAATCGGCAGAAGTTCCAAATCATCATAATCAAACATATTATTTTTTTCAACCATCTTATCTAAGTATATAAGCGGCTCTTTTTTATAAAATTAACTTAATGAAAAAGAATAAACGTTACGATTTCATGATAGATTTTCGAAATTTTTTGATCTTTACTTTTTTTCTTGGTATCGTGTGTTACATAATGTATAGTATCAAATGAGTTACATACCATATAAAGCCAAATAAAGGGCATTTAAAAAATGCTACAGGCAGCTTACTTCTTAGCTTTACAATCATCACAATACCATTCACCCTTTGGTAATTCCTTTAACCCAGTACAAGGTAAATGAAACCATTCTCGTTCACAACGTTCACCATCACACCCAACCATTTCACCATATGAGACTTGTTGACAGTAACAATACAGTGGTTCACCTTCATACTCTTCAACTTCAGCGGTTGCCGTGTTAGAAGATATAGCCTTTGTTCTTGCTGTGGATCGCGTATGGGTATTATTATTATTCACATCCTTTTGTGTTTCTCTCTTTGCTTTTGTTAATGATGTTGAACTTGTAGTACCATTTGTTGTACGAGTTCTCTTTACACCTGTCTGAGTATTCGTTTTAAACTCGTCATCTGAGTGTGTGTGTTTCTTACGTTTTATCGTAGTTGCTTTGTGATTGTTAGTAGTTGTAGTATTGGTAGTAGCAGTACTATTATTATTATTATTATTATTATTACTATTATTACTCAACGTCTTTTGTTTTTTAGACGTTGAATGACTAATAGGTTGGCTATTATTGCTAGCACTCTTGTTATCAGCAATATTATTATCAGTTAGAGGAATAGGAGAATCTTCGAAATTTGAATCATAATCATCTTCAAATACATTACCATTCCTAACTCTCTTTGCGGCAATTGCTTCTCTTCTAGTTTCACTTCTCTGTTGTTGAACAGATTTTGGTTCACTAACTTTCATACAAGGTTCCCACATTGGACCAATTCTAATGATTTCAGGTATTTCCTTTGAAACAACCATATCGAATGATTGTTCAATCCTCCTTGAATGTTTTAGACAATTATCAGATGCGATTGTTGCAACATGCATCTTTTCTTCTAAACATGGCATTAATTCTTTGATGCAATCTTTAATGGCTATCAAAATCTTTGGTCTCTTTGGATGATCCTTCTTCATTTCTAGGAATCTCTTTATATAAGCTTTTAAATATGGTATAGTATGAACACATTTTGCATCAATTTCTCTTAAGAGAGTGAAGTATGACACTATATCATTTGGAAATTCTGCTAATGCATCTGTTAATTCATTTAATCCAACACAGATATCTGTTACTTTAGGAGAAGTTATAAGAGAAGCGTTAGATGTCATTATCGTCTGTTTGAAGAAAGAAAAAGAGAGAGATTAGTCGATATCATCATATGGTAATAGTTTATTTTTTCTTCCACAAGTAAAGGAAACAATGTGGCGCATTATTTGTGGCGGTGTCAAACCGCATCATTATTTGTGTCATTTCTATCCACATTCTGTCACATCACGGCCCAAACTCTTAGATGATAACAACAAGTGGGTTTGGCCGAGTGGTCTAAGGCGTCACGTTTAGGCCGTGATATCGAAAGATGCAAGAGTTCGAACCTCTTAGCCCACACTTTGTTTTTTTTTTTGATTTACAATTTTTCTGTTCAACACTTGAAAAATTATATAATATTTTTACATTAGTATAAATTATAAGATAGCCTTTCGTCTTAATATAACTCCTTGTTAAACATCCCCAATATAATTCAAACACTAACTCTTTTTAACCTATTTTTTTACTCAATTCTTCCCCTTATTAGTAGTACTACTTTTACAATAGATTATCTATGCCCGTCAATAGGGCATTGTTCCATTTAACCTGTCTCGGATCTTCAGGTGGTCCATTGGATGGTAAAACCAGTTCATTTTTAATTAAACCAGCCAATGTTGAATTCAACGAAATTATTAAATCAAAAAATAATTCATGTCTTTTAGCATTTGAAGCCGGGTCAGGCTTAACTTCATTAACAGACATAATTGAGAATCCTTCATATTCATCAAATTATTTATTAAACCTTTATTCAAATAAATGTTCAATTGAAGAATTAATAAATAAAAGAAATTTAAAGATAATATTTAATCCATTTGATAAATTAAAAGCTGGATCTTTTAGTTGTCATCAATTAGCATATTTTATAATCAATTCCATATCATATTATTTAATATCACATACACATTTAGATCATGTTTCTTCATTAGTTTTAAATTCACCGAGCTTAACAAATTCTAAGGTGATAATTGGATTAAAAGAAGTTATTAATGGATTACAAAACCATTTATTCAATGATATAGTTTGGCCCAATATGATTTCAATGGGATTTTTAAAGTTGAGAATTCTTGATAGATATCAAAGAGACTTTCAAATAAATGATTATTTTAAGATAAATATTTATCCATTATCACATGGAACAAACATGAAAGAGGAAATATATATAAGTTCGGCATTTTTAATAAGTGATATTAAAACAAATTATTCAATACTGGTATTTGGTGATGTTGAAAGTGATTTATCAAGTGGATTGAATTTTAATTCCAATATTTGGGATGATATTTCGATTTTAATAAATCAGGGTTTATTAAATTCTATATTGATCGAATGTTCAACTCTTGATAGGCCACCTCCATTGTATGGTCATCTGTCCCCAACTAGCTTATTTGAGGAATTGAAAAACTTAAGAAAGGCATGTATTGATAATTTTGAAAATTCCAAAAATAATTTGAGCTTAGATTCTTCAGATGATTATTATCGAAGGCATGAATATCAGCCATTAAAAGACTTCATTGTAATCATAACACACGTCAAGGAAACTAATGACGATCTTAACCCAAGAAAATTGATATTAGATCGTTTGAATCAATTTAATATTGAGTATAATACTGAAATCAACTTCTCCATGGCTCTACCTGGTTTAACTTATGTTTTATAAATTTTTTTAAATTATCTTAAATAAATTCCCATATATAAATAAATAAATAAACTTATTGTATTATATAAAGAAAGAAAGAAAGAAAATATTTATTATAATTGTGGAATACCATAACCAGAAATATCCTTAGCAAATTCCCATTTCATATCTGCAACTTCAACGTCCTTTTCAATATCAATCGATTTAGTAGAAGTAGTAACAACACAAAGTGTATATTTCTTCCAAGATCTTGCATCTCTATAATAAAGAACTTTCATACAATCTTTAATAACTTTAATTGCATCTTCTTTACTTAATTTTTGAGCATCTTCTTCTGTTTCAACCTTCCTTCTTAATAATGGAATGGCCAAATGAGTACCAAATCCAGTTGCCAAGCAAGGGGAAGAAAAGGAAACACCTAATAGATCAACATATTTTAAAAATGTTTCATTTTTGTCATCTAAACCAGAAACTAAAATGGCATTCCATAATGGATTCATTTTTGATCTTCTATTATACATAACTCTTGTTAAATATTCATGAACGTGGTTAGCTTTCAAGTGATTATCTTTCATATCATAACTATCTTCAACTAATAAATCATCTAATAATCGTTGAATATATTGAAAATCACTAATATCGCCACTTATACCAACAACAACGTCATTACCAACTTTAAAGATACGTTGTAAATCTGTCATTTTCAAAAGTGATCCGTAGGCACCCATTGTATCAGCAGCCATAACAACACCATCATTATATTTGATAGCAATAACAGAGGTACCAGTAATCATTGGTTGTTGAGTGTGCATAGTTGGGAATTCTGAATTGGTACTAGTAGAAACGCTCTTAGAATGCTGTTTCCCCGCATGGGCAATGTCGTACTCGTATGCACCATACACGCGGTCAGATGGTCTCCCCCAGTGATATGGATCGTGATTCATTGCTTATTTTTTTGTTGAAGATGAAGCTACTATTAATCAAAGTGGCAAAATTTCAATTCCTCTCCTCTCCATATAAACCTTTAGTTGTTAAATAACTTAAGAGATCTCTCAAAACAATGAGAAACACTATGGCAAGACTCGCTGCGTACGTCCCATTGATCAAGTTCGTTGGTGGTCCACACAAGGTCCATGCTGCTAAGGCTACTGTTCACGCATGTGCTCCAGAGGGCCTCATGCCAAGTCAAAAGACTACCTTTGTTACCAACATGGTTTTCCAATCAAGAAACAACCTTTCAAAGAGATTCAGATATAGACAACCAGATGAATTGGAAATTGAAAACGTCTTAACCGGTGGTGCCGAAATTGTTTATAAACAAATTCACTAAGTATATTGGTTACTTTTGTTTCTCTTTCTTCCTTTATATACTTTTACTTATTTTATTCCACTTTTCTTTATCTATTTATTTATATATAAACAAACTTAAACAAATTGTAATGCTATGAAATATACTTTAACAGTCTCTTATAAGATAAATTTCTTTTCAATTCATCGTTATTCTTAATTGATTGCATTAGCCTTTCAAAGTTATCCATATAACTTTCAACTTGCTCCATATTCGGAGAAAACTTAATATCAAATTTATTTAACATAATAAACCTATGAATACAGTATAATGCGACCATGAAAACTTCATAGGGTGTACCATCGGTAACTGTAATGACACTTGTTCTGATCTTTGTAATTAACCTATTGTATTTCCAAACATACATCTCAACTAGCCTTTTAAAAGCATAATTTTTCATAATTTCCTTTTCGCCCCTTGGTCTTGTACTTATAACAATTATATTAATACTTGTTTTAAATTTATCTTTTGTATGGAAATTAACTAAAAATATTGAATTGTTTTCAAATAATAATGGGAATATTTCATTGGAATGATCAATTTCTAATAATTCTTCAAGTTCTTCTTCATTGAATTCACGTTTTGTTTTTCTTGTAAATGCAACAAATAAATGCTCCCTGATTAATAATCCCCATTTCCTAAGTTCTCTTTCATCCTTCTTCAACTTTGAATTTGTTTGTTTACTATGTGTCCAATTTTCAATAGTTTCTAATATTATATCAATTTCATTTTTACCTTCCCCAAATGAACTCATTTGAAGTAATTTTGAAAATGAATGCGGTAATCTCTTTTTGAATAATGTTTGAAGATCCCTTTCTTTTTCAGTACCCTTTTTAACAACATCTGCTTCGACTGATGTATTAGAACTTAATTCTATGCTTTGATAATTAATTAAATTTGATTCTTCTTTTTCCTCTTCCTCCTCCTCTTCCTCCTCTTCTTCTTGTTGTCGGTCGTTTAATGATTCCTCTATAACTCCTTTTTGTTGTCTTTGATATTCTAATTCTTCAACAGCAGATTCATCATCTTCTAATTCATCAAGATCAATAGGTTGTTCAACTGATCCATTGAGACTTCTCAATCGCTTTGCTGGTGGGATTTGTTTACTAGAGCTGACTTGATCAATTGATCGACCTTTACTCTTCTTAGAATCCTTCTTAATTTCTTTCTGTGTTTCCTTTTTAATTTCCTTCTTTATCTCTTTCTTAACTTCCTTCTTTATCTCTTTCTTCACCTCCTTTTTAATTTCTTTCTTCACTTCTCTTCTAATTTCCTTCTTTGCTACACTTTTCGACTGTTGAGGCTCATTCGCTGATACATCTTCTAAATCTGACTCCGATTCTAAATCTGAAATTTCATTACTGTTAGTTCCTCTTTTAGTCATAGATTTAGGCATTGTTTTCCTAAAACTGGTATCAGCATTGATGACATAGGGAACTAAATCACTAACATCGAATTGTCTTGGTGTTGTAGACGGATCACAAAATAATTTAATTAATGTATCAGGTCTTAAACAAAAGGTTAATACAATTGTTAACAAATTAATTCCATTATCTTCATTTGTTGGATCCAATAATTCATTACAAAATTTTGGATATTGTAATGCTTCTTTTGTAACCTTTGATTTAAAGTGAGATATGAACTGTTCAAATTCTATACAAGTTTCAACCGGGAATCCCGTCTTTGCGTCCTTTGAACAATTAATTAAAATGATTTTATTATGTGGATTAATACCAACAACTAAATGCCATTGATTTTCCCATTTAAATGGATGAAGCCAAATATCAACCTCGTCTTCATTATTTGATTTAGGTCCAAAATTCTTTAATGATCTAAATACACCAATTGTAATATCCTTCGACTCGGGCTCATACCATCTATTTAATATGATATTAATATTATGATAAATTGTATCAGCAGACCATAAACGTAAATTTGGATCATGCTCAACATTGGTTATATCCATGGACATCCCAGTAATATCATATTTAACTACCTTTGACATTTAAATTACGGTGTTAAATTATATGTATACGTTATACCTATAATGGATGTATGAATAGTTAGTATAATTGTCTTTTTCTAATACTTATTAATTTATGTAAGAAGTTAAAGTTGAGAGATTGGGAATATCTACATTCATTATCTGTACAGAGAAAGGGACGAAAAACAAGAAATCAGCGTTGGAGAAGAAGGGCGACTTGTAGAAATTAACAGTTGATACATAAATGGGATCATTGGTAAGCTCTCTTAGACTATAACAGAATGATACCATTTAAAGGTATTTTAGGGGATACTTACTATTGAATAACTGGGGATGTATATTTTAATCCAAAAGGTTTTTTTAAAACAAAGTGTTTGTTGGAACGAAAGAAACTAAATTTGAGTGTGCACAAGAAACAGCGCCAAGTACCTCCAGTAACTCTCTCTCTTTGTGTGTGTGTTTGTTTTCCCATTCAGTGTGAATTTTTTTCCAATAGAGCCCAGAGAAAATTGAATAAGATTCACATATGTAGCAAATGGGGCTCTGTTTAATAGTAGAGAATTATTTCTGTGAACTTAATATGTTAATGAGATACTAGTAAATGGTGGCATTCTATTGGTACTAACCTTGTATATGTATCTTATGTATTTATTGAATTAATTGGAATAAATGTGTTCCTTGACTTTTATCCCATATTTAATTATTTTCAATTCATCCACTCAATTTAATACCAAAAAAAATATAAAAAAGAAAAGTTTAAGAAGATGCAATGATAATCTGTGTTGATAAGGTGGGCAAAGGAATTTTGCGCTGTTCCAAAAATGTCATTTAGTCCAGTGGTAAGAACCTTTTTATCACTTGTGGAGAGGTGATAGGTTCGAACCTGCGAGATCACAGTAATTTTATATTTTCTCATTCTAACGATTTGTCATTTGAGAAAATTTGCTGTCCCAGGTTTCAACATATCTCACTCTTCTTCTTCTCTCTCTCTACACAGCCAACTGGGGGATTCGTTACGCTTCTACACTCAGAGCCTCTTTTGTCTCCTGCCAATTACCCACATTTTCAATTGGATACTTTCTCAAGAATACGCCACTGAAAAGACGCCTTCCATTTCGTTCCTTTTTACATAATCTTTCACGAGCTTACAGAATAACAATTGAGCCCATATTTCATCATCCCTTTAAATTAAAAATTTGGAAAGGTAATTGACCATAAAAAAAGATTATCTTATACCTTAGTCAATTCAATTATTTATATTAAAGAGTTCAGAAACTACCCTCTTATTCCGTGTATTCCAATCCATTGTACTCTCCTTTTAAATTAAAGACTCACAAAGGCAAAAAAAATTCGATCTAATAATAGAAAGAAAATACAATAAAACTAACACAAAGTCACACTCTCACAATGAATAGTAATTTTAATAAAGGTAATCAAGATGGATTTGAAACAGTTAAGACAACTGGTAAACAACCGAGAACTATACATGTTGCTCATAGGAAATCTCCAAGCGAGCTCACTTCTTTAATGCAAGAACAACTTAATTTACAACGTCAATTAGAATTAGTTCAAGTTCAACAACAACAGATTTTGCAACAACAACATCAATTGAATCAAAAGGTCCAATCTCAAACTTCAGGTTTTATTTATCAAACCCCAAAGGGTCATCATAGAAAGACATCTAGTAATTTTCAGAATGATTCTGAAAACTTTTCTTCTCCAAGGTCTCATAGAAGATCTCAATCTTCAGTTTCTTCTGTTAATGGTGGTCAAGGTTTGGGTCATTCAAGAAGACATTCTTTAGGTTTGGCCGAAGCTAAAAAGGCTGCGGCTGAGGTTCAAGCTCAGAGAAATGGTTATTCTCCTTCAAAACTTTCTTTATCTAGAAGTACGAGGGATGATGAAGAAATTAATAATGATTCTTCATCAGTTTTAATGCCTCCTCCTTCCTTTAGATTCCCTGACGATGATTCTAAATTAGGTCATGCAAGATCAAGATCAAATGCGTCTGATAAGTCTCCTCAAAGAAACTTTCAATTTCCTCCAAAAGATACTAATTCATCTTCTAATACTGAGTTTTTGGTGCCACCTCAACCTTCTTTTGCTGAAAAACGCCAATCTGGTACTTATTCTCATAAATCAACTGGTTCTGATACTAATAACAATTGGAGAAGATCTCCAAGCAATGGCTCTCCAGCATCTTCATCATCTTCAACTGCTGATAATGGATTTGTTCCTAGTCACAGACCAAGAGGTTCTTATGGTGGATCAGTGTCTTCTATTTCTCAATTTAATTCTCAAGGTAGAAAATCTTTATTTGCTCCCTATTTACCTCAAAGTTCTTTACCTGAATTAATTAATGAAGGTAAACTTGTTATTGGTACCTTGCGTGTTAATAAAAAGAATAGATCAGATGCTTATGTTTCAACTGATGGTTTATTAGATGCTGATATCTTTATTTGTGGTTCTAAAGATCGTAACAGAGCTCTTGAAGGTGATGTTGTTGCTGTTGAATTATTAATGGTTGATGACGTTTGGTCTTCAAAGAGAGAAAAAGAAGAAAAGAAGAGAAGAAAGGACTCTAAATTTAACTCTGACGTTAATGATGACGTTCATAATGATGCATCCACTTTATCTTCTTTTGACCTTAAAAAGAGTTCTACTTCTGGTTTGAACAGAAAAGGATCCTTAAAACAAAGACCAACACAAAAGAAAAATGATGACGTTGAAGTTGAAGGTCAATCCTTATTATTAGTTGAAGAAGAAGAAATTAATGATGAAGTTAAACCGTTATATGCAGGTCACATTGTTGCCGTTGTTGATCGTATTCCTGGTCAGTTATTTGCTGGTACGCTTGGATTATTAAGGCCTTCTCAAGTTGCCAAAAAGGATCAAAATGATAATGAAGAAAGGCCAAGACCAAAAATCGTTTGGTTTAAACCAATTGATAAAAAGGTCCCTTTGATTGCTATACCAACGGAACAAGCGCCAAGAGATTTTGTCGAAAATCATGAAAAGTATGCAAATCAAACTTTTATTTCTTCCATTAAAAGATGGCCAATTACATCTTTACATCCGTTTGGTACACTTGTTTCAAGATTAGGCGACCAAGAAGATCCAGCCGTTGAAGTTGAATCTATTTTAAGAGATAATAATTTTATGTGTGATGAATATGATGAAGATAAAGATCAATATATGAATGATTTCCCAACTAGTGAAATGATTATTCAAAATTCTATTGATAAAAGAAGAAATTTAAATGATGAATTTGTTATTGCCTGTACTCAAAACGGTGACATTTCTGATCATTCATTCCATATAAAGGGTCTTGAAAATAATAAAATAGAATTAGGTGTTCATATTTCAGATATCGGTGAATTTGTTATTCGTGATTCTAATTTAGATAAAAGAACCAAGAAGAGATCTCACGGAGTTTTCCTTCCTCAAAAAAGTGTTAATTTATTTCCTGATGTTTTAAATAGAGAAATTTCCTTTAATAAAGGTAAAAATTCTCCTGCTTTATCAATCATTTTTGAAATTGATTTATCAAATTTTGAAATTGAAGATGTTTGGATGGGTGAGACTATTGTTCAACCAAATGATTTAATTACCTACGAACAGATTGACCAAATCCTTAATAACAATAATAATAATAATAATGATAATGAAAACGAAAATGATTCTGCAGTTTCTCGTTATATTGAGACTTTATCACATATTTCATCAAATTTAAAGCAAAAGAGATTATCCAACTCAAAATTAAATTATTTTTCAACTTTACCTTTATTAGATCAATTGGACGATGAACCAGTTAAATTAACTTTAAATCTCTATGATAAAATTCAATCAACTTCAATGATTGATGAAATTTTTCAAAATGCCAATGCCGCTGTTGCTCAGAAGATTCATTCAGCTCTTGGGGATTTAGCTTTGTTAAGAAAATTCTCTTTACCAACTTTAACTAAATTTGAGTATCATGAAAAGAAGATTAAACACTTGGGTGTTAATTTAGATACAACAAATTCCAAAACATTTTTAAATTCAATCTTGAACATTGATGATTCAATTAAAAGAGAAGTTGTTGAAACAATTTTGATGAAATCTATGAGTAAAGGTAAATATATACTTGCTGGTAAGAATGATCAAGATTCATTAAGTCATTATTTATTTAATTTCCCTGTTTACACCCATTTCGTTGCCCCATTAAGACGTTATGCTGATATTATTGTTCATAGGCAATTGAAACATGTTATTAATAAAACCATCAATGAATATGTTGAAGATATTGAATCATTAAAATTAGTTGTTGATTATTGTAATTTTAAGAAGGACTGTTCAAAAATGGCTCAAAATCAAGCAATCCATTTATTATTATGTCAAACAATTAATGACATGAGTTCGAAATCAGGTCAAATTCTCTGTACAGGTATTGTCATTCAAGTGTATGAATCGTCATTTGATGTTTATTTACCTGAATTTGGTATTGAGAAGAGAGTCCATGGTGATCAGTTGCCATTGAATAAAGCAGAATTTGATAAATCTAATAGCAAATTAGAATTATATTGGAAACCAGGAGTTGATTCTGCCACTTATATTCCAAGAGATGAAGCCGAACCATTATCTTATCGTAATTCCATTAAAAATAAACACAGAGTTACAACAAATGAAACATCAAATGAAGAGACGATGATCAGCGATGAATTAACTAACAAATTAAATAAAATGAATTTAAATGGCCCAACAATGTTTAATAATGATAAAGATTTGAATTATTACTTGAATTATTGTTTAACAAGAATTGAGAATAATGATCAATATATTCAAGAAATTAAATTATTAGAAAGGGTTCCTATTTTATTAAGATCTGAAATTGGTATGGCTTTACCTTGTTTAACTGTTAAATCGGTCAATCCTTTTATTAATCATAAACGTTAACAAAACACCATTGAATTTTACTTTACTTTATTTTTTCTTTCCGTTTTCCCTCTTTTATCATTATATCCAACTATTTTGTCATTCACTTATAATATATCCTTTTCCATGTCTTTACTCATGATAACGATCGTTTTAAATTTTATAAACAATGTATTTATTGGTATACTTGACTTTCACATACTATTTCTTATTTATATTTTTTTCATTTTGCCAATACTGACATTGTTTTCTTTTTTTTATTGTTTTATTATTCTTTTTTTATTGATTTTTATTTTATATCATTCTGGTTATTTTTCATAAATAACTGGATTTTGAAAAAACATTTATGTTTGCTTACAAAAAAGATATCTTTAATATAAATATGTTAAAAGAATAAAATTTATAAATGTAAATAACAATGAATTCCCCCTGTTCCTAAATCACTTTCTTAAGGAACTTCTCATTGTGGGAACAGAAGAAATTCTTCTATTTTGTTCTAAAGTTTTAAAACTAATGTTCTTTGGTTGACTGTGTCTAAAATTCATTGAATGAACTCTATCTAATTCAATCCTTTTATCAATTTGAAAATTTTGATTATATTGATCTTCAATGTTGTCATCATTAACCCAATTTTCAGTACTTTTATCAATAAGGTATTTCAATGAATTAAACCAGATATTGTGTCGTTGTCTTGTTGGACAAGTTAATTTAATAATTTTGTCATGCGACTTAATTAATATTGATTTATGATAAATTCCTGGTGGTAACGGATTATTATCATCAATTGATTGAACACTGACAATTGACATTGCTTTAATTTGGGTTTTACCTGGATCAGCTAAAACTGGATTATGATTTGACCAATAAAGTGTTAAGCTATATGGATGAACCCAAAAGTACCTTTCATGCCTGGAATCTGCAATTGATGATAATGGTCCAAGCTTTCTATAGTATTTATAAAGGTATTCTCCAATAATTGTTTGTGCAACTGCCGCAATTATTTCTTGCTTATTGGAAATAACCGTATTAACTGTTCCCAATGATGCTGCATCTATATTCGAAATAGACATAGTACTTGGTGATGTAGGTAAATCATAAACATGATCTTCTGGAATTGTTGGTGGCGGTAATGATTCAACATTGGATTTATTCTTCTTGAAAAATTCATGACTCTTTAATAATTTATTGTAATATGAATTTGGTAGAACAACAACATTATCAACATCGAAGACTCTTGTAACTGTTGTTGCAATAAATTGAGATTCCGGAATACAAAGAAGTCCAAATTCCTTGGCTTTTTCAGAGACATTTTCGGCTGTAACTGGTTGTCTCAATTTCAGTTCATCAGACTCCTCTTCACTCATTAAAATTAACTTCATTTCCATGGCCTTGGAGGCAAGCTCCTTCGATGTAATTGGTCTCTTTTTCAATTGTTTAATATCTTCATCTGACAGTAATTTCATTCCCATCTTATTTGCGTACATTTGTAAATCAACAATGTTTAGGGTTTCCGGTATCTTACTTGATTCTTCAACAGATTTCCTTAATTCATTCAAATCTTCCTTCTTAATGAGTTCATAACCAAGCTCATGTGATTTCCATTGTAAATCACTAAATTCATCTTTGTTTCCAACATTTTTAGCAACTTCATGGTTGGACTTGCTGACTTCAGAAACAGGAATTAACGCTAGACCTAATTCAGCA
Source organism: Saturnispora besseyi (assembly GCA_030571455.1). Lineage (NCBI taxonomy): Eukaryota > Fungi > Ascomycota > Pichiomycetes > Pichiales > Pichiaceae > Saturnispora > Saturnispora besseyi. Next base: position 404,902 of record JAJLXR010000002.1, on the reverse strand, counting down.
GCCCTTGATCTCAATTCAGGTTCAATTACAGCTCTCGAGTTAGTGATGTATGATTCTGCCTCAAAATATTCATCGGCAGTGGCAACATCGTCCTTTGAAACGTTATAACCTAACGAAGTCAACCTGGAAATCATTTCACTTGGTTCACTTGATATTTTAGAATTCAATCTTAATTCGTTTAATTCTTTGACCTTTTCATTGTACTTAAATTCTAATTCCGAAACATCCTTCTTCAAATCAGAAATTTGTTCTTTAATATTAACATTCGACCTAATTGATGAAACGTGAGAATTTGTACTTTGAAGTGGTGCAAGGTTCATCCCCTCAGCTGACTTAATATAAGCTCTGACAGCATCCAATGCACTTTGTTGAGAGTTCAATTCAATATTGGCAAGTTCAATCTCATCATTAATTTTGGCTAATTTCTTATCCAATCTAGTATTCAAAACTGAAGTTGATTGAGTTTCAGAATCGAATGATGCGACTGAAATTCTATTGATTTGCTTACGAATGTCAGTTTTCTTCTTTTCTAATAATCCAAGGCGAGCAGCAATAGAATCCTTCTTTCTCTGAATAGCAGCTTCCTTATCATGTAAAACGTCATGGACTGAAACAGAAGAAGAAGATGAAGAAGCTAAAGAAGCAAAACTAGAGCGTCTTGACTTCATTGTCAATTCATTTAATTCATTCTTTTTAGTTTCCAATTGTGACATTATATCATCTGCTTCCATTGTTGCATTTGCTAAATCTGTTTCACCAACATCGATTTCACCAAATGTATCATCGGCAATCAAAGATTCATACTCATCAATAGGAATACATTTATAACCATTGCTGTCCAAAGTATTCAAAATAACATTCAAGGAAGATTTTGGAATCTTACCAAAGGAATCTTCTGCAGTAATTGTTACGATAGAAGAAGACTTTTGCATTGTATTCGCACTGAGTTCTTTATCACCTAGAACAGGAAGTAATGCAAAACCCCTGTCTAATGCACGCTTTTCTAATTGCACATCCTCCATTTCATCATCACTAGCTTGTGGTTGGCTTCGTAATACATCCATTTCTTCTTGCATAGAGCTCAATTCAGCTTTGAGTTCATCAATAACTTGTTCCTTAAGTTGAATTTCTCCCAAAAGTTTAGACTTAGCCTCAGATTCAGTAAAAACACAGGCCTTAACATTATTCAATTCTTGAGCAGTTTCTTGATACTTTGATCTGAGTCCATCCAGCTGTGTTTTATGTTCATCAAGTTGAAAATTTAATGAACTGTGCTCAGCAATTGGAACAGGGATAAAACCATGGAAGGCAGCCTTGGATTTAACAAATTCAGCAGAAGGCTCATCCACCAGCTTTTGTAATTGTTCAATAACAGCAGTCTTCTCTTGCAGTGAATTTTCGAACGCTTCAATTATTTCTTTTGATTGGCACAATTCAGTAGATAACTTGCTTTTCAAATTAGTCAATTCAAGTTCGAGCTCTTCTGTTCTTCTTAATGAATCAGTCTTGACGATTTCCAAAGAATCAACTTCCTTATTCTTATCATCAAGTTGTGTTTTTAACTTAGAGAATTCAACCGCATGATCTTCAAGTTCTTGATGCTTAACTTCAAGTTCCTCCTTTACATTAATCAAGTTTATTAGTTCAACCTTAGTATCGGCAAGCTCCTTCTTCAATTGATCGTGTTCATCACGGGAAAGTTGAACGAGATTATGATGTTCAGATTTTGACTTGATATATTCAATACTTGGTTCTTCAAGTTCCCTTTGTAGCTTTTCGATAAATGCTGAGTTTTCAGTAAGTTGAACATTGAGTAAATCAATACAATTTTCTGATCTAGAAAGATCTGTAACAAGCCTTTCATTTAGAGACTGCAATTTAGTTTCAAGATCACTGACTCTCTTTAATGAATTTGCCCTTTCTGTGCTCAAATCTTCCACTGCCTTTTGCTTAATAGCATATTGTTCTCTGAGTTCAGATAATTTCGTTTCTAGTTCATCTACTCTCTTAACAGAACCTATGTTAGACATTTCCAAACCTTCAATTTCCTTGTATTTATCTTCAAGGGACAACATATGTTCTTCGATTTCTTTGTGTTTCTCAGCAATGTTAGATTTATAGTCTTCAATTTCTTTGTCCTTTTCAACTATAATGGATTTGACGTTATCCAATTCAAATCTATGCTCTTCCAGCTCCCTATCCTTTTCATCAAGACTTGATTTTTGTGCTTCCAGTTCCTTATGTTTGTCATAGATAGAGGATTTATGTTCTTCAAGTTCCTTGTGTGTGTCATCGAGGGTATTTCTGATAGTTTCCACTGTAGACTTATGTTCTTCAATTTCCTCATGTTTCTTATCAAGAGTAGCCTTAACATTAGCTAATTCAGATTCATAATTTTCAAGTTTATTAATAAGCTTTTGATGATCATCTGATGGTATAGGAATTAAGTCATGAACAGTAGATTTAGATTTGAGATAAGCAAGAGAAGGTTCATCAATTTTCCTTTGTAAGTCACTTATTGCTTCATCCTTTTCTAAAACTGCTACTTTATGAGATTCCTTTAGTTGATTTAATTCTTCAATAAGAGATCTCTTTTCACCTTCTAATTTAATGATAGTTTTATTGCTGGAGTCAATATTAGAAGTCAAAGTTTTATGTTCGAAAATTGGAATTGGAATGAAACCCATAGCTTTAGATCTTGTTTGAATATATTCTTTTGATGGAGTTTCAAGGGTCTTGATATTAGCTTCTAATGTCTCAATAGTTTGTGTCTTTTGACCAATCTCATTTGTCAATAGACTTAACCTTTCAGACATTTTTTGGTAGTCAGTGAGTTCCAAAAGGGTTAACCCATTTCTGGATGCCTTTAATTTGAGATAATCAGTTGAAGGATTTTCATATAAACCCTTAATAGCTTCAATTTCCTTCGTCTTTGATTGAATTTCTTCATCAGAGTTTATCCTCAATTGCTCCATTTGAGTTAATAATTCGTCTCTTTCGATTTTAATATTTTCTAATTTACCAAGCTTTAAATTTAAGTCTTTCAAAGCATGTTCCCTTTGATTAGCCAAGTTGGTAAAAGTCTCCAATTGAGACTTAGCAGCATTGTATTCAATAATTGGAACAGGAATCAACCCATGTAACTCCGATTTATTTTTAAGATAGTCAGCATTTGGTGAATCAATTTGAGATTTAGCATCTTGTAATTCGGTTTGTTTTAAGTTAACCACTTCATTTAATTTAACCTCCTTCTTTTCCAATTCAGAGACTTGGGCTATTAAGTTACCCCGCTCAGTATCCACTTCAGACTTAAGGCTTTCCAATTTAGCATATTCAGCGTTCTTAACCTTCAGGGATTCCTTTAGACAAGCCAATTCATCCAAAGATAGCTCATATTCATTCTTTGGAACAGCAATCAAACCATGCGTACCAGCATTAGACTTGATATAACTAATAGATGGTTCAGATAAGGATTTATTAATATCATTTAACTCTCTTTCTTTAAGTACTAACCTAGAATTAACATCTGATAGTTTAGTTTCTAAAAGTTGAAGGTCATTAATATTTTCTTGTAATTCGGTATTAGCTTTCTTTAAAAATTCTAATTCAGCTTCATTAGTAGTTAATTGGGACTTAACATTTTGTAAATCTTGGATTTGTATAAGTTTAAGTTCCAGATCTTTCTTCATAGATTCGTGTTCTTTATCAGAAATTGCAATTAAGCCTAATAATGTAGATTTTTCCCTAATATATTGTTCATCAGGTAAATCTAAGGATCTTTCAAGTTCTTGTAATCTTTTAGATTTTAGTTCAAGATCCTTTTTAGTATTTTCTAATTCGATTTCAACTTTTTCTAATTCATCAACCTTTTTGACTAAAATATTATGTTCAAGTTGTAATTGCAAGTATTCCTTATGCTTAACATCCAAGTCTCTCTTAGCAATCTTTAAATCAGCTAATTCAGATTCAACTTCAGCTAATTTATCAACCTTTGATGAAATTTCAGTAGATTCCCTTTCGAGTTTTTCTATTGCAGCAGTTCTTAAAGCCAATTCGTCATTAACAATAGACAACTTCTTAGTTATTTCTAATGATTTATCCTTGACTTCAGTCAACTCAGCTTGAACAGCATCATATAATTCCATGGAAATGGACTTAGCACCTTGTAGTTCCAAATCTTCCTTAATTCTACGTAGAGAAACAATTTCATTTTCCTTCCTTTCTAACTCAGAATTCTTTTCGTTAAGTTGAGTATTCAAGGATTCATATTGAAGAACAGGAACTGAAATTAATCCATGAATAGAAGATTTCGATTCAATATATTCCCTTTCTGGATTTTCAAATTTATTCATTAAATCATCATATTCAACTTGCTTGGATTTCAATTTATTTTCAACTTGAACCAAAGTAATCTCCTTTTCCTTTAATTCATTCAATCTAATATCTAGTCGATCCTTTTCCACTATCAACGACTGAAGTTTGGAGTGTTTGTATTCCAAATCATTTGAAATCTCATTTAGTTTATCAGTATTTGATTTAAGTTCTGATTTCAAACTTTCATGTTCTTCGATTGGAACTGGGATTAATCCATGGGAAACAGCCTTTTCTTTAATGTAATTAACATCAGGCGATTTAAAAGATTTTCTCAACTGGGTTAATTCGGTTTGAATAGACTCCTGTTCACCAGTTGGGATAACCAAGAGTTTATGTAAAGAAGCCTTTTCCGTAATATAATCAACGGTTGGTTTATCGATGCTCTTCTTAAGAGACTCTGCTTCATTTGACTTTTCAGTTAATTTACTCTTCAAAGCGTTATGTTCTTCATTTGGTAACATAATATGATCTTTTTTGGCAGAATGAAATTTGATGTATTCAATAGTAGGATTTTCAAAGTTTTGTTTCAAATTGTTCAATTCATTTTGATGAGTTTTAATCTCCTTCTTTAAAGAATCATGGTCCTCTATTGGAATACAAATCAAACCATGATCAACGGCCTTGGATTTAACGTAGTCAATAGTAGGTTTCTCAATTTCAGACTGTAATTGATCTAAACGTTGAGACACCTTTTCAAATTTAGATTCAATAGAAGCAATGTGTTGATCCTTTTCAATATGGTCAGAGTGTAATTTATCATTGTTATCTTTCAATTCAACTATTTGATCATTCAAAATAATAATTTGATTTTCATTATCATCAAGTTCCTTTTTCATAGATTCATGCTTAACCTTAGAGACAGCCAAGAGGTCATGTAAAGAAGATTTTTGCTGAATATACTCTGCACTAGGATTTTGTAATTGATTTTGTAATTCATCAAATTCTATCTTTTTGAATTCTAAGGTTTTACTAACTTCAACTAATTTCAATTGATCAATTTCAAGCTCAGAAACCTTTTTATCAGTAAATTCCTTTTGTTTTTGTAATTCAGCTATCTTTGAAGCTTGAGATTCTAAATCAGCCTTTATCGTTTTTAGATTTGCCAATTCAAGTTCCATACTAACAATCAATTCACGTTTGGCAAAAAGCTCAGCGTCAATGTTGGTCTTATATTCATTCAACTCTTCAATTTGAGATTGTTTGCTGGCAAGTTGTTGTTTCAGGGAGTCATTTTCTTGTATTGGAACAGCTATGAATCCATGGATAGTTGCCTTTGATTTAAAATATTCAATATCAGGGGTTTCCAGTTGAGCCTTTAATGAAGCTAACTCAATGTGTTTTTCATCAAGTAATTTAACAGCATTTGCTAATTGAGATTCAATATCAGTTAATTGAACAGTCAGTTGTGATTTGGCTGTAATACTTGACTCAAGATGTGATTGAGTCTCCTTTAATTCAGATCTTATCTTTTCTAATTCAACGAGTTGTTGTTCCTTAGCAATGATATCAAGTTCAACAGACTTCAACTTATCACCTAAAGCAATATGCTTTTGCTCAAGTAAACTATGTTTTTCCTCAGTTGTTCTAAGATTGTCACCTAATTCAATATGCTTTTGCTCAAGTAAACTATGTTTTTCTTCAAGAGAGTGGTACTGGGATTGCAAAATAACATGCTCTTCTCTTAATGTATTGTGATCGTCACTTGGAACCGCGACAAGATCATGAATAGCAGCCTTAGATTTAATGTATTCAATATCAGGAGTCTCCAATTGACTCTTAAGAGTATTCAACTCAGAGTGTCTTTCATTAAGGGATAACTGAGTTTTATCAAATTGTTCCTTCAAGGAGTCCAATTCCTTATGCTTCTCATCAAGTGATGTATTAACCTTAACCAATTGGGATTCAATATTTGTGATCTGGTTAACCAATTGAGATTTAGCCGTATTAGTAACTTCCAAACGTAATTGAGTCTCCTTTAATTCAGCTTCAACTTTTTCAAATTCAACAAGTTGTTGAATTTTAGCAGCAACATCATCTTCCATAAGCTTGAACTTTTGGTTCAATTCAGAATGATTTTGTTCCAGTGAAATATTCTTTTCTTCAGTTGATTTCAATTTATCACTTAAATCAGAATGGTTATTTTCAAGAGATTTGTGCCTTTCTTCAAGAGAGTTGAGTTTAGATTTCAAAGATTCATGTTCTTCAGTTAATGTATTATAGTGACTAACTGGAACAGCAATGAGATCATGAATAACGGACTTGGATTTAATATAATCAACATCAGGAGTTTCTAATTGATTATTCAATTGATCCAGTTGATCCTGCTTTTCAATTAGTGATTTATTAACAGCATCTAAAGTTTGTTCAACTTCATAAATCTTTGCAGTTAAATTAGTGTTCAAAGATTGACTAGTTGATAACTTAGATTGAGTTTCAGTTAATTGATTTTTAATATTTTGTAATTTATCAATTTGTAATTTCAAATCGTTATTTTCATTTTTCAAAATCTCATAATCAGTTAATGATAAAGTCATAAAATTATGATTACTGGATTTCTCCTTGATATATTCAATAGTTGGGGTATCTAATTGAGTCTTAAGTTGACCTAATTCCCTTATTTGGGACTGTAATTGAAGTTTCAATTCAATAATTTGTTGTTGTTTTTCCTCGACATTTGATTCTGAATCTTTTAATTTATTCATGGTTAAATCAAGATTTTGTTGAATAATATCGATTTCGATTTGATGTTTATCGACAGCCTCACTGAGTGATTTCTGAGATTCATTTAATTGAGATTTCAATGATGTTTCAGCAGCGAAAATAATTGGGATATTTTCCTTAGAAGTGGAAACTTCCTTCAAGGATTGACTAGAAACTAAAGATTTCAAGTGTTCGATTTCGATATCCTTTTCAGCAATTGTTTCCTTAAGCTTGTTCATTTCATCATTAGTGAAAAGTCTAAAGTTTTTGCAATTAGCATACTTTGACGAAATGATTTGATTCGAAGGACCACCCAATTGAGAAGTTGGAATATTAGTCAATAAGTCCATATAATCAGATTCATCAAGTGAGATAGCTTGAAAGGAATGGTAATCATTAACAATATCATTTAAGTTAATTAAAGTATTTTCATTATTTGGAACAACTAAAATATACCTTTGAGAATCCTTTGATAACGCAACTACATTATTCTTATTTGGACTACTACTAACAAGGTCATTAAAATTGAATTCATTGTTGTGATCATTAATAAGATCATCACCTGAATCCGAATCCGAATTTGAATCAGATCCATTGTGTGTCAATTGTGGAATATCATTAAACGCTGTTGCTTTTGCAAAGGAATCATCTTGGTAGTTATCCCAAGAGTCAATATCAGCATCGTTTACAGCTTCCTTTAGAAGTTTATCATTGATATTATTTGAAACAAGAATATTTTGTAAGGACTTTGAAGGAGATTTCTTTGATTTTGGAGAAGAATTTTTAAATCTTAAATTTTGAGTTCTTAACTTCTTAATAATCGAATAAGCATGAGATAAATTTCTTTGAAGAGTTTCATTATCCAAAAATTTAATTTCATTCAATTGAGGTAAAGATTGTGGATTTTGAACAATAGAATCATCAAAGGTAGCCATTGAATTATCAATATCTTGATCTAGTTGAAGTTCTCTGTTAACTTCAAGTAATTCATCTCTTTCGTTTTTAATCAATTCAAAATCATTTCTTAAAGTGATGAAATTTTGATGGAGTAAATCGTTTTCATCATTCAAATTTTCATTTGATTCCTTTAATTCATTCAATTCTAAATTTAATGAAATCAGCTTAGAATTATGAGAATCTTGTAATTGACTTTTTTCTAATCTTAACGATTCTAAGGAAGATTTCAAATTATCTTTTGAAATTTCAGATTCTGAATTCTTTGATTTAAAAGATTGATATTCAATTTTTGTCTTTTCGAGAGTCTTTTGTAATTGTTGAATTTTAATTTCTAACTCCCAATTTTTATCATTTAATTCTTCTTCTTTAGCATTTGATTTTTCAAAAACTGTATTTAAATTTGACAATTGCTTTTTCAAATTTGAATTATCCAATTCAACTTTTTGCAATAATGATTTATATTGTTTATTTTCGTATGCCAATCTTCTCGATTCCACCAAAAGACCATCGGAAAGATCACCCAAGAAATCTACAGTTTTACTACTAGTATTTTTGATTTGACCAATAGCACCTTGTTGTTTCGAGTTTAATAAAGTTGGTGGTAAATGAATTTGAGGTTCTTCATTTTTACTTCTTGAACCTTTAACAGCAGAAGGTGCAAATTTTCTTTGAAGTTCACCCAATTGGAGTTTCAAGTCCGAAGAGGAGGATGTTGGGATGGGCCTTTGTGACATTCCTTATTTTGTGCTGTCAAATGTTGAGCACCTTTTCCCTTCTTTTTGCTTAGAATAAACAAGAGATGAGGAACTGGTTGAGTTGAAAATTTCGCGTTTGTGTAAAACATAAATAAGAAGAAGAGAAGAAACATTTCATTGTTTTACAACCAAATAGTGGTATATATTTGACCAATAGATTCTAGATACACTTGAAATAACACTATAACACTCTCAATTAGTTTAAAATGGTATGTTTTGGTAATATGGGAAAATATGTTTTCAACTGGAGAACTAAATACCTTAGAAATGAAAACTATATATCAGCTCTTGTTCTTTTCTTCGAACTATTACTAACATCATTTATAAGACAGTTAAAATTAAAGAGATTACAAAAGGAAAGAAATTCTAATAACAATATCAATTCTAATTCCAACACTAACTCAATTCCACCATCTTTATTAAGAATTAAAAGAGATTTACAAGAATATCAAGCAATACCAAATGTATCATTTGAATATCGAGAAGAAACGCCAATGTTGATTAAATTAACAATAACACCACAGGAAGGTTATTATAATAGAGGTACATTTAAATTTGATTGTAAAATCCCAGAAGATTATCCTAATTCACCACCAGATTTTAGATGTTTAAATAGAATTTATCATCCAAATATTGATCTAGAAGGGCATGTTTGTTTAAATATATTAAGATCCGATTGGAAGCCAACTTTGACATTACAATTAGTATTTGCCGGTATTTTGCACTTGTTTCTTCAACCAAATCCAAATGATCCTTTAAATAAGGATGCTGCTAATAATTTAGCTAAATATCCAGAAGATTTCCAAAGGTTGGTTTATAATAGTATGTCAGGAGGTACGATCAGTGGTGAATCGTTTGATAGAGTTTTTTAATTAATAGTATGTATATTTTTTTAATATAATAAAAATAAAACCAAGTAAAAAGTTATATAAAATAATAGTAAAAGTGAAGCAAAAGTAAAGTAATAGAAAGAGAAGATGAATAATAAATAAATAAAAATAAATGGATGATAGAAACTAGCTATCAACCAGTATATGAATTAGTTAACAGAAGAAGAAAATATATAGGGATGTATAGTGAGATATGTTGGAAAAACGATGAACATTTAATGATCCTTATGACCACGAACAGAGACATCACCATCTGATGCAACACTTGGAACAAATTCATTATGATCTTCAATATCATGATGTGAGTCATAAAGATTAGTAGTGTTATTAACAAATGACATTTCTGAAGATTCAACAATTCCAGAAGAAGCAGAAACCATATTTGGATCTTGATTGTAGAGTCTATAAGTATAAGAAGTTGAAGAAAGATAAGCTCTAGAAGGTTTGAAATGTCTAGCAGCAATAGTTTTAAGAGAAGAAATAGTAATTGGAGTCATTGTTTATATTATGTTATTTATAATGAGGATTTGAGTCATCATAGCTGTCAAAAGAATAAGAGATGATGGCTTCCTTTTATATTCTTGGTATTATGATAGGGGAAGGGACCACATGGAGTCAAAATGACTCTGAGATAGTGTTCGGCGGAACGGTTTCCACCGTGGGACGCTCGCGGGATACGGGCCCAATCGCCGGGACTCAAAACACGCTCAGCAAGTGCTCAGCATCTCCGTAACGCCGTGATGGTATACGATCCGTGCACCACGACATAATAACAATGTTGTATATTACATAAGCATCTCTTTTCCTTACATTTATATCCTTTCCCCTTCTCCATTCGCTATTATTATATGATATATTATATTACTAATTCTTATCTTGAAATCTATTCATCATTCATTTACTAGTCCTCTCCCCTCTTTAATGTCACAAACAATAAATATAGATGTGGATGACCCATTAGCTGACTTTGACATCACTCATAATGGCAAAAATACTGTAGAGAACAATGATATATTTGAAGATTCACTTAATTTAGAGCAATTCTATTATGATCAAGGTTATCAAGAAGGAATTAATAAACCAGACTTAGATGCTCAACATGACGGAAAACTATTAGGTATTCAAACAGGATTTCAAAAATTTCTTTTTTTAGGTGTTCTCTTGGAATTAATTAATCATTTATTAATAATATGTCAAAATTTTATTGATAATAATGAAACGTGTGATGAAAAGGGAAAACCAAGGAATTATATTAAAATTAAAACTTCATTACAAAATGTATTAGATAATTTAAATTTGGTGTTTTTCAAAGATGGTGTTCTAAATGTTAATAATGATCCAGATTGTGTTGATTTATACGAAAGAACATTGAAAAGTGCAAGAGGTAAAATAACCACTTTATCAACCCAATTAAATAGTTTAAAGCTTTTCAATGATTTAGACAAAGCCTCCCAAATAGCTATTGGTAAAACTCCTGATAACCCTATAACTGGTGATGACATGGATTTATGGTAAAAATAGAGAGATCCTATCCTTTTTTATCCCTTTAATTTAAATTCTTTTCTTAATCTCTTTATAAACTTTTATAAATTTCTTCTAATGGCGTAAAAAACTCTGTATTTATTATTATTACTATTCTTGCAAATGATTTTCGATGTTAAAGTTAACATCCCTAGAAAACTTCTCAACTATATTCCAATGAACGTTACATTTCCATTTACTTTGTCCTCCAATTGTATCACCCATAGGCAATTTAATAATGATTCTCAATGCAGATAATGATGCTAATTCGTTCATCAATCCAACATCATTTACCAAATCTTCTTCGTTACCCTCATTTTCTTGCCAAATTGATCTCAAAATTGCAAGTAATCTCTCTATTTTAAATGGCTGCGCAACTGCCATCTCCCTTCTAAAGACACCTTCTGATTTACTTAACTTTGCCCTCTTTAAATTTCTTCTCTTCTTAATCATAGAGGTACTCCCATTACCATATTTTGTAAAAAAAACTGTATCATATTTTGCATCATTATAGGATGCTAAAAATGAGGCTATGATTAAGTATTTAATTTTCTTTGATAAGTCAAAATCAGAGTCGTTAGTTTGATCTAGGTTATCAAGTAATTTGGTTAATAATGGATCTTGATCATATTTATCATCAACTAACTGCTTATGGGTACTCTTGAAATCTCTAAATAAAACTGTTTCTTCACTCAACATATCCTTATTCTTCAAAAATGTAGTTAATATATCATTACTACCAGGGAAATAACCTCCATTCCTAACAATTGGATCGAGAAATACTGGCCAAAGTCTTTTCAATATTGGTTCAATGATTTCGATACTGCTCCCAAAATACTCTTTATAAGTATCCATCATCAATCCAACAAATTGCTTAAATATTTGTATCCTCTTTTCATTTGTTACTGAGTTATTCATGATACCTGTCAATAATTCCATTGGCCATGCTGAATCGATTAATAAATTTGTTAATATATTTTTCAATTCTTCGATTGAATATGGTTCAAATTTAATAATTGGTATTGAGCTTGTTTGCAAATTCAATACATCACTCGTTGTACAAATCATAACGAAAGTTAATCCATTTGTTTCTTCAAATTGTTCATGTAATTTGCTTAAACAAAAACTTAAATTCGAAATATCTTCTAATTGTGGCAACGTATCAATTCTATTTAATATAAATACAAATGGATTTTTCCTTTTATCCTTTGATACACTCATCATTAATTGTTTAATACATCCTCCAAAACTTTGAATACCTTCACAAGTTGAAACATCCCTTTCAATTTGTGTATATTTCATTTTAAAATGTAAAATCAATTCCTTTAAAATCCTTCTTAATACATCCCTAGTTGAAAAACAATACTGACAATCTATTTCAACATATGGAATATCATATTTCTCTTTTAAATAGCTTAAGTAATGCGTTATAGTATACGTCTTGCCACTTGATTTAGCACCTTCTAAAATCAACGTGGGCCTCATTAAATTCATTTCTGGTTGGAGAAAGCAACTAAACAGCTGCAACTCCCTACTCTTACTAGGAAGTTCACTCTGCATCATGTTGATTTCTTCACTTCTTAACATGTTTGATATATAGAAGTTGATCTTTCTCAATCTACTAAACAGAAAAATTTATTTTTATTTCTATCTTTTACTCAGCATTATTATAAAAACCCATTGAAATAGCAAACCTAGTAGTAATATACCTTTATATAGATAAATGGAAAGCGGAGCCTTTTTTTAAAAACATATTTAATTTCAATAGTTGGATGCAACAGCACTATTAGAACGCGAGTTTTTTGCCTCTTCTTCTGTGTGTCCAACAACATTCAATCCGTTGCATCTACTCAACATCTCTGATCTATACCTTTCGTAATAAACATTATGCGTATTCTCCTTTAAATCTTGAAGACAGGCACCCAAAAGACACGTTCTAAGAATAAGGAAGTCAGAATGGTTTGGATCGTCAACTTTAATATTTCCATGTGGAACACTTCTAACTTTATATTCAATTTGATCGATGATTCTTCTTTCAGTACCTGCAACCATTGCAAATGGAACCATCTTCATAATAGATTCACTCTCTTCTTCATCAACGTCATCAAAACATGTAGAGAAATCGTAAATTTCAATACCGTTCAATTTAATGTCGTTCATAATTAACTCTCTATTTAAATCTCTTTCTGCATCTGTAAGAAAATCTGCTTTGGCCATAATTGGAATAATGTTACATTTACTTGACAATTCCTTCAAGAAAATAATATCCAATTCTCTTAAACCTCTAGATGTTGGTCTAATGAAATATAAAACTGCATGAATACGTGTATCCTTAAACTTTGGATTTCTATTAATTCTACATTCTTCATTAAGGACATTTTCAAATTGTTCTTCAATAAACTTGGTGATTTTAGCTGTAGAAGCATCATTGTTTATATAATCTCCAAACCCTGGACACATAGTAATATCAAGTGAAATCTGTGTGCCACCTTCATAAAGTGTTGCATGATGTTCTTCAATAATCAATTCTGCTGGTGATGATCTATTTGTTGGAACTAAATCCTCATCACAAAGTGTATTGATGAAAGTTGCTTTACCGGTACCACATTCACCTAATACTAAAATAGACAATTGCAATCCTCTCTTAAGAAACTTTCTTTGTCTGATTTCCTCTGTTGTCAGCTATTTCACGTTAATAAGGTTAGTATATTAGTACTCATCCTTTTAGTATTAGTTTATAAATTGTATAAAACTTAATTCATTAATATAGGTACATACAATTTTGTTAGCCTGTGCTGCTGGCCTATGAACCGACGTCATTGATACTTAATGAAAAGTTTTATAAAAGAGGGATAAAACGAAAGAAGAAGTTGAATTAAGTGTTCAATTTTATTAAAGAGGGCAACACTTTCCCTCCGCTTAAGATGTTGAGAATCCAATTTCAATTGGACATCATCCCTATAATATCATTTTGATCCAATGGAGGTAGTAATTGTAGTATCTGTAATTGTCGATCACCCTTATTTGCAATGGAACCTAACTTAATAATGGTACTCAAACATTGTATTAATTCCTCTTGATCAACTTTTAATTTCAATTTGATGATATCTTGTTTGATCCTTATTTGTGATTTCTTACTGGAATATAATAATCCAATACCACATACAACCTCCACAGGAAATAATAAAAGCAATGGTAATCTAACTAGGAGTTCTAAATAGTTGATACTATTGGAACATAAGATCTTTGCTTGTTTATCCCATTCTGGATCATTGTTCAATGGCTGTAAGCCTGGTTCTAACTGTACATCCAATACTTCAGATGTAAGTACGTATGGATTCGTTAGTGAAACATCAAATTGAAATGTTTGTAACATGGTTTCTTCTAATTTAACAATTAGATCCTTCCATTGCCAGTAAATTTTAGATTCTTCATCAATGACTTCCCTATTCCCCGTAGCTATTCTAGCACATACTTTTATAACATCACTTAACTTTCTTCTACATTCGTCTGTTTTACATGCAATGAAAATACAAGTTGCTCCAACTTCATAATAATGATATGACAAAATGTTATGTTTCATGTAAAACCGATGAAAATATGTTGAAGCAGTTATAGCAACAGACCTAGATAATTTCAAATATCTACAGCTGTTAAATATGAAATAAACACCTTTGATTCTCTTTAGAATTTCATCTGTAAATGGAACTCTTTTCTTTGGATTTGGATCGTTTCTAGAAGGTGAATTTCGGTCAAGTTCTTCCAATGTATACATCCATGACTCCATTGGAATATCAATCAAGCCATCCCAATACTGATTAAAGTTAATATTAGCGGTAGGTGTCATTTTTGAATACTTGTTAGAGGAACAGTTTAGTTTTACAAGCTTCATATTATAATAATATTGGAAAATTTTCAGTTTACGTAATCTAAATGGTTTTACATATATGAAGACGACTTTTTGCAATATTAAAACAGAGGGGGATTTATAAAGAGTAGATAATCAGTTGGTGAGCTCATCCATTTTACGAGTGACGTAGTCAAGAATGAAACTTTGTTCAACGAGATCATCAAAACGTGAAAAGTGACGTTCACTATATGGAACAATACCATCAATATAAGTCATCGCACCTTTAATTTGGCATAATTTATCCAAATCACATTCATTGAGTATAACACGAATCAGCTTTTGTGCAACTTCAAAGAGTTTGACGTTCGTATTCCAATCTCTAATTCTTTTCAACAACAAAAGAATCTTTTCATCCTCTAATTGTCCGATTTTTCTTTCTAATTCGAATGAACCAATAATAGATTCTGGATCATCATTCTGAGCAATACATTCCTTAATAACGTTGTACAATCTCATTGGATGATCGAGATCTAATGCAAGAAGGAATGCCTTAACCCAGTTACCGTTTCTAATACAGTTTTGTAAATCTTGTTCCTTTTCAACAAGAATCTTTTTAGCAGCATCTGCCTGAGCTTTTGTTTCATCAGTGTTATCTTGCCAGATAGTGATAGCACCATCTGCATCGGCGGTAATGAATTCTTTGCCATCATCTTTGACACCAAGAGCCCAAATTCTATTGTCATGATTATCTAAAGTATTGACACATTCTCCAGAACTAACTTCCCAAATTTTAATTAAACCATCAGCAGCAGCACCAACAATATATTGATTTTTTGTTAAAAATGTACATCTTTGAACAGAGTTAGACATACCTTCATAACTTCTAACACAACTTTGATCTTCTAAATTCCAAACTCTAACTGTACGATCACCAGAGGCTGTAACGATTAATCTATCGTAAGCACAGAATTTAATATCATAAACACCTCTCTTATGACCTTCTAAGACACCAAGGGCTTCACCAGCTTGTAAATCCCAAATCTTTGAAGTCTTATCATGAGATGCAGTAGCAAGGAAATCATTATTTGGTGAGACATCAATGGCATGAATGAATTTATCATGAGCTCTTCTTGTGTAATCAGAGGACTTAACAATATGAATTTCGTTACTAATATGTGGTTTTGGGACAGTCCATTTCTTGATTGTTAAGTCTTCGGAACCAGTAATTAAGAACTTTGGATATCCATCAGTTGGAGTTCTTGGTAGTGCAACCGAGGTAACTGAACCAACGTGACCTTCAAAGATAGCATAACATTCGAATTTAGATTCTCTTTCATCCCATCTCCAAAGTCTAGCAGTTTTATCCTTTGATGCGGTTGCAAGCCATAAACCATCAATTGTTGCATCTAACATATTTAATAAATCTGTGTGAGCTTCATAAATTTGCATATCCAACGGAGCATTATAGATATCAACAACTCTTAAAGCAGGAGAGTTAGTTGCAAGTGCTAATAAGTTCTTTTCTGGACCAACATATCTAATATCTGCAATTGTACCATGGTTACCAGCCATTTTTCTCGACATTGGGATTATATGATTTGTTTCGCCTAAATCACATTGTAAATCCAAATTTATAATAGTTTGATCGGATAAAACTATGACCAATTCATCATCTTCAAGTTGTATAACATCGGTAATTGATAATTCTTCGCTTGTTTCCATTGGAGCTTTAGTTTGTGCAAATAGCTGTTCACCTTCAATATCCCATAATTTTAAAACACAACCTTCACCAGCAGTGAATAAATATTCTTTACCTTCAAATTCAATAAAACCAGCTGATTCCATTGATAAACTCAAAGGAATTGATTTAACTTCTTTGAATTTCATATTAGGATTAAATAGCATAACTAAATTATCTCTACCAGCTGTAACGAACAATGAACCAGATTTGTTAAAATTGACACCTCTAACAGTTGCAGCATGTTCCTTACTAGTGAAAATGGCCTTTCTCTTAACTAAATCCCAAACTTTAACCATACCCATAATATCACCAGAAGCTAATTTCCAATTCTTTGAATTAAAATCACCATAAAAATTTAAAGCTGATAAAGTTGAACCATGACCTTTTAAATTATGAGTGATAAATAATTTTTCAACATCCCAAACCATGACACTACCATCAGTTAGACCAAATGCAAAAAGAGAAGAAGTTTTATCAACAGCTGATATAAATGAAGCTGCTGACAATTTAAAAGATTTAATAAATTCACCCTTTTCTAAATCAAACACTTTTAGTTGATGTGCAGTTGAATCTCTTGAAGTAGCAATGGCTAACTTTAGTCCATCTGGAGTTATTCTTAAAGTTGTAATATCACTACCATCACCTTGAATAGAATGTATTATTTGATTCGAAAATCTATCAATTATGATAACATCTTGTGCAACTGCAGTTGCTTGCAGTCTTCCATCACCAGAAATGGTAGCATTTGATGAACTTGCATAAAAAGGCTCTATGTTGATGTTCTTATAAGTTCTCTCGTTAGAAACTTCCATCCTTTAACCCTGTTTTTAGTCCTTTTATTAAACAAAAAGAGGTGAAAAATTTCAAAAAATTTCAAAAATTTTTTTTCTTAATAGAGATCTGGCTCATGTGCTCATGAGAGAGAGTTTTTAAGACAGAAAAGAAGTGAAAATGGAAGTTTTGAAGAAGTAAACGGAGTCAATATCTTCTTATCTTGCTCAAAAACATATCAACTATAAATTTTAGTTCTGAAAACCCCGTACAAGTCCCCTATCAGTCAACATAGAGAAATAGCCACGCATATCAGCACTTCATCTGTGCTTAAACGTAGTACTACTTGCTACAATAATTGGAAAATGCCAATAGCTAATGTTCAATAATATGAATAAACGTTTAAAAAATATTTAGTAAATACTGTGGGCTAACAACTTTAGTCCACAATGTGGACATGATACTGAAACTGGTCACCCTATTAGCAAAAAAATAAATAGCAAGAGAAAGTCCCAAATTCTAATCTAAAATAACCATTAGAAAGGCTCAACAAAGAAATACACACATTTGTCATATAAATGTACTATTTATACCGCATCAAGTTGTTTTATTACCACTTAATAGGCAAATAATCTGTATCAGTCACGTGACGTTTGGTGTATAAAATTTTTCACACATTTTTTTTTCTTTGAGAAGGAAAAATTTCCATATTTTTTTTTTCCAGTTGAAAGAAAGACGAAGAAAGAGAAAGGATAGAAATAAGGATGGTTGCACCAGTGTTACACGTGAAGACCTTCAACAATGGCAGATTCAGCACCTCCAAGGTGAACATTGACTCCAGTGCTCTTTTGGAGCTCATCGAGGCCATCTACTCTGACAACGCCTCTAATAGTAAGGTGATTGGTACCCTTCTTGGTTCTCGTTCTGATGATGGTTCCGAAGTTAGCGTCAAGACATCATATATTGTTCCATTAAAGGAAGAAAACGGCGATTTAACATTCCAGGATGCCTACCATCGTTCAACTTTACATTTATATAAGAAATCTAATCCTGATTTAAACGTTGTTGGTTGGTTTTCAACAGATGCCAATATTGATACTTATACAGGTTTAGTTCATGATATTTACAACAAAGCTGCTTCATCTAATGCAATTTTATTAACTATTCAACATAGAGATTCTGAAGGCACTATTATTTCACCAAAGATCAATACTTTTACATCTTCAGCAGTTGGATTACCATCAACCTCAAACTTAGTCCATTCTCTCGGCATTGATAAGTCTGGTGCTCATGTCTTTACACCAATTCCAAATGAGATAATTGCCACTAAAGGTGAACTAGCAGCTCTTAAATTTATTTCCAACGCTTCAAAGGAACCATCAAATACTTTAACTGTTTCAAATGAAGAAGAATTAAAACAATTACAGAGTTCCATTCAAAAGTCAATTAATATGGTTAAAATATTAAAGGAATATGTTTCTCGTGTTTCCAATGGTGAAATCAAGGGTGATTCCCAAATTGCAAACCTCCTTACATCTACACTTAAATATCAACTTTCTGAATCTCAAGTTTCTAAGTTAAAGAATGCATTTGAAACTGATGCAAATGATTCTCTTGTTCTGGAATACTTAGCTTCTTGTCTCAAACAACAATTGGAACTTTCTGCTAAGCTTACCAACTTTGTTCTTCCAGAGGAAGCTCTCAACGTCTAGTCTAGTGTCCCTCTATTATATATATAATGTCCTTTTAAAACATTTTTTTTTTCACTTAAACTTAAATTTTAGCACGATTAGAGGTGCTTACATAATCTTACTTACACAGCCTGGAGAAATATTTTTTTTTTAAAAGGAGTTTGAAAAAAATTTTTAATAAAGCATTAAAAACACTTTTATTTTGATAAAAGACGTAAATAGGACTCATTGCAAGGACAATGAAGGGCTCAAAGTCACCTAAGAAGTCTGCTTCAAAATCAATTGGGACAATAGGGCGAAAATCAACATCAAAAAGGGTAGCTAAGAAGGGACCCATACCTAGATCGGATAATTTTAATAAAAGAGAATCACCACAATCAAGTGATGAAGAAAGTGATGAAGAAAATAGTGACTCGAGTATAGAGAAATATAGTTCTATTCAAAGGCCAAGTTATTTGAATTCAGATTCGTCGGATTCATCAGACTCTTCCTCAGATTCTTCAAATGATGACGATCTTTATCTTAGTAAACTTGATAATATAAATGATCTTCCTAGTAGTAAAAAGCCTAATAGAAGACAAAGCGTTAACAGGAAGGATAGCATGGCAGTGTTCTCATCGGATGATGATGATAATTATTCTTCTTCATCAGAAGAAGAAGATGTTGATTATGTTCAATTAACGAAGCAAAGAAGAATGAAAGCAATGAAAGCTGTTAAGGGGCTGCAAAAGAAAGATGACAATAAGGTCGAAGCGGAATCTGCTGAAGAAGGTGAAGTATTTGAAAATACTGATTCTGAATTAGATGATGATTTAGTTGATGCTGTTATTGAAAAGGAGGAAAAGAAATTAGAAGATCTTGATAGTAAAAATGATCTTTCAAGCCAAATAGTTGACTACGACGACGATTTAGATGGATTAGACTTTGATTTTGATTTCAATGATGGTGATGATGAAGATGAGGGAGATTCAATTTTTAATAAATCACAATCACAAACTCCAAAGGCTGTTGAAGAAGATGTTGGCGAAATCGTTGATGATATAAGCATTCGTCGTAATAGCACATCTAATAACGAGATACATGTTGAAATGAAAGTTCCCAAATTTGAAGATAAAGACATTAATTCAGACGACGATTATTCAATTAATAAAGACGAATTAATCCATACATTAATGGTTGATAATGATGAATCCGAATTAAACATTAATTCAGATGACGATTATTCAATTGATAAAGACGAATTAATCCAAACGTTAATGATTGATAACGATGAATCTGAATTAAACATTGAAGGTGATGAATCCGAAGAAGATGACTTCGATAAATTAGCTGCTTCTAGGAAGCAGTATACTCCAGGTAGTGAAAGAGATATAATGACAACACCAGGCGATGATGATTTAAGTGATGCCGATAGTGATAAACTAATGGCATTAGAAACAAAAGCAATGGTTGATGATTATTATGAAAATCAAACCAGGAAATTACTTCGAAGGGGGTCAATTTATAGAGCTGGTGCTGCTATTGATAATGATTTAGAATTGGATAGATTAGATAACTTTGAAGATATGTTTCCAAAACAACAAGCATTTAGAAGAAGATCATCCATTTTAGATCAATCATTATTATCATCAAGTGATGAAGATGGATTAGCTAAATTTAGATCTAAATTGAAAAGGAAGAAGAGTAAGAAGAGTTCAAAAAAGGCAGATATAATAAAGATGCTGGGTACTGTTAAAGAAGTTCATTCTGATGCCGTTGATTCTGATTCCTATGATGATACTAATTTAGTTTTGGATATTTTAACTAGAGGTGATTCTGATGATAATGATTCTTCAAGTTTTAATGATGGCTATACCTTTGATGCTTCATTAATCAGTGATGATGAAACAGATGAAGATGTTTCATTACCTAAAGAGGGCACAAAGAGACACTTGGGATCCAAACATGCCAAGGAAGTTCTTTCATCAAGTTCAATTGGATTTGGTGCCCCTCCATTGGGTACATTTACAACAAAGAAACCATATAGTGTCATTGATGGTATTTCAACAAGATTTGTTCAACCATTTGAATCACCACGTAAAATCAAAATAGCAAAAATGAAGCAAAATGCACAACAAGTTGATCAAAGTGATCCGTTGGCACTTGATGAATTATTAAATATTGAAGAATTCGAAGAGGATAAAGATGATGATCCCTTCAATGATCCAGCTCATGATCATGAAACCAATGATAAGTTACAGGAAATGTTTGGTGAAAAACGTATCCCATTGACTGCTTTCAGAAACAAGGGACTTGTGAATAAGTATCAAATAAATGGAGTTGAAGCTTTAAATATCTCAAAATATTCATATTCAGAAAAGAAGGCTAAAAGGAAAAATAGTAAGAAGGTTAAAATCAGGGAAGAACCAATTATTATGGAAGACAATAATAGTGATTTAACAACAGCATCTATAATAACCAAAGCGCCGGCCGGTCCTGTGCCAATCGATTCAACAAAGGGTGTAGTTGTTAAAAAGGATCCAAGCAATAAATTAAAGGAGACCTTAATAAAATCCAATGATGAACTAAAAAAGATACGAAGTAATTCTTTAACTATAACAGAAATAGATGATTATGTGATTAGTAATCAAGGTGATATCGATGGTTTTGCGGCTTTTGCAAGTGATGATGAAAATGATACTTTTGGTGCAATTATTGATGAAATTCCAGAATTAGATGGGGTTGATGAAGTTTTACTTATTGGCATGGACCCATTAATAGATGGTGAGCTTGTTGATGAAGAATTACATCCACGCAAACGCTCTAGACGTTCATCAAGATTATCATTTTCAACAAAGGCCTTTAATAAGAACAGATTAAGAAGAGCTAGTATGGCAGAAGCTCAGAGGGAAGGTCTGCGAGCAACTAAAGGTGGTGTTTTTGATGAAGAGATGATGGAAGACGTTGAAGCTTTTTTGGTCGATGTCGGTGGTGCTGATGAGTTTGGATACCTACTTGGAACTGAATAATATATATGTTTATTTAAATGTTAATTGTATAGTATTTTAAATTGAATACGAAGGTTCAAACTGGTGTTAGTCGGAGTTAAAGATTTCTAAAGATTCTAATCTAGAAGTAGAATTTTTTTATCTTTACAATACCGAAAAAAGGATAGCATAACAATAAAAGTCAGATTCTACCAATTTCTTGGAGCACATTTACAGCATTTGAATGACTTTAAGTCTTTCAGAATTGAACTCAAATCTAAAATTTAACATTTCTTTTTCTTTCGTTAAGAGGTGAAATTTTTCAAATAATTTTTTTTGAAGGACCCAACTTCACATGTGATTGGTTATTGATCCTTTTCCTGCATTTACTAGGGGTTAAAGATGTCCTTTGCAATGTTATTGAAGCAGAGTATAAGAACATATGCAAAGCAAACCACCAGTTCAAAATTTGGAGCTTTTAAGCCAAAAACTGTTAATTCTGTGGGGTTAAAGAGAGATATTCCACATGTCAGACATACCAATCAAGTTCCTCCAAAGTCATCCACATCATCAAATTTCGAAACCACGAATACTAAAAAAGGTTCTGAAGGATTCGGTAAAAAGTTTTTACTTGGATTCCTTGGCTCTAGTGCCTTGATGTACGGTTATGATAAATACCTTGGCTATCAAATCACTGATAGAACATTCAGATGCTTGTATGTTCTCCTATATCTTGCTTATGATTATAAGATGAACTTTTATGAAGATGCTGATATTGATGCACTTCATGAAAGAAATGCACAACGTCTTTATGATTTGATCATCAGTAATAAAGGTCTTTATATTAAGATGGGCCAAATTATTGCTGTTCAAGGTATGATGTTCCCAAAGCATTATCAGGATAAGTTCAAATTGTTATTCGACAAAGCACCAACTGAGCCTTGGTCTACTTGTGATAGAACCTTACAATCAGAATTAGGTCCTGATTATAGAGAAAGAATTTTCCTTGAATTAGATGAAACACCAATTGCTAGTGCATCAGTTGCTCAAGTTCATAGGGGTACTTTAAAAAACGGAGATAAAGTTGCAGTGAAGATTCAAAAGAAATCAGTTTCTTCCCAAATTGATTCTGATTTGTTCACTTATAGAGCTGCCATGAACGTTTTTGCTTATGTCTTTGATTTACCACTTCAAGCCACAATTGATTATGTTAGTGAGAAGATGAGAGAGGAATTAGATTTTTACAACGAATACGACAATGCAATGATGATTACGAAATTAATTAAAGATGACCCACAATTTGGCGAATCTCATGAGTATTATATCCCAAAATACTATCAAGATATCTCTGCAAAGAAGATTTTAATTAGTGAATGGATTGATGCTGAGTTGATTGGCCAATACCATGGTTTATCTGATAAAGGTTACAGTTTGACTACATTGATGTCACAAATTACCAGAATTTATGCACGTCAAGTTTTCACTTGGGGTGTTGTTCATTGTGATTTGCACCCAGGTAATTTGATGGTTCGTAATATTGAAGTCCCTAATAATAACATTTTAACTAAGTGGTTATTTAAGACTCATAATATTCAACAATTGGTTATTTTGGATCATGGATTATATGAACACTTTTCAAAGAAATTTAAGAGAGAGTATTCTGAATTTTGGAAATATTCTATGGAAAAGAATTATACTAAAACCGTTGAAGTGCTAACTGGATGGGGTATGGAAGTTGATGAAATGGTCATGGCCTTTGCTGGTGTTGCTGATATGAACAGTGATAATGTCAAGAAGCATATTGAAAAAGTTCAAAATGCTTCTTATTTTGAAAAACAAGAAATGTTGAGAGATAGATTAAGACAATTTTTGAATTCCACTGATAAATTCCCATTGAGTTTAGTGTTTGTTATGAGATCGATGCGTATTGTTGCTGGCTTAAATATGAACTTTGGATCTCCTGTTAATAGATTATCGATTCTTGTTCAAGAAGCCGAAAGAAGTGTTGATCAACTTGTTTTGGAATCCGGGGAGCATGATACCTTTGGTGAATGGTTAACTAGAATGTGGGTTTCCCAAACGGCCATTGTGTTTACTGATGCGTTTTTCAAGTTGCACAAGTTATGGGAATTGTTAGTTAGAACTGTTTTCCATGGAAAAGTTGAAGAAGTTGAACAAATTTACGATAGAAAGGTGATGGAGGGAGGTGAGTTGTTTGGGTTCGAAAATGTCCCATCATCCAGCGAGTTGATTGTTTAAATAGCCATTATTATATTATATTCTTTTGTTTTATTTTAAAATATCTGTATGTATGTAAAGTCACGTGCAAGACTAACCGCGGTGAAAAACGTTTGTCTAAAATTTTAAATTGAGAAGAATAAAGATTTCAGAATCTCTATCTTGTGTGCTCTGGAGTCTATTCCCGTTGATTTGGTCACCTTGATATGGATATAAGGGTTTGCTTAGACTTGGGGTCACTTCCACACAATGTTCTAGTCAACATTGCTTTTCATCTGGATTCTCAGAGTCGTACACGGCTTTGTAGAACGTCAAAGTCTCTGTTCCATGCCTTTGCTCCTATAATATATGCTAATGTAGTTTATGTCCCCAATACAGTCGGCGGTGCTATTAACCAACGAGTATTATTAACTAAAGGTGTTGACGAAATCCAGGGTGCTGTTACTTTTATTGATGATTCCAATATAACGTCATTTTTCCAAACTCTTCATTTAAAATCAATTCTGGGGTTCATGTATTCTGATTTAATAGTTGAATTGTATTTAGAAGATTGGGAAGAGCGCAGTGGGTTGGATTTGAGGTTATGGAGAACTAGCTTAAAATCTAGTTGTTTTCCATTGTTGAAACGGTATACTTTTCCAGATAACATCTCCATCAAACCATTGACATACAACGAAGCACCAAATTTGGACACACTGGTAGTCGATAAGAACTTTTGTTCTATGGTAGATGAAAATCATGGGACTGTGCAATTTATTAACTATGATAATATTAAGAAATTGTTCTTTAAAGGCCAATTAGGGTTAAATGAAGATATGACAATTTTCAAATTGATAACGTCAGCTCCAAGAGCAATCAATGGATTATGTGAACTTCACTTTCTTTTGGATGACGAGGACTGTTATAATACTGCATATCGTAGACTGGTTGGGTTTTGTGCCATTTTAAGAAAAATAAATTTGCCAATGCCAAATATACATTCACTGACATTACCATTGACAAATCAATCTTCTGATTCAATAATTAATTTACTTGGTAAGCATATAATCTTTGAGAATTTGAATTCATTAACGTTATTAATTCAGGATGATGCCAATATTCTAACGTTAATAAAACCAATTGATAAATTGGGTTCTATTATCAGAGTCCATGGTATTAACATAGAAAAATTATCTATCAAATATCACTTGATTAAGCCTGATGAAGATAAAAACCATTTAAGATCAATGATGCTCTTAAAATTATGCGAATCATTCCATAAATTAAAATCTTTGAAAATAGAATTAAATATAGATTTGATGAATTTATCAAATTTGTTAATGATTTTTGGTGCTCCAATATCTAATAATCTGAAGACGTTGAGAGACATAAGGTTAAACATCCATGTTCCTAGTGAAAATCTTGTTGCCAACATCTTACCAACGCTGGAAGATGCCACCATGATATTTTCAAAATTAAACTTTATTGATAGTTGTTCATGCTCAATATGTCGAGATATATTTATCAAACTCGAAGAAATTGAGCAACGAAAGTTAAAAGAAGAACATAATAATTCCTTTTTTGGTCTTGGTCGTTTTGGCAGGTACAATACCATTCAACCAAATAGGGAAATATTTAATCAAACTATTAAAGTCGGTACTCTATTAATAGTTGGTCAAGAATTGGATATTCTACAAAGTGGTAATTCAAATAAATATAATAGTTATTCCAGTATTAACCATTTTAAATCCAATGGTTGGGTCAGATATCATAATTATTCTACAGATGGTTATCTATTTGATCATTTAATTAGAAATCAAATAAATGAATCTTTTGCTTCATTACCATATCTAAGAACCTTTGAAATGTGTGGATTGGTTTATACAAGAATTAGGAATGGAGTCTTTGATTTGAGATATGGTGGTCAATTCAATGGATTAAATGAAGAGTCTCTTTTAGGTATTGTTGAATTAGGTCATATGTTTTCTGGCTCTATGCAACGATGAAACTTTAAAGAAAAACGAAAGGGAGGGTTCATATTTAAAAGTTCTATTTTCTTTATAATAGTACCATTATAGATATATGCTTAGGTGAAAAAATAATCATTAATAATAAATAATATTACATGTGTATAAGTTTAATTTCTTATTTGAATTATGGAGAATTTTAAAAAATTAATGTAAATATATAAATAATAGAAGCACAACAGCGTAATCAAGTCATTTGATACTTTGGACCATCACCACCTTCCGGAACAGTCCAATTAATATCTTGACATGGAACTTTGATATCACAAGTTTTACAGTGAATACAATTTTGAGAATTAATTTTAAATTCAACTTCACCTTTCTTTTCAACATATTCATAAACACCAGCCGGACAGAACCTTTGTTCAACACCCTTGAACTTTTCCCACATTTTTTCCTTGTGTTCTTTTAAATCCATATTTGGAACTCTTAGATGACACCTCTCACCTTCCTTATGATAAGTACCAGTTCTACTAACAGATGTCATTAAATCAAAAGTAATTTCACCATCTGGTTTAGGATAAATGATCTTTTCAAATTCACTTGCTAATCCTGTTTTACCGGCGTCAGAACCGGTGTGATCAAATGTAAATGGCTCTTTACCCTTTGTGATCATTGTAACTAAACCAGAAACAGCTAAACCACCTAACATACCAATTTTAGAATCAAATGATGGCCTAACATTTCTAACTTCATAAAGCTCATCATGAACCCATGAATTTTCATAAGCCTTTTGAAATTCAGGTAATTCAATGGCCTTCCATTCAGGTAATGGCAGACCTTCATTTTCATCATCATCCTCTTCCTCTTCTTCTTCATCCTTTTCTTCTTGTTTATGTAAACCTAATTCTTCTTCTTGTTGTTGCTTCAATGCAACAACCTTTTCATACATGGATTCAGCAGCCAACATACCCGATTTCATGGCTGTATGAGTACCTTTAATTTTTGGAACATTCATGAAACCAGCAGAAGCACCAACTAAAACACCACCAGGGAAATGTAATTGTGGAACAGATTGCCAACCACCTTCATTAAGAGCTCTGGCAGCATAAGAAATGCATTTACCACCTTTTAAAACATCCTTATAAAAGGGATGTAATTTCATCTTTTGAAATTCTTGGTATGGGCTAATCCAAGGATTTTCATAATCTAAACCAATGACCAGACCAACACTAACTAAACCATCACCAAAGTGATACATCCAACCACCACCATATCCAACACCTGTTAATGGATAGCCCATAGTATGAGAAACATAACCCTTCTTAAATTTGGATTCTTCAACTTGCCAAACTTCCTTCAATCCAAGACCATAAGTTTGAGGACTCTTACCATTTCTTAGATCATATTTAGCAATTGCTTGCTTTGACAATGACCCATGGCAGCCTTCCGCCAAAACAGTCATTCTAGCATGGAATTCCATACCACGTTCAAAATCTTCATTAATTGAACCATCCCTCAATAGGCCATTATCTCTGGTTGCAACACCTTTAACAGCACCTTGTTTATCAAAGACCAATTCGCTAACAGCAGTATTTGGGAAAACTTCAACACCTAATTCATCTGCTTGTTCAGCAAGCCATTTAGTAACTTCTGATAAGGAAGCAATATAATTCTTACCAGCATTAATCATTTGAGGAGGTTCTGGTAAATCATATTCACAACCATCTTCAGTTAAAAATTTCATATGATCTTCTGTAACTAGTGTGATAATTTCATCTGGCAATGGACATTTATCAGTATTAAATAATTCCATTAATGCCTTTGGATCCAAAACTGCACCTGAAACAATATGTGAACCCATATCTGCACCTTTTTCTAAAACAATAATTCTTAAATCGCCATCTTCATCTAATTGTTTTAATCTAATGGCAGTGGCTAAACCGGCAGGGCCTCCACCAACAATACAAACGTCAACAGTATCCACAATTCTTTGCTCATTTAACATTTCCAATTCATCTTCATCCATTTCTAATCTTGCAGTTTCAATCGTTTGAAATTTAACATTTGTAGAATGAAATTGTCTTCTTTGATTTGTTAAATTAAGACATTGATATTTTCTATTAAGTAAATTAGACGACATTTTAATACCCAAATGTGTAACTGGGATCATTTTCCTTAACCCCTGTTTGTTCAGCAGAACAATTTGTTTATTTATTCTCATCATTTTGACTTGTTTAGTTGATTTAAAATGTTTATTCCTTTGTAGTTTGTATGTATAATAATGAAAAGTGTTCCCCCTGTTCTAAAAAGTAAATATAAACGTTATCTATAATGGCTATCAAAAGAAAATATAATAATAATAAGATAGTTAGAAAATGCACACTCCTTTAGTGTTCTTTTTAATCCTGTCTGTTTTTCCACAGTGATTTGAATAAAGAGAGAAATGACTGGCGGTGAAGAAAACACAACTTTTCAAATCTCGGAGATTTCCAATTCTTTTTTTCTGACTTGACTCATTATTGAAAAATTAAAACGGTTTTTATTTTATTGTACGTTTTTTCACTGTGAAATTTCAACGTTCAACTCCAAAATACCGTTGGAATCGTCCTGCAGCATCTCTCTGGCAAGCTCCCAGTCATCGTCACCAGAAAACATAACGTAGTCTCCATCTTCATCTCGATATTTCAACTTTAAATTATGAATGCCGTATTGTGACCCTAGTGCAAAGTTAACCTTTTTAGCTAGCACGTCACTTAATTCTTGATATCCAAGGTTAGAACAAACACTGAGGTTGATAGGTGGTGCACTGTCCTTAAATGACAACTTGATAAATGTCTTATCGGTAAGTTCGTTACCTGTTGGTGTCATTGGTTCATTTGGATATGGTTTAGATAGTGTTAAGTTTGAGACATTTGATAGGATCTCATCAGCTCCTAATGAGGTATTAGATGATGACTTCCTATTGTTATATCTAGTAGTTCCATTCGATGAAGATGATGTAACTGAAACAGACCTCAGTTTCTTTTCTGTTGGTAATGGAGGATAGTTTACATTAGCCATTGTGTTAAAACTTGATGTTGATGCAGTTCTCATTCTGTTGATAACAACATTTGTTGAATCAGAAGATATTCTCATTTTACTATGATTAAAATTGATTCCATTGGAATTTCTACCGCCAAAGGAGGTAAATGATCCTGACGAATGTGCCGAAGAGTAAATATCATCAGAATCCATACTATTTGTACTACCATCAATTGACAATTTCCTCAACGATATATTCCATTGATGGAGTTGTTCTTCTGATCTGAATCTCATAATGCATCCACCAGTATCCTTATTTCCCTTCCATTTAAGGGAAAGATAATGTCCTGGAGCTGAACCAAAATATGACGATGAATCAGATATTGAAGATCTTGTTATTTTATTAATGTAAACTATCCCATTCAGTGTTAATTGTGTAGAGTTGAGATTAAAACTTGACTGAGATGGGGTATTACCAAGTGAAACGTTAGATTTCTTTCTGTTGCCAAGTAATTTGTTTCTTGCTGAAACTTCCTTGAAAAAGTATATAACCTTTTCGAATAAATAACAATGAACTTCCTTTTCATTAGAATGTCCATCGGTTAATAAATCTTTCACTGTGACAACGTTAAAAAATAACAGATCACCAATGTTATTGGTGTGATATCCCTTCCAGTCAACGACCTTTTCTTGTAATTCCCTCAATATTTTAATATTTTCACACTTTCTTTGAGCTTCATTAATATGATGAGCGACTTCCTTTGTAATAATATATGCTCTGGTTAATTCTTCATAATATGGCCAGGATGGATTCGATTCTTTAATTAACTGTGATAATAGAAGTGGATACTTCAATAATCTTTGAATTGGTTTAATCAAAAAGAAGTTTTGTAATTCAAATGGATCCTTAATGATAGAAGAAGCCCCTTCTAACCGTAATGATTCTTTATGAATAAATTCAATAGCTGAATTTTGTAAAAGTGACCAAGATTCATACATTTTGAAACTGTCTATACCAGCATGAATAAATATTGAACCAATCCTTTGATATTCATGTGGAACATTACCATTAGTTTCTAAACCAACTAAAAATCTTCTTTGAAAATCAGCAATTTCAGTTAAGTTTGGGAATAACATATTGATATTTTCACTTGTTACAAATTCTTTATTAATTAGCTCTTGCCTGTATTTAACTAGAGTTTCTAAATCCTGAACATATTTTCGTTCAGTCTCAATTAATTCCTTAACAACTTTGGATCTCGAATCTGATATTGTTACTTGATCCTTCATTGGTAAACAATCAAAAGTTGGGTCCATATTGAGAACAAATTCAACAGATTTTATAACTCTCATTAAATGCGTTGTATCATTTGAAAAAACCATTGTAACAGGAAACAATTCATCATCTCTAATATTTAAATGCTGTTTTGACGCTAGTAAAAACTTGTAAATGGACATTTTACAGATCTTAATATCGTCAGAACTGACAATATCAATGGAATTTTCAGGATTCAGTGAATTAAAAATCAGACATAATGGAGCACCCTGTCTAAATAAGTTAGCAATAGCAGTGACTGGATCATATGATGTCTGTTGTGGTAATACACCGGTTGAAAATGTATATAGAGCATTGAGCCAATGATTTAAAACTGATTCGTTAGGGTTACCGTTATGTAAACTTTCTTCGATATATTCTGGCGCACTAATAGAGTAAGCTTGATTTTCAGATTGATCCTCTGATTTAGCATGCGCTAACTCAATATATGGCATCATACCCGGGACCTTAGTTAATCTAGTCATTAAAGATAGACATATATAGTAAAGAGATTCTTCATGAGTGGCTTGCTTGTTTGTCATAATGGAGGCATTTGAGGCAATTCTGACGGGAGGAGTGGACTGAGTTACCGAGTTGGTAGTGCTCGTTCTTAATGGAGGCATGAATGTAGACATTATTGTCGTATTAAGAAGTTAGGTCTGTAATATAATTGAAAAATGTTGTGTAAGATTGTTGTCTTTGAATTGAAAATACAAAAGGTCAATAAAAATTAGACTAATAATCAAATTGAAAGTAAGGTGGATAGTTTAAGTAGCTATAACACTTAAGATAAATTCTAGTTGCAAATTTTAGAAGAAGTTATACGCCTCTTAACACAGTTTAAAGCTTGAACTGTTGAAAGAAACACGGTTTGCAAATGTTTTTTTTTTCCCTGAATGGAAACTATAATTTCTCTCCTTAGGAGAACTCGCTTACGTAATACACCAATATACAAAGGATAAATAACACGTCAAATGGCCTTCTTATCTTTCAGGAAGCGTCTGGCAGAAAAGGCCACCCTGTCTAGAATGGCACCCACAGAGAGGACACCAGCCACCGCAGAAAGAAAGGAGAGAAGAAATCCTCCGAATGACTTTTTATAGGCTTCTCTGTTGATGATCTTTAAAGGTGAGATGTCAAAGTGAAAGAAAACACCTGGCAATCCACCTCTACTGTGGATAGTATTTGGATGATCTCCATCACGGCCTCCGTTAATAGGACGTTCGTGTTGGGTAACAGAAAATTCGTTTGTTTCAATGGATTCTTTACTGAGGTATTCAAATCTAGCATTAACAACCTTTAAGAAATAAGAAAAAACAGTCCATTTATCAGAATTGGTCTTAACAACTGCATCTAACGGATGAGATGTAGAATGATCATGTGTATCACTTGCAAATAAAACAGCTTCTTCATGAGAATCTTCACCAAATGAAAAATGATGAATAGTGTGCTGAAATGAAAACTTTTCTCTTTCTCTCTCATAAAGAGATAAGTCATGAATATGTCTATCGTTATAAGACATGGACATACCAGGAGCAAAGTGAACGTTACCACCAATTCTATTAATTTGTGAACTACCTTTAACTCTACACCCTTCATTTAATCTTTCGTTGATATTCTTAACATAATCCTCTTTTTCACATTGTTCAATACCTGAACCATCAGTAAACTTCCAGGCAACTAATCCATAAGCAAATTTGACACTTTCACAGGTATTACAACAAATCTTTTCAGAATCTGGTTTCTGATCATTTCCCTCTTGATTTTGTGCACCGTAACAGGATCCACATTGTCCATTAAGAGTACCAAGAAGAGTATTGAAATCTTGCTTATAAACCAGCTGTTGGCCTTGTTCCAATTCTTCACCATTTGGATCTAATCTAATTTTAACAAATCCATTATTCAAAACATCTAAGGAAATATCACCAGTTAAATCCATTACATCCATAGTTAATAAATCACAGGGCATTTTTGGGAATGTAATATCTAAATTGATCTTTAACTTTTCATTTCTTGCTTTATCGACAGCTAACTCAGGTCTTGATACAATACAATTATATTCACCCCATTCTAGCCATAGTAAAAAAAATGTTGTAAAGAGACAACAAATGGTGATTAATCCACCAATGGAAGTTCTCACTCTACGATCTTCCGAAGTCTTTGAAAAGGCATCGAAACCTAACAACGTCTTATTGGACATCCCAAAGTTATACGATACTACTATTTACGAAAACAAATAAGTTCCGTTAAAAATCGTTGGAAATTTTCATAGTTGGCTTTGCAAATTTTGCTTAGCATCTGATACATTATCCGTAAACAAGAGTATATTTTTGATAACTTATAAAAAAAGCTATAAAGAGCTAAGAATAGGGTTAAACAATACAGGGATAAACAAACATGTTTATTATTGTGGTGGTTGTTGCTGTTGTTGTTGCATCATATTGGCCATTGTTTGAAACATTTGTGCCATATCTGGCTGTTGACCATTAGGTTGCTGTTGACCATTCATTTGTCCCATCATTGATGCCATCATGGCCATCATTTGTGCCTGGTTTCCACCATGTGGCATCGGTGGCATCTGTCCCATCATTGGTTGACCACCCATTGGTGGTATTTGTTGTGGAGCCATTTGTGGTTGGATTGGTTGACCATAACCTTGTGGAGAACCATAATAAGGTTGATGTTGTTGATGTTGTTGATGTTGTTGTTGATGTTGTTGATGTTGTTGATGTTGTTGTTGATGTTGTTGATGTTGTTGATGTTGAGGAGGAATCATTTGTTGTTGATTATGTTGACGGTTGTTATAATTCCTACTATTTGTTGTAACAACTCCACCATCTGATTTTGGACCATTAGGATTAGAATTAGTTGGCATCTTTCTAGAGATTGATTTTGAAGAAACACCAGTACCAACTTCAATATCGGGTTCTTCAACAAAAAGACCTGATTGAACAGGTAATTCAGGAACACTACCACCCCATTGTGCACAAGTTAACCATTTAGTATCAGCATCAGTCAATCTATCTAATGGGATAGTAGAAATACCAGTTTGGTAATTACAACAATCTCTTGGGCCAAATCCAACACCCCAACGTGCTCTAAGACCACTTGGATGATTATTTGAAAGTGCTTGAATAACTTGCTCAGCTTCTGATCTTGAATAAACCTTAACAAATGCATGTTTTCTTTCGTTGTTTAAAATGACACTTTGAACTTCAGCATATGGTCTTAAAGTTGTACCTAATTCTCTTTCACCCATGGAATGTGGGACACCGCCAATAAAGATGGTTCTACTTAAAACACCAATGCAACCGTGAGGAATTTCAGGATCAACATAAGGTTTCTTTGGTCTGAAATGAGGATTTGAAGGAACATTTTGCTCACCTTCAATGTGAGTTGACTTTGGTCTAATAGGAGATCTTTCTCTTCTTCTACCATCTTGTTTATTTGAATTGAAACGATCAGATCTATCTCTATCTCTATTTTCTCTTTCTCTGTAACTATCAGAATTATTTGTGGAAACATTGGCATTTGATTGTGGGGTGCTATTTGAAGAAGTTTTATTCATTGATTGAAGTAATTGGAAAATGGCATTTGGATTTGAATCACTTGAAGAGTTATTTTGAGATGGTTGAACAGTTGTAGTTTGAGTTGAGGGAGTTGGTGATTTCTTTGATGCCAAATTAGCTAAAGCACTTAAAACAGCAGAAGCACCACCTTCATTAGTTGGTTTACTTGGTGGAGAACCAGGAGGAGTATGAGATTTGAAATAATTGTTTCTAATATTTTCAATAGTTTCCTTTTTAAAAGTATTGCATTGATCCCAAATGTCAACTAATTTTGCAATTTTATCTTTAACATCATCATTAGAAACAGTAATTGAATTGTCAATGATATCTTCAATACTTTGTTGAATCTTATAAACGGCAGACTGTAAAGAACCGCTTTCACTATTTGAACCAATTTCATTTACATCACCATCACCTTTAGATATTTCATCAAGTAAGCCTCTGACAATGGCATCTAATACATACAAAGGTCCTAACTTGTTGGTTTTATTGGCATTCTTACAAGCATTGATTAAAATTGGAGTTAATTCGGATTCTAAGGTAACGTTATTAAGGAATGTTTCCTTTAAAGATTTAATTCTAGAACCAGAAACGCCAGGTGGTTTAAGGGAATTTAATTCAGATAAAACAGACTTAAAGTTATCAACGGTATCGGTACTCATTTATAGTTATAGTTTATACTATTAAAATTAACGTTATTATTATTAATTATTATTATTAATTATTATTATTAATTATTATTATTATTATTAATTATTATTATTAGAAGTACAATGTTGTGATGTTGTTGTTATATTTGGATTAATACTAACAAGAAAAGATTTAGATTTGCTCTAAAGCCTAAAAAAATTTTTGGCTGTGACGATGAAAGCGAGGGATGTGCGCTCCCTTTTATAGGAAAAAAATACATACTGAAGGAGTATTTTTATTGTCACAGAGGTAAAAATGACAGTCATTAGAACAAAATAAAAAACTTAGAATTAGTACAGTAAAAATCCAACAAAATAAGGATATTTAGATATAGTGTCAAAGCTGAAGAGTCATGGAAAGAAATACTAGAGACTATAGGCGTACATATATGAAAAAACTGGGGGTTTTAGAACCCGTTATAAAGGAAAGCGATCAAATAACAGAATTCAATGGTATACCAGATAATGAATTGATAATTAAAAGGCGATGGCATTTTAACATTGGGGGTTCAATATGGCGAATGGAATCCAAGGTACTTGAAACATTGGAAAATGCACTATGTTCAATGGACAATTTGATTATGATTCAGGCACTTTTCCCAAGGTTATTTGAGTCACGTCGTTTCAGGGTGATTAATTGGGGTCTTAGGCAAGCGTCTAAGGTTTATTTGGTTGTTAATATATTAAATTTGAAGAAATGGATCGTTAGGTACTGGCAAATAGGTCAATATCTGAAATTAATCAAGATGGAGTTTGAAATTGTCAAGGGGTTTGATAATGATAGTTTAAGGAATAGTTTAAATAGCAACTTAATTAAATGGATAAAGAAATTGCTTAAGGAGCGATCTTATTGTTTACTGGAAATTGTTAATTATTTGATTGAGCTTGTTTTAAACATGGATGTTGCATTCAAGAGGTTTAGAATGAAAGCTAAATGGGTTCAACTTTTGGGTATTTTGAATTGGATTCTGAATATATACAGAGCTTCTAAAGATAATGGAAGAGCTAACACTGATCAATTGATCAATGAAATCCATTCTAGGTATTACCTTTGAATATGTTTATAGTAGACCTATATTATTTTTTTTAATGTGAAGTTCCTTAACATATTTTATTTAGTGAAGAAATGATGCTAAGTTCCCTTGTTAGGAGGTTCAGCACGAGTTTACCGGTGCATGCAGACTTTTCACACGTGGTGATTGGTGCCGGCGTGGTTGGGTTACAGATCGGTGTGGAGTTAAGTAAGCGTGGGAATAAAGTGTTGATAATTGAACGTAATTGGACGTTTGGTATGGAAACGAGTTCAAGGAATTCCGAAGTGATCCATGCTGGATTATATTACCCAAAAGAATCATTGAAGACTAAGACTTGCTTGATTGGTAAGGAGTGGATATATGCAAACACAGATAAATTTG
Source organism: Saturnispora besseyi (assembly GCA_030571455.1). Classification (NCBI taxonomy): domain Eukaryota; kingdom Fungi; phylum Ascomycota; class Pichiomycetes; order Pichiales; family Pichiaceae; genus Saturnispora; species Saturnispora besseyi. Next base: position 368,490 of record JAJLXR010000002.1, on the reverse strand, counting down.
ACGTTAAACAATGTGGTAAATGGATTGTTGCACAGGATGAACACCAAGAAGAATATCTGAATTCAATGCATTTAAAAGCCAAGGATTTGGGAATTGAAACTGAATTTATTAGTTTAGCAAGAGCTAAGGAGATAGAACCTAACATTGTTGCCCGAAGAGCGATCTTAAGTTCACCCAGTACGGGTATTGTTTCATCTCACGGAATGATGACGTATTTAGAGAGTCAATTTAAGGAATACGATGGAGAAATCGTTTACAATACTAACATAATTGGTATCGATAAGGTGAATGATAGTGAATATGAGATTATTACAAAGTCAGTGGAAGAAGATGACGAAGAACAATTTTGCATTAAGAGTAATAATATTATATCAAGTGCAGGTCTAAACAGCGCAGAAATATGTTCTATGATTGGATTAGAAACTGAAATTAAATATGCAAAAGGGAATTATTTCAGTTATAACGGACCAAAGTTAGGGATTGATAGGCTTATATACCCATGTCCAACACCGGGGGTGGCATCATTAGGGACACATTTAACTTTGGATATGAATGGATCTATAAGATTTGGACCTGATTTACAATGGATCGAAACAATAGATTATAAAGTCAACGGTTTACAACTAAATGAAGCAATTGATCACATTAATGAATATTTACCAAGGATTAAAAGAGAAGAATTGAATCCAAGTTATTGTGGAATTAGACCAAAGCTAAGTAGGGATAAAGGATTTAGAGATTTTGAAATACTTAAAGTTGAAGAGGGAATGATTCTTTTATTAGGTATTGAATCACCGGGTTTGACGGCATCGTATGGTTTAGCCTTAGAAGTCGCCAATAATTATTTGCAATAAATATATATAGAATTAAAACACGTGAGTATAAGACAGCTGATAATTCGTAAGATTAAATTCTGTCAGTGCCTATTTGGGCTGATTATTATATAAACAGAGAGATTTAATTTTTTACAAAAAAAAATGAGATCATGAATAATAAGAGAGAGTATGGTCGGAAGCTGAATGTTCTATAAGAAAAGGGGCTTTAAATGAACCAGATACTGAAAACGGTAAAATATCTAGATTGAAGCTGCCAATGGCTATATTGCTTCCTGAATGACCTCTATTAGAATTATATACAAGAAAATGTTAAAATGGGGTACAGGTAAACGTGACTTAACTTAATGCGGGGAGAATGCAATGGCACATTCTGTTATATTTCATGTTCAGGAGACTACAGGGATTAACAGTTAATGCACCCTCTAAAATTATTCTACGGTGATCCTGAAGTAGTGATCTGTAAACAAATGTACCTCATATTTTTATTGCGCTAAATGACCAAAAAAAAGCAGGTGATAGTTTTTCCGTCTTCATAGAATAAACGGGAAATTTTACCGAGGTGGTGTGCGCCTCACAGCCGCACATGCGATATTTTTCCTTGGGTCACTATTAATTTTTGTTTTTAAAGTGAGGAATATTAAAGAAGATCCGGTGCGGCGGTGAAGGAATAATACGCAGAGAAATAAGCTTTTTTCTTAGGAATAAGATGTTTTTCCGAGGTCACCAGCTTTTTTTTTTAATTGATTTTTTTTTGAAACTTGTTGAAAAAAAGAAATTCCAATTTTCAGAACTTTGAGATTATAAATAAAATAAGATATATCCCCACTTTAAAAAAGTCAAACTCCTCTTATACGTATAATATAAATCCAACTAATAAAAGGTTAATTAAAATAATGGTTCCAGCACAGGCTTGTGATTCATGTCGGAAGAGAAAACTTAAATGTACTAAGGAACTCCCCAGATGTACAAAGTGTGTGGCACATGGCTGGGATTGTGTATATTCTCCAAAAGCTGTTAGAAGTCCTTTAACAAGAGCTTATTTAACGGAAGTTGAAAACAAATTAGCTCTCTTACAATCAGTTATTCATAAAGTGGTGCCTAATGCATCGATGGAAGATATTTTAAAGACATATGCTGATGAGTTAAAGACTACTACCACTACGTCTTGGAATAATGATAACGACGATGTTAAAATGTCAAGTGTCAATACAGCTGATAGTGTTCAAATTAAGGAAGAAACTCCAAAGTTTCCAGATAGGTTTTTGACGGATTCAAATGGTCAACATCACCATGCTACATTTGAATGGACCGAAAACGATGATGACAATAATAACATTAATAGCAATTTTACGAGCGGTACAAATACTACAAACACTAATAATAATAATGGGTCAGGAACTCATTCTATTACACCTCCAAAACAATTTTCAAGCTCTTCTTCAGCATCAACCAGCCCTCAAGATCAAAGACAAAGGTTTACGTACACCTCTTCCCTTGAAGGGATGGGTGCTCATATAGGTGCAAACTCAGGTTTCCTTGGTCCAGGATCAAGTTCAACGCTATTAAGAATTATCAAGGGTGATCAATTAAATGATGATTTGAATTTGAATTCATATAATGATAATGATTTATTAAAAATGAAAGCAAGTTCAACTAATTTGTCAAATCCAAATTATCAATCTCAATTCCTTGATTCTAAAAAGGTTCAAGTTAGATTTATTGAAGCTTATTTCACTTACTATCATACTTCTTATCCATTGGTTAACAAAGCTAAATTTTTTTCCAATTTGGAACAAAGTGAATCACTCTTAGGTCCTTCTTGGTATGCTTTATTTTATACTGTAATGGCCCTTGGTTGTTGGTGTATTTATGGCGATTCAACTTCTTATGATCTTCATTATTATAATCAAGCTAAAAATCAATTACTTCAGAGTGATTCAAATGTTTTTGAAGCCGGTAATATTGATTTGTTAACTTCACTGATTTTATTATCAAATTATGCTCAAAAGAGGAACAAACCAAATACCGGTTGGAATTATCTAGGTTTGGCTATTTCAATGGCGATTTCACTTGGTATTCATAAGGAAATTGATAATAATACTGCCGGTAAATCCCTAACTGAAGTTAAGAAATCTATCTTTGATGCTGAACTTAAGAGAAGAGTTTGGTGGTGTCTTTACATGTTTGATTCGGGTACTGCTATTACATTTGGTCGTCCATCTCATTTACCCCCACCCTATTCCATTGATGTTCAATTGCCTTCAAACATATCCGATAAAAAATTCAATGAATTGTTGAACGATGAATCATTTTTAAAAAATTACAATAATGGTGATCAGCAACTACCTATTATGGAAACTCCTACAATATATTCTGCAATGGTCGAACAGGTTAAGTTGACTTTGTTAACTGATACTTTTTGCTCTAGAATCATTTCAAAATCTCCTCCAACCTTAGCTGAATGTTCCGAGTTAAATGAAAAGTTAGAAGATTTTAAAAATCAGTTGCCAGATTACTTTAATGATGACTTCAATTTAGTTTTAAAGAAATATTTTAATAATAGTATATCAACTGTTCCTGAATGGTTTTCTCTCGGTAGATGTAGATTACTCTGGAGATTGAAAAATACTCAAATTTTGATTTTCCGTCCTTTCATTTGGCAAAAGATTGTTTTGATCTCTCAAGGTATTTTTACTTCAAATGCAAGTGAAGATGTGAAGAAGGCAACATTGAGTGAAAAATCAAAAAGTGCTCGTAGGCATTGTCTGCAAGCTGCTAATGAAACAATTAAATCTATTACTGAATATTTAAATCAAAATAATAGAAAGTTATCTGCTTTATCTTCCTGGTATACAACTTATTTCCTTTTCCAAGCTTTATTGATCCCATTAGCATGTCAATGCTCAAACCCAACTTCAAAGCATAGTAAGGATTGGTGGGATGATATAATTATTGGTAAAAAGGCATTGGTTACATTAAGTAAAACAAATCCAACTTGTTTGAAATTAAATAGAATGGTTGATGCTATTTTGAAAAGACATAATGCTGTATTAATTGAAGAGGATTTAGTTTGTGGAAACTTTAAATTCAATGATCAAAAGGAAAATACAGGTTTATCTTCAATGAAAAAGAAGAGATCTTCTTCAACAAATTTAGTTTCACTTGATACTCCAATTTCTAAAAAGACTCATTATGATTCATTATTTGCAAATTCAAGATCTACTTCGAACCAAGATATTAGAAAAATTGGTGAATTTAAATCGAGCTTACCCTCACCTTCACCATCTGTTATGTTAAAAGGTGCTCTAACTCCTTCAATTTCTTCTTCAACTTCTTCATCTTCTTCAAACAATACAAATATTGATCCATTTTCTACTTCTTCAATTGCTAATTTTACTGGTGCATTGGAATCCCTAAGTGAAAATACCAAACCGTCACCTTCATTAATGTCCTTAAGTGATTCGAATTTGTCAACAATGATGAATGATTTGACAAATTTTAAAATTAAATCTCAACCAGGTTCAACAATGGCTCTGTCTTCTTTAATGACTGATAACCTATATGAACCAACTCCAACTGGTACTCCACAACCTGGTGTGACACCAAATATTGATGATGTTTTAGATTCACAAAATTTAATGACATCTCTACAACCTCAACAACCGAAGGAAAAAGATTCAAATGGTGAAGTTTTAACTGATATCTATTCTTTAATCTTTGATGAATTCACTGATCCAATGGCTTTTAATACCTACAATTGAAATAATATATTCCTTAGAACTTATTGCTTTTTTTATGTAATATGAATTTTAGCAAAACATTGATATTTATGGAATATAGTTAAAAGAAAGGAACACTCTGAATATGATAATATACTCGTTAATTAAGTTTACAATAAATTTAAAAGGGTATATATACATATATATTGTTGTATACATTAAATAAAATAATACTTAAATAAAAAGAGACAACAAAAACAAATGCTGGCCGTGCTTGTGGTTATCTGTTACAATTTGGTACTCCAAAAGAAAATATTTAAGTATTATGATTGTTCCGTCTCTTTATTTGCTCTTTAATATCTTGCTTGCTCTTTTTTGTATATATAAACTAATTCAATTTTTCTTATTCTAAATTTCCCATTAATCATCGTTTGGTCTTTGAAGTGTCACATTATTACCATTACTTATATTGGAATCTAGAAGGTCATTTTGTATTTGTGATTCCGGTTGGTTCAATTCATTTCTTAAACTTGAAAGAGTTGTTGTTGAAGAAGTGGCTATCAAATTTTGGGATCCATAAAGTGAAAATGAACTAAGTGTTGGTCTTAATGGCGATTCTGGTACCGGTGTTAACAGTGGTGTATGGAATGATTCAGTATCAGAATCAGATTCCACTTCAATCCTCGTTCCATTCCATAAATTATCCCACGTTGATTTAAACCAATTTAACGGTGCTTGTGGACTAGCCATTGGTTCAAGACTTGGCTCCATCAATTTAATGATCAACGTTGACATATTCAAATCTAATGCTTTCAAACTCTTTAATTCATCACCTTCTCCCAATGTTATCCGTTCAATTGGTTTAAAGAAATAAAAATTAAAATCGTTATATTCTGGGTGTCTTTTCAATATGAAATTTCTAACAATATGAAGTTTATCATCAGCACCAAATTCACATTTCAAAACTTTTCCATCAAGTAATTTTAATTGTAATTTACAAATACTCGTATTATTTATATTGATTTTCTTTAAATTTGATTCTACATCATTTATTGATGGGATATCCCTTGTCGATTTCCTTTCTAATTTATCACTTTTAATTAATTTCATAATCCGATCCTTATCACTGTCCATTAGTTTCCTTTCCTTTCTCACAATTATCGGCTTAACCGGACCATTAAAGTCCTTTTGGTTTCCTAATTTTCCTTTTAATTTCTCTAATTTCATTTTAATGGCTTGGCTATCACTATCAATGTCAAACATATCAATTAATTGACCTCCAAAGATAAACAAAGCGCACGGAAATGTACATGATTGTAATTGTGGTACAAAATGAGTTAAATTGATGTAATCTGTAGTCGTATTTAGTAGAGATAAAGGTATTGTTTGATCCAAGATAACTTGTCTTGTAGTGGGGCCAATATCTGGGTTATTTAAAAGAACGTCAAACCACTCGATTTCTCCCGTCGTACTCACCAACACCAATAGTGGCTTTCCTTTCTCCAAGGAAACGGCAATGGCATCAGAAGCTACAGTATATGGTTCCATTCTTCAATAAAATTAATATCAAATTGCTTAATATCATTACATAATAGCAGCAGCTTTAAAATATAAAAATTTTTTCAGTTCCGTCAAACGTGAACGAAGAGTCACAACATCTTTTTTTTACAATAAAAGATGTCTGTTGCGACTCCTGTTGCCATGGAGAACACCTCCAGAAGAGATACACTGGTTGCCATTGAATCCAAATACCAGGACAAGTGGGAAATCGAAAAACCCCATGAAATTGACGCTCCAACTGCTCAAGAAGCCCCATATGGTACTGAATGGGAACAACTTCATGCTGAACACCCTAAATTTATGGGTTCTATGGCATATCCTTACATGAATGGTGTCCTTCACGCTGGTCATGCTTTTACTTATTCCAAGATCGAGTACGCCGTTGGGTTTGAAAGACTCAGAGGCAAGAGAGCTATCTATCCTTTAGGTTTCCATTGTACTGGTATGCCAATCTTGGCCTCTGCTGATAAGTTAAAGAGAGAAATCGAATTGTTTGGTGCGGACTTTAGTGGTGTTCCAAAGGAAGATGAAGAAGAAGCTGAACCAGAAATTAAGGCTTCTAAGACTAAGACTGATCCAACTAAATTCACTGCTAAGAAATCTAAGGTTCAACAAAAGACTGGTAGAGCTAAATACCAATTTGAAATCATGTTGCAATTAGGTATTCCTCTTGAAGAAGTTGCCACCTTTGCTGATCCATACCACTGGTTGGAATTTTTCCCACCTTTAGTTCAAAAGCACGTTAAGTCCCTTGGTGGTAGAGTTGATTGGAGAAGATCTATGGTCACCACTGACTTGAACCCATATTACGATGCATTTGTCCGTTGGCAAATGAATAGATTGAGAGAAGTTGGTAAGATCAAGTTCGGTAAGAGATATACCATTTATTCCGTTAAGGATGGTCAAGCTTGTATGGATCACGATAGACAATCTGGTGAAGGTGTTCTTCCACAAGAATACACCGGTATTAAGATTCAAGTTACTGAGTTTAACAATGCTGCTTTAAAATCTCTTAAGGAACAAAACTTTGATGTTTCAAAGAAGGTCTTCCTTGTTGCTGCTACCTTGAGACCAGAAACCATGTATGGTCAAACTTGTTGTTTTGTTTCTCCAAAGATCACATACGGTGTTTTCGATGCTGGTAACGATGAATACTTCATCTGTACCGAAAGGGCCTTCAAGAACATGTCTTACCAAGATTTGACTCCAAAGAGAGGTGATTTCAAGCCTGTTGCTACTATCGACGGTTCCCTCATTGTTGGTTCTAAGATTCATGCTCCTTTAGCCGTTCATGAAACTCTTAGAGTTTTACCAATGGAAACTATTTTAGAAACCAAGGGTACTGGTGTTGTCACTTGTGTTCCATCTGATTCTCCAGATGATTTCATTACCACTAGAGATTTATTTAACAAACCGGAATACTACCAAATTGAAAAAGAATGGGTTATTGAAGAACCTGTTCCAATTGTCAATACTTCCAAGTATGGTGACAAGTGCGCTGAATTCCTTGTTAATGAATTGAAGATTAACTCTCCAAAGGATACTGTTCAATTAGCTAATGCTAAAGAATTGGCTTACAAGGAAGGTTTCTATAACGGTACTATGGTTATTGGTAAGTACAAGGGTGAAACTGTTGAAGCTGCGAAGCCAAAGGTTAAGCAAGATCTTGTTGCTAGTGGTGATGCCATCGTTTACAATGAGCCAGAATCTGTTGTTATGTCAAGATCTGGTGATTCTTGTATTGTTTCCCTTGAAGATCAATGGTACTTAGATTACGGTGAAGAAAACTGGAAGGAACAAGCTTTGGAATGTTTAGGTCAAATGCAATGCTTCCACCCTGAAACTAACAACGCATTCGAAGGTGTCCTTGACTGGTTAAAGAACTGGGCTCTTTCTAGAACTTATGGTTTAGGTACTAAGATCCCATGGGATGAAAAGTATCTTGTTGAATCTCTTTCTGATTCCACTGTTTACCAATCTTTTTACACAATTTGTCACTTGCTTCACAGTGATTTCTATGGTAAAGATATTGGTCCATTAGGTATTAAGGCAGAAGATATGACTGATGAAGTTTTTGATTACATCTTCTGTAGAGCTGAATCTGCGAAGGATTTACCAATTTCTGAAGATAAATTGAACATCATGAGAAGAGAATTTGAATATTTCTACCCAATGGATCAGTCTATTTCTGGTAAGGATTTAATTCCAAACCATTTAACCTTCTACATTTACTGTCACACTGCTCTGTTTTCAAAGACTTTCTGGCCAAAGGGTATTAGATGTAACGGTCACTTGATGTTGAATAACCTCAAAATGTCCAAGTCTACTGGTAACTTTAGAACCTTGAATCAATTAATTGAAAAATTCGGTGCTGATGCTACTAGAATTGCACTGGCTGATTCTGGTGATACCGTTGAAGATGCTAATTTTGATGAAACTAATGCTAATGCTGCTATTCTTAGATTGTACAATTTGAAGGAATGGTCTGAAGAAATGGTTAAAGACAAGGATAACCTTAGAACTGGTGAATACAATTTCTTTGACAAGGCATTTGATAATGAAATGAACACTCTTATTGAAGAAGCTTACAAACATTATGATGCTACTTATTACAAGGCTGCATTGAAATCGGCATTATTTGATTTCCAATATGCCAGAGATTTCTACAGAGATGTTACTGGTTCTGCTAATATTGGTATGCACAGAGATCTCATTTTCAAGTTTATTGAAACTCAAGCTATTATCATTTCTCCATTCACTCCACACTTTTCTGATTTCATTTACAGAGAAGTTATTGGCAAGGATGGCTCAATTCATCAAGCTCAATGGCCAAAATCTAACGAGTCAGTTTCTAATGAATGGAACGCTGCTTTGAATTATGTTAGAGATTTACAAAGGACTATCAGAGAAGCTGAGGGTCAAGCTATGAAGAAGAAGAAGGGTGGTAATGCCAGTGATGTTGACAAGGATGCACCAGCCAAGTTAACCGTTTTCATTTCCAAATCATTCCCAGAATGGCAACAGAAGTTTGTTGCAGTTGCAAAAGCTTTATATGAAAAGAATTTATTGAACGACAACAAGGAATTAAAGAACCACATTGATGGTAAGGAAATGAAGCGGGCCATGCCATTCATCAGTGAATTGAAGAAACAATTGTTGGTTGAAAAGCCAGAAGATGTCTTCAACAGAGAATTGATCTTTGATGAATTAGATGTTGTTAAGCATGCTAGTGAAATTTTGAAGAAGGCACCAGCTTCTTGTAATGTTACTGAGGTCCAAATCGTTTCATTTGATAATGGTTCCGTTGTTGGTAAGGATATTGCTACTGGTGAAGACGTTGCAATTCCAGCAAAGGTCAAGTCAATTGAAAATGCTGTTCCAGGTCAACCAGCTGTTTTGATCAAGAACATCTAACTAATTTAATCAATTTATAAAGTTATAAATAAAAGTGTATGCTCCATATAAATTTACAATATAATCATTGTATAATTAGCTTTTCGTTTTTAATTAAAACCAACCAATTAATTGACGTATATATGAAAGTCAAACTTCACTTACTTGAAAAAAAGTTTTTTTATCTGCTAACTTCTTTACATTATCTAGAGAGAAGGTCAGAGATTGTTTGCCAGTAGAAGGAATGCCTTTCAATCCAGAAACATTACCTTATTATGATCCGAGCAACGACCGTCGTGTTTGTTTGATCACAGGCGGAAACAGTGGTATTGGATACACAACAGTACTCCACCTCTATTTACATGGATTCGTTGTTTATTTAGCTGGGAGGAATAAGAATAGATTAGAACGTGCTATTATTGATATCCAAAAGGAAGCAAATAAGAGAATTAGTGGTTATACCTCTTTGCAATTAGAGAATAGAAGTTTAGGATCACTTTTTATATTGGAATTAGATTTATTGAATTTAGAAAGCGTTGATAAATGTGTTAAGCGCTTTAAACAAAGGGAATCACATTTAAATGTTTTGATTTTAAATGCAGGCATAATGGCAGTTCCATTTGAATTATCAAAGGATGGATTTGAAGTTCAATTACAAACAAGTTATATTTCACATTTTCTTTTAACTGATAGGTTAATTAAATCGATGGAAACTTCCAAGGTGAAAGATCCAAGAATTATCCTTTTGTCTTCAATTGGGCACTGGTTTGTACCATTTAAGTTTAATTTGTCCTGGCATTTCAATTATTGGCCAAATATATTTTGGACTACTCTGAGATATGGTATGGCTAAGTGTGTTGATATTCAATTTGTTAAAATTCTTGCAAAGAGACATCCAAAGGTACTAACTGTTGCTGTTCATCCAGGGGTAGTGTTTAATACTAATTTATTCAAGCCATTAACGGCATTACCAATATTTGGAACATTGTTTTGGGTTTTTTTTCAAATATTACATTATTTCATTGGTGTTTCAAATGAAAAGGGTGCTTGGTCAACTTTGAAATGCTGTGCTAGTGATGAATTGGATTTGTCAAGAGATAATGGTAAATATTTTACAACTTTAGGTGTTGAATCAACACCAAGTTTTATTGCATTAAACAAAAGTCATTCTAACGAGAATTGGATTTGGACTAAGAAGGAGTTAACAGACAGGGGGTACGATACCAACAATTTATAAAACAGCAGTGACTTCCATTGTCACTGTTATTATACTATAATTCAATTAAAATATGTACATCATGTGATATGGCGCATGTCGTCTTTTTTTGTGGCGCATTTCTCCCTTACATTTGAAAATGGACATTGTTAAAGATGTCAGATTTAAAAACACTCTTTTCTTTATAATAAGCTTATAATTAATATAGGGTTCATAATCATTTCCTAAGGGGGTAATAATAGAAGTTAAATGAATGGAATTGAATCTAATATGGATGTGATACCACCTTTGAGACAAAGGAAGGGTGTGAGACGGAACCCCCCGCCAAAGTTGGCTTTGCCAACACCAATACCAGATACCCAAGCAGCAATGACAGCAATGACAACAAAGCCAGTAGAACCGGGATCAATCAGTGCTAATACACTTATATCCATTGATACCATAAATGAAGAATTAACACCACCAGATCTTTCGCATTTAGATCTTGGAAAAGAACCGAAAACATTAGAAGAAATGACAAGTAGTGATTGGAGAATGGTTTATAATAAGGAACTCATAAAAACAGTAAAGATATTAGGAGAGGGTAATGGAGGATGCGTTAAGAAATGTTTGTTAGGAGAAGAAATATTTGCATTAAAGACAATAACAGTTGATCCAAGTGAAGAATTTCAAAAACAAATAGTAAGAGAATTAAACTATAACAAGAGTTTTAAATCCAATTATATTGTCAAATATTATGGTACATTCCTTGATGATTCAAGAATTCATATTTGTATGGAATATATGGGAGGTGGATCATTAGATTCAATATATAAAACTTTTCAATTAAGGAATGGAAGATTAAGTGAAAAACCCCTTGGTAAAATCGCAGAAGGTATATTAAAAGGTTTAGCATATTTAAACGAACATAAAGTTATGCATAGGGATATTAAACCGCAAAATATTCTATTAGATAATACAGGTAATGTTAAACTATGTGATTTTGGTGTTAGTGGAGATGTTGTTAATTCCCTAGCAACAACATACACTGGGACATCATTTTATATGGCACCTGAAAGAATTAAAAATGAGCCTTATACTATTAGTTGTGATGTTTGGTCAGTTGGATTAACAATTCTAGAGGGTGCAATGGGAGAGTTCCCATTAATAAGAGAAAGTGGACACGGTTTAGAGATATCACCTTTGGATTTATTAATGATAATTATTGATTTTAAACCTAAATTGGATGATGAACCAGAAAATGATATTAAATGGTCAAGAGGGTTCAAAGATTTCATTCAAGCTTGCCTAACAAAGGAAAATAAGAAGAGACCAAGTCCAAGACAAATGTTAGGACATCCATGGTTAATTAAAATAATGAATAAGAATGTTAGAATGGATAAATTAGTTGAATTTTGTTGGGGTTAAAAATAGCTTAAGCAAACTCGAAAGAACAAGGATATGAGTAATTCTAAGAAGGGAATGTTTATTTATCATTAGAATATGAGAAGGTTGAATTAAAAATATTTATTTATTTATATTAGTTTATAGCGTTAATAGTAACCAGAAAATGAGAAAATGTAACAAGAATTATAAATTAAAGAAAAGCCGTAGAAATAAAAATAAATGTAAAATAACATATGATATAATAGAACAGTAAATTACTACTGAATTATATCAAAGAATAAATTCCCAGAATTTATCAAACTTTGATAAATTCTTTGAGTCATCTTCCCAAACTTCACTTTCAATTTTTCTAGCATAAGAATCTAAATCAACTTCTGAAGTTGGAATAAGCCAAGGATCATTTCTATACAAAGTTAATTGGGAAGCAATCCACAGGATCACACACATAATAAGTGAAATGTAACCAGCAAAGAAATCGGAAACATTGAATGCAAAAAAAACTGAGTAACTTTGAATAAAAACAATAACAACAAGACAAATTTCAGTAAACCAAGCAAATTTTGGTCCAAAGTTAGCCTTAAATGGTAAAGTATCTCTTGAAATATTTCTATCCTTTAAGATTTGCATGAATCTTAAATGAGCAGCAGTAATAAAACACCAAGTAATTAAACCAGCAAGACCAGCAATGTTCAATAACCAATTGAAAACAGTTTGACTGTTATTGGAAACGTTAAGGAAAGCTAAGAGACCAAAAATGGAGGTAGTGATAACTCCCATGTAAGGAACACCATGCTTTGTAGTCCATTTATAACAGTTTGGAGCTGTTGTACCAGCCATGGAGTAGAGAACTCTAGATCCAATGTAAATGTTTGAATTACCAGCAGAAATAATGGTACAGAGCATAACAGCATTGAAAATAGAAGGAAGGACCTTAGTACCAGAATTTTGAATGGCAATTAAGAACGGAGAAGAAGAGATAAAGTTGTCCGTGGAAGCAAGAGCTGGATCATTATATGGAACTAATAAACCAATGAAGAATAAAGTTCCAATGTAGAAAATTAAAATTCTAAAGATAACTTTGTTGATAGCTTTTGGAACTGATTTTCTAGGATTTGCAGATTCACCAGCAGCAATACCAGTCAATTCAACACCTTGATAAGTGAAAGCAGCATTAATAAGAGAAGAAAGCCAACCAAGGAATCTGTCGGTGTTCTCATTAGACACTAAATCAGCACCAGCACCCCAAGGACCAGGGTTTCTCCAATAACGGAAACCGATAGGACCGGTAACACCAGCACCACAAACCATACAAAGTGCGTAAATAATGAAACCAACAATTGCAATAACTTTAACAAAAGCAATCCAAAATTCCACTTCACCATATAATTCAACAGGAACAAAATTTGCAGCTGTTAAAAGGACAAAGAATATCAGCATCCAAGCCCAATTTGGAACAGCATCAGTCCAATATTCAAAGATTTGAGCAACAGCGAATAATTCAATTGCAAAAGTAATCGCCCAAGAAAACCAATAACACCAATTAGTAGCAAAACCACATGCCTTTGAAATATATATTTGATTGAAATAACAGAATGAACCAGCAACAGGGGTATGAGTTGCCATTTCACCAAGAGATTGAGTAACAGAATATGCCATAACACCGAAGAACAGATATGCAATAAGAGTATTAACAGGACCAGCTAAATGAAGAGGAGTACCAGTACCAACGAAAAGACCAGTACCGATTGTACCACCGAGAGCAATCATTGAAACATGACGAGTTTTTAAACCTCTTTTAATATCAGTTTCATGAACATCTCCAATTGACTGAGATTCAATATCTAAATTATCAATTTCAGTATTTTCCTTTTGTTTAATATCATACTGCTTAATGATAATTTCATCATTTTCATCATCGCTTGAATTAGCGTGTTTTGGAATTAATCTGTTAACTATACCCATTACGGAAGTATATGACGCTATGTATTAAAAGAAAAGTAGTAGTAGTTGGAAAGAAAGAAAAATTTTTCATTTTATCACATTACACCAGAGGGGAAGGGGTCATAAAAAAGAAACTAAGATACGAAAAAAGATCTTCCGACACTAATTTACAAGATAAGAAAAAAGATTAGGAAGTAAAAGAGCTTGATAACAAAGTTATATTTTATCAAAAACATTCAAGGCACTGTGCTATATAACAACATATTGAGACATGTCTTCATTTAGCTGGTTCAAAAATGGAAGTGTTTTAAAGCTTAAATCAAACCAAAAATGGATCTCAAACTCTCTTATTTCTTTTAATGCCATATGCTAATATCGAAAAAAATTTCTATTTGGAAAATAAATAAAAAATTTTTATTTTTTGACGTATTTAATATTATATAACAGAAAAAGAACAACATTTAACCTGGGTTGTAAACTATTTGTATTAATAAACCAAAAAGATTTCCTAGACTTGTGTTTTTCACTCAACAAGAGAGTAAATTTTGAATAATCCTTTCTACTGTTCAATATCTAAACAGAAGTACTTGTAACGCAATGCCTTATGTTGTTATTATTGAGTGAAATTGGATTGGCATGTTAGAAAACGGCATCTAACAGCGACGTGGCTATTAGGATACCTTTTCTCAATACGCATGTTCTGTGATCTTCATTGCCGCATGGAACATAGGCCTCCATTAATATTTGCATGGAAGTTTGAGACGAGGCGCATAAACAAGTAAAAAGGGATCTGTCCATTTAAGGAAGGAAATGGCGAAACAGAAAATACAAGATATTACGTAACGTTACGTAAGCTCTAGAGCGATTGAAATTTTAATGTTTTCTACCGTGTTAATAATAACAAAAACACCAATAATAGCTGATATCAATAACATACATCGTTTGTAGTGAGTAATAACCTCCCATGAATCAACTTAATAAAGCCTGGGAAGATGTTAGTGTTAATAATTTGATCCAATTGGATCAAGTTCTCTTATTGATTGATACTTTAGAATTTAAATTAAATAAATATATATTGACAACAAATCAAAGAGACCTTTTATTAGAATTTATACTAGATTCAAATCAAGTAATTGAATTAGATTTAGATCAATTGAATGGTTTATTGATTAAGTTATTTGGTTATGACTTGATTGAGTTGATAAATCAATCCATCGATACACTTGATTCACCAATTGAATCAACTAAGTTTAAAATGGAATTAAAATCTAATAATTTAAATCCAAACATTCAAACAGATTTATTAAATAATAGAATTAAAGAGTTACATAATTTGTTAATCAAATCCAATAGTATTATCATCAAAGATGAATTAATTAATTGTTATCAACTGTTAAATACATTAAATAATAGAAACAAAGGCAATAATAAAAATTTAGAGAGGCTTTTAAATTCAATAAATAAACAAGATTTAATTATAAATGAATTGAAAAAGAAAACAGGTTCTAGTCATCATTCTATATTTAAAATCCCCAATTGGTTGAAGTTCATGATATTATTTTTTTCATTCATTTTCATTTCGTTTATATTACTCTAATGATTACATTTCCCATGTTGGTGGCAACCGTTCAAGGCATTCATCACAAAACGTATGTTTGCTAGTTATTGATGGTGATCCAATACTACTAATCGGCAGAAGTTCAGCACTTTCTTGACTAATTGGTTTTGCAATTGGAACTTCTACGTCTGATAGTATATGTTCTTTCTTATGTTCATTATGACCAAGATTCCTATTAGGATCAACAATATCCCTAACCTTTTGTTTTAATACTTTAACTTCTGGAAATCCGCCATCGATAGTTCTATCCCATATGACATTATCATTAATACTAATTTTAAATGTTCCTGATACAAAGCTTGGTTTTAACATAACAGAACGAATTGGTGCCTCCTTTTCACAGGTGGCCTTTGAAGTGAACGTCTGTAACAATTCCTGTTGGTACCAAGCAGACCTTAACATCCATTGGCATCTCGCACAGTATTCAATAACAACGTCCATGATATCTATTACAAAAAAAAGAGTGACTAATACATAAATTGGGGGAAAGGGAATAATATTCATTATCATTACATATAAATCAACTTCTTTTTTTAACTTTGAACGATACCACAATGAACATCGTTTCACATCCAATTTACTCCAAATGTGTCAAGGTCTCCAATGATTCCAACGCCAGAGAAAAACTACTCCGCTTATTCCAGTACTTGGCAAGATATCTAAAGGCAAAGGGTTATGATCTTGGTCAATTACAACAAACGTTTATGCTGGCTAGAAAACCGCTTAGAGCCTTTAAGCCATTGGGACATTTCAAAGCATTTATTAGAATCCTCAATGATGATCTTATGGATCCAACTCTGAAGATATTCGAAGCCTTGAAACAATTATCATTGGCTCTATATTTCACTTTAGATTCTGTTCATTATCTTCAACTTTTAAGTTTAATTAAGGTTAAATCACAAATAGGTAGGTACGCTGCTGGTCTTTGGTCTCTTTCACTTGTTTCTGGTCTTATTAAAAACGCTAGACAATGGCAAATCATCTTTCTAAGAACTTATTATAAATCTACTTTCAATAAAGACTTAAATGTCACTGCTGTTGAAAGGGATACGTTAAAGAATGTGCTTGATTTATCAATTGCCCTTAACCAATTCCTCCAATTGGGCTTGGATGAAGGTGGACTTGGTATAGCAGGTATAATCACATCGCTATTTGCTATAGATGATATTTGGACTAGTGCTTAATAGTCTATAATATGTTTCCTAAACTGTTTTTTATCTTTGTTTTTCTTTTTTAATGCTATTCTTCTTTCATTATCCCTAGTTTTAAGTTTGTCCCAATGTAATTCTGTCTTTAATTCAACTTGTGGTTTAATTTCACTACATTTATTAAAATTTGAACAAAATCTTTCAATACAATCCCATTGATTTTCATCCCTGACTCTTGAATTAGAAGATTGAATCAATACTCCCATTTTATTAGTAAAATATGGGAATCTCTTCTCTTTTGGTGTACTCTTATCCTTATAATTAATCATTAGATTATCAAATTCTCTTTCTGGTAGCCAATGTCCACGAGATTTTAGCCATTCTTGGGGTGTCAATTTTAATTGCACCTTAGAATCAGTGGTGTTAACATGTTGTCCCCCTTTACCAGATGATCTGCTATAGGTGATATTAAAATATTTCAATAATTTCAAATCAGGCTTAATCATTTTTCCTTTCACTCCTACAATAGAGATTAAACACTAAAAAAATAATGTTTTGCTCTTTTTGTATCATTTTATTTTTTGGTGAATTATAGAGTGTATAATATTTATTAATTGTAAAAAAATAGGTCTATATGAATACAATTAAGTAAGAAATATAAAAGGAAAAGGGGATAGATATATGAAACTTCAAATATGATGACATTTCATTTCTATAACATTTTAACTTTTTTTTAGTTTTAAGCACCAAACACTTGGGCAAATTGAGTATTAGCAGAACCAGATTGTTGGAATTCACTAATGATGGATTCTAAAACTGCTAAACCGGATAAAATACCAATGGACATACCCATAACAACACCATTTGAAACACCCAAGGATTCAGAGATTGCAACAATTAAACTTAAAACAATTGATCCACCAACGGATGCATTGAAAATCATCTTGTTTAATTCACGTCCCATACTGGAATCTCTGTGACCAACGACAGTAATTTCTTGATCCTTAAATTGACGTGCAAGATCCTTACCACTGGAACCAGCCATGGAGAACCAATTGATACTGAAAATAACACTTGTTAAAACAATAAAAGAACTAAATGTCAATGGTCTCAAAATATTTAATAATAAGCATTTACCTGTGTTGTTTGGTGATAATAAATAAAGAATACCATTTGTTAAATCATAAGTTTTATTAGTCAAAACATTTAATTCCCATTTTGCTAAATAATCTGACGAATAAATTAACTTACTAAAGGCAAATGTAAAAACGTTCAAATTGTAAAGAATAGTCCAAGAAAATAATAATGGTAAGGCACCACAATAGAATAATCTAATTGGGTAAGTAGAAACCATTGATCTAACCTTTGCAGATTTAATTGAAACATCTTGTCTAAAGTTTGAAAGGAATAATAAAGAACCAACAATGATAATACTTAAGTAAACTTGAGTTAAGTTCAAACTTTCAGTTCTATTGAAGGAAGAATAAATGGCCTTAAATGGAGTTGAAAAGAAATTATTGATTAATTGAATAATAACACCTTCAGCTTTTGGTTCGGTGGCTAAAGCATGAGGAGCAATACCCAATAAACCACCGGCAAATTTAGTAGAAGAAGTAACAGCTAAAATGGCCATAATACCAGGACCAAACCCGTAACCTTTTTCTAATAACTCACAAAGATAAGTGACGATACCATTTGCAATTGTTAATTGAGTAATAACAACAGCATTTGACCAAAAGTTACCTTGTAACTTAGCTAATTCAGGGTTGGTAAAAGCATCAATTGATTCAAAGTAACCGGCTGAAACTAAAAGCAAGGCATATAAAAAACCAAGGAAAATAGAGGTTAACTTTTGGAGTGATTGAAAGCGTTGTCTTTCAGAAATGTTAGTAAAATTAACCTTGATAATTCTAAAACCAGCAAGAATTTGCCAAAAGAATGCAGATGTAGAAACTGATAAAACACCAAATTCCAATAATGTACCAATATCCGAACCCATACCAAACCTTAACCATTGGAAAGGGTCCACTAATTTACTTGGCTTAACACCGTATAAAGGCAAAGACGAGAGCAAATAAATAGCTGCTGCCCCAATAGTATACAAGATCTTATCATCAAAGGAAACCTTATCGAATGGAAGTTCGATTTCAGGTAATAAGGCCTCTAATGGTCTCACAATGTCCAAAACTCTAAAACTCATTGCTTAAACCTATGAAGAGAAACCCAGTGTAAAAACCCGCTCCAATATGAAAAAAATATCAAAACGTCCATTTTTCACCGAAATCGAAAAATTGAAAAATCAAAAAAATTTGAAAACTGAAAAATTTCGTCACGTGACTTTTTTTTATTTTAGCAACAAAAGTAATAATAAGATGCCATTAAAGAGCCAGGAGAGTGCTGCTGTGAGTGAAGTGGATTTTCTCATCGACTATGATGCAGCTTTGGATTACTGGACGCAGATTCCACCCACCGTTGATGGTGTTTTAGGTGGTTTTGGTGAATCTACTAGTGTTCCTAAGGCAGACGTTGTTGGTTCTACAACATTTATGAGAAAGCTTAGAACTAGATGGAGTAATGAAACTGGTAAGCTTAGATACGGTATGGACTTTGGTGCTGGGATTGGAAGGGTTACTAGAGATTTTCTACATAAAATATGTGATAAGGTGGATTTATTAGAACCAGTTACACCCTTTGTTGAACAAATGAAGGTGGAATTAAAAGATTTAAATGAACAGGGTAAGATCGGTGAGATTTGGGATATCCCCATGCAAGACTGGGTGTCAGAAGAGAGGAAATATGCATTGATCTGGTGTCAATGGTGTTGTGGTCATTTACCAGATGAAGCCTTTATTCAATGGCTAGATCAATGTAAAAGAGGTTTACAAATAGATGGTCTTCTTGTTATTAAGGAAAACAATGCTATTGGTGAAGACGATATATTCGATGAAGAAGACAGTTCAAAGACAAGAACTGATGCCAATTTTAGAAGATTGTTCGAATTAGCTGGTTGGAAGCTAATCACTACTGATTTACAGAAGGGTATGCCAAAGGAATTATATCCTATTAGAATGTATGCTTTGAAACCAAAAAAGGATTAGGCAGGGAACATTTGTTGTTGTTGAAGTCAGATAGGGGTGAAAGACTAATTTCGATGTTTTAGGTCTTCATAGATAATCAGCTGAACTATGCTTGATATAAATCATCATTTCAACAATGACAAAGGTAACCGTTTTATCTCTATTTAATATTTAACTTTAATAAATAATAGGTTACTGTTTATAACACAAAGCGATTTAGACGCCATTGGAACCCAACTGGGCTACTACAATCAACGTCTTCTCTTTGTTGAAGAAAAAGAGTTTCTACCACATTGATGAAAAAAATTTTCTTGGAAAGCCCACGACTTTAAATACTGCTTAGCACAAGGGTCTTGGAATCAGGGTTTGGCGATCGACTCTGAGTCATTTTCCTCTATTTGCCACGTACTAATGTTGATAATGATGGACGTCAAAATTATCAACTCATAGATCTAATGCATACTGAATCAAATGATTCCATGATAGCCTATTTAATATCTTTCGTAATTCACTTCTAAATGCATAATTTGGATTACTTAATGCCACTGTCAAGGATTTTGTCAATTGATCTTTATCGTATCCTTCAGATAATTACTATAGGGGAACCTTCCACTTCATGAAAGAACCAACTCCTATTAGCATAACAACATTTAAAAGGGAAACACCAATTGTCGAACCTATAGATTTGACATTTAATAAATTGTAGAAATTAATGCTTGCTCCGTCTAATACACTACTTAACATTAAAACCAACATAACATTAAAACTTGTAGATGTTCTAATGCTTAATGGCAACGATAAAATAGATTCAAC
Source organism: Saturnispora besseyi (assembly GCA_030571455.1). NCBI lineage: Eukaryota > Fungi > Ascomycota > Pichiomycetes > Pichiales > Pichiaceae > Saturnispora > Saturnispora besseyi. Next base: position 347,783 of record JAJLXR010000002.1, on the reverse strand, counting down.
AATAGCACTATATGTTTAATCAAATATTCTATGGTAACAGATGCAGAAAAAACAGCTATTGTAGCTTGAATCGATATATAACTAGGTCAAATGGTGTATGGTCTTGAACTACAGTCAAATAAAAGGGTGAAAAAGTAAACAAGCACATGTTAATTTGACTACATAATGAATTAATGCAAGTCCAAAAGACATTCCTACTATATGACAGTTGAACATAAAAAATTAGGGTTGGATATTCTTCTTCTCAAGCATAAAATGACTGAAAACCACCAATGGAATAAATAGCAAAAAAGTACAAAAAAGTACCGTGAAGTCGAATCGGTTGATGGTTCATCTTTATTTGTACCAAACAAAATTAAACACTTAATAAAGGAGTGATTAATAATACTAAACCAATCCAATCGATTAATTCAGGTTTTTTAGAAACTTTAACCAACTTTAATTTCTTATCAGTTGGATAATCAAATGAAATCCAAACTGAAAATGCAATAAATAAAATGAATGGAACTTGAAGCCAAAAAGTTGAGTTCCAGTCTCAAAATTGATAAAACAAGCCAGTTATTTGTCCACCTGAAAATACACCCATTTGCGATGAAATTGATATATATCCCTGATGAAGACCTTTTTCCTTAATCGTAACTAAATCGGAGACACAAATTGAGGATAACGTTCTCATATCACCGCCGTCAATACAACTAGCTAGCCTAGTACAAATTAACGTATTAAGTTAGTTAGAATTAGCACAAAAAAACACCAAATATCAAATATAACTTGACTTGTCACCATGCATAACGTACGATCAAATATATTTGATAACTTGCCGTAAAAAGGTCGAAACACGGTACAAGATAAAAGACACGATGTTACAATCCATGAAATATGTTGTACAAATTCAAACTCAGATGAAATCTCACCTGACAAAGTAACAACGATCGTTGAATCCAAGGCGCCTGGAAATTGTGTGTTTAATATGCAGACCATTATCAAATAAAACTAAATAACTTGATGTTCACTATCACCAATGCTGCTGGAACAGCATTGGTGGTGTTTTTTCCTTGAAGGTGTTTGACTCATGTTTACTCAGTTCTCAGTTCCCCTTAAGCTAAGGAGAGCAGTTCTTATAGAGGATTCTTCTTTATATCTCGGAGGATATGTGTGCTCTCAACCGCTAACGATATTGGGTTTCCTGTTCAGGTTGTTCTCCCTGGTAAATACAATCATCGCAAAGCATCCGAACCCCGTTAAAACAAGAAACCCAAACACAAGATGACTGGCCTCGTTGTAACACCCAACGATGGCAGCCTTCAGCACAAGGGGGAGCCGTGGTTTAAACGCCTCTCCTGGATCTTTCAACGCCTTGGAAAACACATCAACAACTTCACTTCGAGTCCAACCCTTTGGTGTTTCAATCGACGCCAATATGTCATACATTGATCTCTGTAGTTTGAATTGCATTATCGCATTGGAAATGGCAATTCCCATTGTGGAACCACATGATTTGAACCCATATTGAATTGAAGTTACCAAAGCCTGTTCTGATTGAGGAACACTCGAGAGCATCGCAATCAACATAATACTATGGTTTGCTGTTGTTCCAAATCTCAACGGTAGGGAAAATATAGATTCCCAAATTTGACCAGATTCTGGTGTTATAGTATAAACAACAATACTACCGACGGCAATGAATAAACCTGAAACCAAATGAAAGAGTCTGTATTTACCTGTATGTTTAATCATCCAACCAGCAAACAATGCTGCAATTGAACTCATAATTGTTGATGGAATAAACAAATATCCACATTGTAGGGGAGGTCTATTTTGAACACTTGACCAGAAAAAAGGTAAATAGAAAACATAAGTGTAAAAGTTCATACACATAAACCACCAATTAATACACGTAACAAAAACTGTTTTATTATGCAATAATCTAACGGGAATAACAGGATTTGGAATATTATCTTCATAGAAGTAAAATGAGATAAACCCAACAAAGCAATATCCCAATAAGGCCCACCAAACTGAATCTTTAATATCTTCCCCATTGGTACCAGTGACTAATAACAATGAGAAAAATGATGTCACTAAAATAAATGAGCCAATCCAATCAATTCCTTTAAACCTTTGCCAATTTGTCAATTCATCAACTTCTTCCTTCGGAATATCAAAATAAATGTAAATAACAATACCAATGATCAAGCAAATTGGCACTTGACCCCAAAATGCATATTTCCAGCCCCACAATTTATCTATAAATCCTGATAATAAACCACCAGAAATTGCACCTGAGTCAAGGAACACTCCAATATAGCCACCATAAAGTCCTCGATCTCTCATTGAAACCATATCGGACATGGCAATAGTAGTCAAAGAACTCAATCCACCACCACCTATACCAGTAATAAATCTACCAATAATTAATACCTCAAGGGAACTAGAACAACCACAAATTAAGCAACCAAAACTGAAAAATAAAATACAAAGTAAAATCATTGACTTTCTACCAAATACATCTGATAACTTACCAAAGAGAGGTTGAAAAGTGGCACATGATAGTAAATATGAACTAGCAACCCATGAGATGTGTTCCTGTGAGTTCAGATCACTGGCCATTTTACCCATTAATGTTGTAACCATAGTTGAATCTGCAGAAGATAGGAAACATAATGAAAACAAACAAGGAAAGATGATTTTAAATTGAGCTTTTGTTATATCATTTGTCGTCCTCCTTGAAGCTGAGAGTAATGCATCGGTTTCCTCCGACGGCATCACAAGGTAAGGGATCTCTAGATAATACCGACTTTTGAATTCTAAAATTCATACATATTTTCTTTAAAAATTCTATAAACCCACTCTAATAATATAAATATGCTCATGAAATGTCTAATTTGTTAGTTTTAACTGTCCTAATAAAAACAGTAAAAAGAGCCACTAACACTGAGAGTGCAAACAAAAAGGAAAAGGATGCTTGGAACCCCCTATAATACGCATTGGAAAAAACTTCTATCACTACGTATGGTATCCCTTTTTCATGAATATACATGGGATCTGATAATGCTCTTGTCTTCAATACTTCTAAGGTATCAAGGCTTAATCCTCCAGATAGACTGTTCATTAATTTCATAAAATCCTGTTCTATAGAATGGCTGAATGCCATCTTCATAAAATAAGAACAAGACAAAACACCTACTATGGCGCCCAATGATTTCCAAACGTAGAAAAGAATAATAAACTGCTTATTTTTGGATGTATTTGACCATATTGGGTTAGATTCCAATATATATGATAAAAATGTAATACAGGATTGTATTGCTATTTGGATTAAAAGCAAAGCTGAATATCCATCGATACCCATAAGGTATATAACACTTCCTGAACTAGCAAGCAATCCAATAGTTGGATATATCAGTGCACTTCTTCCTGTAATATTATGCAAATATAAGTGAATGCTCAAGAATGAAAAAAGTGGTGGTAATAAAATTAACAAACTTGAATGTAAATTGTCAATATTTTTGACTGTAGCCCAATAATAAGAAAGGTAATACAAATACCCATACTGAATTGCACCTGAGAGTGAACTAGTTATACAATTCAAGGTCACGTTATGGTCATTTAATTTCTTTGGTGATTTAGTTCGAACGGAACTCAGATCACTGAGCTCACTTTTGAGAAACAATGCAAACAGTATCAAATTCAACATTGAGTAAAGTGACAAGGACAGTAGTGAAATTAACTTGCCTTCGCTGGATAGTGTATTCGATAAGACGAGCACTAACGCCATAATTATTAAAAGCCCCACAATAGGCATAACAAAACTTCCCACTCTGGGTGTAAACTGTGGTGAAGGTTCCCTTTGAGCTTTCATATATTCAGTTATAACTCCTACAACTGCTACAACGCCTAGCACAGCTTGTACCCAGGCAACCATTTTGTATCCGTACGAAACTCCGAGAGTACTGACAAAGTTTGGAAGGATCAGAAGGGCTGCTCTGTAATACGAACCATGTTTGTTCTTGACATCATAACTATCAAACTGGAAAATTGGTAAATTCAAACCATTAATAATTCCAGCAATATTTGCTGTTGACATTAGGTTTAGCAATAGTGAAAATGATAATGAATCGTGGAAGTCTTCTAAAATACTAACCGAGTTGGCTATTGCCAAAAGATTGATGTTTACCATCATTATATTTTTGATCTTTCAACAAGTGAGTACCTTATGTTAGTGTTACTGGATAACAACAGTAACTAGTAGGTGAAAAAAGAATGAGTATATAAAGATAATTAATTTCTCTTTCTATAATCAATTGAAGGTAAACGTGCGCAAGGGACATTTTAGATCCGGCCGATATCAATATTAATAAAAAAACAAAAATAATCGTTAATAAATAATAACTTAAACTCTCGGCTCTGGTGTCAAAGTGTATTGGTCCTTATAAACAGTCAGATTCAAAAATTGAATAGAAAAGGAACTCTTCCCTAATAAAAAGCTAAACTGAATAAAGAAGCAACGTTTACAAGCTCCACAATTTATATTACAGCCGCAAACTAAAACGCTCAGCACGGATTTATTTTCATGCCCCTAAATTCTTATAAAAAGTTCAGAGTCATACACCAAATGTTTAACCACAACCAGGTACAGATCTATTTAATATAATCGAGGTCGTTTTCTTCGGTGTTATAGATAGTAAAAATAACACCCACACTTGTGGCAAAGAGGAAAGCAAACACCCAATGACATGCGTCATCGTAGGACTCAACAATAGCGTTCTTTAAAACCAAAGGAAGTAGACTGTTGAAAGCATACGAGGGGTTTTGCATAGAACCTTTGAAAGCAATATCGAGGTCATCCTGGGACCAGCCCTCGGGTAAGGCTTGTGCAATGGTATCAAACCTAGATGTTAAAGAACCTCTGAGGGTAAATTGCATCAAGGCACTTGCTAGGGAAACACCCATCGTAGAACCTGCAGATCTGAAACCATATTGGATAGAAGTAACTAAAGCTTGATTTGATTGTGGAACAGAAGAAACCATGGCAACTAAAACGGTTGTAATATCTGCAGATGACCCCCACCTTAATGGGACTGAAATTATGGAATCCTTAAACCAACCATCATTCTTTGTGGACATGTAAAGAATTGCACAACCAACAATAGTAATCCAACCAGAAAAGATATGGAGGTTTCTATACTTTGAAGTTTTCTTGATTAACCATCCTGCGAAAATAGATGTGAAACTGGCAGTAATTGAACCGGGAATTAATCTATAACCACAGTCTAAAGGTGATAAATTTTTGACACTTGACCAATAAAACGGGAGATAGAATAAACTGGCAAACATATTCATGGACATTAACCAGCAGTTGATGGAATTAGAAAGGATCGTACGATTGTGAAGCATTTCAACAGGAATAATTGGATGTTCTAATCTCTTTTCCCAAAAATAGAAAACTGTGAATCCAACAACAGAATAAATCAAAAGTGAGTTCCATAATAAACTTCCAACCGGTAACTCAGTGCCATTAGTACCACTAATAATCATAAGAGAAAGTAAAGAAGAAACTAAGAGAGCAGATCCTGTCCAGTCAATACCTATGAATTTCTCCCATGATGTCAATCCCTTATGACTGTCAACTTTCAGTGGTAAATTAAACCAAAGATAAACAGTGAAACCGGTTAAGATGCAAATTGGAACTTGTATTAAAAAAGCCCATTCCCATCCAAACCATGAATCTAATAAACCAGCAACGATACCTCCAGAAGCTGCACCAGCATGAAAAAAGATATTGATAAAACCCTGATAGAGGCCTCTTTCTCTAGTTGAGACTAAATCAGAAACGGAAATAGTAGCAAGAGACGTAAAACCACCACCGCCAATACCTGTTATCGATCTCCCAACAATCAACCATTTAAAAGAAGCGCCTAAACCACATATAAGGCACCCTATGGTGAAACAAACTGTACTAAAAAGTAAAATTGGTTTTCTACCAAAAACATCAGAGATTTTACCAAACAAAGGTTGGAAAGCAGCGCATGATAATAAGTAAGATGTTGCAACCCAAGAAATATGTTCTTGTGAGTCTAAATCACTTGCCATTTTACCTAAAAGTGTGGCTACCATTGTTGAATCCAACGAAGCTAAAAACACATTGGCATAAAGGCAACTGAGAATAATTATGAAAGCTGATCTGGATAGTACCAGCGTACCACCAGCATGTGGTAATAGAGGGGTTGAGTCTACCAGCGTCATCAGTATTTAAAAAAGAAGAAAGTGGTTGTTAAAAGTGAAAGATGGGTCTAACGACATAAATGCGGTTGAGGGATTTCGGATCCCTAATTGGTGACTCCGGCAACATCAATTTCATTTTCGAATGCCTTTAAACAACTATATGATATCATTAAAAGTATTCAAAAGTACTACATCTATTTACGTGCTTATATATATTAATATGTCTTATCCAAATTGCCGCAATAGGTCGTTTGATTTCATGAGCGCATGAGCATCACTGGATCTTTCAGATCGCATACCATATTAGCACTCAAAGTGATATCATTGGAATCTTCTAATTTTACTTTCTACAATGATGTCACTCATTAACCCTTTGCTCTTTAATTCGGGTATTTATTTGTTCTACTCGAACAGCTAGTATTTTTTCTTTTGATTTCACGTTTTAGTGAGTGAAGGAAAAAGAAGACAAAGTTGAGATTTCAGAATATCAACTTTTTGTTTGTTTAGAGAAAACAAAGGTCCTTCACGGGTATTGAACTCTCTAACAATGAACAATTTACCCTTCAGAAACAAACCAAAGCCGCTTCCCAAGGCACTTCTTGTGAAAAGTGCTCCAGATAATGATATTGCAAAGACCAATTGCGTGGCTATTAACCCACAAGACTTTCCGGACAACAAATTTATTATTATCAATGACACTTTTGTGTTTTTAACGAAGGCAACGACCAAGATGATTCCAGGTGCCGTTGGTATGAGTGGACACCAAAGATTTTGGGGTAAATGGAGTGAAGATCAAACTATTTCAGTTTCAAGCTATGACGTCTTTTCAGAAAAGGGTACTCAGGGTGCTTATTTAGGTACCATCAATGCTGAAATTAGTTTCTGGAATAAAAATAGGGCAACAAATAGAGAATATGATCCAGATGCTTTAATGAATTCTTTTGTTACTAAATTAAATGGAATGATTCTTCAACCAACTCAAATTTTATTATTTGAATTTGAAGGCGCTTATTTCCAATTGATTATTACTTCTACTCAAGTTATTGATCTTGGACAGGCTACTACAGATGGTATAGAGGCATCTTCAAATATCTCCAATAAGGGTATTGTGATGCAAAACACCATTGTTAATTTCTTCAAAAGTGAAAATGGTGGCGTTAATTTGAAACAATCAAATACAAGACCAAACACTAATGCTGTTTTTAGACCTGATTTTAAATTCGAAGATATGGGTATTGGTGGTTTAGATAAAGAATTTACTGCTATCTTTAGAAGAGCCTTTGCATCAAGAATCTTTCCACCGGGTATGATCGAAAAGATGGGTATTAATCATGTTAAGGGTCTTCTTCTTTACGGTCCTCCGGGTACTGGTAAGACTTTGATTGCTAGACAAATTGGTAATATGTTAAATGCTAAGCCTCCTAAGATTGTCAATGGTCCAGAAATACTTTCCAAATATGTTGGTTCTTCTGAAGAAAACATTAGAAACTTATTCAAAGATGCAGAAGAAGAACAAAAGAAGAAAGGTGACGCATCTTCCCTCCATATTATTATCTTTGATGAATTAGATTCCGTTTTCAAACAAAGAGGTTCTAGAGGTGATGGTACTGGTGTTGCTGATAATGTTGTTAACCAATTGTTGGCTAAAATGGATGGTGTTGATCAATTGAACAATATCTTAGTTATTGGTATGACCAATAGAAAGGATTTGATTGATTCTGCTTTGCTTAGACCTGGTAGATTTGAGGTTCAGGTTGAAATCCATTTGCCTGATGAACCTGGTAGACTACAAATTTTTAAGATCAAAACGAAAACAATGAGAGAGAACAATTTATTAACAGATGACGTTGATTTAGAAAGGCTTGCTGCCTCAACCAAAAACTTCTCTGGTGCTGAAATTGAAGGTTTGATTAAATCTGCCGGTTCCTTTGCCCTTAACCAACATATCAGCATAGGAACTCAGATTAAAGGTGACTTAGAAAAGACTGTTGTCGATATGAACTGTTTTATGTATGCATTGCAAGAAGTTAAACCAGCATTTGGTGTTAATGAAGAAGACCTTCATAATTGTGTGAAGAATGGTATTATTGAATACTCCTCTTCAATTCAACATATTATTGCAAGGGTTGAACGTGATATTAGACAACTTCAAAAGTCGTCATCGATCAACTTTTCTTCTTTACTCCTTCATGGTCCTCCTGGTAGTGGTAAAACTGCTCTTGCTTCTAGGTTAGCACTTGATTCCAAGTTTCCATTTATTAAAATGGTCAGTGCAACTGATATGGTTGGCATGTCCGAAGCAGCAAAAGTTCAACATATCGATAACGTTTTCCGTGATGCTTATAAATCACCACTGAATATTCTTATTGTTGATAGTGTTGAAGCATTGATTGATTATGTTCCTATTGGACCTAGATTTTCGTCAACTATTCTTCGTGCATTAATGACTAGACTTCAAACTAACCCACCCGAAGGTCATAGATTAATTGTCATTGCTACAACATCTAACTACGATACTATGAAGAGATTGGACATGTTGAACTGTTTTAACGATGAAATCTTTGTGAACAACGTTACCAGTATGGATGAATTAAAGAATGTTATGATTAAAGCTAAATTCTTTTCATCTCCTGATTCAGTTCAACGCGTATTAGCTGCTCTTACTGAAGTATTCACCGATAATAAGATTAACGTTAGTATAAAGAAACTGTTGTTTATTGGTGATACATCTAAGTTTTCTAAAGATCCTGAAAATGAATTTGTTCAATTGATCGTTGAAACAAGTCGTCCATAACCATTCTTTGCGTTGTGGAGATAAGGAATATTAAGCAAAATGGATGATAGCAAAGAAATTTGGGTTTTTCTGTTTATAAATGTGTTGGGGCTAATGGAATAGGGATGGAATGTTACTCTTGTTTGTTTTTCTATCAATTAGACAGGCTGTCACGAGCTTAGTTTATCAGTTTACAAGATAAAAGAAGTGACATGAGCCCAATGAGATCAGTAGTTTGATTTGGTATTTTTAAAAGGATATTTTACCTTTGCTTCTCTTTAAGTATATACAACCAAAATCCCCTATTTGCATATATTATTTTCATTTCTATTAAACTATGCCATGTACTTCAAACCGCCTATTTTATTCAATATTTAGACGTTTTTTTATGTTTTTTGTCACTTTTTTCGTCCAAAAAAATTTTTTTAGTTCAGGTGAAAAATTTAAATTTTTTTCTTTTCCACGAGTTTGAAGAAACTTCCCTTCTTTCCTTGTCGTCCCACTAGAATCGCCGTATCTCACGCTTAGATACGACCCTATTGCTTATATGACAGACAACCAGAAACCGCAAGCGGCAGAATCCTCGCAAGGTGCCCCAGGTGCTCAACAACAAAAGCAATACAAGCAATTCAATAACGGTAATTATGCTCCAAATAATAGAAAGTATAATAAATCATACAATGCTGGTGGCTACCAGAAGTACCCAAATCAACCGCAAGGTTATTACCAACCAATGATGATGCAACCAGTTTACTATTATCCTGAAATGACACAACCTAATGAAATGTCTCAACCTCAAAACGTTGCATCCTATCAACCTGTTTATACCACTGCTGGATCTCCTTTACAAGCCAATGTTTCATTGCATTCTACCAGCAATAGCGGTTCGCCTGTTGTTATGAGCGCTAATCTTGCAAGCACGGGTGTTCCAAAGGCTACTGATTCTGCTCCTGCTAATGATGCCAAGAAGAGTTTCTTAGAAGCTATTAAAAAGAGAGCAGCTGAGAAAAAGGCTGCCGCTGAAAAGGCTGCGTCTGAATCAGAGGCTTTGAAGGCAGAACCAAAGAAAGATTTGAAGGCAGAACCAAAGGAAGCTCTAAAGGCAGAATTAAAGGAAGAATTAAAGGAAGAACCAAAGGTTGAAGAAACTCCAAAAGAATTAGAGGAAGAACCAAAGGTTGAAGAAACGTCAAAGGAAGAACCAAAGGTTGAAGAAACTCCAAAGGAAGAACCAACTATTGAGGTTAAGCAAGATGCTAAAGAAGAGCCAAAGGTTGAATTTGGAATTGAAACTAAGGAAGAGGTTATTGAAGAATCAAAGGTTGAAGCTGAAACCGAAACTGAAACTGAAACTAAGGAAGAAACCGTTGAAGCACCAAATCTTGAAGAATCTCCAAAAGTTGAGTTTAAGGAGCAACCAGAAACTGAATCAAAGGCTGATAGTGAAGAGACTGAAGAAGGTGATGAAGGTGATGAATCTGAACAAGCCGAAGAAGGTCCAAAGGTTACCCTCACCGAATTCATCACTCGTTTAAATGCTGCAAAGCCAGTTACTGATATTTACAATTTCAAATACCCAGAAGGTACAATTTTACCCTCCGAACGCCTAAGAACTCGTGCTAAGAGATGTTACGATCCAAATTTCTTGACTCAATTCGCCAGTAAGTTAATCTTCAAGATTGATGATGAATGGAAGAACCAACATCAAGGTCTTATTGCCATCATTGAAACTCGTGCTGCTAGTAGAGAAAAGTCTAAGGGACGTGGTGAAAGAAGATCAGGATCTATTAGACAAGGTACCCTCAGAGGTGAATATGAAAAGGGTAGTCGTACTGGATCAAAAAGAAGATCTGGCAGAGAAGCTTCCAGAAGAGATAAAGGTGGAAGAGATGCCTCTAGAAGAGAAAAGGGTGGAAGGGATAGAAGAGAAGAAAAGAAATCAGATTCAAGTAAACCTGTCATCAAATTAGCTCCTGAAGACGTTAAGCCATTAGAAAAGAGTAAGACAAGATGGGTTCCAAAATCTCAAAAGAAGGTTGAAAAGGAAATCAAATATGCTCCTGATGGAACAACTGTTATTTACGATGATGAAGATATTCAAATGAAGACTAAGTCATTCTTGAATAAGATGACTCTTGACAACTTAGAAATTGTTGGTGGTCAATTATTATCACTTGCTAATCAATCACAATGGGAAGATGATAAGAATGCATTAAATAGAGTTATTGAAAATACATTTGCAAAGGCATTTGATGAACCACATTGGTCTGCTATGTATGCTCAATGGACACAAAAGTTATTAAAAGAAATTGATCCAGCTGTTTCAATTGCTATTCAAGGTCCAAATGGAGAACAAGTTATAAATGGTTCTCAATTAGTTTATAGAATTATTATGAAGACTTGTCAAATGGAATATGAAAAGGGTTGGTCTAATAACTTACCAACTAATGAAGATGGTACTCCATTAGAACCAGAAATGATGTCAGATGAATATTATGAAATTGCAAAGGCAAAGAGACGTGGTCTTGGTTTAGTCCGTTTCATTGCTGAATTATATAAATTGAACATATTGAAGGAAAACATTTTGATTAGCTCCCTTAAGAAGTTAATGACAAGTGAAAATGAAACCAATTCTAATGAAGAATTTGTTCCACAAGAAGATACCTTAGAAACTATTTTGCAACTTCTTCTTACAGCAGGTCCAAGATTATCAAAAAGTCAACCAACTGTTGCCGCTACTGTTTTCAGCAACATTGAAAGTTACACTACTAATATAAATATTTCATCACGTCTAAGGTTTAAGCTTTTGGATCTTCTTGATGCTTATAAAGCCAATTGGAATAGTCCAAAGGCTTCATTAGATGGTCCAAAAACTATTAAGGAAATCCACGCTGCTGTTGAACAAAAGCGTATTGCTTCAGAAATGGAAAAGCGTGATAACTCAAAGAGAGGTAACTCTGGTAGAGGTGGTCAAGGTGGTAATAATAGTAATAGTAGATCAGGTTCTAAATGGGGTACTAGTGATGTTGGTAAAATTGGTCAAATTAGATCAAGTACTGGTGAATTAGGGCCAAGAAAGTCTAGCTCTCTTGCTATTGCTAGAAGAGGATATGCCGATGATGGTTTCACTGCTGTTGGTACTAGAACAAAGAGTGTCCGTACTCAGTCTCAACAAACAAAGAATGATACACAGGCTGCAGCTTCATCTTCTCCAGCTGCAGAAGAATCCAGACAGAGTAGTAAGAATCTCTTTTCTCAATTAATGGATGACGATGACTCTGAAGAAGAACATCATGATGAACGTGAAGAGGAAGTTGAAGCCGAAGTTGAAGTTGACACTGAAGCTGAAGGAGGAGAGGTCGGAGCAAATGCAGAAAATTTGTCAGAATCTGCCGAAAAAGAAGAAGAAGAAATTGGTTCTGTTTAATAGTGTCTCCTGGTAAATAGTATTTGGAGGTATAGAATTCGTTTTGTATTTAAAGAAAGAGAAAGGAAGGAAACCTTTTTCATATTACTTCCATGAGCGTATTTCCCTTTTGGGATAGATTCATCTTACAATATAGGTGGCGAATTTTTTAGAAAAAGTTCAGAAATAGACCTTTAGTTACTATCGATTCTTTTCACATATTCGCAGTGAATACAGTAATGGCATCAGCAATTACACATGAAAGTGGAGTCAGACCCTTCTTTGAACAAAGGGTGCAAGATTACGAAATTGAAATTGCCACAAAGACTGTCAATCTTAGACGTTTAGAAGCTCAAAGAGATACATTAAATACTAAGGTTAGATCATTAAAGGATGAATTGAAATTACTTCAAGAACCTGGATCATATGTTGGTGAAGTTGTTAAAGTGATGGGTAAGAAGAAGGTTTTAGTTAAGATTCATCCAGAGGGTAAATATGTAGTTAACGTTGCAAAGGATATTGATATTAAAACTATTACACCCTCATTAAGAGTGTGTTTGAAGTCCGACTCTTATGAATTGCATAAGGTCTTGCCAAATAAAGTGGATCCATTGGTTTCCCTCATGATGGTAGAAAAGGTTCCAGATTCTACATATGATATGGTTGGTGGTTTAGATAAACAAATAAAAGAAATTAAGGAAGTTATTGAATTACCAGTGAAGCATCCTGAATTGTTTGAATCATTGGGTATTGCTCAACCAAAGGGTGTTATTCTTTATGGTCCCCCTGGTACTGGTAAGACTCTTTTAGCAAGAGCAGTTGCGCATCACACTGATTGTAGATTTATTAGAGTCTCTGGATCCGAATTAGTTCAAAAGTATATCGGTGAAGGTAGTAGAATGGTGCGAGAATTGTTTGTGATGGCACGTCAACATGCCCCATCTATTATTTTTATGGATGAAATTGATTCCATCGGTTCATCTCGTTCAGATGGTTCATCAGGTGGTGATTCTGAAGTTCAAAGAACAATGTTAGAATTATTGAATCAATTAGATGGTTTTGAATCATCAAAGGATATTAAAATTATTATGGCAACAAATAGATTGGATATTCTTGATCCTGCATTACTTAGACCAGGTAGAATTGATAGAAAGATCGAATTCCCTCCTCCAACATTAAATGCTAGAACTGATATTTTGAAAATTCACTCCAGAAAGATGAACTTAACTAGAGGCATTGATTTAAAGAAAATTGCTGAAAAGATGAATGGATGTTCTGGTGCAGAAATTAAAGGTGTTTGTACTGAAGCTGGTATGTATGCACTTAGAGAAAGAAGAATACATGTCACACAAGAGGATTTTGAGTTGGCCGTGGCGAAGGTTATGAATAAAAACGAAGAAGGAGCTGTTTCTATTGCCAAGTTATTCAAGTGATTTTTAAATATGTATATCTAAATATATTTCTCTGTGTACTAAAGGTAATTAAAATAAACAAAGAAAAAGAGGAGGAACAATAGAATTCATAATAATAATATGCATTAGTAAAATATTACACTATCCTTCTCTATAAAGTGCTATTTCACTTTGTTTGAAATATCTTCTACCATCTTCATCAATTAATACAAGACTTAGGAAAGTATGTGTATTAAATTTTTTGTTAATGTCTCTGTAAGTTGGAACTAAATCGAATCCACCTAAGAATAATCTAATTGGGATTGTTTCACCTTTAACAGGAGCACCATCCATGATTTCAAATCTAACGACTGTTGTACTTTCACTTTTTTGCTGGGGTCCCGCCCCCGTTGTTTCTCTTCTAATCAGTGACAATTCCATGTGTTTAATTTTAAGACGAACCAGCAGGAAATAGATTCGTCCAACAATTACACCTTTTAATGGGAATTTATTCTTTGAATATTCAAATTCAATATGAAGACAATTTTCAATCCCAACATCCATCTTAACGGTGGAATCAGAATCAGTTGCAGTCACATCATTGTTTTGCGTAGTGTTATTAGAAGGTTTTTTAGATGATGAAATTGTAGGAGCTGGTACTTGGTCTTCTTTAACGTATTGATAAACCCATAATTCTCGTTCTCTGATAACATCAGCGGATTTTCTTGCGACTGTAACTTTTAAATAGTATCTGAGTCTTGCATTGATACCTCTATAACTTTCATACATTTTTTCGACGTTCCTAAACTCAAAAGGATATGTTTCAACAGTTTTAATTTCACCATAAGCTGCTAACTCTTGAGCAAAGGATAAGAAATCGTCATTTTGCATACCATTAGCACTAGAACTAGAATCAGGCTTTGTTTCAATAGTTCCTAACAGTTGCACTTTAACACCAAGAAATTCAACTCTCTTACCGTCCCTTGGTCTCAACGTAATGGTACCCTTGACTGTTTCGCCATCTTTATATAGCAATAGCTTTTCCTTCCTACCTTTGACCGTGCGCACTTCAACGGTTTCTCGGGCGTCTTCTCCCTCAAGATGGATCTCAATATCCAGCGGTGAGCGAAACATAAAGGACATTTTCTTGTATTGTAAAGCTTAAGGGCACGGTGGTCTCTTTTCCCTATAAGTTGTGTTTGAGAAGAGTTAAGGTATTGCAATATGATATTCGTGTAATTTGAGAATCGCGATTTAAAAGCTCAGCGTCCTTGGATGAAGTTCACTTTCCTCTTCTTCAAATTAAACAAAACGCGTTAATTAGAGCTTTCGAAGGCCCATTTTATTGGCAATGTTGTTAGAGTTGAATTTTTCTGGTTGGAAAACTCCTTATTGGGAGTTTGAATTGTTTAAAACGGATAATAAACGAGACCTAACAGGTGCCATTGGTTCAATAAATAAGGCAAAACTTGAATTACTTATAGAATCAGATATACAAAAAGTAATTCCCTTCAAGGATAAGATAGTAATGAACAATAAAAGCAAAAGAGAGCTTTTAAAATCCATTGAAGGGGTTGAAGATATGGAAATTCTAAAACCATCGTTATTCATACTACAAACTGAAAAGTATTACATATTCGAACCTATACATTCGAAGCTTAAATTTAAGAAGAACTCATTGAAGAAGTTCAAACGGCAGTTGCTACCTCTTAGTGTAAAGTTTGATGTTGAGAAGGTAAATAATGGTATATTGAAGATCGAGTACTTGGCTAGTTTAAAGGAAACTATAAAGTTAACCACGGATTCCAAACAAGTCTTTAAAAATTTATTACAAGAAGAAAGGATGGGCATAACCAATAGTTTTATCGAAAAAATTGAATATGTTACAGAGTCAAACTGGAAAATTAATAATATACTAGCACCACTACTAAGAAGTCCAGATATCACAGTACAAGTGCATTCACAGTGGACTATAAGTAGAGAATTTACCCCAAAAGAAAGCTTAAGTGAAAAAATTCAGTTGCCTGGAATAGCAATTCAAGATCTATGTGTAAATGAAACAGTAAGTGAACTTGATGAAGATATATTTGGACTAAATTTTAAAGTTTTGGAGCCAATGATATCTAATCAAAATGAAATTGCTAGTACTATGTCATTTTCAAAATGGAATTCAGAGTCTGAAAAAGTATTGTGTTGGTCATTAACTAATGACTTAAAATTAGACGCCTTAAATGAGGCGATATCGCAGAAGCAATTAAAATTCAAAATTCAAATACCAGCAATCAATCCAATTGACACTAATACAAAGAAACAATTAACTTTCTTAAGGGAAAAATGGAATTATTCAGTGTTTAAAACGTATATGATGGATTGGAAACCATTCGCTAAGTTGAATAAAGATATTTTAAAAGAAAAAATTAAAATCGAACAACCACAAATATCAATTAGTTCAAATTATTATAAGCAACAACCTATTAAACTTGTTGAGTTAGAATTGAAAGGAGATGAAATTGACATTTTAGTTGATTTAAGTCTTGCTGAAATTGTAGATATTGATGTTCCTACATCAATTAACATTGATGAATCTTTATTAATCCTAGAAGAAGAAAATGAGATGGATATTGTATGCGAAAAGAATAATTCAACAGGAACAATGCTGATACAGGACATTATACAATCTAATACCACGGAAAAAATGAAAACAAAGAGAAGTTTGAACATTGAAAACGAATCGATAAATGAACCTGCCAGCTCAAGAATGTCTTCAGGAATGCCTTCAAGGAAAAAAGGTAAATCCAAAAGAATAAGTTCTTCGTTGGATTCAATTATCTTAAAGAGAAGAAAGGGTAATGATAAGTTAAATAAAGTTGCCAACTATCCCAATTTGGACGTTTTGAATAAAACCTGTCATGAGCTAACGCATTCAACTATAACAAAGGGAGTAACGCCTGAGCCACCAAGGGTAGTAACTCCAGAATTATTAGTTCCTTCACCAGCTCCGATAAATGGATATGATCTAGCTCGAGAAACACATGCAAGTAATAATATATTGGAGACGAGTAATATTACGAATTTATCAGATATGGCCATATCAGTTAAAACCAATGAAAAGTTGGTTATTTGTTTAAATAGTACATTTCCACAAAGATTTGGAGCGATATATTTAAAAATTGAAACAATGGTTTTAAATCAAGGAAAAATAGAGGTAATTGAATTTGCACATCCCATGAATAATATTGAATTTGATCTGTTTTTAAATCCAGGTTGTGGAGTCATATTAATGAGACCAATTGAATTAAGTCAAATGAATTTTTCAACGTCCGTACCCTTCATTTTTGAAAATTTAGAGTCTATTGCAAGTCAAGTCACATCATTGATTATGATTGTCCTAGTTGATAATTTCAGTATTCAAGATTATGATTTTCAAGAGATAATTTCAGAGTTAAAACAGTGGGGTGTAAAAGTTATTGAACTTTTTGATGACCCAATCAAAGTAACTAGATGTTTAATTGAATTAATAAGAGACTATGCAGGAATAAGTACTAGTAGTGCATTTGAACTTGAGGAAGAATACGAATACTTTGAAAACATGGGAATACAAAACCCACTTTTAATTCAATGGATATTGGATAATAAGGAAAGGTTGATGAAAATGCAGTCCTTGAAAAGAGAGGAAGCCTTAAAGGAGATCTGTTCTGAGGAGTTAACAGAAATGATAGAAACAGTTTTTTCGGAGTTCAAATGCGGGTAGGGAAAAAGAATTGAAATATAAATAAAAGGGAAATTTTTCAACTGCCTGAATCTTTGGATGGCGTTTTTTCTTTAACCTTCTACATCTTTTTTCTTTTTATTTGCTATGTGGAACATTACATATAAGGTTGGAGAAGATGGAGGATATAATTTACCAAAACACTCAGATAAGGCTATTTTACCAGAGTATATTTTAGAAGATATTATGAAATTATACGGAGATGAGGATCAACTGCCACATCCATTGATATTTAAAATTAATACGATAAACTCAAGCTGTTTAATTGGAGTTAAAGAATTTAGTACCAATAATGAAATTCTTTTACCAAATGATATCGAGCAAAGGCTCAATCTAAAGAATGAAACCCAAATTCATTTAGAATTGGCATCTTTGATTAATAAGGAAGATTCATTTATTAAGATAAAACCAAGACATAATGTGATTACTAATTGGAAAGCTATTTTAGAAGCAAGGTTACCTCAATTTTACACAGTTGTTACCACAGGTGATGTTCTTCATTTACCTGTTGGAGATAAAGAATATGTTATTGATGTTGTTAAAGTCAATGGCCGAAGTGTTTGCGTTGTTGATCAAGATATTGATTTATTAATAGATGAAGCTCCAGAAGAAAAAAACAATTCAGAGGGGCATGAAGAAGAAAGATGGACTTTTGCTTATGAAACTATTAATGTGACCAAAGAAAGTATTCATGAGGGTATTAAAATTGATCAAAGCATTAGAGTAAAAATACCTGTTGAAAACGGTGAAAGCATTTTATCTAATGGAGATTTTGTCATTGGAGAGCAATTTATGCAGTTTGAATGGTGTAGCTTGGAAACTAATCCTAATGATGAAAATGAAAAGAAATGGACCAATGAATTAGGATTTAGAGAAGTTCCTGTTTATTCACTAATGCCATTAAGTCTTAAAGTAGTTAAGGGAACAAGAGATGAAATAAAAGACGATATCCCCCCTGGACAATTTAAGTGTCAGAATTGTAATAATTTAATTTCCATTGGTGCACAAGTTATGCATGAAACATTTTGCCAGAGGAATAATATTAAATGTAATAAGGGATGTAATCGAATATTTTTTAAACAAATACCAGAAACACATTGGCATTGTTGTAATTATTGGGGCGATGACTTTACCCAATTGAGTATTCATGAATATTATTTACATAGTAAAGATATTGACAAATGTTCAAATTGTGGAACTATTGTTAAACCAAATAATATATCATTGGGGTTACATATGGGTACTGAATGTTCCCTATCATTACATATTTGTAGATATTGTCATTTGTTATTACCCAAGGGGGAATTAAGTTATGAAGCTAAGTATCATAATATGAGTGAGCATGAATGGACATGTGGATCGAAAACTATTAAATGTGACAATTGTTCCAAATCTATCAGGTTAAGGGATTATCCTGTCCATTTAAAACTACATGAAAGTATCAAAAAGGAACAAATAGAACCATTGGTTTGTAAGAATCCATTATGTGTTAGAATAAGAAATGTTGATAATAATCTAATGGATTTGTGTGATGTTTGCTTCGGACCGTTATATTCGAATGTATTAGATTTTGATGGCAAACTGTTAAAAAATAGGATTGAAAGAAGACTCATATTACAATTAAAAAATGGATGTAATAGGTCAAATTGTGATAATAAACTGTGTAAATCATCCAATGATAGAATTGAAGGGTTAGATAATATGATAGAAATAGTTAAATTTGTTAAGGAATTACCTATTGATGAATATCAATTTTGTGTTGATGAAAGTATGAGTATGAGGCATCGGATGGTTTCTCTACTGGAAGAGGGGAAATGGTTATATGGATGGAAATGTAAAGGAGTTGAGATTTGTGGGTTGGATATTAATAAAGTAGAAGAATGGTTGGAGGTTAATGGCAATTAATTTAAAACTATAATACATTTTTACTTCATCATTAGGTGTATATTGTTATATTTTGTAATAAATAAATAAATATTGATTGGTTTTGTAATATAAAAAAATATTTATAGTAGATAATTGGAATAAATAGTCATTGAATTAGGTACAACAATATTTATTTTTGACCTAAACACTTCAAAATATCACTCCAGACGGTTTTTGGAGCTTGAGAAGCATCAACACCGGACCAAATACCATTCTTCTTATAGTAGTCAACAATTGGTTCAGTTTGTTGATGGTAAGTGATTAATCTCTTCTTAAGAGCATCAACATTATCATCAGATCTTTGAACTAATGGTTCACCAGTGAGATCATCAGTCATCTCAACCTTTGGTGGGTTGAATAATTTATGGTAAGATCTACCTGAAGAAGGGTGAACTAATCTACCAGTGATTCTAGAAACAAGGAGTTCGTCATCAATCTTTAATTCAACAGCAGATTGTAAAGGCTTGTTCTTTTCCTTTAACATTGAGTCTAACTTTTCAGCTTGTGGAATAGTTCTTGGGAAACCATCTAAGATGAAACCAGATTTACAGTCAGGATTTGATTCTAATTCAGCTTTAATCATACCAACCATAATTTCATCGGAGACCAAACCACCTTGATCCATGATTTTTTTAGCTTCAATACCTAATGGGGTCTTCTTTGAAACTTGAGAACGAAGCATATCACCAGTTGCTAAATGACAAGCACAGAACTTTTCCTTTAAGTTTGGAGCTTGAGTACCCTTACCGGCACCAGGAGGACCAATGAGAACCATTCTAAGAGCAGCAGGTAAGGAGGTGTTGTCAGAGTTGTTACCAGAAGACATTTTGTGTTTATGAATCTATCAAAGACAAATGGAGTTCAAGTCAGAAGCTAAGTACAAAATTCGACATCTTTTTTTTTGTTTTTCCAACAAACCTGGTGAAAAATAAGTCATCTTCTTCGTTTCAGCGGAACAGGGTGCACCACTTTGACGTCACGTGACCTAGGTAACTCTTGGCAAAAGAAATAGTTTTGGCGTTTCAAATCATCATTAAAATAAATAAATAGGGTGAATGCATGTGTGGATACACAAGAAGAAAGACTAAATAAACAAAAGAAAAAAAAGGAACAAATAGATACATAATAACTGGTGTTTTCTAATAAAGTTGATTGCTTGGAATAATATGATTTGATTCTATCTACATCAAGAGAAGAAGACATATATATACATTTCTCTTACTTTCATTATTTTCTTTAAAACTTAACATCCCAAGAATCCAACTTCATAGTACCATTTTCTTCTAAGTTCAAATGCATCTTGAAGGCGTCCCTTAAGGAATGTGGTTCGTGAAGTGACTTTGTCTTTTGAGCGTGTAACAATGCTCTTTCATAATATTCATTCAATTGAGCTCTGTAATCAGGGTGAGAACAATTGTTGATGATTAATGGAACACGTTCCTTTGGTGAAAGACCTCTCAAATCAGCAAGACCATAATCAGTAACAAAGATGTCTAAATCGTGTTCGGTTTGATCAATATGAGAAGCGAATGGGACAACACATGAAATACCAGTTGGGTCAGTCTTAGACTTTCTAGCAGCTGGAGTATGCATAATTGATAATTTAGCATTTCTGAGGAAATCAGCAGAACCACCAAGACCATTCAACATTCTTGAACCGTTAACATTGGTGGAGTTAGCGTGACCATAAATATCGAATTCAACAGGGGTATTCATGGCAATAACACCTAATCTTCTAATAATTTCTGGAGAGTTAGAAGCAACCTGAGATCTTAAACAAACCTTTTGAGAAAATAATTCCCAGTTATCAAAGAACTTCTTAAAACCATCTGGAGATAATCTGATAGAAGTTGAGGTAGCAAAGTCCATCTTACCACTTTCAAAATAAGGTAAGAAGGAATCTTGCATAACTTCAGTCCAAACAGTCAAATTCTTGAAATTGGAATCAGCAAGACCCTCAATAATAGCGTTGGCAACATTACCGATACCAGATTGTAAAGGATGCAAGTTTTCTGGCAATCTACCTAATTTGACTTCTTGTTCAAAAAATTCAATCAAATTTTCAGCGATTCTCTTTGACATCTCATCAGGAGGAGTTGGGTTTGGAACGTTATCAGGAGTTGTTGATTCCACAATTGCAACAACCTTCGAAGGGTCAACAGGGATAGCAGTCAGTCCATTTCTTTGGTCAACAGTAGTGTATGGATAAGGTTGTCTATGTGGAGGGTTAACAGGCATATCAATATCGTGAATACCTTCAAAAGATGGGGTGGCAGTATTAACTTCAATAATAACCTTATCAGAAACAGAGATCATTTCTGGGGAGCCACCGACAGCAGGACCTGGAACAATTGCACCATCTTCAGTGATTGCAGTGGCTTCGATGATAGTATAATCTAATAAATCATTATCTTTCTTAAATCTGGTGTAATAACCATAAGTTAAATCTTGAGGAAACATTGAAAGATGTTTGTCAAAGAATTGAGTTCTATTTTCATTAATTGCCTTTGCAATTGGTTTACCGACTTGATGTGGAGATCTTCTTAAGATCATATCTAATTCTGCCCATCTGCATTCTTCTGGACCTGCAGAAGCACCAACAAAAAGATTGAAACCGAGTTTACCTTGAAGCTTTTCTTTTTCAACATGATCAGCAAGAGCAGTTGGAATTGCCTTGGGAGCACCAACACCGGTGAAACCAGACCAACCAATGTATTGACCATGTTTAAACAAAGAAACACATTCATCTGCAGTTCTAAGTTTTTTCAAATATGGTGCATATCTAACACGTTGTTTAAGAATAGAAGACATTATGAGTTTAACAATAATACAGTTGTATTAAAATTTTATGTTTAAATATATAATTAGATAACAATAATAATAATAATTATTATTTAATTGGGGAAAGAAATGGGTGGATTAAAATGAAAATAATCGGGGGGGTATAAGTGGTTCCTTTTAAAACTTTTCAATCCCCCAAACTTTTAGGTAGAGGTGTGCCAATGGCCTCTGTTTTAAATCACGCGTCGGTTGCCGTCTTCGGAGAAAAGGCGCTGAGCGTGCTCAGCGAGCTCAGCGCCTGTCATTGTGTTTGAGGCTTTGAGGCATTTTCCTATAATCTCTGGGAACCCCCTGTCGTTGCGACATCGGTGCACCCCGTGTCTCGACCCACGCGATTGGCCCACCACTTTCAGTGTGCATGACCCCCGCACTGACTTTTACCAAAAGGGTAAGTTGCTCAGCGGAGTTTAGCCCCGAGACCCCGGAAATAGAATTGAGGGATAACGGACTTATGGATAAATTGACAAAATCGAGGGGTGTGCTCAGCGACTCGGCACTTCTCAACACTTGTAGTCTTCAACGTAACCAACAACGCATTTAGTTCCAGTTGGAAATATACACTTCAACTTCTTCTCATGTTGAAGGGCAACCTCTCTGTCATTTGCATTGGGGCCAGCTAAATCGTAATCTCCACTTCTCATTATATACAATTCAATTTCTCTCATTGAATACTCTAACCCATTGGCATCTGCCTTAAAACATTTATCTAATTCTAATCCACTCCACAGTCTCCAACCAACTAATTTCAACCTCCTTAAATTAGTTAACAAAGATTGTTTCTCCATTTCTCCCTCTTCATTCTCAGCATAGAAGATTCGTTTTAAATTAATCAAATTGAGCCTTGGATAATAATATTGAAACTTGTGCGTCTCATAATCAGCATTGATAACAATTAATTCTAATTCTCTCAAATTTCGTAAGAAATCAATTTCAAACATGAAATGCTTATTATATTCTGTATCAACAAACATCTTAAACCTTTCACTCTCCACAAACTTACTGGCTTCATCTTTATACGTTAATGATATTTTATTTGGTGAGCATTTTTCACTGTCATTGGATGTAACACCTCCCGGTAGTGGATAATCTGGTGAAAATACATCTTTTAAACTAATAGGATAATCCCACTGACAATTAATCATTTCAATATCTTTTAATTTAACCATTTTACCATCCCATTTCCTTAAATGATAATCAGACATGTCTTCTCTGACCTTTGGATGATAATAAACATCCCTATTTAAACTAAATCCATCTAATCTAAGCTCTCTAATATTATGGAACCTTTGTAATTGTGTTAATTCAAACATAGATTCTCCATTACCATCACCACTACTAGTTCCAAAGTGAGATTTCAAACTCAATTTCAATATCTTATTACTTAGATCCTCATCAAAGTCATCTTTATATTTCAAACATCTAGCAGATTTTAGTAATTCGATTTTCATTTCTTTTAAATTCTTCGACTTATCTAATAAATCCTTAAATGAAACATTCCATTCACATTGACTTGTCAATTTCTCATCTTTTAAATCGGTTATAATATTAATCTTTTCGACAGATGAATGGTATTTAAACACTTTGAGAAAATCAACCACCTTTGGCCAAGTACATTGAACTTCTGACATTAAGATAGAGTGGAATAGAGTTCGATGGTTATGCGAAAGCGTTGATAATTTAACAATATCAACTCTTTCTAGTTCTTGTATTATCTGTTGCAATATTTCATTCGGGAATCTCAATAGAATGTCCATTTCAATCCCCTTTCTTTTCTTCAAATGGGCATTATCGTGCCCTTCACACAAAAGTCTCTTCAAAGTAGTCATATATCCCCTATTTTACTGGTCTCTCTTACCAAAAGGAAGGCTGTTGAGGTTTTAATGTGAAACCCTTCGTTTCTTTTTCTCCGTCACCTTGGCTAATTTCAAAATTTTTTGACTCACAAGAATCCTATTTTACAATGGTATCGGACACCTTATTACCCTTAACCGATGCGTTTTTTAATTTTAATCAAACCCGAACCTCTAAAATACTGGTATGCAAAGTTTAATGTTTTCTTTGATCTTTAGATCATCTTAATGTCACTATTTAAATAATTATATTTTCAATCTCTCTATCACTATATCTATAAACTTGCCTTAAAATCCACTAGTTGTGAAACACTAACAGCAGCACCCCAAGACATTTCAACACCACAACCCCCAAATCCATAACAGTGGACAATAATAACATTGTTGACAACTTCTCTTTCTAATCTAACACCACCGTTTCTTGCTGGTCTAAACCCAATACTATACTTTAAAATCTCTAATTTGCCTTCTTCATCAAACAAATCAGGGAATCTAACCTTGGCATTCTTAACAACCAAATCTCTTTCTTCTATATTTATTGTAGCATCTGTTGATCCAATTACCTTGGTACCTCCAACAATAATACCATTATCAAAAGGACGTGGGATAACAAAACTCCAGTCGCCATTTTCTAATTGATAGGTAATTGTGTGCCCAAGGTATTTATCTAAAACTTCAGACTTTGGTGGTCTTGTTAAGAGAACTTGTCCTCTAATAGGGTAACATAATGGATCATAGCAATTATTGCCTTCAAATGCCAATCCCATACCAGTAGCATTGATAATAATACTATTCGGATAGATCTGAGAAACTTCCTTCAATGAACAAATCTCACGCCTGGTCATTTTAACATGATAGCGCATTGACAATCTTTGCTGAATCCACAACAAATACTGTTGTGGATATAACGCAAATGTTTTATACTTTGCACCAAATTTAACATTTTCATTTGGATATTCACTTGGATCGATCACTTCAAAGTCATCGATTTCTTCGGTGTAACCCTTAGCTAAATTAATATATAATGGATCCTCCTTTTCAATAAAGTCATAACCTTTGATGAACTTAATAGAAGTTTCTGGATGTTGCTTTTCCAATTTCTTGAATCTCTTGTATGTCAATCTAGCTAATTTAGAATCTCTATACTCTTCTGGTGACTTCGAAGGGAATGGACGAAAATGTGCACCAGATTTATTGGTAGTATAACTGACAACGTCTTGACCCTCTAATGGGAATTCTCTAGCAACAATAACGATTTCTACATCCAAATGGTTCTCGGCAATGGCCAACGCAGATGAAAGTCCAATGATACCAGCGCCAACAACAACAACTCTCTTCATGCTTTTTCAAATCTTTAAAGAATATAGTCGTTGGAAACTATCAACATTTTGACGAGTTTATTATTCTATAGGACGATAATTAGTGGGATAAGTTTTTCATTTAATATCGCATAGCCATTCTTTTGTATTGAAAGCTTTCACTAGTTTACAATGAGTTTCAGAGGTGTCCATGCCTTGGATGGAGTGGCACTTGATGAAGAGATTACCAGTATTTTAGCAACCGAATTTACAGAGGCGTTTAAGGATTCCAGTTTACCTATTTCACTACAAAGATTGAAATCAAGGTATTCTCAAGATTTAAGTTTGTTATTAAAATTAGTGTTATTTAAACTATTCATTTGGGATAAATCCACCACGTATGGGTTCATATTACAAAATTTGAAATTAAATGGGTTATCAAATGTAAAGAAACTGATTATTTTATTTAATATCATACTATCTTACTCATTATTAAAATTTGATTCAATAATACATAGTTCAGATTCAACATTAATGGAACGATTGAGGATTTGGATGCCATATTTTAATAATGGAAAGTCGATAGTTGATTTATTTATCTCATTAACTTACCTTGTCAAACGTCAGCATTTAAATATACTACACTTTTTATTAAATGTTCGATATCAACCATTAAATTCAATGAATACATCATTTGTTTCAAATCCAGAATCAATTAGTTATGAATTTCAAAATAGACAATTAATTTGGAATGGGTTAACTGAATTTTTAAAAGTCATTTCGACAATCCCTATTTCATTGAAAATTAAATCTATTTGGAATAACAAATCTAAATTAATTCCTAAATATGATAATTTACCTTTAAGATGTTGTGCTATTTGTTATAATAATGATCCAAAATTGGGGAATTCTAAGATAATTGATGATTATTTGATTAATAATCCTTGGGTTACTTCTTGTGGTCATATCTATTGTTATATTTGTTTACTAAATGAATTCAAAAGATCTGAACAAAATTTGAATTGCCTAAGATGTCATTCAAAAATTCAAAATATTGTCATTTTCCAACAAGATATGGAATTAGATATTGATTCACAAATATTTGAAGGTAATAGAGATGAAGAAGAAGAAGAAGAGAATCTACTATTGGAACAAAATTCGTTATTTTTAGATAGTGAACTAGATATTGGGTCTGCTCATGATGAAGGTAGTGGCGACGAATCCAGTGATTCAGAATCCTCATTTTACGAATATGATGATCTATAATTTTACTGTATAGTTTATTAATACCAATGAAGGATAGCAAATGCTCCTTGAATACAATAGCAGATCAGTATATGTTGCCGAGCGATCTGATGTGAGATACGATTCCCGCACAGAATTTATTTTTAATTCTCCTCTCCCTTCTAAGATAAGATCTAGATCTTAATTTCAATTTTTAAGCATTGGATATAAAAATAAAACGGATTGAAGATTAAAGTGGTGAAATATAACATTATAAAATGTTGCATAAAATATAAATGAAATTAAACACCCATTAAAACAAAGAAACGTTTTCAAAACAAAATGAAAAACGGGGAAATCAAAACAATATTGAAAAATATTTAACTGTAAGTCTCTGAAATTACTTTAAATTTAAGCCATCAAGGATAACAAAGCAGCCATCAAAGAGAAGAGAGCACCAGAGGTGTAGACGGAACCAGCAGCAGCAGAGAATTCTGAAGCAGAGGATTGAGTCTTAGTGTTAGCACCAGTAGAAGTGGAAGCTGGTTTAACAGTGGTTGGAACTGGCTTGGCAGTAGAGGTAGCGGTCTTAGTTTCAGTGATGGTAACCTTAGTTTCAGTTTCTGGACAGTAAGTGGTGTAAACAGTGTTGTTTTCAGTAATAACAGTAACACCGGTAGTAACTGGAACCTTAGTACACTTGTTGTCTGCACAAGAAGTAACAGTAATAACAGTAGTAGAGTGGGTAATGACAGTCACAACACCAGCCTTAGTTTCAGTTGCTGGACAGTAAGTGGTGTAAACAGTGTCGTTTTCAGTAATAACAGTAACACCGGTAGTAACTGGAACCTTAGTACACTTGTTGTCTGAACAAGAGGTGACAGTAACAACAGTGGTGGAGTGAGTAATGATGGTGTTAGTGGAGATAGGAGAACCGGAGGTAACACCAGAAGAAGCAGAAACGGAACCAGAAACAGTAACAGAGCCAGAAACGGAACCAGAAGAGGTAACGGAAGCTGCAGAAGAAGCAGAGGCAGATGCAGAGGCAGAGGCATTGAAGAGAGGACCAGTAGTGGTGAATGGTAAACCAGCTGGTAAAGCGTTGGTAGAGGTAGCAGTGACGGTAATACTAGAAGCAACATCTCTCTTGCCAACAACAGCGTTGTTCTTGAGGTTTAAGAGGAAAACAGCAACATATTCTTCCTTGATAGAGGTCAATGGACCAGTGAGGAAAAGACCAGCATATTTGTCAGTTTGGAAGTCTAAAGCACCAGAGATGTCAATATGAGCAGCAGTAGATGCGTTTTCTAAATTCATAGCTCTGGAAGTTGGTTCGTAGAAACCAAAAATGTGTGCTGGATCGTAGTCAAAACCTTCACCAACACCACCAAGTTCGAAGGAAACAGCTTCAGAAGCAGCATCCAAGTATAATTGGAAGTATGCTTGACCTTCAAAGAAGAAAGCATTGTTAGATGGGATGGCAACAGCAGATGAAGAAGCAGATGCTGAAGTAGATGAGGTACCAGAGGTTTGAGCAGTGGTAGCAGTACCAGTAGTAGAATCAGTACCGGTAGTAGAGTCGGTAGTAGAGTCAGTACCAGTAGCAGAACCAGTAGTAGAGTCAGTACCAGTAGCAGCGGTAGAGTCAGTACCAGTGGCAGTGGTAGAGTCGGTACCAGTGGCAGAACCAGTAGCAGTGGTGGAGTCAGTACCAGTAGCAGTGGTAGAGTCAGTAGTAGATTCAGCTGTTGGAGTAACAGTTGGAACAGAAGAGGCCGCAGAAGAGTTGGAAGCAGTAGCAGTGACGGCACCAGCAAGGGCCAAGGCAGCAATAGCTTGGGTGAACTTCATTTTTAAGCGAATGTGTTTATACTTAGAAGAAGGAGAAAAAAAAGGTTGTACTTAATGATGGTGTGGAAAACCCAATCCTTTTATATCGCTTGTTTATTTATTGTAGTACAATTCAGAAATATTTAGCACTTTCCAAAAATAAAAGAGAGCCACGTAGGACCCATATCTTAAATTAGAACCTAATCCCCCCTTAAAATCACAAACATACGCGTTCAGTGTTTGTTTTGCCCAAAATAGATTTTCACAGCGACTACGCCACACAGCCCTATTGTCTAGGGAAAACTAAAATGGGCTAACTATAGAAGTTGCCTACTCTTAATTAGGGCAAATAAAGAGGTTACATGTCTCTCGTCAAAGGTGTACCCTTCCTACTATGACGTGATGGCGTAAGGCTGGGTAATTAAAAAATAAAGTTGATATTTATATATATCTGCTGTTATTTCTTGTTACTTAAAATATCCTGACACTTTGATATATCCATATTTAGGTGTAATGCTTACGTTTAAATGTTATTAGTCACAACCTGGGTACCGTAGAGTTCGTTCTATATTTATGCCGGTGTAAATCATTTTCTTTGAGGTGACAACGAAAAATAACCACTACGGTGCTATCGGAGGTGTAATAATACCGATATGCATTGTGGTAATTGAACAAGTTGATGTAAACGGCAATTTTTTCAATCTTGCATATTATGCAGTTCCAACTATACATAATATATTATCTTAACTATAAATAAAGAATATTGTAAATATAAACCAATGTTAGAATATTAAGTCACGTAAGCATATAAATTCTGAATACGTATATATATATATTGTAGTTATTGTGACATGGGTTTTTTTATTATATAAAAAGAGAGACTAGGGACCAAACAAAAAACTAGGAAGGGTATGTTATATTTGGTATCTTTTGTTGTGTTCTCTTCCTAAATAGATATATAGATATAGTATGTTTTCATCGAATTCAAAGAGTAGAAAGAAAATTAAAGAAAGATACCCTTTAAATTATTGTAAACCACTCGTTATTATAACATTAAAATGTAATTATCAAAATGTACTCAAACAAGAAAAAATGAGAAGAAATGAAAATAAAATGGAGATTGAAGTCCATCGTAAAATCAAATTGAAAGGAAATGATGATCAAATATATAAATATTCGAACACCATTCTAGCAAATCACAAAAAATATGTTGAATTAAGAACGGGCTCCATATTTCTTTTTCTTATCATATAATTTCTTTTTCAATGAATCTAATTTGCTATTCAATTGTCTATTTAGCTCCTTTTGCTCTTTTTCCTTGGCTGTCAGTTCTTGAACAGCATCATCTAAAACGCCACCCTCTTCGTTAACCAAACCATTGAAAACTCTATGTTTCGCATAATTGGTTCCTCCAATTTCTGTCGTGGAAGCCGCCTGCCCTTGGTTAAAGAGGACCAACATTAAAATACCGACAACCGTGGCAAGAATTAATATACGAAATCTTTTAACTTTTAGTAATGAATCCATTGGAGATAATTATATTGTAAACAGTGAACTTAGGGATGGGAGATTAGTTAACGTAGAGAGAGTTGTTGAAATTATTAATTTTTTCCCAGTGTGCAAAACAGAAACTTTAGTATTTTATTTTCCATTCTAGAAAATCAAAATTCCACTCCAACGAAAAATTGAAAAGCCAGCAATCCAACAAATTGTAAAAGCGAATAAAGCCCCAAGTAGTGTACCATTATATAGAAGCGATAAAGAACAAACGTTGTAAAGTCTTATTAACTCGGAATCACCTTCTAACTGTAGCAAAAGGTGCAAAACATCCATTTTAGATTAATGTTTTCATGTTTTTGCATTTTTACGATTGTACAGAAATTGCATATAAGCCATCGATGTCTTAAAAAAAAATTAAAAAAACATTGGGGATAGAGGTCCCTTGAAGACTTCCTTGTTCAGATGGCATAAATTTATGACTATAATCAGATTCGTGAATGTGGGATAATAAAATATGACTTGCAATGCTCAAATGGCATTAGATCCTCTAATTAGAGGTGGCTGATCACGATTGAAGCATCTGATATCTCGCCATTACTTTTACGGAATTTAGGCCCCTAGATATTGGATCTAGATTTGATACACGTGTGAGCTGATACATAGAAAGATTGTAGTAGATATGTGGGCGCGGTGATGTTACCTTTTATACTCATTAGCACCATCTAGACATATATAGAAAATTAATATCTTGGAAGGGATATATCAGATGTTTCGAAGGGAAAGGCAGACTAGTTCAATTTGTCCAAATTAAGAAACTCCATTGTTGTAATTTTAGAAAGGTGCAGTAAACGTGCATCAGACAATACGGAAGAAACTGTTTTGGGCTTATGCAGATAGTGTATTTTGAAGCCACCTCTTATTGAGGAAATTGGAGGATTCCTCTCCCCAGCGAAAAGAGTCAGCTCTTTACAAGAGCATATCAAAAAACTCAACGTGGGGACTTCATTGATGAACGCTGATCCCACATGTCTGAGCTTCGTGTTTGGGGAAAAACCCCAAAGAGGAAATTGAATTTGGTTCACATGGTTTTGTTTGAGAAACCTACACAAATCAGAACCAGATGAGAAATTGTCCTTATTGAGAAACAGCTGCGACGCGTCGCGTTTCCACTTGTTGATCTTACTCTTTGGGCCGATTTCCTTTAGCGTCGACCAATGGCTCGTTATTTACACGTGTATTAAAATGACAGTGTATTGATGAATGTATAGCAAGGATGGGTTACCCGGCCTAAAAGCACCTTTTTTTTTCTTCGCGACTATAAAAGAGAATAAATGGAGATTTGACTAAAGTTTCCCATTCAGAAACCTCCTTTTCCTTTCCTTAAGATCTCTTTGCCATTTGGCTTAGATCAAGTGTAGTATCTGTTCTTTTCAGTGTAACAACTGAAATCAAGGTCCATGTGGCCTTTTTAATGTTACAATTATTTTTCTCTTAAAACTTTTATTAAGCTAATTGGAGCTCATTCAGATTTATCTGGTGAATCCGCCTGCTTGGTGTTTGGTGTCGTTACCGTTACACTGTCTAGGTTTCTGACGCCAGGTTCATTTTTTTATCACTGCATAAGCAAAGGTTTGGTTATGATTGATAGAATTTAGTTATTTTATAATGTAGTTAATAAACAAGTACGCGCCTTTTTACTAAGTAATAAGAAGGGAACACCTTAGAAAAAAATTAATAGATGTTTCATCACATTAAATATTGACATCTTCTTCTTTAAGATCAACCTATAGTGTTGGTTATGTCTCCCGTAATCAATTTAAAAGATGAAATTAATTGGTTATTAAATAATAGGGCATATATACCGTTGCCGTTGCCTCAATTACCAGAGTTAACACTAAATCAAATTAAAGAATATAGATCAAATTCGAATTTTAAACCACTTACTTCTACAAATGAATCTATGAAAAGTGCACAACAGCAGCAGTCACCACAGAATATACTAGTACCTATAGTAACGCAGCAGCCGCTTCCGCAGTCACATACTGTGGAGAAACGACGCTTTATTCAGAGAGATATAAGTCAAATGATTCAGTCTAAACAGTCAACTGACGCGTCGACAATAGATTCATTTATCGATTTAACAAATGATGATAATCAATCAACTCAAAAGAGAAAACTTATAGAAGGGAATGATTCGTTCTCTGATGATGATGATCATAGTATTCCTACTCAAGGCACCGATAATTTTAATCATAGAAAGCATAAAATTTTAAAACCAGCTAGCTCGATAAGTCTAAGAGATAATGATGAAAATATTAATTTGATGTCGTTAGAGAAATTAAAAAGGTACGCCATTCTTCAAGCTAATATGATTATGAAAATGAAAGCCATTAATTCCATATTTGAGCAAAATTTAAAAACTGAAACATCAACTTCTTTATCAGAAGATACAAAGAGGGAAAAGAGATTGAATTATAGTTTAAAAATATCAAATATTAAACTAGAATGTAATGGAATTCAATCAATCCTTAATTCATTGATCAAAGGAGATTTACTAGAAGTTGAAGAACAAGTAATAAATACCCAAATAAATAAACCAAATTCTTTGACTTCTTCTCCTATTATTGAAAAATCGTTAGAAGTAAATAAAGCTATAAATCAATCATTACCTTCAGATCCCTATTTATCTCAAGAACATGCTCTTGAAGATTCATTTAATTGTGAAAGTGAAGGTGAAGAAGCTAGTGAAAGTCAAATGAAAAATGAAATGAAGGACTTCATTGAATGGGATCAAAGATCTCAAGATCTTGATTACAATCAATCTCACTTGACTGACGACGATGGTGATGATGATGATGAAGAGCTAGAAGTTACTGAAGTCAAAGAAAACCTTGATATGAATAATCTTCATAATGATGTTTATGAAGATGAGCTTGTTGATAGTATCCCAAAGGATCCGATAATTCTAAATTCTAAACTAAATAATGATAATCTGAATGAAGATGATGATGAGGATGTATTTGATGATGCACTAGAAATGTTTCCTTCAAATCCAGAGTCAAATTCTTCTCCTTCAATACCTATTGAAAGTGATTTAGATGATGATTCCATTATAATAACTGATTCTAAGGGCAACAAATTAGAATCATATGATGATGAACTTGACGACGATTATGATGATGATGATGCATTTTCAGATGATGATGTTAGGGTCAAAAAGGAAGAAGATTATATGACTCAAATTAACGAAGAAAGAGAAATCACCTTAATTGATAATAATGAAAATGTTGATGGAAATGTCCTCGTTGACGATGACGATTGGGATGATGATGATGATAATATGTTAATTCATCAACTAGATGTTTCTTCAAATAAAAGAGAGGAATTAATAGCTGAGAATGATGATGATATTCAAGAATTAAATAATGTTCAAAATCCTCAGGATTATAAACAATTTCATCAAAAGTATGAATGGACTTCTGAAGTTTATCAAAAATTGAAAAGTGTTTTTAAATTAAAATCATTTAGGTCAAATCAACTAGAAGCTATTAATGCAACACTTACTGGTGAAGATGTGTTTGTTTTAATGCCAACAGGTGGTGGTAAATCTCTCTGCTATCAATTACCAGCAATCGTCTCCTCTGGTACAACTTCTGGTGTCACAGTTGTCATTTCACCTTTAATTTCATTAATGGAAGATCAAGTTTCAAATTTAGAAAACAAACTTGTTAAGGCAACAATGTTAAATTCAAGGATGTCAGCAGATTCAAAAAAGCATATTTTTAATTTATTTATTCAAGGCTATATTGAACTGATGTATTTATCACCTGAGATGATTAGTAAAAGTGGACAATGTAAAAGGGCCATTGCAAAACTTTATAGAGATGGGAAACTTGCTAGGATTGTTATTGATGAAGCTCACTGTGTTTCTTCTTGGGGTCATGATTTTAGACCTGATTATCAAGAATTGTCTTTTTTTAAAAGAGAGTACCCTGATATACCCATGATGGCGTTAACCGCTACTGCAAATGAGCATGTTAGAATGGATATTATTCATAACCTTGAATTAAAAACTCCAAAATTCTTTAAGCAAAGTTTTAATAGAACAAATTTATTCTATGAAATATTACCAAAGAAAAAGAATGTTTTAGAAGTTATTTGTCAATTGATTCAAGCAAAATACAGAAATCAAACTGGAATTATTTATTGTCATTCAAAGAATTCATGTGAATCAACATCCAAGAGGTTGATGGATTTAGGTATCAAATGTGATTTTTATCACGCTGGTATGACCACAGAGGATAGATCAAGAGTTCAAATGGAATGGCAAACAGGAGCTACTAAAGTTATTGCTGCAACCATTGCCTTTGGTATGGGTATTGATAAACCAGATGTCAGATTTGTTTTTCATCTGACAATTCCAAGAAACCTGGAAGGTTACTATCAAGAAACTGGTAGAGCTGGTAGAGATGGGCAACATTCAGATTGTATCATGTTTTATTCTATGAGAGATGCAAGAACCTTACAAACTTTAATTAGGAAGGATAAGGAATTAACAAAGCAAACGAGAGAACATCATTTAGAAAAACTAAAACAAGTTATTCAATATTGTGAAAATCAAAGTGATTGTAGACGTCAACAAGTTTTGCAATATTTTAATGAATCTTTTAACTCAAGTGATTGTAATAAAGAATGTGATAATTGTAAAAAGGGTAATGATGATGAAACTGAAGAAAGGGATGTTACAAAATTAGCTTTAAATTGTGTTAAATTGGTTCAACTAATTCAAAAAAACAACGTAACAGTTATCCAATGTCAAGATATTATTAAGGGATCAAGATCTGCTAAAATTATTAACAATGGATTAGATCAAAATGAATTCCATGGTTGTGGAAAGGAACTAACAAAAACTGAGGTTGAACGTGTTTTCTTTCATCTTATTCACTTGGGTTATTTAGAAGAAAAATCTAAAATGCATTATGGTAGTAACTATGCATCCAATTATGTTATTTTAGGTTCAAAATCTAAAAAGCTGCTGAAGGACAACGAAAGGATTTTAATGAAATTTCCAAAGTTGAATTCAAGAAATAAAGCTAGAGATAATTCATTTGAAACTAGTAATGGTAATAATAGTGATGTTATGAATACTGCAAATAAGATGTCTTCATTTAGACCAACATCAGAGCTATTCCAATTCCAATTCCAATATTCTGAAAATAGTACCAAGCCAACAATAATTAAAGGTGCACAAGCAACAAAATTGACATTAAGAAATGATGAAATGAAACAACATTTAAATTTATGTTATTCTATATTAATGGACTCTAGAAAGAAAATCGCACAGTATAAGGGTATTAATAATGAAACCAACATTGCATCACAGACCTTATTAAAAGATATGTCACAAAAGTTGCCAGCAACGGAAGCTGAGTTTAAATTACTAGACGATTATAAAACTTCACAACTTCAATTTTTCCCCACTTTTTCTAAGAAAATCAATGAGCTGCGTGCTAAGAGAGTTGAAATGTTTGGTACTATCTCATTACCGACTAATCAAGAGGAAGAAGTTGGTGATACTGGTGATAATGACGATGAATCTGAAACATCAAAGTTTTGGTCAAGGACAACGGATGACATGAAGACTTTAAGTCAACTTATGAGGTTAAGAAAGTATGGATCGAATAGTAATAATAATAATCCTAGTCAAAAAAGTACAACATCAACGCAAAGGAAAGGGAATGGTAAAAGTCGAGGTGGAGGGTATAAAAAACGAGGTTGGGGGTCCCAGAGGGGTTCACAGAGAAGTTCCCAAAGGGGTGCAAAAAGAGGTGTTAATAAACCCACACAGTCTGGGCCAACGCAACGGCGTATTACAATCGGGAAGTTTTGTTAACTATTTGAAGGGTGGTTGCTGAGCACATGAGCACGTATTGACCCAAGTCACAAAAATTTTCAATTTCAACTTTTTTTTGCCTTGATTCAACTTTTAAATAAAATTTGAAATTTAAAACAATCATTTAAAAGGTTGTCAATTTAACTTTCTTTTTTTTTTATAAAATTGCAAGTAATTTTTGTTAATTAAATTAATTCATATTCTTATAATAGATAACCATGACCAACACAACAAACGTCCTTGTCATTGGTAACGGTGGCCGTGAACATGCCCTTGTTTGGAAACTTGCACAATCACCCCTTGCTGGTAACATTTATGTTGCTCCAGGTAATGGTGGTACCGATTCAATGAATAATGTTAAAACTGTTCCAATTGGTTCTTCAAAGGAAGATTTCCCTGCCTTAGTTAAATTTGCTGAAGAAAATGATATTGGATTAGTTATCCCAGGTCCTGAAGCTCCATTAGTTGATGGTATTTCTGATGCATTTAAAAAAAGTGGTATCCCAGTGTTTGGTCCTTCCGAAAAAGCTGCTCGTATGGAAGGTTCAAAGGCATTTTCAAAGGATTTCATGAAGAAATATAATATTCCAACTGCTGCTTATGAAAATTTTACTGATTATAATGCTGCAAAGGCTTATATTGAAGAAACTGATTCTAGATTAGTTATTAAGGCTTCTGGTTTGGCTGCTGGTAAGGGTGTTTTGATTCCAGAAAATAAAGAAGAAGCTTTTGCTGCTATTAAGGAAATCATGGTTGATAATGCCTTTGGTGAAGCTGGTGCTGAAGTTGTTATTGAAGAATACATGGAAGGTGATGAATTATCCATTCTTTGTATTTCTGATGGTTACTCATTTGTTGATTTGCCACCTGCTCAAGATCACAAGAGAATTGGTAATGGTGACTCTGGTTTAAATACTGGTGGTATGGGTGCATATGCTCCTGCTCCAGTTGCTACTCCATCTCTTTTAGAAAAGATTAGAAAGACTATTTTAAAACCTTCTGTTGATGGTATGAGACATGCTGGTTACCCAATGGTTGGTTGTCTTTTTGTTGGTATTATGGTCACCCCAGAAGGTGAGCCTAAGGTTTTAGAATACAACGTTAGATTCGGCGATCCAGAAACTCAAACTGTTTTACCATTGTTAGAAACTGATTTATTAGAATTGTTCCTTGCGACTGTTGAACATAGATTAGATGCTATTGCCGTTTCTATCTTTGAAGGATTTTCAACAACTGTTGTTATGGCAGCTACTGGTTATCCTGAAGCTTATCAAAAGGGAGATGAAATTACCATTAAGACTCCATTACCAAGTGATACCTTTATTTTCCATGCTGGTACTAAGTCCGCTGGTGGTAAGGTTGTTACTTCTGGTGGTAGAGTTATTGCTGCAACTGCAATTGCTTCAACTTTAGAAGAAGCTGTCAAGAAGGCTTATATTGGTGTTGAACATGTGTCATTCGATGGTAAATATAACAGAACTGATATAGCACATAGAGCATTTAAGGATACTTCAAAGAAGCAAATTTCTATCACTTATGAAGATGCTGGTGTTAGTGTTGACGCTGGTAACCAATTAGTTGAAAATATTAAAAAGATGGTTAAATCAACAGCAAGACCAGGTGCTGATTCTGATATTGGTGGTTTTGGTGGTTTGTTTGATTTAAAGAAGGCTGGTTACAATGACATTGATGAAACTTTATTAGTTGGTGCAACTGATGGTGTTGGTACCAAGTTAAGAATTGCTCAAATTTTAGATATCCATAATACAGTTGGTATTGATTTAGTTGCAATGAATGTTAACGATTTAGTCGTTCAAGGTGCTGAGCCATTGATGTTCTTAGATTACTTTGCTATTGGTCATTTAGATGTTAATATTGCCGCCCAATTCGTTGAAGGTGTTGCAAACGGTTGTAAATTGGCTGGATGTGCCCTTGTTGGTGGTGAAACCTCTGAAATGCCAGGTATGTATGCCCCTGGCCATTATGATACCAATGGTACCGCTGTTGGTGCAGTGATCAAATCAGAAATACTTCCAAAGGTTAACGATATGCAGCCAGGTGATATTCTTTTAGGTTTAGCCTCTGATGGTATTCATTCCAATGGTTATTCTCTTGTCAGAAAGATTATTGATTCAACAGATTATCAATACACTGATATTGCACCATGGAAACCAGAAACCACTATTGGTAAGGAAGTCTTAATTCCAACTAGAATTTACGTTAAGCAATTATTACCATCAATTAAGCAAAAGTTAATTCTTGGTTTAGCACACATCACCGGTGGTGGTTTAGTTGAAAATGTTCCAAGAGCTCTTCCAGATCACTTAGCAGCAAAGATTGATATCAAGACATGGGAAGTTCCAGAAATTTTCAAGTGGCTTGGAAAAACTGGTGGTGTCCCAGTTAAGGATATCTTAAAGACATTGAACTTGGGTGTTGGTATGGTTGTTATTGCCAGACCAGAAAATGTTGAAGCATTGACAAAGAACTTAGAGGCAGCTGGCGAGACTGTTTACAGAATTGGTGAACTTATTGACAGAAAGGAAGGTGCTCCAGCTTGTGAAGTTTTAAATACTGAAGGTCTTTATTAATAGTGTGATGACATTAGAATATATATATATATATTGTTTAATTAATCTATAATGTTGTATGTTTTATAATTTTGAGTTTTAAAGGTTAAGAAATGAAAATAGAAAAACATTATTTGATGAGCGTGATCCCCGTTTAGGAAATTTTCTAACAGATATTTAATGAGAGGAAGAGAAAAGAAAAAAATGCATTTTTTTCGTTTTACCTTTAACAATAGTTTCTTCTTTTAAAGATCGAAATACTTATCAAAAGAAAGGATTTGAATACCTAGGCTAAATTAGACCTGCCTTGTAACATTATTATTTGGACAAAAAAAGAAAGGATATTGGATTTTAATAAAAAAGAATACTTTATTTTATTACTTACCCCTAATATTATACATCAATAATGTCATCAACAGAATCTTCAGGTAGTTCAGCATCATCAATTTCTCTTGAAGATATTCATGATGATGCATCCCATCATTCATCTATTAGTGAAGATTCACAACTAAATGATCATAGACACCAAAGCATGACTTTACCAATTAGAACAGAATCTAACGTCGTAAATACACCACCTAATGCTCCCAGAAACAAAAGAACCAATTCCAATCCACAACAAAATATTAGTCCCCTTCTTTCTCCATTACAGGAATCCGAACCAATGAAAGCTAAAATGGACCCAAAGGTGAATTCTACTGATTTAAGAACGCAAATGTGTGTTGGAGATGATGATGAAGATGATCAATATGCTGTTGATTTTAATGATACATACAAAAATCAGGGGTTAAGTTTTACTAATTCTACATTACCATCACCACTTCAAAAACGTGAAAGTAGAAGAAGGTCTAGATCTAAATCATTTAGTGAACAAATTAAACATATTATTAGAACAAAGGACGGGTCACAGCAAAGTTCTACAGGTGGTGTAAACGCCAATACAGGGATTCTATTAGGACGTGGTTTAAGTGAGGGTAATCATCCACATCATCATATTCGTCATCTTCGTGGTAATAGTAATGCATCTAATGATGATAAAATTGAAATTCTCAGGGCACCATTTAATTCTGGGACATTGGGAGGACTAATTTCCAAGATAAATTCTAGAACTTCTAGTGAAAGAAGGAAGAGCTTTAGTAGAGAAAATAATAACGATGATAGTGATTTAGACTCTCATGCATCAAGAGAATCACAGGAAACTGAAGAAGATGTTTGTTTCCCAATGGTTCCGGAGCATGTTAGAGTTCAAGGCATTGATTTTAGTGAGTTGGATGAATTTATTAAGGAGCAAAGAGAAGAGAATGAATTAATTTCAAAGAGAGAAGAGGAATTAAAATATTCTAATAATGTTACAACTAGTAGAGAAAAGTTTAGTTCAGCAGCATTAAAATATACGCCAAAGTTTAATGTTACATTATCCGCTGAATCACAAAAGTCTACAACCAATATAAAAGAAAAGAGGAGTGAAATTGGGTCATCAAGTGATGGAGAAATTGGAGTTACTTTTGACCCAGATGATAATAAATTTGAAGATTTACCAACAAGGTTTAGTTTTTTCAATTCTGAAAGGGAGGAAACGATACATACAGCGGATTTGACAACATTAGTTGGGCCAGCTGAATCTATTAAAACTTTATTTGAACAACAAGATTCTATTTGGTGGCTTGATTGTACATGTCCAACCGATAATGAAGTCAAAGTGATTGCAAAGGCATTTGGTATTCACCCATTGACAGCAGAAGATATCAGAATGCAGGAAACACGTGAAAAGGTGGAATTATTTAAATCATATTATTTTGTTTGTTTTCATACATTTGAAACAGATCCAGAAAGTGAGGACTTTTTAGAACCAATTAACGTTTACATTGTTGTATTCAGAACTGGTATGTTAACTTTTCATTTTTCTCCAATTGTTAATCCAGCAAATGTTAGAAGAAGAGTTAGACAATTAAGGGATTATGTTAATGTCTCAGCAGATTGGCTTTGTTATGCGATGATTGATGATATTACAGATGGATTTGCACCAATTATTCATGCAATTGAATATGAAGCTGATGCAATTGAAGATTCGGTCTTTTCAGCAACCAATAATGATTTTGGTAAAATTTTATTAAAAATTGGAGAATCGAGACGTAAAGTTATGACATTGATGAGATTATTACAGGGTAAAGCAGAT
Organism: Saturnispora besseyi; assembly: GCA_030571455.1. Taxonomy (NCBI): domain Eukaryota; kingdom Fungi; phylum Ascomycota; class Pichiomycetes; order Pichiales; family Pichiaceae; genus Saturnispora; species Saturnispora besseyi. Next base: position 307,111 of record JAJLXR010000002.1, on the reverse strand, counting down.
GTTATTAAAATGTTTTCAAAGCGATGTCAGGAGGAGGCTCTTGATGGTAATTCACATCCTGCTCAACCAAGGGCCGACATTGCACTTTATCTTGGTGATATTCAAGATCATATTATTACAATGTTTCAATCGTTGTTATCATATGAAAAGATTTTTAGTAGATCGCATACAAATTATTTAGCCCAACTACAAGTTGAGTCATTTTATGCAAATAATAGGGTTACTGATATATTATCAAAGGTAACTATGATTGGTACAGTTATGGTGCCAATGAATTTAGTTACTGGTTTATTTGGTATGAATGTCCTAGTCCCTGGTAAAGATGGTACTGATTATGGTTGGTTTGGAGGTATTATTGCATTCATATTTGTTATGATCGTCGTTAGTGTTTTGTTTGTTAACCTCTATATGAACAGAGTTAATAATGTTTCAGATAGTATTTTACCTCCACTCTCTGTTAATAATTTTAAATTTGGTAGAAATAGAAATGGTAACAATAATAATGGCAGAAGAAATCGTGAAGAAATGGTTAGTTTACCAACAAAATTCACACGGTATGGTGAGTGGTAATTTATAATTTAATTATAAATATTTACAATATTTATAATGTTAACTTTATTTAGAAAAATAATTTTAAATAAACTATCAATAGTTGAAGGGGTTATATAATATATTCTGTAACAAAAAAATATGAAAAAAAATAACCAAATTGATCGATCCGAGGATCGAACTCGGGACCTTCTGCGTGTGAAGCAGACATCGTAACCACTAGACCAAACGATCAATTGTTAAAAGGAAAGGTTAGTAGCATAGGAACACTCATCAAGGATAAGAAAGCGTGGACATATAAACGTTGGATTTAACGATATAAACTTTTTAACTATTCAAGTTAACATAGTGAACGTTAACATAATGGGTTTACCTATGTTATAATAAGGTTAAATATGTGTATTGAATTTTCGGGGTTTGGAAATATGAGATTTAACGACTAATAGATTCTGATAAATCCAAACTAGAAAAGAGAATCAATTTTCTCAGAAAAAAATGTTTTAAATTATGCTCAGAGATTAAATTAGCTATAATTTAACAGAAAGTAATAATGGTCACAGATTACCTAATTACAGAAGACAGATAATTCTGAATTAGATATCATTAACGCGGTTATCATCTTATTAGATAGTTAAGTAAACTTAGCTAACTGACATTTTTAATATTAGATATTGTTAATGTAGAAATAACATTATGTGTTATTTCTTCATCTAATTGTATGAATTAATATGGTCATATATAATTAGCATTGTTGAAACCCATTCTGAGGTTTACAAATGAAAATATATATAAAAGAGTGATGCATTTCCCTTTAGTTCCGTAATCTTTATATAATAGCTAATAAGATAACGGTTAAATACGCATCTCAGGATTTATCAATGAGATTGGAAAATCCTTTAGAGAGGAAAAACAAACAACGTGTTCAGTACTTGAATAGAATGGAGGGAAGACCCAAACAAAAGTATCAATCGGTTCTTATATGATAAATTAAGTGAAAGTGTATATTTGCTATTTACCACCTCTTTTTGGCTCTTTTCATACTTGTGAAACTTAAAATGCTGAGCACGGACGTCGTGCCTCTTGTATCTACCAGTTGTTGTCTTTTACATTACACTACGCAGGAAGCTATTTTCATTTAGACGTTTATTTACCTTTTCTTGGCATTGGAATACCTTTATCTTCGTTCCGCAGCAATTCAATTGCGGTACGAACCGTTTTAATAATTTTTTTCCTAGTTTCAAAAAAAAAATAACGTGTTTTTTTATTTGCATAAAGGCAAAAATAAAATTAAAAATAAAAAAACAGGAAATACCTTTCCGAAATTTCATACCTTGTTTCTCTTGTTTTCTTATTATCAAAACAAAAACATGAGTGGAGTTAAGAAATTACCATTGTTTAAGTCCAATGAAGTTTCTAAACATAACAGTGAAGAATCCTGTTGGGTTACCCTTTATAATAGGAAAGTTTATGATGTTACAGAGTTTTTAGATGAACATCCGGCTGGTCGTGAAGTCATCATTGAATATGGTGGTAAAGATATTACTGAAATTTTACAAGATGTTGTTAGTCATACGCATTCAGAATCAGCCTATGAAATGTTAGATGAAATGCTTGTTGGTTATTTAGCAACAAAAGAAGAAGAAGAAGAATTACTTTCAAAACATGAAGATATGGAAGTTATTCCTGAAAGTGATGGATTAAAGGTTGTTGATTTAACCCAATTTGGTGAAGTTCCTGAAGATATATTTCATTTGAAAACAGATCACAAGGATGATTTAAAAAAGCATAAATTTCTTGATTTAGATAAACCATTAATTATGCAAGTGTTAAGATCGAATTGGACTAGAGAATTCTATGTTGATCAAATTCATAGACCAAGGCATTATGGTAAGGGATCTGCACAATTATTTGGTAACTTTCTTGAACCTCTATCATTGACTCCTTGGTGGGTTGTTCCAACTATTTGGTTACCAGTTAATTTTTACATTCTTTATTTAGGTGCATCACAATTACATCCATTAACATCATTATCCTTTTGGTTGTTAGGTTTATTTGTTTGGACATTGATTGAATATTGTCTTCATAGGTTCCTTTTCCATCTTGATGATCATTTACCAGAAAATAATATTGCATTTACATTGCATTTCTTGCTTCATGGTGTTCATCATTATTTACCAATGGATAGAATGAGATTGGTTATGCCACCAACATTATTTTGCGCTCTTTGCTATCCATTTTATAAATTAGTTTTTGCTATTTTCCCATATCATATTGCATGTGTCGGATTTGCTGGCGGGTTCTTAGGTTATATTATTTATGATGTTACTCATTATATGCTTCATCATGCAAAGTTACCAAAGTTTTATCAAGATTTGAAAACTTATCATTTAGAACATCACTATAAAAATTATCAATTAGGATTTGGTGTTTCAAATAAAATGTGGGATATTGTTTTTGGCACTTATTTATACCCTGAAGATGTATTACAGAAGAGAGAGTAAACGCATGGAATATATGACTTTAATTATTATATATTATTATATACATGAAAAACTTATTATAGTATTGTTTAAAATATAAATGTTCTTTTACTGTTTACCAAGGCCATAACGTTTTAACATACCTTGGATATCACCAAAAGCTTCTCTATTACCTTGAACAACGATTGTTGGATTAGAATTTGTAAAGATATGTTTAGCTGTATTTATTAAATCTAATCTTGACACAGAATCAATTCTTTCACACATTTCCAATACATCAATTTTCCTATTATAAGTCTGAACTTGTCTACCAAGGTCTTCCAATTGAACCATTTTTGATTCTAAGTTCATCATCAATGAAGATTTTAATTGATTCTTAGCTCTCGAAACTTCTTGCTCTGACATTCCACCCTTACCAATATCATTTGACATTAACAAATTTAATTCATAACCGATTAATTCAGACATGACTCTATTTGCTTGAGGTAAACAAGATAATGATAAACCTAATAAACCTGAATCTTCGAAATTATGAATAAATGATTTACACGATTCAACAAAACCATACTGATTTAAGATTCTTGTGTAGGATCTTGAGTACATACCTTTACCAGGACCTCCAGCGGAGAATGAGCCACCTTGACCAATTAACATCTGTAAAATAGCCAATTTGTAAACTTCATCACTAGTAATTGGTACACCTTCAAATCCAACAAAAATATGATGAAATTCTTCCAGGTGATCTAAACCTTGTGGGTAAGGGACTGAAAATTCACCACCAGTGTAATTTGCCTTCGATTTAATAATTGGAGAACTTGAATTGGATTTGATTTCACCAAGGTATTTTTCAACTAAAAGTTCTGCTTTATCAAAACCAATACCTGAAAATGCCACAACTAAATTCTCAGGATTGTAAAAGAGAGATCTGTAGGTTTTTAATTGATTTGAATTAATATTTTGTAATTTATCAAATGGGCAAAGTAAAGGAGAACCTAAATTCAATTTATTATAAGCAGTTTGTTGAAACAATTCTGGTAAAATTAAATTCGATTGCATCCAAATTTCATCTAATTCATATTGAGCACTAATCTTTTGTTCTTGAATTTCATTTTCAGTTAACTTAGGATAAAATACAGTCTGTGTCAATAATTTAAACATTGATTCCACATCATTATTAAAAACAGATGCTTGGTAAATCATTGATTCTCTTGAACTTGCACACATGAAATTACCACCTAATTTATTTAATTGGTCATTCATTTCCTTGGAAGTGAAGTCCTCTGTTGATTTAAAAGAGAGTTTATCTAATAAATGAGAACAACCTGTTAAATTATAATCAGCCTCATATCTTGAACCAGCTTTAACGTAAAGACCTAAAGCTGAGAAATAAGATGGAGTTTCGTCAACAGCAAGAGTAATGCCATTAGACAGTTTTTTAATGATGGTCCCCTGGGAGTTGACTTGACTTGCAAACCCTCTTTTAAAACAAGTGGATAACATTTATTAATATTTGTTAAAAGAATACAAAGTGATGAATAAAACGTTAGAAAAAAAAAGGAGAGAAAGGCAATATAAAAGATTATTTAAGCTTATTAAATTGGATGTTAACGTTGGATTCTAACTCCAAATAGGAAGCTTTCAAACTATTGAGATCATTTAGATCCGATTTCAAATTTGAACGAATGAATTCGAATGATTTTTGGGTTGTGAAGGCGGAATTTTGGATGGTGGAATTGAAAGCTAAGTCAACGCCAGCATTGGTGCCACCCTTGAGCGCCTTTGTCCAATGAGGGGGTCCGCAGTTATTAGAGGATGTTGTTTGATTGTGTTGATAGTTAGAGTTCATTAAATAAAGAGGGAAAGATAGTTAATTAAAAGATTATACCTGTTTTTATTTATAAAGAAGATTCTTCTTGTTGTTTGCTTAAAATAACAAACTTCTTCTTGAGTTCACCAGCACTTAATTGATAAGGATTTAACTTTTGATCCCATTGCATCTTAAGGAAATTATCACCATATTTTTCCTGTAATTTAGTATACCTAGCAACTTCAACGGAGTTTAATTTATAGAGAGTTTCCTTTTTTGGTTTATTGGCCATTTCTTCTAATTCAGAGATAACTGTTTTAGAAATAGATGTTGTTTCAGGTTCTTCTTCTTGTGCTTTTTCACCATGTTTCTTTGTACCATAGATGATCTTAATAACGTTACCTTGTTCATCTTTCAGTATCTTAGCAGTACCTTCAAGAATATTCTTTGGATCACAAGGGTCACCTTCTTCAATTTCTTCTTCTTCTTCTTCTTCTTCTTCTTCTTCTTCTTCTTCTTCTGCTTCTAAATCTTCTAATTCATTATCTCTATTAATTTCAGGAATCTTCAATTCCTTTTCAACACCACCAGTTGCTTTACCAAGAGACATTTTAATACCTAATTTTGTATAATTTTGCTTAGCAGTTAACTTTGGATCCCAATATTTAGCAATGATAGGGTTTGATTTAGGGTTAAATTTGGACTGTGGGTTCTTCTCCTTCTTTGTTTGCTTCTTGACCGCAGAACGGGCCATCTTTCTTTTACGGACAGACACCATGATTTATTAAATTTAATAATAGTACTCTTTTTATCACTATAAACTTTTCTGTTACTAGAGAGAATTGAAAAAAAAAATTTTTTTATTATAATTATTTTTCAAAAAAAAAAAAAAATAAAAAGAAAATTTTCACACCCGTACACCTTGCGACAGATGTACAATGTTGCACATATATATTACGTAAGCATTACGTACTTAAGAAAAAGTGATCCTCTCAAATCACAATATCTCAAAATATACTTTTGGTAAACAAATAGAGATCTACAGTAAAAATCTAATGAGTAATTTTTTTAATTATACAATCCTAAAATAACTCTAACCAAAGAAAAAGAAAATTATAATAATAAACGATCTGATATCACACTAAATAAAAAGAGATACAAAATTTGACTAGCCAATCCAATACTACGAGGTTATTGACATGCTTATAATAAGTAAGCAGCAACACCAGCGACAGCAGCCAAACCAGCAACACCAGCCTTACCAGCACCGTTTTCAGTGAAAGTTGGAACGGATTGAGCAGAGGTTTGGACGGAAGATGGCTTACCAGCCTTGGAGGTGTGGGTAACGGTACATGGACAGTCAGTGATAGTCAAAGTAGTAGCCTTAGTAACAGTGTAAGTAACACCATTTTGAACCAAAGTGGTTGGTTCTGGGCAGTAGGTGGTCAAAGCAGTGACAACTTCAGTAACAACAACATCAGTGGAGTTAGAGTAAGCAGCAGCGGCGTAACCAGCAAGAGCTAATGGGGCAAGGTACTTGAATTGCATTTTAAAATAAGAGATAAGCGAATGTAAATAGGGTTAAAGAAAGAAGAAAACGCAGGCTCAATAATAAAGTGTACAGGTAGGAAGTTCTCCTTCTTTTATACCTGTCGTTGAAGATGTGGAGATAAAAGCAGGCGGGTCGCGGTTGCGCGGTCTATAAATAGACCCATAATATTTGTTTATTTACATTCTCATACAAAAAAAAAAGAAAGGGGGAGCAGAGAGAGAGACATACATACACAAAGATACAGGAGAAAAGATACAGGAGAACTTGAACGTGTAACCGTGTTTTCTTTAAGTATTTTGTTACTGATCATTATGGCAAAGGGATAACACATAACTATAGAAGATCGTATTTGATTGAAAGGTTTTTCTTTTTTTATTTCTTTGTATAGTTCTGGTAGGTTTACTCAGAATCAGAAATGCGCTATTAATAGAACAGGTCGCACTCTTTCTTCCCAATTAGGAAGGAGTATTTCCCAATTGGTTCGTTTTGTGTTCAAGCGATTGGGTTGTTGTCACCTCCTGCTTGTTTCAAACAATCATAATACTCTCTGTTAGTTTCTTCACCCAATATAGTAACATACAACAAAACATATCAACAGCAGCGTATTACAACATCTAATTATTTATATAATACGACATAATAATAGTAATCTTCTTTTTTTTTTCTTTTCTTTCCTCTTTTGGACCTGGACACAACGGCCTTTTCTCTGTCTTATGTGCTTACGTAACACACACCTATCCTTCTATAGAAAACAATACTCTTGATAAAAAATTTATAGATATACACATAAACATAGATGCAAATTCTCTTTTGAATTCTCTTTTAGCCACTATGTCTTCAAATCGTATCTTAGACATCTGTAATACATATCAATTACCTAACAACGTCTTAAACTCTAAAGATTCTATAATCAACAACAAAATCTCCATCGATTATTATCAATCAACTATCTTTAATACTCATAATAGTATCATCGAAAATGACGATGATGATATAGTTGATGATGACGATGATGATGATCCATTCGGTGATATCGATACTCAACTTTTAAATTCAAATAATAATAATAGCGTTCAATCATTGAAATCAAACGCCCTAATGTCAAATATTTCATTAAATTCAACATCCTCCTCTTCTTTAAATATAAATGAAAATAATTTTAATACTTTGATTGGTAATAGTATTAAAAATAATGGTGGATTTTTAACCAACCAATTAAATAAATTACCAAGCTATCATTCAAGTTTAAGACATCATCATCATAATTTAACTTCTCCTTCTGATAATTTAAATTCTTTAATTGCAATTTCAACGTTACCTCCAGGCACAACAAATCTACCTCTTTCGTCTCAGTTAATTAGATTGCCATTAGAAAAAAACAATAATTCAAATATCAAAACTAATTTCTTTAATGGGCTACCTTTTTATGATTTAAAAAATATTGAAAAATGTGTTAATAATATTAATAATGTTAACGATATTGAATATATTCACGGTAATGTTATTTTAAATCAATATATTAATAATAAACGTTTGCTAAGAAAATATCAATGGAATCAATATTGGCTTTCAAAAAGATGTATTGGTATATTTAGGAACAGTAAACGAAAATTTAAAAAAGTCAGATCTGTTGTAGGGTATGAAAGAGATTTACTATTAAGAAAGGAAAAAATGATTGAATTTAATAGAGAAAGGAATTCAATCAATGTCAAATTTCAAAATATAAATTTAAAAAGGGAAAATTTAAATGATGAAATTAATAATTTTAAATCTTTAACTTTAATTGAAAATCCAAATATTGATCAACTCGATTTAGAGAATGCAATCAATGATAATTTCAATTCCAAATTGAATGAATTAAATGATATGGAATCTAGTTTAAAAAAAATGGAATCAAATTTACCAAAATTTGAAGATGAAATTAAAATTGTTGATAAAGATTGTGAACCTTTGCAACCTTTAAATTTTAAAAATATTTTAAATTATAGATTCAATAATGATAATTCTTTAATTAAAAATCAATTGGAATGTATATTAGAAAGAGAATATCAAATTAATGATCCGAATTTAATTAAATATCAAATTCAATTATTCGGTCAACAAAAGGCTAATCAGTTTATAAATGACATTAATAATAGTCATGGTACTATTCATTCAAATATTGTTAAATTTAAAAGAGTTCCAAATCCAAATTCCCTAGGTTTTTCAAATATAAAATCAAGGAAACCTTCCTTTTTATAATACCTTTGAATGCTTTATATCATTTCTTAACTTAAAAACTAATGCTGATAGAACAGTTAATAATAATATGACTAATATCATAATACTACTAATCATTGTTGAACTTGATTCTCTTTCATTATTCGATTTAACACCTTTTCCCACCCTTTCTCCTTTATCACCTTCCTCTTTGTACCACATTGAAATATCACTAATTTTATTACCAATCTTTTCAGAACTATCCAATTGTGTTTGTAACACTTTATCAAAAGACCCCAATCTTCTATCATAGCTATCCAATAATTCATTTTGTCTTTTAAACATTTCAGTCATTGAGTTATATTTAAAATTTAATTCCTTAATTTCTTCAATAACTATATTTAAATTATTATTTAACACATTATTGTTTTTAATTAAGATATTAATATCTTCATTTAATCCTTTATTGACAAGTTCTTTGGAGATAAATTCATTTTGTTTCTTTAATTCTTCAATAACACTTTCAAGAGATGCACCAGAGGAAACACCTCCCTTTTCAGTAATTCTGTTACTATCCATTAACTGTTGTCTCAGTTTCATTTGTGTTTCAATAAAATTATTCCTATTTCCTTCTTTATTATTAATATTACCAATATTATTGTTATTGTTATTGTTATTATTAACAACACCTTCTCCTTGTTTGGCATATAATGTTTCAACACTTTTCTTTTTGATATCTTCTGTAACACCTTTATAAGCTTTCAATCTTAAAATTTCAAATTGTTCATGCATATTAAGAGCCCTTGGTGTTTGACCGCTAATACCAATCTTAACTTTATCGTTTAAAACTTCACTAAGATTAATCTTATTACTTTCAAATAACATTTTATTATCAATGCTTATCTTAAACCAATGATCATTTATTTCAGAATACCCAAGCTTCATAGTAAATGGAACATTGGAATCTTGATATTCCAATAAATATGCCCCAATGTAATCATTATTAATATTAATTTCCTTACTTCCATCATTTAAAAATACTTTAACACTAGCACCAATCTTTTTATCATGATGAAAAGCAATTTGTAAACCTTTATATTTCAAAGGACCACCAAAATTCCCTAAATCATTCAATAAATAGTTTTCTTCAATTAAGAAAAAGTTCAATCCAGCTCCTGTATTCCCATAACTACCAATTGATCTCAAGGTTAATTCAATTGTTAATTCTTTTAATCCTGATAAGGACTTCAAACTCCATAATCCACCATTCATTTGACTGGAATCGTCACTAGAAACAATGTTCGGTTTGGGAGTTAAAACAATTCTTCCTTCTTTCAAATCAGTTTCTCCAATACCCTCCCAATTGTTTGTTAATTCATCAATAGTTCGAACTTGAACTAAATTAGGCATACTAAACACAGAAACCTCAGGGAATTCTGGGGTTTCTTCAATATAGGGCGAACTGTGAGCTAAGCAAATAGTTGCAAAAAGGCCCAGGGACCATAGAAGATTCAAGTTCATCATTTCTGTTCCCTCTTCTTTAATTTATTAAAGAACTAAAGGTCATTGAAAGGTGAAATGGGGGTTACCCGGCCTTTCAATTTCCGCAACCATTTTGTTGTTGATCTCTCTCTCTCTCTTTTTCTTTGATGGCAAAAAATTTTAATAAGTTGAGCATTTTCGTCTCTTCTTTTCTTTCTTTCTTTAAACAATAACAATAGTTTGTCAGCTGATAGTTCCAATTAGGAGATCGCTATACTAGTTACTTCTTAAGAGTGTCTTGTTTTTTATTATTTCATATACCAAACTTTCAATTAAACAATTACATTTTATTATAATTTAATATTAATATTAACAATATTAAATTATATTTACAATTTGAATTAAAATAAAACAAATACACATCAGACAGCAAACAAGTGGGTTTATTTTTATTTTAATTTTATTGATTTTTCTTTGTTTCTTATAACATTATATTTCCTGTTTTACGTGTTTTGACTTCAAAGAATATCAATAAAGGCCCAATTGAGCCTACAAACAATCATCTTCAACAACAGCAACAACAGCAACAACAAAACATCATTTTACCGATTACAACTTCCCTAACAAAGGATTTATCAAAGGCTATACTTTCTCAATTATTTATTTTAGTCACTAATTTAAATACTGATAATTATATTGAAATTGTTAATCAGATTCAATCAATTTTAGATAAGCATCCTCATATTTATTCTAATTTCTTAAGAAGACTTATTAATTTAATTGCAACTGATATTGTTGACAGTGAAAACCAAGATCAATCTATTGAATCAAATAATAAAAAGGTTCTTCAACATCAAATCAATTATCTAACTGTTATTGATTTAAAATATTTAAATTATTTACCAAGTGCATTATTCATACCAGAATCTGAATTTATTTTATTCTCTTTAAATCAGTTTTTAAATTTCTTCAATTTAACTCATTTTCAAAAACTTTTAATTGGTCTATCAATTGAAAAATTCTTAATCACTAATAATAAAAAAGATCAAGAATTACCTTTACTAAAAGAATTATTATCAATTTATATATCTTCTTCTCCTGGTATTGTCGAGTGGTTTGAATTATTATCTGATACAACTTTATCAAACCAACAAAATTTAGCTACTTTTTTAAATTTATTCTTGGAATCTGAAATATTTGCAAATCCTCATAAATTCATTGTTACAACTCACGCTATCCAAACTTTTATCAACAAAGATCCAATTAAATACTCTAAAGTTAATTCTATTATAACTAGATTCTTAAATTCAATGCAAAAGATGGACTTCAAAGATTTATTAAAGGAATTCTGTCAATCAAATATTATACCTGATATGATCTTAAATGGTCTTTTATCAATTCAAGATGAAAGTCAATCAAATGATGCCTTTGTTTTATTATTTAAGGAAATTCTTTTCCCTGGTTCCCAATGTTTGAGTGATAATTCTCAACAAAATGGTATTACTCCTTTAACACCAACTTCAATACCTGAAGCAACTGCAAAGGGTACTCAGCTATTAAAAGGCATCTCTTCAATTAATAAATCTGAAGCAGATTGGTCTTTTATCTTTAAACAAGTTTTGTCAAATTATGAAATTAACGACCATCCTTTAACGACTGCTTCTTTATCACAATTTCTTTCCTGTATTCAAAAGGATAACTTAATCGATTTATTCCTCTTGGAAGCTGTTAATTCAAATGATATGGATATAATCGTTGATTTAATAACCCAATTGAATAATTTAGATCCAAATGTTGGTTCTATCAATTTATTAAATTCTAATTTAGAACCAATTTTAGCATCAGAATCAAACTCAAGACAATTACTACTATTTTTTAAAAACATTGCAATTTTAGAAATGAAGGCTACCTCATTAGTTGCAATTTCTGGTAAACAAAATATTTCAATTAATCAAATCTTTGAAAGAGATGTTAATTCAGCCCCTGAATATATACTTTTAGCTGCAATTAATTTATTAATGATTGAAAATGATAAAGGTGTCGCCGTTGTCGTTGCCAATATTGCCCAGGGCTTTGTTTTCAGATTATTAGATATTGGATCTCCATATCTAAGTTCGACTTTAACTTTATTTGAAGAATTTGATGCTGGTGAATTAGGCAAATTACTTGCTAGGTATTACGAAAGAAAGAGAACTTCTGAATCAATACATTTAATTGCAAGTTTAATTGCATCATTTAAGGATGATACCGTTATCATGTCAATTTTACATAATGCCAATGATTTTAATGAAGCTTTCAATATTGCAATAGTTTTTTCTCAATATGGTTGGAAAAATTTTAAAGATTTTATCAATGCTCAATTAAAACGTAATAATATTATGGCTTCAACAACTATTATCTCATATATGGAAAAACAGGCTGCTTTAGAATACGACAATGCCCAAAACGGTAGAAAGACTACAAGATCATTAAATTTAGAAACTGTCCATTTTCTTTTGAATGCTTTAAATTCAGATCAATTATCAAATGATTTAAAAAATAGATTTGATGATTTATTAGGACTTTGTTTACAAGCTTATCCTAGATTAATTAATTTTGGCCAAGGTCACGATAATGCCATTTTAATGAATAGTTCTACAAATACATTTTCAGTTGATGTTGAAAAGGAAATGAAATTATATTTTCAAAAGATGTATAAAAAGGAGATTGAAATTAGGGATATTGTTCATATGTTACAAAGACTGAAAGTTTCTGATAATCCTCATGATCAAGATGTCTTTGCCTGTATGATTCATTCATTATTAGATGAATATAGATTTTATTCAGAATATCCCGTTGATGCGTTGGCCACCACATCTGTTTTATTTGGTAATACAATTGTCTTTAAATTAGTTGATGGTCCAGCACTTTCAATTGCTCTTAGATATATCTTAGAATCTGCCAAACAAAATCCTTCAAGTAGAATGTTTAAATTTGCAATTCAAGCGTTATATTCATTCCAAAGAAGATTACCCGAATTCAAAGACTTTTGTTCTAAATTAATTGAAATCCCTGCATTGAGATCTCAACCTGATTTATTTGAAACTGCTCAAAATGTTGTTAATGGTACTTTACAACTTGATGAACCTGAATTAGTGGAACCTGATAATGAGTTAAAATCATTATTTTATTCAATTAATATTCCTGATTTCTTTGGTAACGTTAGACAAGAAATTCCAAATAGTGAATTGAGCGATAGAATTTTATTTATGGTTAATAATATTACTGATCAAAAGTTAGAATCAAGAATTACTGAAATGAAGGAAAAGTTGGAACCTCGTTATTTTCAATGGTTTTCTAGATATCTTGTTATTCAAAGAGCAAAATTAGAATTAAATAATCAGCATCTTTATTCTAGTATTGTTGAAGGATTAAATTCAAGTTTATTTTATTCAACAGTTTTAAATGTTACTTATAGGCAGATAGTTATGTTGAGTAATATTATTTATTCAGGTGAAGAATTATCTTCTCAAGAAAAGACACATTTCAAAAATTTAGGTGCTTGGTTAGGTAAAATTTCAATTGGAAGGAATATTCCAATTTTAAGAAATGATATGAATTTTAAAAATTTATTACTTGAAAGTTATGAAAAGAATAAATTGGAATTTATTATTCCTTTCATTTGTAAAATTTTAGAACAAATGAAGAATTCAAGTATTTTCAATATTAAGAATCCATGGGTTTCAAATATTTTTAAACTATTAAAGGAACTTTATGAAACTGCTGATTTAAAATTAAAATTAAAATTTGAAATTGAAGTTTTATGCAATCAACTTAGAATTAATTTAAATTTAATTGAAAGATCAAATATTATTGAGAACTTTGATTTTAAAAACTTTGAAGAATTGCTAAAACGTTGTCAACAAAATATTCTTTTAGGTAAATTAACACTTGATGAAAGTAGAGGATTACCACCATTGATTGTTAATGACAATATTAACAATAACAATGGTAGTAATCAATTGAATGCTGCAGTTGCTGCTAATAATAATGGAGGTGCTGATAATTTAAGCGCAGTTTTACAACAACAACAACTTCTTCAACAATTATCACAACAAAGATTACTTGCTCAACATCAGCAATCACCATCAGTTAACAATTTAACACCACTTGCTCAAAATGTTCAACCTCAACAGCCTGGCGGAGGTCAATGGTTTGAAAATTTACTTGGTAATACAGTTTTTACAACTCATCAAGCATTAAAGAGATTTTTACATTTGGCTTTAACAAAAGCTGTTAAGGAAATACTAGCGCCATTGGTTAATAGAACAATCTCTGTCTGTTTAGTTGCAACAAAGGCATTAATTTTAAAAGATTTTGCTTTTGAATCTGACGAATTTAAATTAAGGAAGGCTTATATTAATACAATTAGAACGTTAACTGAATACATGATTACATCAGGTACTGAAGTTTTAAGAGAAAATATTACTGTTAATCTTCATATGATTCTTAATCAAGCATTAAATGGACAAATAGATCAATCAATTTTAGAAGAATTACCAAGAGCAGTCAATGATAATTTACCATTAGCATTAAACATTATTCAAAGGGCAGCTGTTGAAAGAGCAATCCATGATATGGATGACCAAATGGTTGCATCTATTGCATTGCGTAGACAATTTAAATCATCACCAGCTTCAAATGATCAAATATTTTGTGATACACAAAATGCAAATAAATTTTCAATGACTTTACCTGATCCACTAGGTCTTCAAGTTAATGGTGTTACCAATAGACAATTTAACATTTATGAGGAAATGGGTAAACCAAGAATTCCAATTGGTATTACTCCTAATATTAATAATGCTAATTTACATTTGACTGATGGAACAAGATTATCACAACAACAACAAAAACAACAACAGCAACAATTACCAAAACAGCAAGTTCAACAACAAGTTCAGCAACAAGTTCAACAACAAGTTCAACAACAAATTCCACTTCCACCACCTCCACCACCACCTCAAATGTCAATGCCTGGACCACAAAATCAAATTCAATTGGATATGCAACGTACACAAGAACAATTTGTTATTTTTGTTAATCAACAACTTGAAGTTTTAATTAAACTATTAGCCAGTCCTGAAATTAAGGATGTTAATTTAAATGATAATGTTGATATTGCCAGGGCAGTCAAGACTATATTAGTTGATGTTTTCCAAGGATTCTCAAGAATTACCGATAGTAATGTGTTTATGAAATATGCACAAATGTCAATGAATAGTTTATTTGCATCAACTGAAGCACCACAAATATTAATTGATTCCTTTGTCTTAATTTTATCCAAGATTTGTGATTTTTCGTCCTTTGTTGCTAAACATATTAATTCTTGGTTATTTAATTCTAACGATGAACGTAGGTTTAATTCAAGAGTTATTAAATCTTTAATCATTGAAGGATTAATTTCATTAAATGATTTAACGTTTTATTTGATGAAGTTTATTGAAATTAAAAAGGATGCTAAGGCAATTGAGTTTATTTGTGAATTAGTCAATTTATTGGTTTTAAGCGAACAACCGATTGCCTTGAGAACGGATTTCATCAATGTTATTAAAGCATTTGAAAATAGTGAAGATGAAATTAAGAATTTAGAATGTGTTTCAAAATTAATGAATTTATTAAATGAAAGGGAATTAAAAATTAATGATAAATTAATTTTGAACGTTTCATTAGAATCTAATAGTTTAAGCGATTACTTTGCATACATATTTGCCGAATGGGTTAAGTTATATAAGATGAATGATCAAGAAATGAAAATAATATTTTTAAATCAACTGGTTGAAAATGGAATTTTCGAACAGAATGAAACATTTGTTACATTTTTTATTACGTCATTTGAAATGGCTGTTGTTTCATTCATTAAGGAAATTGATTCATCAAAGAGATGTGAAATTGATAAATATACTACTATTGATTCAATTGCATCATTAATTATTAATTTGTTAATTATTCAAAATGATGAAAGTGAAGATAATAAATTTAGAATTGAATTATTAAATAAGATTTTAACAACATTTTTATTAACATTTTCAAATGATCATGAGATTGGAAAGGGAAATTTTAATGAAAGACCATATTTTAGATTCTTCTCAACTTTATTAAGTGAATGGTGTTTAATTAAAGAAGATAAATTTAGTAAATTTATCAATAGTGAAGTTGATATTGAGGAATTTGATAAATTAGAGTTATTCCACGTTCAATTTTATCAAACATTAAGTGAATTATTTTTATGTTTGCAACCAGCGGCATACCCAGGATTTACCTTTGCATGGATTTGTTTAATTTCTCATAGGATGTTTATGCCAATCATGTTAGAAATAGAAACAGATAAGGTTAATTGTTTAGCTAAATTTAATTCATTGTTGGTGACCTTATTGAGATTTCAAAGTGGTTATGTTAATGAAGATACTGTGCCAGAATTCATTACAGTTATTCATAAGGGAACAATGAAGATATTTTTGGTTCTACTACATGATTATCCTGAATATTTAAGTGAATTTAGCAATTCATTGGTTGGAGTTTTATCACCAAAGTTTATTCAATTGAGAAATATTATCTTAAGTGGTAAACCAGAACATGTTATTGAACAAGATCCATTTAAGAGAGATGTTGATATTGAAGAGATTGAATTTTTGAATGATTTACCAATTGTTATCAATGATCCAAGTAACCAATTGAATAAGTTAAGGAAGATTGTTGATAATTACTTGAGAATACCATCATTATCATTATTAAGACAAATAATATCAGGATTAGAAATTGAAGATAATGGGAATGGAAATTGTAAATACGATTTAAACGTTTTGAATTCACTTGTGTTATATACAATAATGAATATTGGTGATTTCAATGAAATTAACATCAAAAGTGGAGAATATAATTTATTCAATTCATTATTAAGGGAAAGTGACGGCGTTGAGATTAAATATCAAGTTATTGGAGCAATTGTTAACCAATTGAGGTATCCGAATGCACATACTAAGTGGTGTATTGAATTAATACTTCATTTATTCAACGGTGAAGAAGTTGAGATCAAGAATTTGATATTGAGAGCGTTACTTGAAAGGTTAGTTTGTTGCCGCCCACATCCATGGGGGGTTGTTTTTACGTTTATGAGGATTTTGAGAGAACACAATGTTGAAGAGGAGATTGAGGTCATTGGTAAGAATGAGGAGTTGAAGAGATTAGTTTCAAGTTTGATGAAACATGTTTAAATTTCAACTTTGTGTGTATTTGTATTTATTTATATATAGTGGTGAACATTTTTTATTATTTTTATTTAAAAGGAAAATGGAAAACACTTGTTTTTTCATATTGAAATAGAGAGAGATGTTTAAAGGTCTTAAGAGACGGATTCAACGTAGAAAAGAACACGATGAAGACGAAGAAGAAGATGGGAACGTGATTAGAAACCGTGTTGAGAAGAAGATGCATTCAAGGAGACCACCAAATACAGCCTTTAGACAACAAAGATTAAAATCATGGCAACCAATAATGACGAGCAAGGTAGTATTACCCTTATTATTACTCAGTGCAGTTGTGTTCATACCACTTGGATTAGCATTCTTACTAGGCGTTAATAATGTTCAAATGGTTGAGGTTAATTATAGTAAATGTTCAGAAGTGGGGGAAGAGTTTACAAAAATACCAAGTACGGATATCAGGAGCCATTTTAGAGGGAGCAAGAAGAGTAGTGAAACAAGTAATGAATGGAAGTTTTCTAATGGAGAATGTACATTGAAATTGGATATCCCTGTGAATATTAAGGGAGAGGTATACCTCTATTATAAATTGACCAATTTTTATCAAAATCATAGAAAATATGTTGAAAGTTATGATTGGAAACAATTGAAAGGTGAAGCTATTGCTTCGGGATCACTTAGCTCCAAATGTAATCCAATGAGTACTAGGGATGGTAAGGCCGTCTATCCATGTGGGTTAGTTGCAAATTCAATGTTCAATGATACTATTAGTGGATTAGGAAGTGATTCAAATAGCTATGACTTTAGTGATAAAGGTATTGCCTGGGCAAGCGATTTGGAATTATACCAGCCAAGTCAATATTCTATTGAGGATATAGTCCCACCATTGAATTGGATGGAAAGATACCCAAATGGATATACTGAAGAGACATTAAAGAAAGTTTCAGAAGATGAACGATTTATGAATTGGATGAAAACAGCTGCCTTGCCTTCGTTTATGAAACTTTACGGTATTTACAAGGGTAAAGATATCGAATCTGGGGTTTATACAATGACCATTGGGATGAATTATCCGGTTAGTGTATTTGGAGGTACTAAATCAGTTGTTTTATCTACTTCCTCAGTTTTTGGAGGTTGTCATACTGGATTGGGTGTGTGTTATTTGATTGTTGGAGGATTGAGTATTGTTTTCATGGTTGTGTTTGTTATCAAGCAATTGTTAACACGCAGAAGAGAATCCCATGAGTTCATGGATCACTTGGAAGACAGAAGAACCTCTATTTAATTGATATACTAGTGACTTTTATCATTCGGCTCCCCTTTTTTTTTTCTGAAACTCTTCTCTTTTTATAGTATAATAAATACATTTAAAGAACATGAGTAGAGCCAAGAGAATCGGTAAGGAATTAGAAGACGTTAAGTTGGATATTACCAGTGGAGTGGGACTTCAATTAGCTGATGATTCGGGTGCTGATTTGTCACATTTGAAGGGAACGTTTGTTGGACCACCTGGTACACCATATGAAGGTGGATTATTTGAAGTTGATATTAAGGTGCCAACGGAGTATCCATTTAAGCCACCGGTGATGAAGTTTGATACTAGAGTGTACCATCCTAATATTTCATCGCAAACAGGTGCCATTTGTCTTGATATATTAAAGGATGCTTGGACACCAATTTTAACATTGAAATCAACGTTGATTTCACTCCAATCTCTGTTACAGTGTCCAGAACCAAGTGATCCACAGGATGCACAGGTGGCTAAGGTGTTCATGGAGGATCCCCATCAGTTTGCACTCACTGCTGCTAATTGGACTAGGATTTATGCTCCCAATGCCAACTACAAGGCTCCATTAAATACTGAGGTTCATGAATTTCAGTGGGAAAAGGCCAGTGAAAGACCATGGGAACAGTATGGTATTGAAGAACAAAGCGTGGTGTTATTCCAGGACATGGGGTTCCCTACAGACAAGATTGTTAACGCATTAAACAAATTAGGGTTGAAGAATGTTCGATCAGATGATGATTCTACTCAACAGAGTGTGTTAGATTTAATTCTTGGTTGAATTATACATAGTTTTTATTTATATAGAAAGCTTAACTTTGCTTTTGTTTCCTAGGTTTCTTCTTAACAATGGGTTTCTTATTACCACTGTTCTTTTTAATCGTTTGCTTTGTTTGTTCTATTTGTATATTGTTGTTGGTATTCCATTGAAGTAAAGTGTCCAATTTATCAATCCATTGGAAAACGTCTTTGGAGAGCTGTAATCGTGTAGTGAAGGACGAGTTGTCTGAAACAAACGTCAACAAATGTAAAAACCTTCTAGTTGAATTACCATGTTCCATTTCTCCCAGGATAATCATAGTATCAATAGACTGATTGATTACTTTGTTGATGACAATTTTATTAAAGGAAGGTAAATCAGCACTCTGGGGAGTCTTCACAACGGCATTTTCAGCATAAACACCAGAAACCAACCCCTTAGCCCGTGAAAGGTAATAGTACCGCACCTCTGCAACGCCTAACATCATCTTTTAATTAATAATATAACTATAGCTAAATTGATCATTACGAAAATTTTCATATATTTTAATTATTATGATTATTATTATCACTATTATACACAGTATATATAAAAGATATATATATATACAATAAAAAACCCTCTCTTCCTAATGGAACCCAAAGATCAAATTGGAAAAGGGAGCAGGGTCTATACCCAGAGACTCGAGTTTTAAAAGTGCCATGTAACATAATTGGGACTGGGAACCTGCTTGTCCATTACCACCCTGGGCATTTAACAACATTGAGTTCATATTAATACCAAGCTGAGTAATCATTAATTTGACATCATAGACAGTTCTGAAAACCGCTTTAAATAAAACATCAAATTCACCCTGTTGTGGAGGTAAACCACCATTAATTAAACTTAAAATAATCCCAAGATCATAACCAGCATGTTGTGAAACCCAAACCGTATTTAAATTAGGTGATAAAATAAACCCGCTATCAATTAATGCAGCTCCAAGAATATCGAGTTCAATCCCATCTTGAACCATTCTCATGAAATTAACGCCTGTCTTTGCAAGGGCTTCAATTGTATCAGGTTGATGCATTTGTTCACTAGGATTGAATTTTAGATTGAATTGCCAAGTGAATCCAACATCTGGTCGTTGACCTTTAGCATCACTTAGGGTAATACCTATCTGAACAGGACTAACTAATCCTGTGTTTGCTCTCATTGTTTGATAATGATAATCTAATGTTGATCTGAAAGATCCCAAAGGCCTTGCAATAACGCCACCGAATTCTGTAGAAATACACACAGTGGAGTACCGTGTGCTTAGGGAACACATGAGGGCCATCTCCTCATCAAAATTAAAAGCCCAAACGTCTCTTATATCGTTCATTTATGATTAAAATGTTGAAATGTTGATGCTGATGATGATACAACTTTGTTAGTTAGAAAAGAAAATTTTTAATTCCAGTGTTAAAGAACCCCAAAATTTTTAAATTTAAATAAAAAAATAACGAAAATATACAAATAAAATAGTGATTGAAAGAGTAGAATGAATCAGCAGAAATTAACAATGGTTAATAATATGTTTAGAAAAGAGGACTGTTAAAAAAAAAAGAGAGAAAATGCTGTTTAAAGAGATTTAAGAAAAAACTTAATCCTTCTTAACTCTTTTACTATCTCCACCCTCTTCTTCTTCTTCTTCCTGTTCAAGATCATCAGCTTCTTCTTCTTGTTCTTCTTCCGCTTTCTTTTTTTCTCTTTCTTCTCTGGCTCTCTTGTAACCAGCCTTCTTATCCTCGCCACCCTTTCTGTCAGTAGTGTCTTCTGGAGGTGGAACAAACCAAGGGATTTTACCTCTATTAAAATCTCGTAACACTTGTCTTGAAACACCAGCTTCATCAGGTTCACCACCTTTGATTAATTTACCAGTTTTTCTAGCTAACATTTCGATAAATTCTTCACTGTTTTTCCATCCTTTAATTTGATAAGTTCTTTCCAAATGTCTTGTTTGACACTTATTTAATAATTCAGGAATATATTGTTCAGGGTTTGAAACATGCTCAATTCTAACAACACCTCTGAATAAAATCTCAGCTTCTGTTGCGTGTGAACTTGTTGGGACAACACCGGGACAATCAATTAAAAAGATTCTCTTCATTAAAGTAATGTATTGCCAAACTTTTGTTTCACCAGGAATTGGAGCAACTTGACAAACCTTTTTCTTCCTAAGGGTATTAATAATACTTGATTTACCAGTATTTGGATATCCAATGAAACCAACTGAAATTTGTTGACGATCTTGATGAAGAACTGAAAATTGTCTTAATAATTGAATCAATGAACCCTTACCAAAAGAGTTAGTAATAGATGCATGAAATGCTAATGTTGGATAATCATTTGATAAATGTTTAACCCATGCTGCCTGTTGTAATAAAGAAAAAGTTAGTAATATGTTTAAATGGAGGGAGGGACAGAAAAAATATGAAAGGATACCTTCAAGTAAAAATGTATGGTTCTTTACTACGATAATCAAGGTTGAGTGGTATTAATACCAGTTTGATCATCAACTCATAAGATCCGATTACCATGCCTAGTTCCTCTTTAGAAAAAAGAGAAGGTCGCACAAATCTCCAAAACGGAGACTCATACTAGCGTAATCATCTGGATTCCAAAACGGAATCAAACAATCACTGGGCGACATGATATTGATATTCCAAGAATGTAACAGACAAACTCTATAGGGTTTCCTTTTATCAAAAAAGGAGAAAGAGAGAACGTCCTGACAAAATTCTTGGTGTTTTGTGAAGGTATCCTAGAACAAAAATAATTGATACATACTGCAACCCAAGTTGGAACTAAATCACATTTGTTTAAAACGTAAATTAAATGTTTATGAGGACATTCCTTCTTGATATAGTCTTCAATTGATTTACATCTTGTACCTAATGGATCTCTTGCATCTAAAACATGAATAACAACATCACTTGAATCGATAACTTTGTATAATTCATTCCAAATACGTTTTGATTGACCTTTGGAAAAGATATGCTCCTTTGCTTCACTTGTGAGTCCATCATAATCTGCATCACCACCCATGAGACCCATAACAGGTTTCAAGGTTTGCTTTTCTTCGAAATCATCTTGGTCTTTATTTGTTGCTTCTGCGAGTTCTTCTAAGTTAGAAACAGTCAAGTTTGGTTTCTTTCTTTGTGCTTTTGGACCGAAAGTAGTTGAATAAGATTCTGTTTCCAAGATCTTGGCTTGTGGGGATTCACTAGTGTCCTTTTCATCCAAGAGAGACATTGGTAATTTATTTCTCTTTAATAAAACGGAATAAGTATCATTTTTAGTTTCTTTCATTGCATCTCTGAAATGAGAAAGAGCATCTTGAGCAATAACTCTAGAATTTCCGAACCATTTTCTATTAGGATCAACTCTAGCGTCAGGAATATCTGTTCCTTGAAGATAAGCAGCCTTAACGATTTCACCTTTGGTATCTCTAATAGCTTTACCAGATTTATACATATTCAAATGTTTCACCTTTTTGGCATCTCTGTAGAAGTTTTCACCCTTCACACGGAGGTTACCATCACGAAGATCACCTTGACGTTCACGACGAGATTTTTCAGTTTTCCCAGTAGCCATTATAAGGTATGGATTGGATTATATCTGTTTTGAAAGAAGATGAAAGCTTATTAAAGGATAGTGAAAAATTTTTTCCTTCAGATTTAATAAAAAATAAAAAATTTTCACACTGTAAAAAAAAATATATATATACATCCAAATCTTCAAAAAAAAGGAGGGTTTTCGTTTTAAAGAGGGTATAAAAACTGATAAATAATGATTGTTGTAAATGAGATAAGAAGAAATTGATGATATTTATTCTTGGAAAGGTTGGAAATTGTAGTTTTAGAACGATACTTAGAACTTGGAGTTAATTTAAGTTTTGACAAAAATGCTCTGAAATTTTTAAAGTTTGAAAGATGATTACTGTTTGGTTAAATTTAATAGTCGTCTGTTATAGATATGTAATATAGGTAAAAGAAATAAACAAAAGAAAAAAGAATTAAGTTTGTTCAGATAAATATGGAATGTTGACTCTAACCCTATGAGAATAAGGTAACTTTGGAATAACAACAATTAGGCAAGCCACTAAATTGACGACAAATAAAGTTAAATCATAATTAGAATAATGTGTAGATATTAAGAACAAACCAATTGGAACAGCCAATAGGAACTTTTTAACAGGAGTGAATTGTGCTCCATTGTCGATCTGCTCCCACATATTTAAATTATCAAATGCACCATTATTGAAATCGAAAGGAGTTCCCTTGACTTGATGAAACATTAAATAAGAACCAACGACATAGGTGACATTCGTTAAAGTCCATGCCATTTCATTTGAAGATAGGATGATATCAAAGAGACCTTTCAAAAGCACAATGACAACTATATGAACAAGCCAGGCACCTTTGAAATGAACCCAATTGGCATTCAGGTTATCCTGAACGTCTTGATCTTGCTTTGTTTCGAAAGTTTCGGGTTCAACTTTTGAAATGAGGGAAGAAGAACGACGACGACGATGAGTTAGAGAGCCGGAACGGGACCGTTGCTGGCCTGCACTGCTAGTAGGGGAAAGTGTACTAGAGGGTGTTGTTGCAGGGTGCTTCACTGAGTCTGGGAATGGGTCCATAATTCACTTTTAGTTTTATTGAAGGAAAAGGGGTTGATATTTTTTTACAACTATGTAAAATCAACTAAAATATCTATATAAATAAATAGTGTATTGGAAAGTTTGATGTGAAACAGTGTAAAAAAATGTAATAATGTATTGAATAAATAAAATTGGGGTTATATATTTTAAATAAAAACAAGAGAATAGTAAATCAATTTGAACCTCTCTTTGGTTGTAATTTAGCTAATTTATCATATTCGCCAGAAAGAATACGTTCAATAACAGCTTCATCATTTTTATCGAATTTAGCCAAATCAAATTCAACCTTTCTAGGATCCCCACCTGCAACTTCAAAAGCAGAAAGAACTTCTTGATTAGATTCTTCTTGTGCTTCTTCTCTGATTCTAAAAAGGAGTTCTCTCTTTGCCCATTCACTAACATCCATATCTTCTCTAAAGAAGATGGCAGCGGAAAGGAAAACAAAAGCAGGAACAAACAACAAATGAGCAATGGTTTCCCAACCTTCTCTTCTATCATCATCTCTCACCACTTGCCATTTGATTTCACCTGTAGCTGTATCTTCATAAGGAATTTTATCAATAATCAATCCTGAACTGGCTTTCAATTTATATAAATCTGCGTCATTTTCAAGGTAAAGATCTTCATGTTCCTTTGGAAATGACACAAGTTGTTCCCAAAGAGAAAGAGATCTCTTACTAGCATATGAATTAAGATAAGCAATAGTTTTCAATTGTTCATCATTAGGAACTTTGTTATTATTATCATCTCCAAATAACCTTTCCAATGGCTTCAACGAGTCAAGAAGTTCTCTACATTTTACTTCTGCTGAAATATCAACTGCCAAACGTTGTTTGCTATTAGCAAACGATCTGACTTGATTCACACTAAATGCTTTCTTTAAAAACTGTCTATTCATACTACTACTAATAATAATCGTACAACTATTACCGATAAATTCAACTTTAATGTTTAAAATTTAATATATAAAGCTTGAATCCAACAGAGAAAGTAAAAAATTTCTCCACTTCAAACGACACCCGTGCACCGCGACACCCGTGTCCGTTGTTGTTGTTGTTCTTGTTGTAGGTGCGAGGGGTAGTTACAATGGGTTGGCGTGTGAGGTGGGTATGGTGATACTTATCCTTGTAGGATGATAGTGGATGACACAGAGTGAGTGCGAAGCATTTACAGGTCGACGCGTACACAGACACAGATGTAGGTAGAGATACAGATATAGGGACACAGGTCTATGTCTATATATATATATATATATATATATATATATATATAGACGTATATCTCTCTCTCTTCTCTATTTTTTTCTTCTCTTCCTTGTATATATTAGAGAAACTTTTATCTTGTAATACTTGAACTAGGTGTACTAGCTCTTGATATTCCTGTAAATGAATAAACATTATCTTGGTGTGACACCTCCAATCTCTCTAGAGACTCCTCAAGATCATGATGTTGTACTGAATACTGAAATGATCGATGAACTTCGACTTCAGAATTCTTTCGAACCTGAACTAGACACTCAAAGAAGAGTTAGAGTACTAAAGATTCTTCAAGAATTAGTGGAAAGGTTTGTTTATAATGTATCGAAACAAAAAAATATGACAGAAGGTATGGCAAAGGATTCAGGGGGTAAAATATTTACATTTGGATCTTATAGATTAGGTGTTTATGGACCCGGATCAGATATTGATACGTTGGTTTGTGTGCCTAAACATGTTACTAGAGATGATTTCTTTACAATATTTGTTAATTTATTAAGAGAAAGACCAGAACTTCAAAAAATTCAAGCTGTGCCAGATGCATTTGTTCCGATTATTAAAACGGTGTTTGATGGAGTTGATATTGATTTAATTTGTGGTCGTTTGGATATTCCTCAAGTTCCACTTGAATTAACGTTAGAAGATAATAATTTATTAAGAAATATCGATGATAGAGATCTTAGAGCTTTAAATGGTACTAGAGTGACGGATCAGATTTTACAGTTAGTTCCAAATAAAACAGCTTTTAAACATGCTCTTAGAACAATCAAACTCTGGGCTCAAAGAAGAGCCATCTATGCTAATATGTTTGGTTTCCCAGGTGGTGTTGCTTGGGCAATGCTTGTAGCAAGAATTTGTCAATTATATCCGAATGCTAATGGTGCTATGATTATAATGAAATTCTTTCAAATTTATCTTCAATGGAAATGGCCACAACCTGTTTTACTTAAACCAATTGAAGATGGACCTTTACCAGTTAGAGTGTGGAATCCAAAGATCTATGGGCAAGATAGAGGCCATAGAATGCCTGTCATTACCCCTGCTTATCCTTCAATGTGTGCTACTCATAATATAACCCAAAGCACTCAAACTGTTATTTTAAATGAAATGTCAAGAGCTTTAGAGATTGTCAATGATATTCAATCGAACAAAAGGAACTGGTGTGATTTATTTCAGAAACATGATTATTTCTTTAAATATAAGTATTATTTAACAATAATTGCTTCAACAACAACAGGTGGTAGTAGTGACTTGAGCTATGAAGACCATTTAAAATGGACTGGATTAGTAGAATCAAAGTTAAGATTGTTAGTTCAAAAACTAGAATTAATCAACGGTGTTACAATAGCACATCCTTATGTTAAACCCTTCATGACTACTTTCATTTGTTCTAGTGAAGAAGAGTTAGCTCAAATAAAAAATTTATATGGTACAATCGAAGGTGATGAATTTGCAAAGAATTTGGAATGTATTGAGATTAATGAGAATTACGATATTAAGGCCTTAGAATCTAGGGTTAAATCAGAGAATAAATTTTTAATTCATTTAATGAAACTTTATATTGGTTTACAATTAGATCTTAGAGGTAAAGAAAAGAAAATGGATATTCAAATACCATGTTCGGAATTCGATCAAATTTGCAAAAATTGGTTGGAATTTAAAGATGGTTTCCAATTATCCATTAAGCATGTTAAACTATGGGATTTACCAGGTGATGTGTATTCTGAGGATGAAGAAAGACCTTTAAAGAGTTCAAATCGCAAACGCAAACAAGAGAAGAGTGATAAGGGAGACCCTAAAAAGATAAAGCAATAGATCTCTTTATAAATAAATAAATATATATAATTATATGTATATATATAAACCATAATACTATAATACTATAATACTATAATCACGTAGTCACATATTCACATACTACTACAATCACTTTTTCCTATAATACCTAATATCTAATCTTTTGACGTTCTAAAAAAAAATTCCTTCCCTTTTATTACCATCTCCCTTCTTCTACATTTCAAATAATGAACGCTTTAAAGTCCAAATTACTTAAAAAGGACACCAGTTCCAAGAAGGAAAACCTGCCATCTGCAAACTATGACTCCATTGATGATATCGATGAAGTCGATGATGGTGCACAATCCATTCTTATGGGAATCATCGCTCAATTAAGACCTGGTTGTGATTTATCAAGGATAACCTTACCAACCTTCATCCTTGAACGTAAATCAATGTTGGAAAGAGTCTCCAATCAACTTCAACAACCCGATATCCTTTTAATGGCAAAACAATCCCAGGACTTGGAGCGTTTTCTTCTTGTTGTTAAATGGTATATGTCTTGTTGGCATATTTGTCCAAAAGCTGTTAAGAAGCCATTGAACCCAATTCTCGGTGAATATTTTACTTGTTATTGGGATTTAGATGATTCTGATAATAATAAAGCTTATTATATTGCTGAACAAACAAGTCATCATCCTCCAAAGAGCTCCTATTTTTACACCATCCCTTCACAGGGTATAAGAGTTGATGGAATTGTTGCTCCTAAATCTAGGTTTCTTGGTAATTCAACTGCTGCTATAATGGAAGGAATCACAAAGTTGACCTTTATTGAAGATGACCAAGATGACGTGTATACCCTTACCCAACCAAATATGTATGCTAGAGGTATTTTATTTGGTAGTTTGAAATTTGAATTAGGTGATCATTTAATTATTCAATCACAAAATGGTGGATACAAGGCGGATATTGAATTCAAGACTAAAGGTTTCATTTCTGGTACTTATAATAGCATTCAAGGGTTCATTTCTAATAAAGATGATGAAAAGTTATTTGAAATTACTGGTAAATGGGATGAAGTTATGTATATAAAGGATTTATCAAAGAATACAGAAAAAGCTGTCTTCTTTGACTGCCTTAAGGCTAACCCATTGAAGCCAAAGGTTAGACCTTTGAATGAACAAGGTGAGTTTGAAAGTAGAAAACTTTGGAAAAATGTTACCGACGCTCTTGCAAAGAGAGATCATGAAGTTGCTACTGATGAAAAGTTTAAAATTGAAGAACAACAAAGAAATGATACTAAGGAACGAGCTGCTGATGGTGTTGAATTTCATCCGAAATTATTTAAACCCCTTTCAATTCAAGATGAAACTAAATTTGGTAATGAAAATTTAGAATATATTATTTATAAAGATCATCAATTGAATACCTGTTTAAAAAATCAAAAGGTTGAAAAAATCATTGATGATCTTTATCAAATGGCACCTTTCTTACCTGGACAACACTTTGATTCTCAATTTGAAATTCCTGCCTTTCAAAAAAATTAAATTGACCTTTTCTTTATTTCTTCCTTCCTTTCTTCCTTTCTTTTATTTACTATAATTACTCTTATTATTATTATTATTATTATTATTATTATCATTATCACTATCATTATTATTATTATTGTTGTTGTTTTTTATATTTATTAAAAAGATCCAATGTAATGCCTTGTAGTCCATTGTGATCAGTTTTTAATCCCCTTTGATATTTCCAATACATTAATCTAGCCATTATTAAATGTGGTGACTTCATTAATGAAATAACATTAAATTTATCAATTAATTTAAAATTTAACCAATCAATTTCTGCACTGATTAACTCGTCATTAATTCCCAATCCAACTAATCCATTACTCCAAGCTGTCCAAAGTGTTAAATCATCCAAACTAACTATTTCCTTTTTTAATAACAAAACAAAATCAAATCCAAATAGTTTAATCATTGACTTAACCCCATTACCAGCATAATAATTCCTTGGATGTTGCCTCATCGATTTCATAACAACTTTTAGACACCTCATCATAACAAATTGTTTATTAACCTTGCTTAATTGTAACTCTCCAATACACTGAATACTACCATTGCCCTCACCACATTTATTAAATAAATCTTCTGTTAATTTAATATAATTGAACCAAATAATACTTGATTTATTAAGCTTTGAATTATTACACATCAAAAAAGTTCCAAGGCACCACCAATGAAAGATCCAATCCTTCTCCACTTCATTGAGCTTCCTATTTAGCGTATTATCATTGGGAGTACATATTAATTTATTCATCAATGCTTCGTATCCTTCTTCCTGTTCATCTGTTGAATCTTTCTGGATTATTTGTACGATATCCACTTTCAGATAAAGAATGTTGTTATCTATAATGACGTCGTTCCCTTGTCCAAAATTAACTAATATATCTTGGTCCAATGGACTTTTCTTATCCCATAAAATGTTCATTACCGCCTATTTCCTTTTCTTCACTTAATGACTTTATTGTATTTATTAATACATATATTTTTTTTAAAAAATTAAACATAAAATTAAAATTAGAATTAAAAAAAGTAAATACATACTTCAGTTTACTTTACTTTACTTTATTTAGTATATATAATAACCAATATAAACAAATAACAAATTTAATTCAGTTATCTTTTGTTTTCTTAAAAAAATACTTCAATCATCTAATTCACTTGGTTTTAGTAATCCACCAATTTGTTTCTTTTCTTGTTCCTTCTTTAATCTTTCAACTTCTAAATCATCAGCAAATAAATAATCAGTGGCATCCCCACCAAATTGTTTAATTTGAATCAAGAAATCCCTTAAAATCCCTTGAAATTTACCCTGTTGGTCAAAACTTTTGAATATAACATTGAGAAAGTTAACCATCTGTTCCCTTTCTAACTGTGGGAATGCCGTCATTAACATATTACCTAAATAACCCTTAAGAAATTCTTCATTACTAGTACCCATTGGTGCTGAATCAATTGGATAAATAGGTTCCTTAATTTCATTGGTAACAATTAATTTAATCATATGTGAAAGTAATTGTGATTGATTTTTAAATGATGCCTTATGATCACTATCAGTTAAAACAAAAAATACATCTGAAATAATCGGAAAATAGAAATGTTTGTAAAATTCCATTTGGAATAAATTATTTGTCTTCAAATTTTCAATGTTTGTTAATAATTCATCACATAATAATAATCCTGTATTTTCAACTGTTTCATTATTATGCTTAAAAGCCCATAAAATTGCATCAATAAAACTTTGAAATGCCTGTGGTGGAAACTTAACTAATGCATTGAATCCCTTTAAATTAATTTCTCTCAATAGTTTATAAAATTCAACTCTATGTTCTGGATATTCTGTGAAATCTTTATTGATCATATTTAGTGTACATTCAAAAACATTTGATAAAATTAAAACTATTTCGTTTGGAATCATTTCTCCAACCTTTTGAACCAATGTTGAAAGACAATTTAAAACTTCTGCATCACGAGCATCTTCGACATTAGTCTTATAATCATCTAATGTTGCTAACAATAGTGGTTGAACTAAATCTTGTACAATTTCTTGTCCATTATTGGATTTACTGATGAAGATCTCTAATAAAATTAAAATCTCCTTTTTAATAGTTCTCCATCCTCTAACCTTTGGTGTCTTTGTTGCAATCAATCCATCGTTACCAATTGCATTAGAAATTAATCCTGAAACTGCCTTATAAAGTGATAGCATATCAAGATAAATCACTCCAAGTTGCGGATAATAATATGGTCCTAATGGTGTACAAACTGCAACATTGGTTTTAATAATATTGGCAATAATTTTAACAATTTCTGGATTAGAAAGTAATTGTGGATCTTCTCCGGCTTGTTGAACAACTGTTTGCCATGCCATATTTGGTAAATTCATCAATTGATTTAATAATGGATCCCTTTGTTGTTTATTCGATTGTGATGAAATAATAATTGCGCATGATTTATAAAACGTATGAACTTGTTGAGGTTGTAAATCTGAAGTTGTAAATTGAATATTTTCAATGATGTCTTCAATAAATGGTCTTGTTTCACCACTTTGTTGAATAATGAAATGTCTCTTACATTTTTCAGTAATTTTAATAAATGTATCACATGCCATATCTTGAACACCCTCATGAGTTTCATGCATAAATTCAAATAATTTATTAACAACTGTCTTTAAAAATTTCCAATGTGCCTTTAAAAATCTTGGGTATTGACCAACAATATACATAATATTAGACGCAACAACTGCTTTATTATCTTTACCCTTTTTCATTTCTGTTAAGGCTAATAAATCTTTAATAACTAAAACAAGAAATTTCTTTTCACTTTCTTCATCCATAGAACCTGAAATAGATCCAATTGCCCAACAAAGTGTATTAATATTATGCCAAGACCATTCACTACCATCAATTTGATGGGCTAATTTATTTGACATAATTTGCTCACTATTTTGAACATCTAAATGTGTCAAATAGACTAAAACTTCTCTCATTGATTTATACAATTGAATTGTATCAGATTCCCTAACAAACTCTCTAACAATTTCTCCTTCATCATTTTCAACAATTAAAACTTCTTCCGGTTTAACCATATTTTCAATCATAACAATTCTTAATTGGATTAAAATTTCATTATAAATATTTTTTCTTAAATCAATACCCTTAAATAATTCTGGATTCATAGCTGCACTATTTGATCCTGAATATTGTAATTGTAATAAAACAGAATTTGATTTTGGGATTGTTTGAATTTCTTGATAAAGACCCCAAACTAATTTTTGCCAATAATCTAAACAAGTTTTAAATAATTCTCTCTCTTGAATTTTAGAAAGGTTGATTAAATATTTGTGTGCAATCAAAAGTAAATCTCTTAAATTAGTGTTAGATTCCAATGCCATTAAATGGGTTGAAAGGAAGGTTGTTAAAAACAATGCTAAATCTTGTAAAAATTCTTGATCTGGAGATGAAGCATTAACATAAACCTTTGATAAATCTAAGTCGCTTGGAATAACATTGATAATTGATGTCATACTTAAATTAAATAATTCAACAAATTTACTATCATATTGAGGAGAAATCAATTGTGAAATTTCAATTAGACATTTCAAGGACAATGATCTAAATGGTTCTTGAGGTAAAAGCTTGGAACTTAAAATTGAAACTAGTCCCGTTTCAAAGATATAACCAAGGGGAATCCATGGGATATACTTATGAAGACATTTTAAAGTTGAAGAAATTAACGAAGGTCTTGAAGCTTTATCTAAAACTTCGTAACATAGTTGAACAATCTGTTGGAATTCATTGGCCATTGAATTTTTTAATCTTGAAGCTCTAGCTTGAGTCAATTGATCAGTTGAATAATCAAAGATATCTTCGGACATTAATTTTAAAATAACCATATTATTTTCACAAACATTGAAACCAGCTTTTGAAGATTGGACTAATTCAGGAACAAAGTTCGGCCAATGTTCTGGCCAATCTTGTTTAATGATTTGAACTAATGTTAAATCACATTTAGTAATTAATGCTCTATCCCTTTGAAAAGATTCATCATCATTACAAAGAGAAATAACCATTGAAGCAATGAAGTTTCTAATACCTAATCTTTGATCATCTGGAAGAGCTCTCCATTTAGTTTTAATTAATGCATCTAAAATAGAAAGAGCAATATATTTAGATTGTGGATTTTGTGATTGTTGAAGTATTTTATCAGCTCTAGTCCATGCATCAGGGTGGGCTTGAAACTGGGATAAAACAGTCTGAGCTTGAGCACGGTCGCTAGGGTTGTTAGAACTGGACACACCATAAAGAGCGTCAACAACACGGTCAAACAACTGGATATCCGTATCCTTTGAGAAGTCAAGTAGCTGGTCCATTTGCCACTCAATGTGTTTTCTTTGGAAGAAGTTAGTGTTTCATGGAGGGGAAGAAAAAAATTTCAGTTTGAATTCCATATTTCGAATACGTTTCACAACGCAATGTGGTGAATATTAAGCGAGTAACCTAGAGATATTGGGATGAAAGAGGTACCATTGGAATCTATACATTATTATAAATCAAATGGTATAAATCTTGAAAACAATGCTCTTTTCAATCACTTACTTTCCATCTCTTTTATCTTTTCTACTTCTTGCATTTATTCTCTATATACATTAAAAACATCATTTTAACCAATTTTAAATTAAGTAAATGCCCAAAGAGTCTTCACAGAAATATGTCCTTCCAATAGCAATAGCCATCAGTAACTTTTTCTTTTTTGGCTTCTTTGAAATGATAATACAACTCTTTTCTTTGGTATAAAACAACGATATATATATATATAAATATATATATCTCTTCACTCTCTCTTCAATCTTCTTTCAAACCTCTTCAATGCTAAATCTTTGTCTAAAACTATCTTACCAAACTCTCCCTTTCTATACAAATGGATGAACTGTGTAGCAGCTCCTAACTTTTCAATTACCATCTTTCCTTCTTTATTCTTTTGAATCATTTTATGCTTCTTAGCAATCACTTCCAACACATCATCTATGTTATTTGTAGGTTCTGTCATGTTCAATGGTTTCATATATCTATTGGGGCCTCGTAAATTCATAATAAATAACAAATAATCAGCTGCTAGGACCGGATCAATTCCACTTAGGGAGTCTGTTTTGGCCATAACTGATCCAAGTAAGTACAATTGAAGAAGATAATCCACCTTTTCAACTTGTGGAACAATAACTCCAGGAGTATCGTAAACGTACATGTCTGGTTCTTGATAAACTTTTACAACTTCACTGGTAGCTCTAGTTGTACCAGCTTGAAGTCCTGTTCTAGCAACTTTCTTCTTGCTTAACTTAGACGCTCTCATTGAGTTGATCAACGTTGATTTCCCAATATTGGGCACACCGACAACCAAGAGTCTTAAACCTAATGGTGGTGGAGGC
The DNA here is from genome assembly GCA_030571455.1 of Saturnispora besseyi. Lineage (NCBI taxonomy): Eukaryota > Fungi > Ascomycota > Pichiomycetes > Pichiales > Pichiaceae > Saturnispora > Saturnispora besseyi. The sequence continues at coordinate 273,044 of JAJLXR010000002.1, read as the reverse complement.
CATAATGATTGATGAAATTGTTTCAATTTATTAAACAACGGGGTCATAGACCCCCTAGCATCCAAACAGAGTTCGTCCTTACCAACTATAAAATCTGATCTGTCTTTATTACTGAAAACTGTTAGCACTGGTGTTGATTTGAGAACACTTGATGGAACGGAAGATGTAGCATTGGGGGCTCTTGCATCTTTCAAATGAATAATCATGTGGATCTGAGGTCTGAGCTTGGCAAACACATCAAGCGCCTTCTTCTGGTGTCCCTTGAAGTGAGCCAGAGTAGTTCTGTATTCGGGAAATATCGTTCTTGGAACAAACATCAGAGAAAGAGAAATGTCTTGATAAAAGATTGAAAAGAACAAAAAGAGATCTTTGTAAGGTATAGAAAAATGTAAAAAAAGAGAGAAAGGTAGTGGTTACTTAGACTCTAAAATGTTTTTTAACTGCATATTATAATGTGTTAATGTAAGTAATGAACTAAGAAAACTTAGTTTGATTAATGGTTGACAAGAAATGAAAAAGAAAAGATAAAAGACGTTATCAGGTATATATTTTCAGCCTATTATTTACATAACTATAATCAGCATTCTTTCCTAATTAAAATAATACAAGCCATAACTTCTTAGCTGCATTATCCACCTCACAAACGCCACAAAACATCATATTTTGATCTTAATTTTTCATTTTTGTTTAGTGAAAATTTTATTTCACATAGAAAAGCCAGTATTTTATATTATAGTTTGATAAAGGGCCACATCAGAATGCCACTGGTTATCATTACAGGCTATCCCCGTGTTGGAAAGACACAATGGGCCCACAAAATCGCGTCCTTTCTTAAATCAAAGGACATGGACGTTGTTGTTCACAACGAAGAATCTCTAGGATTAGACAAAGCTAGTTATGGATCTCTCAATGGAGACAAAAGAATAGGGAGTGCCATTATATCAGCAGCAAAGAGAGATCTTAGTAGAACAAGAGCAGTGATATTAGATTTCCTTAACTATAATTCTGGTATGAGGTATCAACTTTGGTGTGAAGCTAAGGCAATGGGAACAGGAACAGCCATAGTTTACGTTCAACCGACAGCACCTATGACAAATGTCAATGATGACGAGTGGCTTAGGACAATGATCATGAGATACGAAGAACCAAAAGGTGAGAAGAGATGGGAACAACCTTTGTTTTGTGTTGATGCTGAAAGTGATTTAGATTTTGATGAATTATACAATTCCCTTGTTTCAAAAACAAAACCTAATAAGAGTGTTTCTAACTCTACGATTCCATCGGCGATGTCCTCATCACAGGTATTTGCAAATGTCCTTGATGCTGTCAATAATAATATGTCCAGTGTTAAGATTGATACTTTCACCATTCATATCCCACCAAATACAACTCCGATGACCATTCAAAGGCTTAAACGAACATTAGCACAGGCATCTACTGCGTCCCTACCAGCATTGATCCATTCACATTTGAATAACTGATATTATCTTTATGACGAGATATTTAAATCTTTTGAAAAATCACTAAAAATATCAGCTAGATCTTGTTTTCTATGGGGGAAAAGATGCTCCAATATAAATGGGAATACTTTAGTATCTTCTCATTTATTTAGAACCCTTTAAACAGGCTCTAATGTTTTCAACTCGTTGATTTTGATATTATCAAACAAAACATCTTTTTTTTTTTCTGTTCATAAAAATTTTTTTCTTAATTGTAAAAATCATCACTACAACAAATCCATCTTCAATTTACCAATCAACACTGGGTGCACCATGGACACTCTATACGCCTCCATCTTGGCCTTGGAAGCCCAGACACAGGCACATGTTCACCAGCTTGGCGCTGCGTTGCTGGCTAACGCTCAACCGGGACCTACTTCAGGGTTACCACCGCCCTCTGCCGACATTTGGACTCTTGAACGTTCATTCACTCGTTTATTAGACTTATACCATGATTTCATTGTAGCTGCAACCACTGCCAATGCTAGACACTTACTTTCCACCTATAGAATTCCTCGTCGGTTGTGGATTTATGGTGTGGTTGCATTTATTGAAGTTTTAAAGAACGTTTTAGCAACAAACCCAACTCCATCCTCTGCTAATATAGACGTTGGCCCTTCTTTCATTGTCCATGCTTTTACCACGATTGGTTCTCTTTACGAGATTGATGAACCTGCTGCTTGGGCTGATAAACTGGCCGAGTTAGCTAGAATAGCAATTCAATTGTACCCAGTTAATTATCTGGACTGGAAACTAACAGCTTCTCATTGGTATCATCAAACAACTTTATTAGGATCTCATGGTCATGGGAAACTTTATTATCATCAATGTACAGTGGAATATGATAATTTGTTAGCGTTTACCCTTCTTTCAAAATCATTACTCTGTAAAGATCCATTTGTCCCCACACAATCTTATCTCCAATCAATAATCGATAACGTTTGTTCTCAAAGATCTATTTTATCCCCCTTAGAAATGGCAATGATTGATTTTGTTAAAATCCATAAAATCCTTCTTCTTCAAGATTATAATTCAAATAGTGAAATGAAAGCAATTGTTGGACATTATTCAATTAACTTTGGTTTAGATTCTTCAAATTTGAATTTCTTTGATTCCCATCCTGAAATTACAAACTCTATATTGGTTTCTCCTCCTTTGGCATTTTGGTATTCAAAATCTCCCTATTTTGCCATTTCCAATATTAATCATTTGCTAGGTTTAGGCAATCCAAGTAATTTAGGAGCAAAGATATTTGGTTTGGTTGAAATGCTGAAATTAAGAAGAGATAAAAAGAAAGTTGATGATCCTTCTAATCCAACATTGGAAACGTTAACAGCATCGCAATTATCACTAGACCAATCTCTTGAATTATTATCTCATTTTAATAAAGGTGTCTTGCAGTTATCAATGAATATGTTTAAAACTTATTTAAGTGGGCCAATCATTTCTGCAGGCCCTCATGCAATAATTTGGCTATGGTTTTTAATCGCCTTAACTAAAACTCAACATTCACACCCGAGATCAATTCTTATTAAAATCTTAGTTAGGTCAATCCCATGGGATTTTCTTATTGGAGTTATCAATGATTCAATATCAATGTTAACATCAAGATCTGAACTTGTTAATCGTTTACATTCATTGATTCTAGGTTCTACATCATCAAATGGCCATCAATTGCAAGTCCAAAATGCCAATTCTTTACCAATGGGTGCTTCACCAGCGAATACTGCATTAACAGAAGAAACTACGTCAATTCTAAGCGATCATGAATCCCTAGCTGATTCAACAGCAACAACTTCAGCTTCTTTATTACAAAGAGTTACATCTATTATTTGTGACGAATCTGTAGAATCACAATTATGTTATGGTACATTATGGTTTGATCAAATAACATCTTCACCTCCTTCATTAAGAGGTCCGACAATAGATAAATCATTATTAGGAGAATTAATTCCTTGGAATGTTCACAATGAAGGAGAGAAATGGATCATTATAACTATTTTAGCATGCATTTTAATTGAATCTAATGAATGGCCTTTAGAATTTGATGTAACCGGTCAATGGGTTCAATATAAGATTAATAATGAAAATGATTTTGAACATAAAGGAGAAAGGGAAAAGAATATTACCGATGAAGATGAAATACTAAATGATTGGTTTAATGATGATAGATTAGTCAATCTTAAGACACCATTACCAGAAGGATCCAATAGTAAATTTAATGGTGATGTAATCGAAGCGATGAAATTATTAAAAAGTAGACCACCAAAATGGGGTTTGAACTCAAAGAGATTTATGACAGATTTTGTCAATGGAATTTTCCCAGCTTCACTTGTTGAATCTGTTGCTCCCATTCAAACATCTTCAAGTCATGTCAGAATTGAAGGAAGTGAATATGAACATGAAAAGAAACCAATTAAAGAATCAGAAGGAGGGAATGAAGAAAATGGTTACGAAGGAGGAGAAGATTCGGAAGATTCGGAAGAAGATGAAGATTATTACTATGAAGACGAAGATGAAGATTTAGAGGACGAAGATGATGATGAAGTAGATGAACAGGATATATTGGATGATCCAAATAATAAATTAATTGGTGATCTTGGATCAAATATGGATACAATTTTAACATTTTTATCATTGGATACAAATATTTGGTTAAAATATCCAGGTAGAATTTATAAATGTGTTAAACATGGGATTTTTAGATTATGTGTCCCATTAACTGTTTTCCAAGAATTGAGATCCCTTAGAAGATCTCAGGATATGAATATTGCAGATTCAGCTACAAGAGCTGTTTTAATTATTAGACAACTTTATCAAGAAGTTGATTTACTGCCATTAAGATCTAATGGTACAAAGGCTAATTCATTGAATGAAACATTAGAGTTTGAACAAAATCAAAATTGGAGAGTTCAATCTGATGATTTGATTATTCAATCAATTCAATATTCAAATCAATTTGGTCGTGATTATTTACTAGGTCAAGGATATAAAATTGGTAAACCACCAATTTGGGAACAATTTGAACCACCTTTACAAACGGGTAATATCTGGTCAGGAGCATATATGGGGTTAAGAATACCACCATTTGCTATTAGAGGACAAATGTTAAGATCAAAATGTATGGAAGTTAAAAATTTAGTACTTGATAAGGATATTGCATCAGCATTTTGGTATAATATATTAGTTAGTGATGATAAAAACATGAGTATTAAAGCTAAAAATAGGGGGGTTAAGGTTTATAATAGTGAATGGTTGTGGTTAAGCGTTGAAAGAGTTGCTAGTGGCAGGTGTTTTAATTAAATGATGAGTTTGTCATCTGTCCTTTATAATATTATTATTAGTATTATCATCTTCATTTATAACTTTAATAAGAGAAAAATTAAATCCACTACTCTTCCTCTTTTGTTCAGTTGATTGTGAAATTGGGAAGGATGAATCAATTGTTGGTGATTTAATAATTTTAAAATGTTTAATTTCATCATTGGACAGTTTTAATTCATGATATCTATTAATCAGTAAATTTAAATCATTATCGAAATAATCAAATCCTAATTGTAAATTTGATCCAATTTTTAACAGCATTTCATACATTTCTTGCAATTTCCAATCCTCAAATGAAGTTAAATATAAATCACAATGTTTTAAATTAATTTCAATAAATTTAATAATTTCATCAATTTCATTTATAAGGCAAAGAATCTTTGTCTGGTATAAGATATTCAATGTTCCATAATGACTCATAATACTTGATTTCATAACATCTATTAAATTACTCCAATTATCATTGACAGTTTCATTTATTAAGAATCCACCATATTTTATAATGCATTGTTTAATATGGCCTCTCAAAACCCCAATTAAGTAATCATTAAAGGAAATACCTGATATCCTATTCTTTAAACTTAAAAACTTCAAAAATTTGTTTTCTAATATCTTTAAATAAAGTAGAGCACCTAATTGTGCCACTCGATAAACATTTAATATTGTTAAACAATAAATGATTAATCTAACTACTCTTTTGGTTCTGAACTTGTTTAAACGTCGCTTGAGATAAAATAATACTAAAAATACTACCATTCGGGGTCGAAGTGAATGCAAATATATTCCATATGGGCTATCCATTATATCCAATTGAAATATTTCAACATCTTTGTGGTCATCAAATGAATCCAAATCTAAACTCAATGATTCCAATTCTCGTATCCTATGCTTCATTCTCAAACCAGAAACCTCCAGGGTTCTCTTAAAGACCTCCACTATGGCCACCAGGGACATATATATCGATATGAAGCTTCTTATAAAGATTTATATGGTGGAAATAATGAAAAAAGTGTGGAAAAAATTACAAATCAAAACACTCTAGGTTTCTAAGATAACATTTTATTCAATGAAAAAGAATGGTAGGACGGAAATTGGACTCCTCCTAGCTGTAACTCCTGCTTATATAGCAGTGCTAGTGGTATTTGAAACATAACCGGAAGAAAACGGAGCCAGGAGTCCATTAAAAGGTCCTCCATTATCAACAAAAATCCACAACTGATGAATACAAATAAAGATCTCCAGGGTATGCCAACGGGTATTGGCAAATTCAATGAACCTACAACGTGCAAACCACCACTCATTGCAAAGACCAAAAGGATCCGGGCAGGTTTTTGAAACTTCTTTGAAATCCGGGTACGGTCAGTTATCATTCTGGATATATAAACAGCATCACAAGTAACATATTGATGCCACCAAACAGACCAAAATGATCTTAGTGACCAGCCACCAAGACCCATTTGGAACTGAGCTGGCCAATCTTCTACCTCTGAAAGTCCCAAGATCAATGACAACGTAGCCATTTGATAATAACAAACATTTAATCCATAATATGCAATGAAGAGGAAGGACCCAGAATCTAGACACATATTAACAATGTAAGGATAACTAGCAAATGGTATTCTCCTCTGAATATATATACAGATATCATAAACCAAATATTTAGCACAAGTTTCCCATAGCTGACATTTAAATATAATGAAATGCAATTTATTACTGGTCTTTGGGAATGATCTCTTATCAATGAATGGATATTGCCAATTCCAACCAACGCCTCTCATATTAATAAAACATCTGTTAAAAGACCAACACCATTTGTGCCAAGTGAGTGGTTTTAAAGGTCCATAACCTAATTTTAACTGATAATCAGTAAATTCAATTGGTATTTCTCTTATTAATAACACTATAGTGGCATTACAAATTTGATAAATGGCAAACCCATGCAGAAGCCAAGACAGTGGATCTGCATCAGATCCCATTTTGTTGAATGGTGACCAAAATAAATGTACTATCATCAATGGTAATAGTAAATACCTTCTGTAATTAAAGGGGGGAATGGCCCATATAACTATACAAAGAAGTAGATAATGTATAAGGTAATGTTGCCATGGAGTCTTAAAAAGGGGAGAGTACCAAATATCATCGTCAAATCCCAAGGATCGTCCAATCTCTATCAAATCGTACATGCTTAGGGTTCGTATAATGGGGAAAAGTATTGGGATTATTAAGTGATGAATCAATTATCTGAAAATTAGCTCATGAGGTGGACATCGAACTCGATGGCGATGTCAGCAACCGTTCCAATCGCAAAGCAACATTTGCCCTGCTCCCATTTTGAGGAAGTGGACAATAGGGGTCGTCACTCAAATCATCGTCTTCAAAGTCAGCTTCCTCTTCTTCTAATGGTTCATTATTACCAAAACCACCTTCTTCATCTGTTTCCATTGGAACTGCCAATGTCGGTGCCCTCCTAAACCTCTTCCTGCGTAACTTTGGTTGAGTTGGGGTTGTAGGGGTTGTAGGTATACCCTCGTCTTCTTCATTTTCGTCTCCGTCGTCTTCTTCAGTGTCCTCGTAACAAATATCTTCTTCTTCAATGATTTTAGTTTCACTTGGTTTTAAAATTGGTTTAAATTTTAGCTTCTTATCTGTTTGAATACTTAATGTATTGAACTTCCAGGTAGAATTCATCTTATTTCCTAGTGGTGATTTTCCTCTCCTTAATAAAAGTCCTTTGTTATTTAATACCTTAGTATTTAATTTATGTTGAGTTGTTCTCATTGTATCAAATGAATTTGTCCTTGATATTTGTGGTGAACCACAGGGTGATAATCTCCCGTTTGACGAAACCCAATCTCTATTATACTTCTGTGCTGTTGATGTTGTTGATGCTGAAGAAGAAACCGGTATCGACAGTGAAAGTTTATTATTGGTATTATTAGATACATTGATATCAGTTGAATAATTAGTAATATAACCTGACCCATTACTAGTTTCACTTAACGTTGTTTGAATTGATAATCCTGAAATAACTGATCCTGGTCTCATTCTAGATTGCCTTGGATTTAATGAAAGGGCAGTTACTCCATTTTCAATTTCCCGTGTTTCGTCCTCATCATCATCATCGTCATCGACATCATCATCGTTATCATCGTCTACTTCTTCTTCTTCAATATTGTTTCTTGATATTTCACTTTGCATCATAGTTGACTCAATAGATGGAATATTACTAGAAGTTCTCCGAGATGTGGTCATTGTTGGTTCAAAGGTATCAACATGTTTATTCTTATTAAAAATATTCATAAATGAAAACTTTCTCCTTTTATTATTTGAACTTAAGCTTTGAATACTACTGTTATCCTTTTCATTATTCAGGGAATTACTAGTTAATAATTTTTTGACACTTTTCATTGAAGGGGTTCTTCTTAATAAACCATTAGAATCATCATTGCCACCATTATTAATACTCAACTTTGATGGAATTCTCAACATTGATTTATTCCTTTTCCTTAAATTACTCCTATTTTCTTTTAATAATTCCCAAATTGCAAAAGTTGAGTCCATTGTCGGATTTTTGATTGCTAATTTTAATGAATGTTTATCAAATCCTGATTTAACCAACTCTTTAAACATTGCCTTTTCACCCTTTGTTATAAGTAGCTCGCCATTCTTCGAATTCTTAACAACAAAATTTAACTGATTAATACCACCATATTTTTCTAAAATAGGTAATTTCAATATATGAGCAATTGAATTGGATCTATTTTCAGGTTCCTTTTGTAACATTAACGTTAGTAGATCATTAAGTTCATTTTTAGAGGTTAAAAATCTTGGTCTATGATTTAAAATTTCTTTATTCAATAACTCATCATCTAGTGAATCATCAAATGGCATTTCTCCATATATCAAAGTGTATAATATAACCCCCAATGCCCAAATGTCTATTTTAACTCCAGAATAGGGAATTCTTTTAATTAGTTCGGGGGCCATGTAGGCAATTGTACCACAAAAATCATTAAGAAGTGATTTTAAAGGCAATTCTCTAATAAACCCAAAATCGCTTAATTTAACACTCCCATCTCGAGCTAAAAGGACATTTTCTAATTTCAAATCTCTGTGACAACATCCGTTTGAATGAATATAATAAACAGCTCCGCATAATTGAGTAAATAATGATAATGAATTCTCAACATTGCCATTATTTTTGATCATATAATCGAATAAATCTCCATTTGGATAATAATCCATAACTAAATAAATACTCTGTTCCATATATATAATTTCATAGAGTTTGATAATATTAGGATGGTTTCTAAATTCCTTTAAATAATAAAATTCTCTCATTAAATTATCATTATATTTAGTTTTAATACCTCTTTTTAGACAAACCTTTTTCTGAATCATCTTATGTTTACCTAGATAAACGTTACCAAATGAACCGGATCCTATTTCCTTGATGATTTCATAATTACCTATTATTCGTAGTTCATCGTTTGATTGAAATTTATCAATTAGTTCTGTATAATCCTGAGATCTCTGTATGGTAATTAATGGCAGAAGCATTTTTGTTAGTATTATTTTTAGAAAAAAGAGATGTAAAGGTATGGCGTACCTTTATGTAAGCGGCCCGTTCATCCAAAATAGACCTATTATTCATCTTGTAAATCAAGATTTTCTGTATAAATATGTATAGCTAAGAAAGAAAAATATAAATCTTAAAAGGATAAAATGTTTCAAATTAAAATTAATCATTATATATAAATAAAAGATAGAGATATGTATGTAAGAAAATAAAAGAGAGAGGAGTAGGAGGGAGACAAGAAGGTAATAGTATCATCAAGCAATTGAAAGAATTTCTTTGGCTGTTTGGAGGAGATCAGCTTTTAAAAAGATATTTTGGAATCCTCTATTTGAATAATAATATAGTACAAAAGAAAGTTAATTTGAGGGTAGGAATCATTTACCATCAAGAACAACAAGGAAGCCTCCGACAAGATGCAAGGACCCACAGACAAAGACATCCAAAGGTCCCTCCAAAGTCCTAATGAAGTTAACACTGGTTTCAATGTTTGGGAATAAATGTTTCCTTGGCTTTTTATCAAGAGAACTCCAAATTTGGGCCATTTGAGTTTGGACTTCCAATGATTCCACTTTAGAATTATCAGTATTTATAGAAACCAAATCGTCAGAGTAATCACCTGAAGACCAAGTAACATTAGTTGTAAAAATAACATGGTCGAATTTTAATCCATTAGAATCGACAGTTTCAAAAAGTGTCTTAATTAACACTTCTGGATCTCTTGTTTGCTGATTAAATAATAAGACTCTAGTATTGGATTTATCAGTAGCACTGGAAAACCATTTAGAAGAATTCAAAATACTTTCTTCTGTATGTGCACCATCAACAAACCAAGTCAATCCATCTTTATGTTTAGTATCATTGATAATTTGGCATCTACCAGGCCATTTAGCCATTTCAAGACCTCTAATAAACTCAATTGGTAGCAAATCCTCTTCTGTGTTTATTGGAAATCCTAATTTATTTAAATGTGCAGCACATAACCCCACTGCAAGAGATGCATTAATTCTTTGAAATTCACCTTGAATACCTAATTGAATATCATCCAAGTCTTTTCTAATAGGGACCACCTGGAAGGAGCCAACATTTCTTTCCTTAGCTCTATTTTCAATAACTTCAAGAGCATTGGCCGGTTGTTCAACGGTGAAACAAGAGGAGTCTGCTTTGAAAATACCACTTTTATTCCAAGCAATTTCTTCGATGGTATTACCTAACATAACGGTATGATCAATACCCAATGAGGAGATACCACATGCAGTTGGAGATTGAAAGACATTAGTTGAATCATATTCACCACCAACACCAACTTCATAAATAGCAGTATCAATATTTTCAGAAACAAAGGCATGAAATGAAAGTAAGGTTAAATAGCGAAAGTAAGCAGGTTTAATACCATGACCCATATGAGGAAACTGTATTGGGTCAGATTCACTTGATTCTAAACGATCCCAAACTTCATAAAAGTATCTTGCAAATGATTCTTCACTGATTGGTTTACCATTGATACAGATTCTCTCTCTAACAGTTTTCAAATGTGGAGAAGTATACAAACCTATTTTGTTGATTCTTGTAATTTCCAAGGAAGCGGAATTAGAACGAGATTCAACTAAATTACTTGAACTATTACTAACACTATTTGGTGATCCGTTTCCTTTGTATTGATTTAAAATAGAATGAACAAACGCACAAGTGGAACCTTTTCCTTTAGTACCAGTGACATGAATAACGTTCAACTTATTGAAGTCTTCGGCTTTATAACCAGATCTTTTAACCCATTCTAACATTTCAGGCATCAAGAGATGATTTCTTGTAGCACCAGTCTTTCTAACAGCATCGATGGTAGCAAAATTCGATTGTAGGGTATTCAACGCATGAATGGCGTCCTTGTACGTACGACTACGGAGCATTCCAGGCACTTCAGGTTCCCCCTCCTTGATCATTTAGCCGCTAAAAGCACTGCTTAATCAATTACAGCAAATGAAAATGTCTTCCAGATCAGTAGTTATTCTCATCTTTTCTCCTAATGTTCCAAAAAAAATTTTCACTTTTTGAGAAAAATTCATAAGAAAAAAAAACACAATACAATAAGAAAAGAATACTGTTGGCGGCAGATAGTGTAGTTTAGATGTAGATAAATGAACGAGTTAGACATTATAGAACAAAAAAGGAAAGAAAAGAGGAAAAAATCGGATAGTTTGTTTCATTATATTTGAAAGATTTTATATCTACCCAGTAGAAAATAGAAGAGATACTAATATACAATTAAGAAAAGACAATGAGTTATAGGTATTAAAAGTCTTCATCGAAGGAAAAGCCACCTGTGGTGTTTTCTGTTTCTTGTTTGGAAGATTTAGCAATAACACCAGCCTTTTGGTAATCAGAGACTCTCTTTTCAAAGAAATTGGTCTTACCAGCAAGAGAGATATTTTCCATGAAATCGAATGGATTTGTAACATTGTATTGTTTCTTACAACCAAGAGAGAGAAGCAATCTATCAGCACAGAATTCAACGTATTGACACATAAGGTCACAATTCATACCAAGTAATTTAACAGGTAAAGCATCAGTAAAGTAAGACTTTTCGATATCAACAGCCTCACAAATAATCTTATTGACGATTTCTTCATCAGGAGTATTATTTAAATGAGAGAATAAAACACAAGCAAAGTCAGTATGTAAACCTTCATCTCTACAAATCAATTCATTTGAAAAGGTTAAACCAGGCATTAACCCTCTCTTCTTCAACCAAAAGATAGAAGCAAAAGAACCTGAGAAGAAGATACCTTCAACGGCAGCAAAGGCAACTAATCTTTCAGCGAATAATGCATTATCATCATTAATCCATCTAAGGGCCCATTCAGCTTTTTCCTTAATACAAGGAATGTTTTCAATAGCATTAAGAAGGAAGTCATTTTCCTTTGGATCCTTAACATAACTATCAATTAATAAGGAGTAAGTTTCTGAGTGGATATTCTCCATCATAATTTGGAACCCATAGAAACACTTTGCTTCAGGGATTTGAACTTCAGCTGAAAAGTTTTCGACTAAATTTTCATTAACGATACCATCTGATGCTGCAAAAAAGGCAAGAACTCTGGAGATAAAGAACCTTTCGTTTTCATTCAATCTATTATTCCAGTCATGAATATCCTTTGAAAGGTCAATTTCTTCAGCAGTCCAAAATGAAGCTTCTGCTTTCTTATACATTTGCCAAATTTCATGGTATTTGATTGGGAAAAGAACAAATCTCTTTTTGTTTTCTGTAAGTAACGGTTCATCCTTTTCCTTTTCCTTTAATTGATGTCTGTGAACCTTATGTTTATTAAGAAATTGTTGATGTTCAGACAATGTATCTTCTTTTTTTAAAGAAGCAAGAAGATCCTTTTTAGGTTTAATGTTAGATTCCAATTCTAAATCTAAGTTAGAGAGCGCTTTAGCGGCAGCCTTGGATGGTGTTTGTTCGATAGACATGGACTTGTTATGCTTGTAATGAGTAAAACCACTTCTTTTTAAACTCCTTTAGAAATTTTGGGGGACAGAGGGCTCTTTTATAGTGGCGAGATATGTTTGATGTTTTACGCGTTGCACGCCATCTGAAAGAGAAGGCTGACGCGTCGTGGGTGATTGGAAACACAAACATCTCATGATGATGATCAAACTGATGTGTTTGGTAGTGGTAATAGCATCATGGTGATATGAAGGGTCTTAACTATCTAATGGTATTAATATCAATATATAACTCGCCTTTCTAACGCGTGATATCGACGTGTGAAGAATGAATCATTCCACCATTTGGACTCTTGCTTCACAGAAGTCCGATAGAGTTAAAGACAAAAAGATGGGGTTTTTAGTTAAATACATATAATATAATATATAAAAGGGGAGAGATCAGATGTTCATGTAAGTGGAAGAGTCAACACCCTCGGCTGGGAACTCTTGCATCTTGACATCGAATCTATCTTGGATGGCATTGAGAACCTCTTCGTCCTTTTCATTTGAAATAAAGGAGATTGAAAGACCCTTAGTACCAAATCTACCTGCTCTACCAACTCTATGAAGATATTGGTCAGCTTCACTTGGCATATCGTAGTTAATAGCTAAGTTAATTCTTTCAATATCAATACCTCTACCAAAGACATCAGTTGAAACACAAATACGTTTACTATAATCCTTGAATAACTTATATCTTTTAATTCTTTCTTCTTGAGGGATACCAGAATGAACAACAATTGAAGGGAAGTTGGATTCAACGAGTAACTGATTAAGTGCGGTAGCTCTCTTTGTTGATTTAACAAAAATAATCACTTGATTGAATTCCAATGTATCTAACAATTCAGCCAATTTAACATTCTTCTTATCTTCACCTAGTTTTAAGTAATATTGTTGTAAACCATGAAGAGTCAATTTCTTTTCATCATCAACATAAATTTCCAATGGATTTTTCATAAACTTTTTACAGATAGGTCTCATTTCATTAGAAAGGGTAGCAGAAAACATCATCACTTGCTTTTGGAATGGAGTAGCTCTAAACACTTCTTGAACGTCTCTTCTCATATCTAAATGTTCTAACACCTTGTCACATTCATCAATAACAAAATTCTTAACTTGATTTAATTTTAAAATTTTGTCTCTGACAAGAGCAGTCAATCTACCAGGAGTACCAACAACAATATGAGGACAGGTCTCCTTATTTTTCAAGATTTCAGCATCCTTGTTAATTGAAACACCACCATAAAAGACTTCTGTTTTAACTTCAGGCATATACTTTGAAAATCTAGCATATTCATTTTTAATTTGGTACGCCAATTCTCTAGTATGACAAATGACAATTGTAGAAACCTCACCTGGAGTTGGATCTAATTGTTGTAAAGTTGATAAGACAAACACAGCTGTTTTACCAAGACCAGACTTGGCTTGACAAAGAACATCATTACCAAGAATCGATTGTGGAATACAAGACTGTTGGACTTCTGATGGATGTTCAAACCCACAATCAGCAATGGCTCTAAGAAGTTCTGGCTTCAATAGGAAGTCTCTAAAACCAGTAGTATGGATACCAACGTAGGACCCTTTCTTTGTTTCATCACCAGCTTCTGCTTCCTTTGTTTGTTCGTCAGTAGTTGTGGCATCGACACCATTCAAAAGTGCACCTGTGCTAGTTTGGACATCTTCTGAGTCACTGTAGTCCAAAAGTTCTTCTTCGCCCTCTGCTGACATTTTATTAAGCAATAGAATGAAGAGAAAGCTGTTGTTGTTCTAGTCGTCGAATAAAAAAAATACACTCGCCTTTGAAAAGACACGTTGAATTCAAATTAAAGTGCCGGGTAACTCATCCTTTTTCCTTTCAATAAAGCTATGTCCAGTGAATACGACAAGATCTATCTTAACCAATCCAAGCTATCTGGTAGGGTCAGAATTGCAGACTCGGGTCTTGGTTGGAAATCTCAACAGGTTAGCGGTGCAACGACAAAATCAACACCTTTTCTTTTGCCATCAGATGAACTTTCAACTTGTCACTGGTCAAGAGCAAGTCGTGGTTATGAACTGAGAATTGATACGAAGAATAAAGGTGTGGTTGTTCTTGATGGGTTTGATTCTCATGATTTCAATAGTTTGAAACATGAATTAAGTAAAAATTTCAATATTCAATTAGAAGCAAGAGAGCACTCATTAAGAGGTTGGAATTGGGGTAAAACTCAAATGGCTAGGAACGAATTGTTTTTCAATATTGCTGGTAGACCCTCCTTTGAAATCCCATATCCTGAAATCATCAATGCTAATATTTCAGGTAAAAATGAAGTTGGTATTGAGTTTGATTTAACAAAGGTTCCATTACAAAATTTAGAAAGAACAGGTGATGAATTAGTTGAAATGAAACTTTATATTCCTGGTAATGCAGATGAAGGTGATGAGGAAGAAGATAAAGAAATGAGAAATGGTGAAGAAGAAGGAGAAAAAGAGGTAGACGGAGAAGTCAAAGCAGAAGATGAAGTAAAGGGGGAAGGTGAAGGAGAGGTTGCTAAAGTTAAAAAGGAAGTTAAAACAAATGCAGAAGTATTTGTTGAAGAACTTAAATCAAAGGCAGATATTACTCAAGTTACAGGTACAGTTGTTGTTTCATTTGGAGAAATTCTATTTCTTACACCAAGAGGTCGTTATGATATTGACTTTTATTCAGATTTCTTACGTCTTAGGGGTAAAACTTATGATTATAAACTACAATATAATCAAATTCAAAGAATATTTTCATTGCCAAAATTAGATGGTATGCATCATTTAATGATTTTACAAGTTGATCCACCATTAAGACAAGGTCAAACTAAATATAATTTCTTAACTTTACAATTTGATGCACAGGAAGAAATTGAAGTGGAATTAAATATTGATGATGATGAATATCAAAAGTTATACAAGGATAAATTAAATAAAACTTATGCTGCAAATACTCATTTAGTCTTGGGAAATATTCTAAGGGGGTTCACAGAACGTAGGGTTGTCTTACCAGGTAATTTCCTTTCAAATGATTCCTTAGTTGCAGTTTCTTGTTCCCTAAAGGCAAATGAAGGCCAAATCTACCCATTAGATAAATGTCTCCTTTTTGTTAATAAACCAACTGTCTTAATCCCATATAGTGAAATCCAATCTATTACCTTTTCTCGTGTTGGACAAGGATCAGCCCAAAGGACATTTGATATGGAAATTTTAACTAGGAATAATGGTATCAATCATACATTTGGTAATATTGATAAAATCGAACAACCATTATTAGAAACATTCTTCAAATCCAAGAACTTAAAGGTTAGAAATGATGAAAAGATCGCAAAGGAAATGTTAGCGAATGCAATGGCCGGTGATTCAGATGGTGATGTTGATATGGGATCCGCCGGTGAAGATGATGATGAATCACCAGATGAAGATTTTAATAGTGATAATTCTGATTCTGATGTTGAAGACGAATTTAATTCTGATGTTCAATCCGAGGATTCTGATAATGAACCAGACACGAAAAAACAAAAGGTTTAACATTTTCTTTTGATTAATTCGTTTTTAATTAATCTTTGTAAACTTGAATTTGATATTTTTGAAATTGGATTATATATGTCATTAATTCCTTTTTCAAATACTGAACAAATTAATTGAACTTTATTCAAATCTTTAATAGATCCATTTTGTAGTTTATTTAATATTATTAAAAGTTCATCTTTTGAAATTTCACTAACCAATCTATTATCTTTTAATCGATTATAATTGAGATCTTGACACTGAAACAGATTTTCACTTTCAACTTTGTCATCAATTTTATCACTTTGCTCGCCACTTTTATCTTCCATATAATCTAACCTGTTAACTTCTTTGATTTCATCATGACTTTGTTCTTCAATTGTATTCAATTGTCTAAATTTATTAAAATTTAAATTAACTTGATCATTAACGCTCATGATATTTTTATTTAATTGTTGATATTCTATCTTTTGATTTTTAATTAGTTGATTAATTACATTCTCATCGAATTGTAAATTGAATCTCCTTGCTCCTCTTTTATATTTATTCTTAACTTGTTCATTTAAATTAGAAATACTTGGTAATTTATATAGTCTTTTCAATATTTGATACTTTTCTGATTCTTTTGTTAACTTATCAATACAAGGTTGTAATTCATTTTTTAATTGATTGACAATAATTTCAATTAACTCCTTGTCCTGCAGTCCAATTTCCCTTTCACCATCTAATTTAATATCATCAAATGAAAACGAAATTTCCTCTTCCACTTCTGCTTCCTCTTCTCTTTCCTCTTCTGCTTCCACATCTTCCTCAGATATCGATCTACTACTACTTAATATTAAATCCTCAAAGGATTCTGATCTGAATAATGTTTCAACTGGACTTGAATCAGATTCGTAAATACTATGGGTTTCAACTTGCTTTTCTTTTAAATCCCAACTTATTAAGCTTTCCTTACCTTTCTCTTCGTTTATAAACTCCTCAAGAGCTTCTAATTGATTGCTAATATGACTATCATCGACTAATAGTTCCCTAGTTGATTGTGATATTGTTTCTAACTCTTCTTCTTCTAACTTTGGCAATGATTTAGTTGTGAATTTTTTAATTGGATTTAATGAACTCATCTTTTTAATTTTTTCTTCTAAGAAAAGAATAGCCAATAAGTTAATAAGTTTAAAGGGGAGTAAATTTTCATTATATATATATCTACTAATTGAGTTATTTAAAAAATTGATTTATTTTTCTAACGTATCATAATTATAGGTTGATATTTTTCTAAAACAAGAGTGAAAAAGATGATATATCATAAAGTTGAATAAGATATATATATATATATAATTGGGTTTAACAGACCTATAGTAAAAAAGTTTAGTTATAAAGAGGTATAAAATTAAAGTAATATAATAATTCCAAATATTAACATTACACTGGAAAACAAAACACCAGACCAAATAAAAATGTGATGCCAAATTGGGCCATTTTGATACCTGCAAAGCATTAAACAAACACCAGCAACACTTAATAAGACACTAATTAATAAAGCCGACAAAGAAATGCCAATTATTGAAATTTCAGTCCATGATAAATTATTATGAATTTTTTTAAATCCAATATTTAAACCAACGCCAACACCTGAAAGTAAATAAGATAGAATCAAACAAGACATGTAAACAAAGGAAAGGATTTTATCATGATTCGCATATTTAATATTTTCAAATGAATTTAATCCATAAACACTGGCGTCTTCCTCATCACCTTCATCATCATCTGTTTCAACATGATAGATAGAATAATGTCTTTCAATAGGAGTTAATAAAGATTCTTGTTCTCTGCTATTTAAGTTATTTGAACCATATTTTAATATTTGAACCCACTTTGTTAATAAATTAGAACAATTTAATAATTTATTCATTGAAGAATCTGATAACCAACTTAATCCAGGTCCATTAATTTCATTATCGATTGAATTAGTTGAACAATCAATATAAAATCCATTGTTGTCATTATCACCATAATCAGAGCCATTATCAAATTCATTCCAGTAATTATTTGATGAACTCTTTTGTTGCTGTTGTTGTTGCTGTTGTCGTTGTTGATCAGTTGAATTTTGATTTTCATCTTTATTTAACAGTATTCCATCAGGTTTATCTTCAGGTTCTTCAATACTTGGGATTTTTCTAATATCTTTATTATCATAAATTTCAAACCATGGTAGAATATATTTGAGGATACCATTATCAGAAATTGATTTATTTAAATAACACCAAACAAGATAATTATTGAAATTAAAATTTAATTGATCAACTTGATAAACCAAATGAGAATTTACTAAATTTTTAACAGACTTTGGTAAATTATTCACATTTGAATCAAAATGAATTTCTAAAATTGCATATTTAAACTTAATTTCGTTTTCAAAATTGGTATTTCTAAAATTTTTAATATCATCTTTTGTTGAAGCAATATCCCAATCAAGGGAAATATAACTAGATATATTATCCTTAAGAGAATTTTCATCATTTGTAGCTATATATCTTAATTTATGAGATTTAATTTTCGCAATCGGTGATAAATCGTTATCAATTAACCAATCAAGGGATAAGGCATTCATTTTTGAATTACCAAAGTATTGGTATTTAGTATACTCATCCCAAACTCGTTTTTTAAATGATTGTTTGTCTATTTTATCATTTGATTCATCAAATAAGAAGCTTATCATTTGGTTATTTAATGGAGCAATTGTAAATTGTCTCAAACCACCAATTGGAGTAAAGAGGATAGGTGTATAAAGAGATGGAGTTGAAAGGCAAATGTGTGCATATGGATCAGCTTGAAAAGTTTGAGTTTCAATATCAATTAAATCACTTTTTGAAGTTGGAGAATTAGATAAAAGAGGATTTTTAGAATTGTTTAACCAAACAGATAAAGTTTCAGTTTCAGGAATAAACTCAGTTTCTGCTTCCTGTTGTCGTTGTTCTTGTCGTTGTTGTTCTTGTTGTTCTTGTTGTTCTTGATTAATATTTAACGATGATTTTGTATTCCTTAACTTTAAATTTGAACCACGTCTTTGTAATTTTTTTGAATCTGTAGATTGAATGGTATCATCAGTTAAGGAAGACTCATCAGTTATTAATTTAAATTCTGTTGATAAATAAATTTTAATTTCTTCCAAATTATCATAATGAACCCAGAATGAAAGGGTTCTTGGACCCTTCTTTTTTGAAATTATATCAAAAGTGGCAATCCTAGAATTTAGCGGATTACTTGACGGTTGTTGTTGCTGTTGTTGTCGGTTATGGTTATGGCCGCCATTAGTATTATAATAATCAAATATAGGACCATAGGGAATTGTTAAAGAGTCCAGTGTATGTAAAGAAGATTGCCTGATTTTATTTAAATTATGATTATCGTTATTACTAACGGGATCAAAATTATATAGAAAATTGAATAAAAGAGACATTTCATTGGATAAATATTTTAAATTAACATTAGTAAAAGAATTTGAATTATCAATTAAGAAAACTTGAGTCATCTTATCAACTAATTGTTGCTTTTGAGAATACGATGAATGTTTAAGGAATTTTTTAAATAATTTTCTAATTGCAATCTTTTGTAAAAGGATAAATTTTGATAAATCTTGTAAATCCTTTGAAATAGTATCAAGTTCATTTTTGTAAGAATCGATTTTCCTTTTCATGACTCTTTTGAGTATATGATTATCATCATTATCGGTTAAATCTGATTGTGATTTAATCAATAAATTACATTGTCTTTTTAATGAAACAACACGTCTGGAAATTTCACCAACTTTAGAGTTAACAAACAAGGAAACAAACTCTACCTGTTCTTGGAATGCCTTGTAAAGTGCTCTCAAAACACGCTTTTGATATTTATTGAGTTCAACTTCTTTATTATTATGAGAAGAGGAAGCAGAAGAAGAAGAAGAAGAAAATCTTTGAAGTCCCATAGTATCAAAGTCTGTTGTTGCTGTTCTAATAACGGATTTGAGTTCATTATAGTCGAGGTTATAGTTTCTCCATTTGGAAGTGGCTCTATCGTATAGTTGTAAGCCGAATTTCATCGATAGACTCCTGGGTATATTAAGGTAAAAAAAGAGATAGGGATAAGAAAAAAAGAAGAAGAGATATTAAGGAGCAGAAAAGTACTGTAAAAGAAAAGGAAGATGAAAGGGGTGATATATCAGTGTTAATTTAACCTGTAATAAAGAGAATCCCTTTATGTGTGTCACAATAGCTTTGAGAATAACAATAAAGAGTCAAGATCTTGGTATTATTATTATTATTGTTAATACTATTATACACAAAACACGTGGGCATCCCTAAAAAACCAGAAAATGAGCATTGAAATACCTGGTTAGTGATAAGTATACATATGACATACCATAAGTATAATATATGTATAGTATGATACATATCTGATGGCATAACTGTACATAATAGCACAACTCTTTACTACTCTATAAAGTAATTGTGTCCGTCTCTGCTCTCGTTTACTGCTATAGTGGTCGCTACAATTACCTTTTTGCTCAGCCCATAAACTGGCTATGACACCTATCATATGTTGTGCCCCCATACTGGACTAAGTCCTCTTTGCAAACTCTTGCTTGGACTAACCTATATTTTTGTCTTCCCTTCTTTCTATATGCAAAATTCCCTATGGTGATCATTTTGTTTCAAAAGTCTTCTATTTACTTAAAACTACAAGAATAATTTTCAAATTGTTGGAACAAGAATATATGAAAATGGAAATTCGAATAAAAAATTTTAACTTTAGATACTTAAACAGATAATCTATAAAATACATATATATCTTAGAAGTTAGTACACAGATGGTATGTACGTTAATCATTCTATATTATGGAGTATAATTAGAATTGACAAATTAAGTTGCCGTATTGATGAATGGGCCCAACATTGTATAGGATCGGCGCGCTCTCTGCCTGTTTACTATCTCAATTAGGAAATAACTGTGTGCGATATATTTTAATTTGCGATAGCGATGAGTCAATTGTGTTGAAAAAGAAGTCAAACATGAAGATATAGAATAAGTATATGTGTTGACTTCTCCCAAAATCAACTCAGCATACCACGTAGCAGAATGTCACATGCATATACGGGTATGCTATGTAATATGGAACAAATCATAAAGTGGATACTTTAATCGTCAAATATATTAATTATAAATTGAATATCAATAGAGTCAAAATAAAACTATTTATGTTGTTTCCTATATTAAGGACTATCTAGATATATTAAACCCTTTGATTTCTTTCTCTTTTGAGTAAATAGGTATATTTGACAATATGTGAATTGTATATTTCAATATAGATTTATAAGACAGTCAGCATATAGAAACAGTGTACACAATTTATACATATATATATATATAAATGAATATATATATAATCTTTCTCTAACAGTAACGTTATATATAAGCAATCATAGTCGCGGATTAAAGACCAATTATGGTAGTTAAGCGATGCTTCACTTATCCACTCCATTAATGGTAGATACTGATAGTGCAAAAAATAAACTATAACTACATATTTCTCCACTTGGCTTTTTAGTATCAATAATCTTTATATTATAGATGATAGTGCAGTAGTTTATGTATTTAGCATTGGATTTGTTAATTATGTGAAAGCTTACACCTATCTAGATAATCGCTGAGCACCATGTAAGCATTGTAGGACATTGCCAATTACCCATCATTTATTGACGGCATTTCACTGAATTCCAAACTTCTGAATACCTAACTACATACATATCTTCACCATTAAGAGATATATACACATGTGGTAATTAACATCAGCGTTTAATTTGAAACTTTTCTTCAACGTATTCGCATCCAAACTCAAAATACTCCTCTTTACTAACCTTAACACTATCAAACCCACCCTTTTTATAAAATGATTGTCCACTTTTAAACCCAATTTCACTTAAATCAAACTTTTCATATTGACAAACTCTGACTTTCGCTTCTTCGGGCACTTCTTGATCTAAATCTTTGATAATCCTTTCTTTCAACCCACGTAAATTCCCATTCCCTCCAGCAATTACTAAGTTGTTAGTCAACAATGGTCTGATCAATTCTGGAACTGCTAAAAGTGATTCCTTAATCGTACTAATCAATCCAGCTTTATAAATTCCACTTAATTGTGGATGAAACATCACTTCTGGTATTAAAAACCTTTCATCACTTAATATAATACTTTGTTCTTCTTCTTCTTCTCTTCCGCCTCCACAAGCAACAACTCTCCCATGAAAATCTTCCTTGTAATCTGGCATGATATATTTAACAAACATGTCATTACCACCGTTCATCCCTTTCCTCTTCAACTTTGTTAATTTTTCAATATTTAAATCATAATCCTCGGCAACATAACATGTGTTCCTTTTAATTGATTCCACTAATATTGGTTCTTCAACAACATTATAATGTCTAAATGAAATAACTTCTCGTAAATACCCATTCAACATCTTACCTCCTATAGGCATTTTCTTAATCCCTTTAAAATACGGTATCCCATGAATCATTGGTGTTACCCATGTACAATCGAACCCAAAATCAATGACTAGTTGAAATGGTTTAAATGTATCGGTACTCACATTCAATTCATCTAACCATGGTACCACAGCTGATGCGGAGGATCTAACATAATTACCAACCCCGTATTCTTCAAACATCACTTGATCCACCATATTTTGAAATTTTGGAATTGTCATAACACTTGATAAATATAATACATTATTATTTAAAAGAAAATCTCCATTCCCCGAATCATCCCCATTTAAAACAAACGCATTATCCCATATTTGTTGTTCTAAATTCCATTGATAACATTGTCCCTGTTGTTGTGGTCTATGGAAGGTCAGTCCTGATAATGTTGGTAAATTCGATAGCCTTTTATTATCTAACAAATCTGTTCCAAGATGATATCGTTTATCGTTCGTTCGAATCACGCAATTAGGCACATATGTCGCTTTCAAATCACTATCCTTTCCATATTTCATCATATACTGTCCATTATCAAGGATAATATTAGCCATCTTTTTCACTTTAAGTTAGAATTCAAGCTTACCTACTACCATAAAAATTTTTTATTATTACGAATGCTCCCAATATAAAATTATATATATACAACTTAAGAATCAACCATATTCATGTTTAAACTCATTGGATCAAACTCAAAAACATGTTTGTCCACCCAATCACACCCCGTATCACTACTAGGACTCAATGGATTCAGATACGTACTTGGAAACCCATATGATTCTTCCATACCATTATTATTCCCCCCATTATTATTCATTAAATTAATCTCCAATTCATTGAAATCATTCATAAAATTACTATTACTATTCGAATTGGAGAATTCAGTATTAGTATGTGTTACCGTACTATCACTTGTTAATAATTTTTCAGCTTCAATCTTAACTCTAACTTCATTATTTTCAGGTGTTTCAATTTCCTTGATATTACTACCTTGTGAATTCATTCTAATGGTTAAATCTTTCAATTCCGGTAACCCTATTAATACATTCGTCCACAAACTTGGTGACACTTTAACCAAGGTTTCTGCTATATGTTGCACTAACTTTGTCGATAATGACCAGTGTTTACTAATTTGTAATATTGAACCCATCTCTAGTTTAATATACTCCGTATATATATTTAATTCTTCATAACTTATATCCAATGATTTACTATTGACTTCATTATGTCCATTGGTTCCAATTTCATTCTTTAAATTACTATCAACCCATGAATATGCACTTAAATGAACAAGACTTGAAAATGCTAACCCACATGCAATAAATGGCGTCCTCTTTGTTATCTTTGATGCATCTGTATCTAAGATAGTTCTTATAAATGAATTTGCTGAATCTATAGTCCTCCTAGTTTCTATAATCTTTCTTCTATCATCACCCTCTTGTTCAGTACATGGCTCATCAATACCAACATCATTCGTACACCTTGGATGCTTTGAAACATCCGACCTCCAAAGATATGAAAATGGCCTATGTGTAAATATTCTTGCATAATTTAAAAGAACTAATGATTCAAATAATCCTTCATTAACTTTACCATTAATATTAACAATTAAGGGCATTTCGTATGCATTCGGGTTTGCTATTTTCATTTCCCAATTTCCTAATGCTGCATTCATATGTGTTAAGTAAATTTCATAATCTGCTTTTCTTTGAATTGAAACATTTAATGAAATGGCATCATTAACTAATTTACATGCCTCTGCTCGTGATTTAAAGTCAAATTCATCCCTTGTAACTGATGATGGATACATAATGAAACATTTAACCTTTGCAATCCTTGATTTATATTGTCCTGATGCTGTACCACTAATAGTGTCAAAAAAGTAAAGTTCCCAGAAGGTTCTTCTAATTGTATCCCTTAGAATATTATTAGGTATATTAATAACTCTTTCATTACTAAGTAACTTATTTAGCCTTTCACCGTCGACCTTTTTATAATTAAATATATTCCCATTAACATCCATAAACATATCTGGCAAAATTGACTCATCAAGGTAATTTATCTCTAAATCAATCATTAAAGTTAATATAGCTTCCCTAACTAACGTTGATAAATCATGTAATGATGATATATGTGATATCATTGACATCATTAAAAGGGTTTGTAAACTAATAAAATCAGGTCCAATTTGTTTAACATAATCAACTATTGAATTAACTAAAAAATTAACTGTTTCAATATCCTTAGAATATATATTACTGGTCTGTCCGTCTCCAACTAGTTTCATTGCCAAAATTAAATCGGTTGCTAATGGTATACTATCAATGTATTGTTTAACATTTTCTCTTGGTGGTAAAAATGGATGTGCTGAATAAAAATTATCATAAAATGTATTAATAATTGAATCTACGTCAAGATCTTTCGTTAATATTGGTGAAATATAACATTCATTTAATGGTTTCCTGTTATTCATATCAAATATGATATCTAAAGCAGATTTATCGCTTGATGAATTAAAGGTGGGATAATAATCAATTTCTTCCTCATCATTATCACCATTTAATTTCTCTCCTGTTAGGCATGGTGGTGCTTTATTATATAGATCTATATCTAAGCATTGGTTTGTACAATTCGGTTGTTTTGATAAATAACCAACGTTATTTTTAACACATGGCAAAATATCATTGCTAACACCAGTACGTTTCTCAACCTTAACTCCCTTTCTCCTTGATCCACCTCTATTAGATTTAACATATTGACAAGCTCTATTATATTTAACACATCTTTCACATTTTGGTTCTTGACCTCCACATTTCATATGTCTTGATCTGCATTCTAAACATGCTCTTGAAACATGTTTCATAGAACGGCTGCCAGATTTTAGACTCATTATTTGGTTACAAAATGTATAATTAGTGACACAAGTACACTATTAAAGCTTATAAAACAAATCAAGATTTAAACAAAAGGGGCTAACAAAAAGAAAACGAAAAGATTCAAAGCCCGATCATTGGCCAATGTTTTGCTTATGTAATACTCAATGGAGAAACCAAATCCAAAGATTGCGATAAAACACCTTCCACACGGCCTCTAAGGACGTTCGAGGGACATTGGATGGAGAAGTCACTGTATTCGATTATTGCTTCGTTTTTACCGATTTTAATAACTCCCCTAATATCATTTTCATTAGTAAAACTATCACCAAATTGAATTTTTAAAATTTCAATAACCTTGCTTAGTCTATCATCTTCAACATGTTTATGAGAATGATCATGTTCGCATCCATTGGATGTAGACGCTGTTAATTTAACAGACGCTGGGCTCGTATCACACGATAACAATATCGCAATACATGAATCTGCAATTGTATCTTCCATGACACCACTTTCCCATTCAACAATTACAACACCCTTTGATTCATCCACTTTAATGTGTACAATATCCATGACATCAAATTCATAATAACCTTTATTCTCCTGCCCTTCTTTTTCTTCTTCTTCAATGAATCCAAACATTTGAGAAAATTGCCATTGAATTAAATTCTTATTTGAACTGCAACGTAGGATTTGTCTTTGTTTAACAATAGTGGTTGTTAATGTTGAAAATTCCCTAACCTCATCAACTTTTAAAATATTTAAATCAAAATCCTTTTGAACTAAAATCCCTTTAACTTCGTCACCATTTCTATAATTATTATCAATTGCTAATTGCCCAACAATTTTAGCAATCTTCTGTCCTTTGAATGCTAGAGATAGCTTACTGCTATTCCTTGGGTTAAAAATCTTAACTTCTTCTTCGGTATTTTTTAAATGTTTGTATTTGGAAAGTAATGCGGATTTTAATCTACCCATTGGGTTTGATTCTCCATGAACTAAAACAATTGTCTTTGGATTAACTAAATCAATAAATTCTGAATTTTGTTCATAATCAACATGTGCAGCAAATGAGATTTCTTCAACGTTTATTCTTCTTGGAATCATCAAATCAGGATTTGTAATTGATGGAATTTCTAATGGTTCTGTTAATAATTGCTTTGCCATGGTACCTTCAATTGAATAACCTGTTAATATAACAGAATTCCTTGGATCTGGACTCCATTTCTCCAAGACCTTTCTTGAAATTCCACTTTGTAACATCCCCGGTGATGCAATTATAACACAGGGTGATTGATCATCCATTTTATCCATATGCGTTATATTTTTTATATATTTAAAAATAAATGGATTTATATTGGTTTCACTGAACTTCTTTTTAATTGTTGAATTCATCATATATATATAACGTTGATAAACTGCCATACATTTCTTTGCTAAATCCGATGCATAATAAATTGGGTAACTTTGTAAATCTTGATGTGACTCCCAATACTCATCTAGAATTAATAAAATTTCTTGTGCTCTACCTAGTGCAAATACTGGTAAAAGACATCTACCTCCCTGTTGAATGGTAGTATGAATTAAATTAGTCAATTTATTTTCTCTTTCTAACCTTGGAATATGAGTTGCTGTACCAAATGTTGATTCAGTGATTAAGACATCTGGTCTCTTTGATGGAACTTCTGCTGAACTTAAGTGCCTGTCCTCCTCTCTTGAATAGTCTCCTGTAAACATTACATTTAAACCGCCCATTTCAATAAAGAACATTGCAGCACCAAGAACATGTCCTGCATGATAAGCTGTAAATCTAATTCCATCAACTTCAACTGTTGAATGATAATCAATGGTCTCAATCCTATCCAAAGAAGTATTTAAATCTTCATCTGTATATAAAAATGAATTATTAATATTACCATCTTCGTTATTACTATCTGTGATACTGGTAACTCTAACGAAATCATTTAAGAGCCATTTATAAATGGCCTTTGTTGGATATGTCATAAACACACGACCCTTAAAATTAGTGTGCTGCATAACGTACGGTAACGATGCCGCATGATCCAAATGGAAATGTGATATTAATAATATATCAACTTTGGAAAGATCAAAATCATCATAAAACGGTAAAGATTCTAAACCAGAGTAAGCAGGGTGAACACCCGCATCTAACATAACAACTTTACCCTTGTATTCAACAATATGACAAGATCTTCCTACTTCATTACCACCTCCTAAGCAATGGAAATGTAATTCATCCATCTTCGAATTAATAATAGAAGAAAATAGTTGATTTAGTAGTTTGAATTTCAATTTTTTCAGTTTTTTTCACATTAATTAAACTATCAACACTTTTCTTTAAGGTAACAATATTATAAGGGTTATATACAATGTCAATGTCACTATCAGAACCGTTGGACTTGATCAAGCTCTGTCTTGACGAGCAAATCTATGTCAAACTTAGGGGGAATAGAGACATCGTGGGTAAATTACATGCTTATGATTCTCACTGTAATATGGTGTTAGGAAATGCCATTGAAACAATTTACAACATTAATGAAGAAACCAAGGAACTAGATAAAACCACAGAAAAATCAGAGCTAGTCTTTGTTAGAGGTGACCTTGTCTGGTTAGTTTCTGAAGCTTCTAATATTTAACATATATCTATATTTTCATTTTTTAAAATTATATACATATTAAAAATCGCTGTATCTTTGTCTATTTTAACTATTATTTCTTTGATACAACTGGAAAACTTAAAATCTTCTCTTTGGTATCACATGGAATAACGTCTACTTCTTTTATCTTTTGTAACAAACACTCTATCCTTTTCATTCTTAACAACAACAACTTTCGATATCTCATCTTTAATCCCATTCACATATTTTAATCCAACTTTAAAAATTTCATCAAATTTTCCAAAGTCTAATGTTGCATAACCTTCAATCGGTGGTCTTAAATAAACAACACCCTTAGTTTTCTTAGCCTTTTCAAGCGCACTAACACTAGCAACATATGCTAATTTCATTTGGATATCTGCCATAGTTGGCACATTTGGATGCGAGCTAAATGGATTTAATCTATTAAATAATACCCAAAACCCACTTAATGAATCACCATATTTCATTAAATTCTTTTCATCTTCGGAACCGACATCACATGCTATGATCCTTCTTACTCCCCTTCTTTCCATTTCATTAACTGTTAAATTATCAATATACCCACCATCCATAAGCATATTTCCATTATCTGTCACTGGTGGTAAAAGCGACGCTAACGTCATCGATGCTCTAATATATCTCCATGCATAACCACTAGTATGAATTTCCATAACTGATTGTGTTAAATTAGTTGAGTTTGCATAATATGTAATCCAAAAATCCTCAATTCTTGAATCTCCAAAAGCCTTCCAAATACCTCTATTAAATTCATGCCCAGTTATATATGAAGTTACTGGTATTGTTAAATCTAATAATGATCTCCAAATTGAAGCCATTCTTGATGCAAAGGTCTTGGCTCTACCATAAACTGGGACAAAATCATAGTCCTTGGCATATAAACCTCCAACAAACGCCCCAATTGATGTTCCACCTATTATATCAACAGGTATACCTTGATCTTCCAATGCCTTTATAACACCAACATGACTAATACCTCTAGCCCCACCTCCTCCTAGAACTAATCCAATCGCTTGTCCCGTTAATAATCTTGCCAATCTCATAAAATCATTCTTATGTTCCTGCATCGGTTGGTAATATTTTTTGTTCTTATATGAAACCTCTGATTGAATCAATTCATTTTCTTCAAGAAACGTCTTAATATTTTTAGTAAACTTCTTACTTAATAACGTTAATGTATCAAATTGATTTAAACTAGTTTTGGTAATCCCATTATCTAAATGTGGTTTGCCACATAACATCTGAATATGATGGTGCGAATGAACCCAAATTCTATTCTTTAACCATTTATTAGTCTCTCCTGGTTCAACATATCTTTCGGGATGCAATAATATCAATTCTGTTCTAGCCGTTGTTTTCGTTTTAACTAATAATCTTTCATATTCTCCAATATCTGGTGATAACTGTGCATTTGCTAATAATAATATGCAATCACCCTGTTGAATACAAGTCTTTGTCCAGTTAGAATTAAACCCTGCATCACTTAAATAAATCACAATATCATACTTTTCTTCCATTTCTGAAAAGAATCCACTTTGTTTTAACTTTGCCAATTTATCAAAGGCGTACCTTCCTAAATTTGTTAATGCAGTACTTTGATTTAGTAATTTAACACTTTTACCAACCCTCTCTAATGCACTTGCTAATCTTTCTGCAAATTCATCAATCGGCACAGAGCCATACGTTGTTGGCATAATAGTTATTGTTCTATAATTGTTAAAATTCTGAATCAATGGTTCATCTTTAATATGAGTTGTTGGAGCTAAAGAGCTATTAAACAAATTAGCCATTAAAATCCCATCCTTATTAACCCTATTAGCGACAATTCTTGATATATTAACCATAATTGAGGGGTTTGTCATAGCAACTAATTCAAATAAAGTTCTTGGAATTCTTGCAAGTTCACCATCCCTAATAGCAACTACTGATGATAATCTATTACTCTTTGTTAAAACTTCAATTTCACCCAGGGATTCCCCCTGTCCAAATTCACCTAAGATTTGATATTCATCTTTACTATTATCAGGTTTGCTAATTGCTCTAAACCTTCCATTTAAAACAATATAAATACCATTTGCTGGTTCACCTTGAAGATAGAGCAAATTACCAGCACTTTGATGCAACCATTCTAATGCGTAATCAGTGAAATATAATTTCTTTTCCAATACTTTCAATAAATGATTTGCAAATGAAAGTTCAACTGTTGGATATTTTTCACCTAAATATTCAAAAAACTCTCTTGGTAAGAATGCAACATATGTATCTTCACTTGTTTTAATATCAACAAATGATTTGGATCCAATTAATGTACCAAGGTAGCCTGCAATTTCTCCCTCCTTAACATGATGTATATATTCATTTGTAAACCCTTTATTTGACAAATTTTCATTATTTTGAGGTGAATTTGAATAATATGAATCAATAAAGCTATTCTCCCACTTTTGATAACTCACATCAAATCCACCTCTAATAACATAAAATAAACCAGGAGTTGTTTCCTTTGTTTTAACTATAGTTGTACCCTTAGGAATCTTTTTCAGTTTAATATCATTACAAAATTCATTTTTGAAATTTTCAAAATTTGTAATTGTTTTATGAACATCAGGATTCAATAATGTTGATAAATCATTCTCAAAAGTCGAAGAATCCAAACTATTTGTTGAAAATGTTCTTAATTTTGAATATTTTTTAGATTTCTTTTTATCACTAGTATTATCACTCTTGTTCTTGGAATTATTATTTTTATTATCAACTGTAACATGTTTAATACCGTTAATTGTTGATCCATTAGTGGAAAGTTGATTTGACTCATGAATAAGTGGGAAATTATTTTTATCTAAACCAATCATTTTAGATATTCTCTCTGCAAGTGCAATTTTTAAAGTCGATTCTTCAGTTTCATCTTCATCAATATCTCTAGTAAATGTTCTATTCATTAATTCCTTCCTTTGAACGCTTGATGTCGATAGTTTTAAATTAATTTCACAATCGCCCCTTGGTAATGGAACATTAGAAAATAAATCACCAGGATTAGTCGTCGTTCTTGAATCTAAAACAATGTGTCTTGATTTCTTCTTTGGCAATCTCGCTCTTGAATAGTCAACATTATTATTATCAGATGAAATAAAACTTTCATCAACTTCACTATCAGCATCAGCATCAGCATCAGAATTGAAAAAAATTGGATGATTTAATATAGTTGATGCAGATTTTGCACCTGTCAACAAAGACGGAGAACGTGACCTACTTGACATTGTGATATCTGTTGAATCGCTAATTGATTTATTCCTTTGACGTTTATATCTTCTTCTTCTAACACCACCGATATCGTGAGTTGTATTGCTTGAACTTTGTGTATGTTTCATAACTCGATTCAATTGTTCATCAGAGCTATTCAATCGTTCATCATAATTAATTATATCGACAGCTAAATCATGTAAATATCTTGGCAGTTTACTAAATTTCTTATTAGCATTAACGTTAACATTAATTTCAGTTTGATAAATATCAGGTGTCAAATCAAGATAATTATGAGCAGTTTGAAATGTAACTCTGTACAATTTTGCTAAAATCATTTGGATTATATGTGAGGCATCTTTTGGATACTTTGCTGCAATTTTAATAAATGATTCCTTTGGAATGATAGAGATAGTACAATTATCTTTTGGTATGGCAATCATATCAGGAATGACAGAGGATTCATCACTAGAATCTGTTAACGGTTGCAGTGGATCAAGAGTGAATCCGTCCATTGGTAACGGATGATTTTCATCAACCATAGTATGTGGTGTAGGTGTAACGCTTGCCAACGTTTGGTTTGAATCTGTAAGTAAATCTAAAACTGATATAATAGAAGATAATGGGGAGCCACTTTTAATTATATTTAGAAGTTGATAACGAGCCCCATCAACGATGACGACATTTCTAGCGTCTTCCTTATAAAAAATGGATCTTCTGGCCTGGTCTTCGTTATTGACTTTAGAATAAACTTGAAGCTCACCTTCAACACAGATAGTAAATCCATTTAATTCACCAAGGAATATAATTTCACCAGAATCTAACTTTTGTGTTTGAAGTGATCTCGTTAATTCATGGAAGACAGAAGAATCTAAGTAACCGAATATTTTAATGGCGGATAAGAATTCATCAAGGTAACTTTTGGATTCATTTCTCTTTTCCTTGGGATTGGGGTCAACAAATGTATCCATAATTGGATTCTGTCTCTTGGCGTCCTTTGGTAATCTCGAATATATAGTTAGATATTTATATCTGATGTAAGTATAGGCCAAAGTACTGATAATGAATAAGACAAAACAGAGTGAATAAACGCTGAAAGTGACATGAAATGTTCTTGAAAGAATAGAAAACAGTCTGGTTGGGACTATCATTGCAAAGTAAGTTATGAATTGATAACAGAACCATGTAAATGAAACAATCAGTTCAGTTAAAGATACAATGTGACTTTGCTTGGTCGTTGAATTGAGAGAGCTTTCCATATTCTCAGATGCCAAAGCAGAAGATGCCATAGAAGTGACCAGTGGTACCAAAGGCACACCTAATTTGTCAATGTCCATCCAAATAAGCGTTTAACTTTATATATGTGCAATACACGTGTCGTAGATAAAAGAGATAAATTAAGAAATTGAGTATTTATCGCTCATTTTTATGAAATATCTAGCATGGACAGGTGAATGCGTACTTTGCCATTTGCCTACTTGAATAGAATGAGGATACTTTGAAGTGATTGCTAATGTTGATTAGAAATATTCTATCAATGGTAATTTCATTTATATAGAAATAATGAAATGAGCCCAAATAAAACATACACTCTACACCAATGCTCTCGCTCTCTTTTGAAATTGAAAACCTCTCCTCTCGGTACAGATACTACATTATCAACACTTATCTCAATAGATTAATATGGGTAACATACCATCGAACTTGGTGGATGACCTTTCACAGGGAACAAACTTTGGATCGGAGGAGATCGATCGGTTGGCAAAGCGGTTTATGAAAATGGACACAGATAATAATGGAGCCATTGATAAAAACGAGTTTCTTTCAATCCCTGGTATTTCACAAAATCCACTTTCACGTCGAGTTATTGATATATTTGATGAAAATAAAGGTGGTGATATTGATTTTAAAGAGTTTGTTAAAGGTCTCTCGATTTTTTCATCAACTACAAATAAAGATGACAAGTTAAAATTTCTGTTTAAAATTTACGATATTGATAATGATGGTTTTATTTCAAATGGTGAATTATACTTGGTTTTAAGGTTAATGGTTGCAGATTCATTAACAGAGGTTCAATTACAACAATTAGTGGATAGAACTATCGTTGAAGCCGATCAAGACGGCGATGGTAAATTATCGTTCGAAGAATTTAAGAAAATCATTGAAAGCAGTGGAGATGTTACTCAGAAGTTAAGTTTAGATGTTTAATTTCTGGCTTTGAGATTAAAGTACCAGCAATTAAAAAACTTAGTAACTGACATGAAATGAAATAACGCAACATTAATTGTTTCCCTTTTTTCTCTCCTCCCTGTTTTTAAATATAGCAAAACTTTTTTGAGGTATAATAGTTGTTGTTGATGAATTGTGGAAAGGAAAATAACGTAACATAATAATCATCAACAGTTTCTCTTTAGCATTTATAAAACAGTAAGTTTAGCTCACGGTACATTAGGAAAAGGAATTCCACATCATATTTTCATATAAGGTGCTAAGGAATGAAAGATATACTTCTGCCTTAACTTCCTAGTAGTCAGATTTCACAAACCCAGCCCTAGCCTACCGTTCGCGGACTCCTTTAGGTATTATTTATTGTTATTGTTATTTTCATTGAGTCACTGTAAGAGATGTATAGTAGCTGATCGTGTTATTAGTTGAGGAATATTAGTAATGTATAAGGCGTTCAATGCTACATTGTGAAAGGCACAAGTACCTTCCAAGACCTTAAAGGAATGTATTTTCCATTAACTTCTTCCTGTGAGCATAGTTTATGTTGCATATAAACGCTTTTGATTTGTAACACCGTATACCGACTATCAGTTACATGAACAGTATATACTAAATGCATTCCGAAGATAGTGTAGAGGAGTCTCGGGCCATCTATCAACTAGAGATGTCGGTACTACAAAATGGAGTACCAAAAAAACAACGCATAAAGGCCGGTGTTTTTATGATTTGGGCAATATTAGCTAGGCTGTGCCATTCTTGGAACTTTTTATAGTAACTTGAAGGGTTTCGTCACAACAGTGTGATTTTTTTATTCCCCATCGAGTGTACATTCACTATGGAACCAACTGCCCTCTCTTTTAAAGGACATGTTTAAGGGTTCTTCTTCGCGTTTCACTGCTCTTCCAAAATATACTTGTGGAACAAAAGCGCTGAAGATGCCGAGGTGCATTTCGTTATGTTTGTTTCTATGGGGGATTAGAGTCAAGATACTTGTTATCTGCGGTGTCACCACAAATGATGAACCAAGACCATTCCCATTGCATGCCAAAATGCCTTCTATTTTTTTTCTCCCCTGGATTATTGATTAAATAATAATTATTATCCTCTTTATTCTTCGTAACATTTACCCTTTTTTTAATTTATTAGTCAACCTATATATTGATTCTTGCATTTTTATTTACTACAAAGCAATCATACATACATACACATATACACCCTCCTCCCAAACATTATTGAATTGAGAAAAGATCAACTCACAGAATATATTGACTCATTTCATTTTTTTGAGACTACGTAACTGCTATAACAATTCCAACTATTAGAATCTTAGAATAGCTTTTCTTCACGGGTTAATGTATATTTATGAAAAAATATTAGCCATTTGCTAGTTCTTTTGTTACTATTAAATATATAAAATCGCCAGCTCTCAACTAAGGTATTGTTGCATTTTCCATATTCGTTTTAAATGAATCAAATTTGCCAAAATCAGTCATCTATTTATATGTCTGATTCAACTCCAAATCAAACCAATTTAACACGAATGTATAATTTTAAATCACTCGTTGAAAATGAGTACAATTCTGATTCTTATAGGATACCAAAACAACATAATAAACCAATTGATGAATCAGCGCTTCAACATATAGAAAGACAGATACGAGATCAATCAATTCAATCAGTTTTAAAAAATGATCAATTTAAATCACCATTAATTCCACAACAGATAGTACAACAAGGTCAAGAATCCAGTAGTTTACCAAAGCTTCTATCCTCATCCTTAAATAATACTCCAATAAAGGAAGAAAAATCGATTGCTTCAACATCAAAGAATGAATATTCAAATTATGCATTGAGTACAACAAGTAGTAATTCCACAAATGATAGTTTTATTTCAGCATTGCCATCACGAACGATGTCAACTATAGACACAACATCAATTGATAATAATAAATCAATTAAGGCAACAGTAAGCATTGGAATAAACGAAACGAAGGAAAGATACGGGAAGACATTAAATAACGATGTTAAATTGCTAGGGAAGATACATAAACCAATTAAGAGACCAAGTTCAAGATCAAATACAGGTTGTTTAACATGTAAATCAAGGAAACATAAATGTGATGAACATAGACCAATTTGTATTGAATGTGCTAGAATTAATATGAAATGCATTTATGCTCCAAAGGGGTTTGTCAATTTAGAGAATAAGTTAGAGGAAGATGATTTCCCAGCTGAAAATAAAACATTTTATAAAGGCTCCAAGATTAGGAAGATGAAAGTTAAAGCAAATGAAACATTTGTTGAGGGAATAGGTCAAGTTAAAGTATTAAGAGCTAAGGTTGACCATAAATTAGAAAATGGCAAGGTAATGTATCGGGCTTAGCACTAAGTATGAAGCTTTTTATTCTACTTTTGTTTCCCAGTTTTTTTATTAAGAGTATTGTCCAATGGGTATGATAAGAGTGGACAGGACCAAAGCAAAAAACAACAACACAGCATATTAGGAAAACTTACCAAGCGAGTCAGAGGTTTCCTGCGTAGTCCTCCTTCGCCTATTGTGACATACAGGTGAGTTGTCTAAATTAGGTTTAGGTTCACTTCCTTTCCCTGAGATTAAAACCAAACTGCCCATTTATAGATTTTTCTTTTACTTTACTTGTTTTATAAAGATGCTTTTAACATGTAATATTAGAGTAACAATAAATATTCTTAAAATGGTAAGAGGGTGAAAAAAGCGGGTGAAAGGTTTCGAGTGTTGGATATATTGTTATCGAATATGAATTCCAATAAGCGTATGATTGGGGGAAGCGGGGGATGGGAGGGTGCGCCTCTATTCCTTTGATAGTAGAGCATTTACGAAGACATGTGCTATAAAGCAGCGTTTTAAGCACATGTTAATAGGTGAGAGTGTATAAATAATTATACCTTTAATGGCGATGATGATGCCTTAAGTCGCCGTTTACGAGCATGAATCAGGCCAGCATCCGGAGAACCACCGTTTCGTACCATCGCAGTAAATGAGAGGGGACTGGTCCTGTTGGTTTAGCAGAGAATATACCTGGTCTCTAACCTTCATCCCCACCATGCCATAGGAAGTAAAAATATATCCATTTGCATGAAAGGAGAAAGACAGAAAAAAAGGGGAGAGGTTGGTGCATTTTGACATTCTTAACCAAACGGACTTTTAAAGTCAAAAAAACGAACTACTAGTATACTAATGTCACTGAATACATCATTCCAATTATTAAATCGATACCAAGAACCACAACAGTTACTTCAAACTCAACAGATTTTGTTGACCAATAGGATAAATGATACTATTCAAAGTTTAATTCATGATAACAAGTCAAATATCAGTGAAGACGATAGAAAGAACTTGTTAACCTTATTCAATGAATTACAACAAAGTTATACTGCATTGATCGAGATTTATAATATTGAAACTAATACTAGAAATGATGAACTAGATTCAATAAATCAATTGAATGAACGAAATAAGAAATTGACAACAAAGATCAATTGGTTTAATAATGAATCGCCAGAAAGTCAATCAATTAGTAAATTAAATAAAAAAATGAATGAAGTTGATTTAGAAATCAATAGCTTAGAAAAAAGGTTAAGTTCTCTTAGGAATCAAAGGAGCTTAATCAATAATCAATTAAATGAAACAAAATCATTATTAGATATTAAAATGTCTAAATATTATTCAACTTTAGAAATAATTAAATCAAAGGAAGAAGAAAAGTTAAGAGATTTAATAAATTCTGGGTTATTACCATTAGAACCTGAATCGGAACTGGTCGAGTCAAGTTATTTAAACCTTTCGTTTTTCAATCCTAAAGTCTTAAAAGCTGATAAATATACGCTTTTAAGCGCATATGACACTTTAAGGGATCAAATTAATGAACTTAGTCAATGCAGTGGTAATTTAAATAAACAGAATGATATTAATTATAACTGTTTAACGTATTTAAAGGATATATTTGAAAATATGAGTAATGTTGAAATTGATTTGAAAAGAATCAATGGTGAATTGAATAAAAACTTATTAAAACAAGCAATATCAATGATACTCTTGAAATCGTGTGATTTCTTAAACATAAGAATTAACGAACTTGATAAGTTGGTGAATATACAGGGTGATGATTGTATTGAACTTAAAAATGTTAAATCAATTGCAATTCATGAATTAAATGTTTTAAATAATGGTTTAAAGTTAATTAATAATAACGAATCATTGGTTTATAAGAATAAAGTATCATTAACCAATGATGCCGAAGTTGGTGTTACAACTACAGCTGTTTTAGGTAGCCATACTAGTGCTAATATAAAAGCTGCTAACGTAAGCACACTGACCGTGCCTAGTATATGAAAAGAAAATGTGTGCGATGTATAGAGCTAGCACATGCTTTAATATTGTTGTTGCATTTTGAGGGGAGGAAGTAGCAGATTTCCTACAACAGAAGGGTTACGCTAAATATCTATTATGTGTAGTTGTTGGTAATCCTCTACACTGGTCCCTACCATAGTCGTTCACGTTTTCTTTGGCCCTGCCTCTTTGTCTGTGGATATGGAGGGGCTGTTGGGGTATTCTGCAGTTGAGAATGCAGTACCCAATAAAAAAAATAAAAGATGCTCAGGCTTAGTTGTGTATAGTGTTGTGTATCTCTATTTGAGAGTATATGTATGTTGTATCTTCAGCATATCTAGAAAGCGAAAGTGCGCATTATATATCTATGATAGTCTACCATATTATTAAATTGGCTCTTTCATATTCTGTAGATCACCCAATATATAGTTGTGTGTGTGTGTGTGTGTGGTTGCTTCATTTTTGATGCATAGCTTCTACCCTAGAGACCAACGCTTACGTAAATCTCACTGAATATTTTTGTTGGCTGCAAATTCAAAGTGCTCAACAAAAACCTGAAGATGCTCAGCTCCTTCCCCCACAGAGGTTGCCTCTAACGCCAACATTTAAAAAATTGACTCTCTGTTTAAAACCCACTTCTTCCACTTCTTTTTCCTTTACATTGTTCTTGGTTTTCCCAATTTAAGAAAAGAATCTCCAATAAAAAAGGCTGTTTCATCTAACATACACTTCTTTTTTTATTAACTTACCACACTCTTCTTTTCATTAATTGTCAACTACTTTTAATTTCTTATATCAACTTTAATTTACGTGTTGTCTTATTAAATTCACCTTTTTTTAATATTAGAAACAAAAAGCAAAAGAATATATATTTTACCACTTTATTTTCTGCTGCTCTATTTAAACAATCACTAATTTGATTTCATCTTTCAGATCGATATCAAATACCCTACAATAAGTTATCAAAAAAATAAATCAAATTTGTATGTATACATATTCTTTTTTTTCTTAATTAATGTTAATAATAACTCAATTGATATCAATTTACACATTCTCCAACCTCTTCGTTCATTTTCTTATTTAATTTTGCCTCTATGCCACATTTTATGCTTCTATCATTTTCTCGTATATCACGTAAAAAATGTTGAAATTTTTTTTCGTGTTTGGAAATTCCAATAAAATGGGGGGGTTGATCCAATTTAATTATTATTCAACATTTTTCAGAATCTTTTGTCAAAAAAAAGTATTTCTTACTAACATTAAAACGGAAAATTGTAATCTTACAATTTAATTCTTTGTTTTCCCCTCGTTATTACAGTTAATATCAATTGAATTATTTTTATCCATTCAACTCAATCTCATTTTATTCATTTAAACGGGAAAATACCAATTTATATTTATTAGCTAATTTCTTCAATTATTAAACAGATAAATAATGTCTTCCGTCAATAGACCTTTAGTTTTATCTCATGGTTCATTAGAAACTACCGTTTTAATTCCTTCTGAAACCTATCTTTTTTATCAACAACTCACTTCTGGATTTTACAAGTCTCTTCCAGAACCTACTGAAGGGTTTGCTGGTGATGATGAACCTTCTTCCAAGCCAGAATTGCTTACTAAGTTTTTAGGCTATATTGTTGAATCTCAATCAGTTGAATCAGAAAAGGTTGACGCTGTTAAGTTAATCCTTTCAGATTTTGAAACAAGATATCTCCACAACAGAGATATTCATTCATTCGCTGCTCAATTACTCGCTTCTGAAGATTTTCCAACTACCTTAGAAAAGATTCAATTCAACTTAATTAAGAACTATTTCTTAGGTAAGGTTTTCATTAACAAAGATGTTGTTACATGTGAATCTGCTTCATCCGCTCTTTTAAATGCCGCTGCTGATAACAAGGCTCTCATTTATGCCATCTTTGGTGGTCAAGGTAACACTGATGATTACTTTGAAGAATTGAGACAATTATACCAAGTTTACAATGGTTTAATTGCTGATTTCCTTTTAAAGGTTCAATCAAAGGTCCAATCTTTGATTTCTGCTACTTCTAACATTGACAGAGTTTACACTTCTGGTTTCAATTTTATCAATTGGTTAGAAAATCCTTCTGAAACTCCAAGTACTGAAAAGTTACTTTCAATCCCTGTTTCCTGTCCTTTGATTTGTGTTATTCAGTTGTGTCACTACATCATCGCTTGTAAGTCACTTGGTGTTAACCCAGGTGAGTTCAAGAATTCTTTGAAGGGTACTACTGGTCACTCTCAAGGTTTAGTTACATCCGTTGTTGTCGCTTCTTCCGATTCTTGGGCTTCCTTTGAAACTGAAGCATTGAAGGGTATTGAACTCTTATTTTACTTATCTGTGAGATGTTTACAAGCCTACCCATCTACTTCCCTTGCTCCTTCAATGGTTAAGGATTCTGAAGAAAATGGTGAAGGTGTTCCTGGCCCAATGTTATCTGTTAGAGATTTATCTTATGATGAAGTCAATTCTTTTGTTGAACAAACTAATCAACATTTACCAGAAGAAAAGCACGTTAATATTTCTCTTGTTAATGGTGTTAGAAACGTCGTTGTCTCCGGTCCTCCTGAATCTTTGTATGGTTTGAACTTAAACTTGAGAAAGGCAAAGGCTCCAGCTGGTTTAGAGCAATCTAGAATTCCATACTCTCAAAGAAGATTAAAGTTTTCTTCTAGATTTTTGCCAATTCATTCCCCATTCCACTCAAAGTTATTGGACCCTGCAACCGATGTCATCTTAGAAGATTTCAAGCAATCTGGTTTAGAATTCGATCAATCGAAGTTAACCATCCCTGTTTATGATACTTACAATGGTCAAGATTTGAGAAACTACAAGGGCTCTATTGCTGCTAGAGTTGTTGAATGCATTAACACTTTAACTGTGAACTGGGAAACTGCTACTAATTTCAAGGCTACCCATTTATTGGATTTCGGTCCAGGTGGTGCTTCTGGTTTAGGTGTTTTGACTAACAAGAACAAGGAAGGTACCGGTGTTAGAATTATAGTTGTTGGTGCTCTTGACACTACTACCGAGGACTCTGATTTTGGTTACAAGCAAGAATTATTTGATAAGGAAACTTCTGATTTAGTTTACTCTGCTAATTGGTTGGAAGAATTCAAGCCAAGATTAGTTAAGAATGCTGATGGTAAGGTTTATGTTGATACTAAGTTCTCTAGACTTTTGAGTAGAGCTCCGTTGATGGTTCCTGGTATGACTCCATCTACTGTTTCTCCTGAATTCGTTGCTGCCACTATTAACGCTGGCTACCACATTGAAATTGCAGGTGGTGGTTACTTTACTGAATCTCATATGGAAGGTGCTTTGACTCAAGTTGCTGAAAAGATAACTCCTGGTTCTGGTATTGGTATTAACTTAATTTACGTTAACCCAAGAATGTTACAGTGGGGTATCCCAATGATTAAGAATATGAGAGAAAGAGGTTTCCCAATTCAATCTTTAACTATTGGTGCTGGTGTTCCTTCTATTGAAGTTGCCACTGAATACATTGAAACTCTTGGTTTAACTCATCTTGGTTTGAAGCCAGGTTCTATTGATGCCATTTCTCAATGTATTACCATTGCTAAGGCTCATCCTCATTTCCCAATTGTTGTCCAATGGACCGGTGGTAGAGGTGGTGGTCACCACTCTTTTGAAGATTTCCATCAACCAATCTTGCAAATGTATGCCAAGATTAGAAGATGTCCAAATATTATTTTGATTGCTGGTTCTGGTTTTGGTTCTGCTGATGATACTTACCCATACTTAACCGGTACTTGGGCTAAGAAGTTTAACTACCCTGAAATGCCATATGATGGTGTCTTGTTTGGTTCAAGAGTTATGACTGCTAAGGAATGTGAAACCTCTCCTGCTGCTAAGGCCGCCATCGTTGCTTGTCCTGGTGTCCCAGATTCTGAATGGGAACACACTTATAAGAAGCCAACAGGTGGTATCTTAACTGTTAAGTCTGAAATGGGTGAGCCTATTCACAAGATTGCTACTAGAGCTGTTAAATTCTGGAAGGAAATGGATGATACTATTTTTTCTTTACCAAAGGCTAAGTTATTAGATGCCTTAGAAAAGAAGAAAGATCATATTATTGCTAAGTTGAATGCTGATTTCCAAAAGCCATGGTTTGGTAAGAACGAAGAAGGCGCTTGTGATGTTAAGGATATGACCTATGAAGAAATTGCTTACAGATGTATTGAATTAATGTACATTAAGAAGTTGAACAAATGGATTGATCCTTCCTTGAGAGATTTCACTGGTAAATACCTCAGAAGAGTTGAAGAAAGATTCACAACTAAGTCTACTTCATCTATTATCCAATCTTTCGTTGAATTAGAAGAACCACTTAAGGTTATCGAAGCCGTTTTTGAAAAGTACCCTGAAGGAAAGACTCAATTGATTAATGCTGAAGATGTTGATTTCTTCATTGGTTTATGTATGTTCCCACTTCAAAAGCCAGTTCCATTTGTTCCAATTTTGGATGCTAACTTTGAATTCTTTTTCAAGAAGGATTCTTTATGGCAATCCGAATATGTTGAAGCTGTCATGGATGAAGATGTTGAAAGAACATGTATTTTACATGGTCCTGTCGCTGCCCAATTCTCTAACAAGGTTGATGAACCAATTAAGGATATTATGGATTCCATTCACGATGGTCACATTGCTATGTTGTTGAAAGATGAATATAATGGTGATGCTACCAAGATTCCTGTTGTTGAATACTTCACCTCTAAGCCTGCTGTCGATATTGTTTCTGTTCCTGGTGTTACTATTTCCAAGACTGCGAGCGAAGAAGTTTACTCTATTGGTAATACCATCCCAGATGCTGATGCTTGGTTCAACTTATTAGCTGGTAACAAGTACACTTGGAGACATGCTTTCTTGACTTCTTCTATCTTTGTCCAAGGTTACAACCATGTTGAAAACTCTGCTAGAAAGGTCTTGGCTCCATCTAAGAAGATCACTGTTAAGATCTCTAACCCATCAACTCCATCCAAGTCAACCATTTCCCTCTTTGAAGCTGTCAAGGGTAAGGAAAGAGAAATCGTTAACGTTTCCTTTAACGGTTCTAAGATTCACATGCAATTGATTGAATCCAGAACTGCTGATGGTGAACCAGTTGCTTTGAACTTGTACTACACCTTCAACACTGCTGATGGTTTTGCTCCAATTTTGGAAGATATTGTTGGTAGAAACCAAAGAATCAAGGAATTCTACTGGAAGGTTTGGTTCGGGTCTAAATCTATTGTTGACTTAAACTTTGATGTTTCCTCTACCATTGATGGTGGTTCCATGGAAATTGGTTCCAAGGAAATTGTTGAATTGACCCATGCTGTTGGTAACTCTTGTGAATACTTTGTCCCAAGAGCTGGTCGTGATCAATTGGCTCCAATGGATTTTGCTATTATTATTGGTTGGAGAGCCATCATGAAGGCTATTTTCCCAGAATCTGTTGATGGTGATATTTTGAAATTAGTCCATTTGTCTAACGCTTACTCGATGTTGCCAGGAGCTACTCCATTAAAGGTCGGCGACAAGGTCTCCTCTGATGCAGAAATCGTTTCTGTTGTTAATGGTCCAACTGGTAAGACTGTCGAAGTTGTTGGTACTATTTACAGAGATGGTGAAGCCGTTATGCAAGTTACTTCCGCTTTCTTCTATAGAGGTGCTTACACTGATTTCCAAAACACTTTCCAAAAGACTAATGAAACCCCTGTTCAAGTTATTCTTAAGTCTGCCAAGGATGTTGCCGTTCTTAACTCTAAGGAATGGTTCCATCCTGAAGAAGGTGTTGAACTTTTAGGTAAAACTTTGATTTTCAGATTGAAGTCTGTTAACAAGTACAAGTCTGCTAATGTTTTCTCTTCTATTACTACCACTGGTAATGTTTACTACGAATCCAACACTAAGGAAGTTAAGAAGGCTGCTGAAGTTGAATACAACGCCTCTACTTCTTTTGGTAACCCAGTTATTGATTACTTGA
The DNA here is from genome assembly GCA_030571455.1 of Saturnispora besseyi. Classification (NCBI taxonomy): domain Eukaryota; kingdom Fungi; phylum Ascomycota; class Pichiomycetes; order Pichiales; family Pichiaceae; genus Saturnispora; species Saturnispora besseyi. Next base: position 228,733 of record JAJLXR010000002.1, on the reverse strand, counting down.
ACAGAAATGGTACTTTGATTGAACAACCAGTCATCTTTGAAAACCCAATCCCATTATCTGGTACTTTAGCTAACAAAGCTCCTGTTTCTAACGAACCATACGCTGCTGTTTCTGGTGATTTTAACCCAATTCATGTTAGTAGAGTCTTTGCCGCTTACGCTGACTTACCAGGTACTATTACTCATGGTATGTTCTCTTCTGCTGCTGTTAGATCATTAGTTGAAATGTATGCTGCTGATGCTGTTGCCCCAAGAGTCGTTGCCTACAAGGCCAACTTTGTTGGTATGGTCTTACCAAATGATCAATTAGAAACTAGATTACACCACGTTGGTATGATCAATGGTAGAAAGATTGTTAAGGTTGAAACTAAGAAGGTTGAAACCGATGAAGTTGTCTTAGCAGGTGAAGCTGAAATTGAACAACCTGTTTCCACTTTTGTTTTCACTGGTCAAGGTTCCCAAGAACAAGGTATGGGTATGGATTTATATAAGTCTTCAGAAGTTGCCAAGGCTGTTTGGGATAAGGCTGATATTCACTTAGTCAAGACGTATGGTTTTTCTATCTTGGATATTGTTCAAAATAATCCAAAGGAATTAACTGTTTACTTTGGAGGTCCAAAGGGTAGAGCCATCAGAGAAAACTACAAGTCTATGATGTTTGAAACCGTTGACGCCGATGGTTCCCTGAAGTCTGAAAAGATTTTCAAGGAAATTGGTGATGAAACTAAGGATTACACTTTCATGTCTCCAACTGGTTTATTATCTGCTACTCAATTCACTCAACCTGCTTTGACTTTAATGGAAAAAGCCGCATTTGAAGATATGAAATCTAAGGGTTTGGTTCCAGCGGAATCCATGTTTGCTGGTCACTCCTTAGGTGAATATTCTGCTTTGTCTTCCTTAGCAGACGTCATGCCAATTGAATCTTTGGTTGATGTTGTGTTTTACAGAGGTATGACTATGCAAGTTGCTGTTCCAAGAGACGAATTAGGTAGATCCAACTACGGTATGTGTGCTGTTAACCCAACTAGAGTTCACCCAACTTTCACTGATTCTGCTTTGAGATTTGTTGTTGATCACGTTGGTAAGCAAACTGGTTGGTTATTAGAAATTGTTAACTACAATGTTGAAAACCAACAATATGTCACTGCTGGTGACTTGAGAGCTTTGGATACTTTAACTGATACCTTAAACTTATTCAAGGTTAAGAAGATTGATATTGTTAAGTTGCAAGAAACTTTATCCATTGAAAAGGTTGAAGAACACTTAACTGAAATTGTTGCTGAAGTTGCCAAGGGAACCATTGCCAAGCCTCAACCAGTTGACTTGCAAAGAGGTTTTGCTTGTATTCCATTGAAGGGTATTTCTGTTCCATTCCATTCTTCCTACTTGAAATCTGGTGTTACTCCATTCAAGAGATTCTTGGAAAAGAAGATTCCAATGTCTGCTGTCAAGCCAACTGCTTTGATTGGTAAGTACATTCCTAACTTAACTGCCAAGCCATTTGAATTAACCAAGGCTTATTTCCAAGATGTTTATGAATTAACTGGTTCTGAAAAGATTAAGCAAATCATTGAAAACTGGGAAACTTATGAATCTTCATGATTTAACATAATTAGTATACTTTATTGTATTTGAACTTTTATTCTCATTTCACTATTAACTTTTTTGTTTTGTTCATTTGTTATTTGTTATTCTTTTGTTTGAGTACCGGTCTTTACAGGGTGATGCTTTGTGGTAAGGGCAGACTCCATCTCTATGTTTGCGTGATGACCAATACTCCATCTGCTTTTCAATTCTATACTGTTAAATAATATTTTATATAATTTTAGTATTATAAAACCATTTTCTGTTAAATTTTATCTACACAAGAACGCGTAATTACCGAAAAATAAAAAATAAAATTCAAAGTCAAAAATAATAATCACGCTGAATTAGCACCTAAGTTTTGGTTTATATCTCTTGTTATTGGAACTAGTTAATGATATTGAAAGGTTTAAGTTATATTAAATATCATTCTCTTATTCAATCAAACACTTCTGCTAGTTGTATATTAAGCAAACAATCAAAAATTATTACAATCATGGCAGGTAGCCAGCAACAACCAACATTAATGAGATTCTTTGCTTCAAAGAAGGGTAAGATAGAATCCAGTCCAGAGAAGAGAGCCCAAGAATTTATTGAAGATTCTGTAGTTGAACCATTGCCTAAAAAGGTTAAAAAAGAAGTTCCTATTGCCTATGAAGATATTGAAGCAAATAAGATCAAACATGAAATCAGTGATGCTGAAGAATTACTTCAATTAGAGGAAAAGATGCCTCAAAATTCATTAAACATTTCACCTAGTAAACCAATTATGTATTCTGTTTTATGTGATACATTTGAAGAATTAGAAAATGAATCTGGTAGATTAAAAAATATTGCAACAGCTTGTAATTTATTCAAGAACGTACTTGAGCATGGTGAATCTACTGAAATTGAAGACAAGATAAGTGATTTAACAATGGCCACCTATTTGATGGTTAATAGATTAGGGCCAGATTATGAGCCTGGTTTAGAATTAGGTCTTGGTGAAACCATTTTATTAAAGGCCCTTGCACAGGGCACTGGTAGGGAAATGTCTTCCTTAAAAGCTGATTACAGACAAGAGGGTGATATTGGCGTGGTTGCACAAAAGTCAAGATCAAAACAACGTGTTATGTTCAAGCCAAAGAGGCTAACTGTTTTTGAAGTTTGGAAGGGTTTAAACGACATTGCTAAAAGTGAAGGTTCCAATTCCCAGACAAAGAAAATTGGTATTATTAATAAAATGCTCACTGCTTGTGAAGGTACTGAAGCTAAATTCTTAATGAGGTGTTTAGAGGGGAAATTAAGAATTAACTTTGGTGAAAAGAGCGTTATAGTTGCCCTTTCAAAGGCAATCGTTGAATGGCAAATGAAATTGAAAGGTAAAACAGCTAGTCCTGATCATATTGTTAAAGCAGAGGAAGAATTAAAGGAAGGATTTTGCCAGGTTCCAAATTATGAAATTCTCATTAAATTAGCAATGAAGGAGGGAATTTTAAATTTAATGGATCACTGTGGATTGGCTCCTGGTATTCCATTAAAGCCAATGTTAGCAAAACCAACTAAGGCAATCAGTGAAATTTTAGATACTTTGCAAGGAAAGAGATTTACCTGTGAATATAAATATGATGGAGAAAGAGCTCAATTACATTTATTAGAAGATGGATCATTGAGAGTTTATTCTAGAAACTCTGAAGATATGACCCAAAGATACCCCGATTTAGTTCGTGTAGTTGAATCATTGAAAATTGAAAATCCAGATATTAAATCGCTGATCTTGGATACTGAATGTGTCGCTTGGGATGTCGAATCATCAAAGATTTTACCATTCCAAATTCTTTCTACTAGAAAGAGAAAGGATGTCCAAGAGAAGGATATTAAAGTTCAGGTTTGTTTATTTGTTTTTGATATTCTCTATTATAATGGTGAATCTTTAATCCATAAAACACTTTCTGATAGAAGGAAGTACATGGAAGAACATTTAAAACCAATCGAAGGGAAATTAGCATACGCAACAAAGATGGATTCCAATGATACTGAAGAAATTACTAAATTTTTAGACCAATCCGTTCATGATGCATGTGAAGGGTTGATGATAAAAACCCTGGACGGCCCTGAATCTTGGTATGAACCTTCTAAAAGATCACGTAATTGGTTAAAATTGAAAAAGGATTACCTTGAAGGTGTCGGTGATTCACTTGATTTAGTTGTTGTGGGAGGTTACATTGGAAAAGGTAAAAGAACTGGTTGGTATGGTGGCTTTTTGTTAGCTGGATATAATCAAGATACTGGTGAATATGAAACCGTTTGTAAAATTGGTACAGGGTTTAGTGATGAATTGTTAAAGAAACTTCATGATCTTTTGAAACCAACTGAAATTGCATGCCCAAAAGCTTCATACGTTTATGATAAAACAAATTCTAATGCAGTTCCTGATGTTTGGTTTGAACCTACTACTTTATTTGAAGTTAAAGTTGCTGATTTAACAACATCACCCATTTATAAATGTGGTGCAACATATGTTGGCGATGGAGAAAAAGGTATATCTCTTAGATTTCCAAGGTTTATTCAAATTAGAACTGATAAAAGTACTGAAGATGCCACATCAAGCGATCAAATTGTTGAAATGTATAGTAGTCAAAGTAATTTACAATGAAGAATAGATAATGCAGAAAATGCTCTCTTTTTCTTAGATATTGAAATCAATTATTTAACAGTTTAATATTTGTTGTTTAATATATATAGTTTTGAAAAAGAAGAGTAAACATATATTAATAGAATTAGTATCTAAAAGAGGAGAGGGCGGAATAATAAATAAGAAACGATAAGAACGAATATAAAAATAAACCTATGAGTTGTAAAGTCCAATATCAAAGTTAATTAATCCATTAGTTCCATTCATTTCAATTGAATCCCACCTTGATGAAATAAAGATGTGAATATAAATTATTCATTTAGTTCAGTTTCACTATCTTCATCATCATAAATGGAATCAATATCTAAATGTCTCAAAGTTGGATTTAATAATTTCATTGACTTTCTTTTTGAACTAGTTGGTTTAGTAATCTTGCTGATACCATTGATAACTTTAAACTCGTTGCTACCGGCAACACCATTTTTAAAACCTATAATTGGTGATAACTCGCTTCTTTCATTATTTTCGTTATTGTTATTAATATCAAATATATTCATAGTTCCTGGGGTGAATAGCTGTGTTAGATACGACCCATTATTATTTGTGCCATTGTTTAATGTATTAGAAGTTGTATTAAATTCTTCTACAGTTCCTGGAGGGAAGAACTGGTTGAACATTGCTGAATTTAAAGTATTCTGTTCACCAGGGATTCCAGAGATTGGCATCATTAGGGGAAAATTAACAACACCTTGTGGTGTATTGATATTTATATTGTTATTTTTATTAATGTTGGTATTGGTATTGTTAGGACTAACGTTTTCACTATTATTCTTTGCAGGATCTATATCATCATTTGGTTCGTTTTTAAATTTAACTGGAGTTGACGAATTTCTGGTATTGGATTCATTACCATTAAGTTGTAACTCATTATTAAATCCTGTACCTGGGGAGATCATCATCGGAAACATATATGGCATAGTAGCCGAAGATATTGATGGTAGACGAGGTGCTAAAGTACCATTAGGCAAAGCTTGAATACTTTGACCATAAAATTGATTAGTTCCTTGATCAATAGCTGAAAAAAACGAACCTTTTGTAGAAGGTGTGAAACCAGAGGGTAATACAAAGTAATTATTAGCAAATCCCGCTGAAACTATCTGTGAACCACTGGAATCCTCGTGTTCAGTACCAGGATTATCATCATTAATATTAGTAATACCAGGATTATTGCTATTGCCAGTTTCATTGCTTGCAGTAGCATGATTACTATTATTGGTAGTAATATTACTATCGCCGTTATTGATGCTATTGTTAAGGCTACTTAATACCGGTGTTTGTTGAAACATTGGAAACATTGGCGAAATCACTTGGAATTGACCATTATTACTTATCATATACCTTGGAGCCATTGAAACTGATTGTGACTGTTGCTGCTGTTGTTCATTGTTTGTATTATTCATAAACATCATAGGATCTATAGCCAGTTGATCTTTTTCAAATAAATTGCTTAAGAAAGTTTCATCTTGAGCAGATGTCAATGGTAAATGCTGGAATTGACCTGCATTTGGCTGGTACTGTTGAATTGGTAATATCTTTTTATCATCGTCTGGTACAGTTGAAGAATTTTGTGCAGAATCTGGAGGAGTAGGTAAAAGCAATTGTTCAACATTTTGGCCTGTAATCTCTTTAACGTGATCGGAATACTGTTCCAGGACCTCTTTTGAAGATTGATCGTAGACAAAAGATTTCATAATTGAATTTGTAGAAACGGTTGTTGTACTTTGATCGGACATTTCCCGCTTTAAATCTCTTTCCAATACGTCAGTAAATAGCTTTTGATGTGGTACACTGAACCAAAAGAACACCTTTTGCTTCTTTTGTGTTTTCAAGCACTGATTCTTATGCAAAAACTTTAAAAACGTCGACCTGGCATCTTCCAAGACTGAATGGTTACCCGTTTTCAAGGATCTTAAATCAGAAAAGATACCTTCTTCGAATTTCTTTCTATCAACGATTTTTCGACCTAAATGTTTCATTTTATAAGCAATACATCTAACGATATCGGTACCAGTAATGAAATATAAGTTATTCCAATAAACACAAGAGACAAACCCTTCTTCTTTGTTTAGATAGTAACGTCTTATTATTTGGTTCTCATGCCAATTAACAGGAGCCGTTACTAGAAAGAAGTCAAGCGCTCTAACTAGTTTGAGAGCTTCGATATAGTCCGTATGCTCTGTGTCAGAACTCATTATCTAACAAAGCTCTCACAGCAAGTGTTATTCTCTCGAGGACAACTTTGCCTCGGAGTTTTAGAAGCCAGAAATGTGAAACACTTCTGAAACATGGTAGCTTTCCTGTTAAGGCATTTTATGCTCATGATGATGGGGGTTCTGAAAATTTTTTTCCTATTTAATTCTGAAAAATCTTATTACGGTTACAACTACTGTTAAAATCGAATCTAGGTTCTTTCTATTCTTAACTATACAAATCGTTTATTATAACTCTACTTGTATCTTCTTTTCTTCTTAAATTCACCGCGGTGTGGTTGTTTATGAGATCTTTTAAATTGTCCATTATGATCATTTTCATTAGTTTTATCACCTCCATCCAAGGCATTCTTAGCTTTGTTTTCAGTTTCCCTTTCCTTGAGTTCTCTTTCCTTTTCAAACTCTTCATCCTTAACCATACGCTTCCAATCGTTGAACTTTCTAGCGTAATTTTCCATAGCCCAATTCTTCCAAACCATTTTACCATATAATGTAGTCTTAATTTGATCTCTATTATCGAATAAAACTTTAGCAATTCTTTCCTTAAACATATTTAATTTAAAGGAAAACCCCCACAGCTTATCAACTATATGTGAACCTGTTGAATTACAAGCTAATTCAACAACCAATGGAACAAAGTTGTTCAACAAGGCTCTCTTATCTGGCATTGATAATATATCACCTAACGTCAGAACCTTTTCAATTATATGAGAAAAGACACCATGTTTGCAAAACAATAACAAAGTTTCGCTAGGCAAGTCGATGATAGTATCAACACATTTTATAAGAATTTTATCATCGTATTCCATTAACTTTTCTAAAAAGATTGCCCTTCTACGTTCTTCAAAAGTTGGCCAATCATCCTTTGTTGAAAACAAAGTTGATGTCTTGTATTTTAAAATATTTTCTAATAAATCTGAATCGTTACCCTTATTGAAAAAATCCAATAACTTTTCAACAATTTCAGTTTTAAGATAATCCCCATTTGCAATAGAACATTCGATAATTTTTCCACCAATTTCTAAGTTATTGACAATTAATTCATTTAAAACAGGAACTAATGAATCGAGAATTTCTTGTTGTTCTCTTTCTTTCAATTTTTCCATCATTGCTTTAACAACGTAAACACCAGTGGTTTCTCTTTTCGCTAATTTGACCAATCTATCCTTCATGTATTTTTCATAAATTCTCTCAACATTTTTCAGCTTTTGTTGTTGAATAGAACTCTGAAGAAAATGTGAACCAATGTTATCACTCAATAAATATTCCACGAATGCTTCTTCACTTGAATCTGAATTGAAAATATTGGACCAAAATGGCTTGTTCTTATCGACAAGACCTTCTAATTGAATTAATAATTGAATAACTGGGGATGCAACTGGTTCAATTGCCAATTCTCTTAATGATTTCGTATCTTCGTTACAAATAATGGCATCAACAATAGGCTTTAACTTAGGTCTGAAAGAGGATGGTACCTGGAATTGTCTTTTGTAATTATCATTATCCTTAATTTCAATCATCTTTCTAGCAATTTTAGATTTCTTCGATCTCAAGATAGAATTAGATGCAACTGAAGATGGCAATTCCTTACCTGAAAGGACTAAAAGTGTCAAACGTAGAACATGAGATGCATATTTATCTTTCATCATAGACTTTAATTTTGAAATAAATTCGTCAACCATGGAAATAAATTTGGATTCAACGTTGGTATCAACACCTTCCAGTTCTTCATCTTCTTCATCAAATTCTTCATCAACGCCTTTTGAAAGGATTTCTCTTTCAACAAGTGCAGCCATTCTGACAATATATGTTTCCAAAACATGTGAACTATATTTCTGTTTTGATAATTCAACAAACTTACCATTGAAGGCATGATAAAGTTGAAGCATTTGCAATAAGGAAGAATCTAAAATCAATCTCTCCATCAACTTTGAACAAATCTGATTAGTAACTAACTTCAATTCCTTACCTTTAGCTTCTTCAAAAACGGACTGAACAAATAATTGTCTTTCTTGTGGAGTTTGGAATGTGTTTAAATTCATTGTTTGTTCAGCTTGATGAAAATATGTTAATTCAGACGAGTCAACAAGACCAAAAAAGGCTTGTGTTTCCTTAACTTCTGGTTCTGTAACTTCAACAACACCTTCAGAATTTTCATCAGCGCCAACCTCATTCTTTTTAACTCTTCTACCTCTGACTTTACCCATATTTTTAGCCTTTTTTATATGAATATTAAGTATAGGAAATTTGAGATTAAAATTTTTTTGTTAATTTTTTTTCTTTTAAGTTTTTTCACTTCATCAGATCTTGCACCGCCTTGAACTTCGATCTTTTAAATCAATTGAAGCCTAAAGAATAGTTAACTTAGGATGCCACCAAAGAGGAAGGAATCGTATGTGGATGATGGATTTATTGTGGACGACTCAAAACCAAAGTCCAAGTCACAAAAGAGAGCGACGCCCCAAGAACTCAAGGGCCAGAATGGTGGCTATGCTTGGGAAGATGAATATAGAAGATCATGGGATATTGTCCAAGAAGATGAAGAGGGATCAATTGCAACCAGTGTGAAGGGATTAGTAGATGTTCAAAGACGACGGAGAGCAGCGCAGAACCATATTGCTCTACAGAGAGGTATAATTCGTGCAGTCGTTTTAATCATTGACCACTCACAGGCTATGATTGAAAAGGACCTTCGACCAAATAGAGCCCAAATGGTTATCAACTATGGTAAGGACTTTGTTACTGAATTCTTTGACCAAAACCCAATTTCTCAACTAGCTATTGTCATGATGAGGAACGGCCTTGGTACTGTAGTTAGTGATATCAGCGGAGATGTTCAACATCATTTAGAATCATTACGTAAGCTTGTCAGGGTTGACCCAGAAGGTGGTCCATCATTGCAAAATGGATTGGAGTTGGCGAGAGGGCTCCTTTTACATGTTGGAGGACAGTGTATGAGAGAAGTCGTTATGGTTTATGGTGGTCTTTCAACTACTGACCCTGGTAATATCCATACCACTGTCAAGGCACTTGCTCATGACGAAGTGTCAGTTAGAATCGTTGGATTAACAGCACGGGTTGCTGTTTGCGATGAAATAACTAAAGCCACTGGGGGGCAATATGCCGTGGCCCTTGATGAAACACATTTGAAGCAGTTGATGATGGACTGGGTGGTACCAATGGCCATCTCAATTGACAAAGCCTCTGCTATTATGGTGACGATGGGGTTTCCACAAAGAACCCGAACCAGAACCGAACCACAGCTTTGTGGGTGTCATTCAAGACTTCAGAGAGAGGGCTACATTTGCCCACAATGTAAGACACTAGTGTGTTCAGTGCCATTGCAATGTCCATGCTGCTCTTTGACGTTGGTGCTTTCAACGCATTTGGCACGAAGTTATCACCATTTATTTCCCCTCGAAGCGTTCAGGGATATTGAAGGCGACTCTCAGTGCAGTGTATGCTTTGACCAAGCCAGCAGCGAGTGCTCCAAGTGTAAGGGCCCCTTCTGCTCAGAGTGCTCTCTCTTTGCGCAGGATGTGCTTCATAACTGCCCTATGTGCGAATCACAATTATCAACTTCAGCACCACCACCACCATCAATTTCTTCCACCGTATAAAATATTATATACATATATAACAGAAGTGAAGCAGAATGACCACTAAGGCAGTCCTGCGTTCTATCAAGAACGTCACTAACGGATATTCCTCCGTTCAAGTATTGGTTAGAGAGTGCACCTCCAATGACCAATCTTCCCCGACCGTTTCAATGATGGCAGATATTGCTTTTAAAACTGACAACAATATTGACCTCCATGATATCTTGGAGATTATTGACAAGAGATTGAATGACAAAGGTAAGAACTGGAGACATGTTGTTAAGGCCTTGACTCTTTTGGATTACTTAGTGCGATACGGTTCTGAAGATGTTGTTATTTGGGCCATAGATAACCTTTATATTATTAAGACGTTGAGAGAATTCCAATCCAAGGATTCTAGTGGCCAAGATCAAGGATCTATTGTTAGAGTAAAGGCCAAAGAATTGTCTTCCTTGCTTATGGATAAAGAAAGGTTAAAGGAAGAGAGACTTGTTGCCAACGCCTCTCGTCAACGTCCTAGAAATAATAACTATAGAAGAGGCTATGGAAACGACGACGATGATGTTTACGATGAAGACTTAGAAAAAGCATTGGAAGTTTCCAAGAGAACTGCTGAAGAGGAGGCTAAAGAAAGAAACAATGATTCTACAGATTCACTTGAAAGAGCCATCCAATTATCACTTGAAGAGGAAGAAATGAGGAAGCAAAAGAATGGTAATTTGTTTGATCAACAACCACCTGATGTTTATGGATTCTATAGTCAACAACAGCAACCGCAACAACAAATTCAAGGTCAAATTATTGGTTATGATATGTTTGGTAATCCAGTTTACGCAAATCCAGCAACAGATGCTAATTATTATGACCTAGCAGCCATTCAACAACAAGAACTTTTAGCCCAACAACAAGCTGCTCTGTATGCTGCACAACAGCAGGCATTATTCCAACAGCAACAGCAATTGTACCATCAACAAATGGCTGCTGCACAACAACAAGCATTAATGCAAGCAGCTGGATCAAATAATCCATTTTCAAGACAAGAACAAGTACAACCACAGGGTCCATCACCAGAAGAATTACAAAGAGAACAGGAAGAGTTGCGTCAAAAGCAACTTCTCTTACAGCAACAAGCAGCAGCAGCAGAAGCAGAAGCTGCCAGACTCGCTGCTTTACAGAAAGAACAAAAGCCATTGCAACAGACTTTAACAGGCTCGCAAAAGATGAACGAGCAGTACTCTGATTTGAATAATCTCTTAGCTCAAGGAACTGGTATTGATACTTTTGGTAATACAGGGGATGCACGTATTTCTTCACAGTTCACTAAGACTGGTACCTTTGTTAATTCACAGGGTACAGGTTATAGACAAATAGATAACAATGCAAGTGCTAACCCATTCCTCGGTTCACAATACACTGGTTTACCATCTTCCCAAGTTGTTCCAGCTGAGACAGGTTTTGGTTTTGGTAACCAACACCGTAAACAACATGGAAATAATGGCAACAGTTTGATTGATCTTTGATTTTCCGAAGAAAGCTCTTCGATCTAATTATATATGTGTTTTTGTACCTTTCTTTCTTTCTATTGAATTTTTTTACTTTTAGATGAATCTATTAGTTTAATTTGACTGAAACGTTAAGTAGTAGTGAGAAATCTCGTTGAAAGTTTCAAACTGACGAAAATCACCAACCCAAAAGTAATTGACATATAATGCGGACGACTAAGTTCAAAAGTTTTCAATTCATATTTAATTTCCTTCAAAATAACAAGGAACATAATCTTTGGCACTATTGTATTCTGCTTCATGAGTCAGTAAGCAATTATTTATTATTGTTTGCTGAGCTTATACCCCGATAAAGAATGAAAACATAATATTTATGGAAATTGATTAAGCGCTATTGATCTTCCCCATTCTGATTAAGCAGAGTTTGCCATACGAAAGTGTTAAGAGCACACAATATAATGTATTTCAATCAGAATAGAGGTGGGAGCCGAGGTCGTGGAGGCAGTCGTGGAGGCAGTCGTGGAGGCAGTCGTGGAGGTAGAGGCGCTGGCAGTAGTCGTGGTGGTAGAGGTGGTTTTGGTGGTGGTAATTCTGAAATCATTAAACCTGAATATAACTTCAAGGCTGAATTTGAACAAGAAATCACTGCTCCTAATACATTACCTAAAATTACAGAGTTGATTGCTCTAGAAAGCGAGAATAGACAGCCTGGCGATCCACTTTCTCCAGTTAAGAGACCTGGCTATGGTACTATTGGAATTAAAACTAAAGTTGGTAGTAATTTTATTAAATTTGATGTCTCAAAAATGTCATTTTACTATTATAATGTTACTTTTCAACCAGAAGTTGATGCTAAGAAAAGGGTTAAAAAAGATTTGTTGGAAATCTTAATTTCCAAGGAACCATTTGCAGGCTTAAGGCAACACATCTCTCATGATGGTTCTGCTTCAATTTATTCCTTATCTCCAATCCCTATTGAGAAGGATACAAAAGTAAAATTCACATTTGACCCCGAAGATTGGAGAGGAATTGTTCCTTCATCAGTTACAAGTATGCTTAAAGGTGGTAAAAAGGGTAAGAGCCCCGTCGATGCCCCTGATCCATCAATTTGGTGTACCGTTGAATTTATTCATAAGCTGTCGATGGATGATCTTAATAATTGGACTTCGATCAAGGATAAAAAGGGCATTGAACCAACTGCATATGTTCAAGCTTTGAATGTGTCTTTAGGCTATAAAATTGCCAAACATAAAAATGTTTTCCCTGCTGGTAGGAATAAGTTCTTTTTTATTGATACACCAGCGAAGTGTCAACCATTCCAAAAGGGGTTGTTCATTGCAAATGGTTACTTTGCATCAGTTACTCCTACATTTGACAATGTCATGATTAATGTCAGACCTGTTGTTGGTGCGTTTTATAAATCACATAATAAAGATGGCTCCCCAATGAGCGTTGCTGATTTAATCGCTGATTATTTCAATGAAACTGATTTATCTAAGGTTAAAAACGATAGCATATTAAGAGCAAAGAATTTCTTTAAGGGTATTCGTATCCAAAGGGCTTACTTAGGATCCAAATCTAAGCCAAAGGCTATTTTTGATTTATCAAGAGATGAAACTCCGAATAGTTATAAGTTTGAAGTTGATGGTAAATTAACCTCTATTTCAGGTTACTTTCAATCTAGATATAATATGAAGTTGAAATACTCAGATCAACCTCTAGTTCACTTGGGTGGGACCAATTACATTCCAATGGAGGCGTGTATCATTGTTCCTGGTCAAGAATTTAAAGGTGAAATTGATGATATCAGAGGTGTTTTGAGTTTCTCAACTCATAGACCTCATGTTATTGCTGGTTTAGTTCAACAAGATGGTATTAAAAAGATTGCTCTAACTTTGGAAACTGATGAAGCGAAAAGGCTGGGTAATAAGTTAGTCGTTGTTCCTTCAAGAGTTTTATCTGCTCCAATTTTAGAGTATAAAAATTCCCAAATCAAATTCGTTGAGAAACAAGCCGATGGAAAATCAGAAAAGAGTAAAGGTTCATGGGATCTGGTTGGTAAAAAGTTTTACCAATCAGTTCCCGGTAAGAAGAATTTGCTTATTTTAATTATTGAAAACGGAAGACGTCCATTAAGAGAACCTGATTCTCTTATCAAACAAGCATGTGAGGAATTTATTTCTGAAGTTCGGCGATTAGGTGTTACTTTTTCAGAACCAAAGTATGAAAGCATTTCTTATCAAAACGTTGACTACCTATCAAAGGATATTGTTAACAAGGTCAAAATATACAAAGGTAAATGTGATTACATTTTGTCAATTTTACCTCAGCGTGAAAAGGCTATATATGCAGGTGTTAAGAGTGCATTGGATAAGGATCTTGGTATTCTTAATCAATGTACTATTATCAACAAATTTACCAAACAGAAGTTTGGAAAATTTGATTCGCAAATGTATGCCTTGATGTCCATGAAAACTTGTATTAAGTTAGGTGGTGTAAATCATGTTTTATCTAAGGCTGATGTTGGTAAGTTAGTCGATGACGATGGATTACCGGTTTTATTATTAGGTGCTGATGTTACACACCCGATCAATGGTGGTGGTACGGTTTCAATTGCTTCAGTTGTTGGTTCAATTGACGCTAACTTCAACACATTCCCTGGTTCAATTTCTGTTCAAGAACCAAGATTGGAAACTATTGTGGAAATGTCTAAAATGGTTGTAGAAAGAATTCTTGCTTACCAAAAGTCACTTGGAAAATTGCCACAGACTATTATCTTCTACAGAGATGGTGTTTCAACTGGTCAATTTAATATCATGTTAGATGAAGAAGTTACAGCTGTTAAAAACGCCTTTAAAGATATTGCTAACAAATTGAGTGTTAACTTTGAACCAAAGTTGACTTATATAACCCTTTTGAAAAATCACTCGACTAGGTTCTTCCCACTAGAAAAGAATGCTAAGAATGAGGCGGGTAAAGAAGTTGCTGTTCAAGCACAAGAAAATATCATGCCTGGTTCAATTGTTGAAAAGGGTGTTACTTCAAGATCACTTTATGACTTCTTTTTACAATCACAACAAGCCCTTCAAGGTACCGCAATTCCTGGTCATTATTATGTTTTATTTGATGAAAATAAATGGAAACCGGATGAATTACAACAAACAACTTACAATCTTTGTAGTATCTTTGGTCGTGCTACTAAATCCGTTAGAGTTGTTCCACCTGCTTATTATGCCGATTTATTATGTGAAAGAGCAACTTGCTTTGTTCAATCATCTGTTCTTGGTAAGGCTAGAGATCCAGTTGAAGCAGCAAAGAAGGTTCTTGGTGCTGGTATTCACAAAGATGTTTCTGCTTCTATGATTTATATTTGATTATGACTGTTATTGCTAAAGCAATAGCTATCTATTTATTTTATTTTCTAAAGTTATTTAAGTTTTACATGAAATCTGTTCCTCTTTTATTATCTAATTAATCGACTATAAAACAAACTTAGTGAAATTACCATTCATATTCATTTTTTAACAGTGAGAATTTATAGTAAGGAAAAAAAAAAGAAATATTTGAAATTATCATCATCGTTACTGTAATATAAAGATTAAAACATTTTAAAATCTCTTTTGAATGGCCATAACGTCGTCAATTTTTGAGAGTGCTAATTCTAATAATTCTTTACGTTCTTGAAGTTCAATATGTCTTTTGACCTTTGGATCTTCCTTAGCATACCTCTCAATTTCATCTGAAGTTAACTGAGTTGATAATTTCTTTTCCAATTCTCTTGGAAAAGAATAATAGAAATCACTTAATAATTCAACATTTAAAAATAAAATTGCTGTTTGTGTTAATTTATCAGCAACAACATCCATGAAAACTTCTGGACATTTAAATTTATTTTCCTTATGTTTACAGGTAGATGTTTGCAATGATTTCAATCTCATTTTTAAAATGTCAACTCTATCCCTTAAGAAAACGGCTTCACGTGCCTTTGAAATTAACCCTGGTGAAAATCCCAGATTCTCCCTCTCAATCCTCTCTCCAACTGAATTATTTTCATTTTCAACATATGTCATAATCTGTTTTAATTTCTTCCCACCAATAACTTGCGATAGTTCATTTAATGCTCTTTCACCTTGAGAAACTTCTTCCTTGAGTAAATGAATTGAATGACTCCTACTTAAATTCCATTCTCTATCCTCAACTTCGATTTCATATTTAAATGGCTTAATACAATTTTCAACTTGATCTGCTGTAGAGTTATACCTTTGACTTAACACTGTTATAGCAGCATCTTTAATTGATTTTTTAATCAAGGGGTGAGTTCTCAATTCAGTGGAATTAATTAAAACATCGATTTCCGTTATAATAGCTTCTGTAACTAATGATGTTGATAATCGTCCAACGCCTAGTTTTGTTAAGTTAGCAGTTGTTAAATCTAATTTCCTATGCCAAAATGTTTCATCTTGTTTTGCACTTGACATTTCACGTAATTCAGGTTCTTGAAATTCATATTCTCTAATTTGGGGATTCTTGGAATAATAAGAATCAGGTTTATTCCAATATCTTAATGCTAGTAAATCAAGAACTTTTTGATCCAATTCACTTCTTAAAAGGGACTTTAACTCATTTCTACCAAATTTATCGCTAAAATCCTTAATGGCCATTTTCAAATTATCAATAGTTTGGGCCATATACTTATCACTTGTTAAATCCCTATCATTAAATTCCACTTTGAATTTATAACTAGCTTCCTCTAATTCGTTGGAAACCAAATGATGCATTGGTTTCAAAGCTTGAGACATCGACCTTTCTAAAACTCTAATTAACTTTCTTTTCAATAGCTTGGTTGTGACTGAAGTGCCTGCAAAATCTTGTTTATGTTCATTGAAAAACTTTCTTTCAAAATTCTGTTGCTCAATGAAAGCTTGTAACCCAGTGCTCTTTTGAAATAAAGAAACAGGTTTATGCCCCTTAGTAACAACACCAACATATCCCATTTTAAGTGGATATTTCTTATTTAAAAGTATATTTCTAGCGGTTTCGGGATCGACTAAATCAAGTTTTGTAATAATACCAATTGTTCTTTCACCCCTAGGATCTGCAATTCTAGCTGCTCTCAAAGCAGATGAATTAGCAAGGTCAACATCTGCGGCAGAAATAGCTAAAATAATATTAGGTTCTTCTAAATACTTATCACAAACTTCTCTAATCTTTGACTTAAGAAAAGTTGGTTGATCTGCAGCTTCAACTTGAATATAACCGGGCAAATCAACCAAGGAAAGATCAGGAACTCTTGGTGACTTAATAGTCAATTGGATAGGATCAGCAGAAACTGCTTCAGTGACCGGAACAGCTAAATTTAAATCTGTTAATATCTTTTGGACTTGTTGAAAGTTTGAAATATTGAACATCTTTAAAGCAGGAAAATCAGCAACTTCAGATGCACTGGAAGGGTCGTTGACCAAAGTTAATTCAATTGGTCTTCTAGTGACCATATTTGACCCCTTAGGAAGAAATTCTTGGCCAACAATTGATTCTAAAACTGATGATTTGCCTGAAGATTGTGAACCAATAACAACAATTGAAGGAAGCCTTAAATCGGCGGAACCTGAAATATTTAATAATATATTTCTAATTTCAATCATTTGCCTTGTTAAATTCAACATTTGATCTTCTAATTGTTCTCTTTGTCTATTTTCTTCTTCTTCATCCAATTCCTCATCTCCTTCTGATACTTCCTCAGTGGGAACTAGATTTTCATCATCGTTTGTACTGGATAATCCCATAGCTGTCGCACCAATAGCTGCAGTTTCAACATTATTTGAATTCTTATCACCATCATCTTCATCTCTATTCCCCTTTTTAAAGGCATCAAGGAATCCTTCAACATTATCTAATACACTCCCCATAACACCTTTTACCTTACCAACTTGTTCCTGTGCATAATTAGCACCCTCCTCAACTTTATACATAACATAGGAACCAGCAGCAGCTAATCCACCACCTAAATAAACTGGTATCTTTGTTGCTTTTGCAGCTGCCTTACCAAGATCAAATATTGAAAACTGTCTAATATGTTGAGGTCTTCTCAATGGAATAGTCATATTATGAATCAACCTGACCCGATGCATCGGCATCATCACCGACACAGGTCTTAAAATTCTCATTTAGCCTATTCTTTGTCTACTATCTATATCAATTGGCATTTGCCACATAATTTTCTCTCACTATTTATTTTTATTTTATGGTGATATGTTTAGAAAATACAAAATTATAAAAAATGCGCCACATTCTATCTGCACCATTTTCAGACAGAATATTGCGCTGACGTAATGTGGCGCATATTTATGCTCATGATGTCCATTTAGAATAGATTATGATATAAACAAAAGAGAAAATTTCATGTCCCATAATAGTAAGGTCGAGGTATTATAACCGATTAAGAGGGACTGGACATGGCCTTATTTACCCCTCCTCACCTTGGGCTATATATATCTCGTATAGGAATGGTATAAAAAGGTTGAGTGATGTCGTCCTTTTTCGAAATTAATCTAATTAGGATGATCAAATAACAAAAAGAACAGTAATACAAAAATATGTCACAAGCAAGAGTTTTTTATAGGGGTCGTCATGAAGATTTCCTTGTCTTCTTAGAAGATGTTAATGCTTTAGAACAATATAAAGCTGACCCAACAATCCCTTTATCGCAAGTTGTTGGAAATTTTGAAGTTTATAAATCTTTTACAGGGAATGGTTCGAGTGGTAAATTAGAGCAAGCCTCGAAATCAGAATTATCTGAAGAGTTCGGAGAATTCAAAAGTATCACTTATGATATTATTCCAAAAATTATTAAGAATGGTCAAGTTCAAAACTCCCAAAAGTTGCCGAAGGGTAAAAAATCGGTTGATGGTATGTTAATAGGAGAAAAGATGTTTGATTAAATTATTAGCTGCATTATTTACTGAACGATATTTAGACATCCTTTTATTTTATTTAATTAATGAAACTATTTATGAAAAAAATATTATATTTATACCTTTAATTAACAAAACTCATTGTTGTCGTGGTATATAACATAAATGAAAAATTATTTATTCTTTAACCCAATAACACCTTTAAAAAATCCAGAAATGCTTGATTTTGAACTCATTCTGCTATCATAACTTGCAATAGATTTCATGCTTCTACTATGTGAAAGTTTTTTTAGTGGAGCTGGCGGTGTCGATAGTTCTTCAAAGAAACTATGCTTATCGATGTGACTTTCAGTTGGTATACTAGTCGTTTTACCATCATTTTTAATACCCAATGTTTTAACAAATCTATCCCTCTTTCGTTTACTAAACGACAATGTAGCTGGAATTTCAGGATTCGCTGGTAAATCCTTTCTAAAGTTGAAACCATCATTCCTTTTACCGAACTTAAGATTTCCTGTTTGGAAACTTTGAATGCTACCCCTTGTAGATGTTCTTTCTAAATTTAAATTCAGTGGTGAATCAATTATTGAATTATGTCGCATCTGTAGAGGTAATTTCTTTGGTGTAATTGGGAATTGCTCATGTTCATTACCGTTTAACTTTAATTTACTCTTTGAATGTTTCATTTGCTTTAATGGAGAAATAGGAATATCAGGAAATACACCATTATCACCTCCTCCGAATCTAGCAGACGGTGGTAAAAATGATGTCAGACTTGTCAAGGACTCACTAGCCCTTAATGTTTTACTCTGACTTGGTTGAGCAAAATCAATTCTATCACTTTCGTGAGTAACAGGATTATCATCATTCCGTGAAAATAAATTAGAAAAGCTTCTACTCAAACTTCCAAATGTACTATGGGAGCCAACTGGCATATGGTATTTAGTAAAGGACGAGTCCCAAAGATCACCTAAACATGTCTGAGCAATAACTCTTTCCTGAATTGTTTGTTTAATAACAGATGTCCTTCTAGAATGAAGTGAAATCGTTGATGACTCTCTATGAAGTTGTGATTTTGGTGTATGCGGTGTATGCTTGTTTGTGGTGGTTAATGTAGTAGTAGCAGTATTCTTGATGCTATCAAATGCTCTTGTTTTATGCGCGATTGTTGTTGGTGTAGTAATTTCACTAAACATTTCAACATCAAATACATGAACTTCATTTAATTCACTTAATCTCGATTGAATTGTGGAAATTCCCAGTGGAATGTAACCAGAAACTTTGAAATGCTCTGTTTCGCTGCCTAAATCAAGTTGACGAATACTTTGTTGCAAATTAGAAAATTCCCATTCTTTTGAATTGATATTTAAATCCAAATTCTTGACTAATGTATCAGAAATGATATCCAACCAAATATTCATTTCAATATCATTAGCAAATAACAATGCAATTTCATGTATTTTAAATTCATCTTCAAATATGATATTTAACACAGCTTCATATTGTGTTGCTAAAGTATAATAATTATTGGATGAATGTAATTTAGATATGGTTTCTTGATGATTTATAATAGATGTCAAAGGGAGTGCCATTACAATTTCTGCCTTACCGGAATATATTGTTGAAGGTTTACCAAAAATAAGATGTGAATCAAATAATGCTGCTATGACGCTAGTAGAAACAAATTTTTTGTAATCATCATCGTAATAAACTAAAATCATGGAACCAATTTTGTTAATAAAACTTAAACTATCAAAAAATAATGAATTTAAAGGACATTTAGTAAAATTAACTGGAGATTTTGAGTTTAATCTAGGGATTAAACCATCGAAAATTCTCTTGAATTTATCCAACTGTTCATATTTCGTGTTAGATTCACCCACGATTTGATTAACTTTATCTATAGCAGCACCTAATTTAGCTTCAGCAGATTTGTAACTGTTAACAATTCCCGGTTTTTCTTCTAAATCAATATT
This sequence comes from Saturnispora besseyi, assembly GCA_030571455.1. Lineage (NCBI taxonomy): Eukaryota > Fungi > Ascomycota > Pichiomycetes > Pichiales > Pichiaceae > Saturnispora > Saturnispora besseyi. The sequence goes on along the minus strand of JAJLXR010000002.1, from coordinate 208,275 downwards.
TTTCAGAAGAGAGCTAATGATTAATTTGTATCTACTAATTCTATTAGTCGGCATTTGAACAACTGATATAAATCGAGTGTCTAATCTCTGATCTATGAAAAAGTTTCTTTCTAAGTTTCTATGTGAAACAATGTAGTCATTTTCAATTGAAATTGAGTTTCTTTTGTATTTTTCAATATCATTCTTAATTGAAAATGAAACAACTCTATTAAAAAGTGAACAATATTCACCGTAAACATGAATATCAACAGAATCATTTTCTAATATATGGATAACTTGCTGTAGGTGCTTTCTTTCTAAATGAGGTGGTATATAATTGAATCGTTCAAAAGCGGGTGATTTAAGTTGCTTAAAAGTGTCTTCTGCATCATTATTTAAATTCAAACATTGATTAGCCCATGAGAAATATACAGATTTCAATTCTGAATAAAACGCTTTATGATTTTCAATTAACTTTGTAATGCAATTATTGAAAGTAATAAAAAAAACTGGAGTATTGACGTCACTCATGAAATTATCAATATAATCACGTTTCAATATCTCTAAAGATGCCAAATAAACTCGTTCTGTATTTAACAATTCACCAGTTTGTTTTAACCTTGTAAACGATTTTTTAATAAGCTCCGTATCAACATCATTTTTAAATAGAGCTTTTGAGGTTGGGGTTCCTTGATTAGAGTTTTTTGAAGACCATGCATCAACTTTAATCTCAGAAGCGGTGGACTTGGAAACCAACGACACTCTTTCCATCTCGGAGTTTAAGGCATCAATATACATTTGTTGCTGTAGTGCCAATTCTGACATTTCAACACTATCATTGAATTCAGAAACCGTAAGTTGAGAGGAATCGGAAGTAAAGTCCACAGTTTCATTAATATCAAGTCCATGATGTTGGTTGAAGGTCTGGACCAATTTATCGTCATCTATGGAGTGTCGGATATGAATCAGCTGTTCCTGATTAGAAAATAAGTCCATATTTCTATATCAGTCTAAATTAGTTTCTAAGAGAATATACAATCTATTCACAAGAAAGTATTATAGATTGTCACTATATTGTGCGGTGAATAAGATCCTATAATTAAACCAAATGAACCTGCAGTAGGGCGAGTCTTGCTTTAAGGAAATAAAAGACGTTAGAAGGAAGAGAGGAAAAAGTTACGGACCTTTTGGAATAGAACCGGGTGTCGATGAGTGGCCTTTTATAAAGAAAGAAGGTGATTTTATGAGATTAGGAGATTGACTGATCACTTTTGTCTCAGAAAAATCTATTGTAGCTTATTATTTTTACATTTTGCCGCTATTGTCTAACGCAACTCCGTTGTCTCCGAGTAGGTGTCTCATGGGAGGTCAGCAATCCCTACAAAATGTGAGTAAAAATGCTAACCATATTCTGCACATTATATATACTCATGTAGTGTCCTTTTTAGTCTAAAAATAAATGTTGATATATTGTGCCATGAGCATATTACCTTTTTGGCATAATTAAGTTGCAACAAACAAGATGTCGTGATTTCTTTTTAATAATATATAACAACAATTATGTCACAGTGTACGGGTGGAACACAGTTAACGTCGATCGACGTCTGTAGCAGTCTTTGGCCTTCACTTTCTCTTTATTGAGATTTCATGAAATCATTTGATATTGAATAACTTTATGTTTATTAAATCAATCAATTAACAATGTTAGTGTCATTAAATTTATTAATCCCATTGAGAACCACTCAAAGATCATTTTCTTCAACTGTTTGGGCTCTTGCAAAGAAGAAGAAAGGTGGAAAGGAGTCAAAGGAATCTTCAAACCAAATCACAGAACAACTTGATGAATTAGATCCATCAAAGTTATTAAAGGAATTAAATGAATCTTGCTCAAAGACAGTTTCAACATTCGAACAAAGGTTAACTAAACTTAAAATGGGACGTTCAAACCCGGACATCTTTGATAAATTATCAATTAAATTGGATTCTCATGATGCAACTTTCCCTGAAGTTGCAATTACAACTGTTAAAACTCCAACGTTTTTAACAGTCACAGTTTTTGATCCTGCTCATGTAAAACGTGTTATTTCCTCTATTCTTGGTGCTGGTTTAAATTTAAATCCTGAAGTTGATGAAAATAATACTCAATTACTTAAGATCAAGATCCCAAACACTACAAAGGAAATGAAGGAAAAGACAATTAAGGATATGAAGCATTTACTAGATGCATTCAAATCCAATGCCGCTCAAAAGGATAGCTTAATCTCGCATAGATCTAAAGCTATGAAAGAGGTTAAAAATTTAGAAGGTGCCAAGGACATCATTAAGAAATTAAACAACGATGTTGATTCTATTTACAAAAAATACTCAGATAAATTAGCAGAATCTTTTAAAGCGGCTGAAAAGCAAATTAAATAATGATTTTCTCTAATTCTTTAATGTTCGTCTTTAATTTTGTTTTTGGGCGTTTGCAGTCAAATTCCATGAAAATATATCATACGTACACATAATATATACAATTTTATATATTTATTCCAACTTTTCATTAATTTGTTTTGTAGTTATATTCATTAACAATAGTGTTTAATAATAGTAATAGATAGAAAAAGTAATCATTTTCTTTTGTATATTTGCAGTAAGACTTGACTGCAGCGTTCATTTACCACCCTTCGCTAAACGGTAAATACTCTTGAGTCTATTATAAACGCTAAAATCATAACCAGCACTGTTCAATGCTTCAACAAACTTCCATGCTGTTTTACCATTCTTAATTGGATAATCAATAGGTGGAGGGATACCAGTTGAAATCCATTTTAATTTATCATAGCAAACTGATTTTTCAACGCAGACACCTCTAAGACCTTCTTCACCTCCAAATTTACCATAACCAGAACCCTTAACACCACCGAATGGTAATTGACAAACATAAAATGTTGCAAAGTCATTGATGGCAACATTACCAGTGTACATATCCTTTGCTAGTTTAAAAGCCTTAGCACGGTTTGTTGTATACACAGATCCACCAAGACCAAATTCAGAACTGTTGGCAATTTCAATACCCTCCTCATCTGATGATGCATACATTATTGACATGACAGGACCAAATACTTCATTTTGAGCAATTGATGATTTAGGATTAATATCAGCAATTAATGTTGGCTTAAAATAATGTCCTTGTGGATAATTTGGATGAATGTATCTCTTACCACCACAGAGAACTCTACCATCACCATCAGATTCAATTTGTTCAATCCATGATTCCAATTCATCAAATTTACATCCGCCCATGATCATTGCACCAACATCAGTTTCATCACTTTGATCAATATCTGAACCTATACGTAATTGTTCGACTCTAGACTTCAAAGTTGCAACAAGCTTTTCATAATTGTTTTTATCACCACAAACAATGATTCTTTCAATACCAATGCAATTTTGACCTGAACTTTGGAATGTTCCACGCATCAAAATGCTTGCAATACCTTCGACACCCTTTTTCTTTAAATAATCATCACAGATAACAATGGCATCTTTGCCACCTAATTCAACAACAACCGGCAATAAAATCTCACTTGCAGCTTGAACAACCTTTTTAGCAACAGGTCTTGAACCAATAAATGTCAAGTGATCCAAGCCGGGATTACCACTGACATTATCGGCATCCTTTGGCCAACAACACACCAATTGGACTAAATGTTCGTTAATTCCACATGTTTTCAAAGCACCTTTAACAACATTCATAAAGAATTCACTTGACCATCTAACTCTTTCCGAACATTTAACAACAACACCATTTCCGGCAAAAACACTAGCAATAATTGGACCCATAAGATTATGGAATGGATAATTCCATGACACAACTGCTCCAACAACTCCAAGTGGTTCATACCAAACTTCAGCCTTTTTATATTTCATTAACATCGAAGAAGGTCCAGGTCTTGAACTTGGAGCGAGAACACGTTCACCGTGTTCAAGAATCCAATTGATCTTCTCTAATGTAACCATAATTTCACCCATAGATGCATCAACCATTGTCTTACCAGAATCACGACATGCAACTCTGGCTAAGGCAGCTTGATTTCTTAAGATGAATGCATTCAAAGTCTTCAAAAATCTTCTTCTCTTCAATTTAAATTCAGGATCCTTATAGAACTCTTGTTGTGCCAACCTTGCTCTTTCAATTGATTTGTTAATATCTTGCTTTGTATCACTTCTAAATTTACCTAAATATTGGCCTGTAGCAGGACAATAAGAATAAATAAAATCTGGGTCATCCTCATGAAAAATCTCAGGTGGAGATAATCTCTTACCCTTCCAATTTGGTTGTGATTCACTTGGGAATTCAATATCAAATTTCAGTGGCCTATCCAAATTCTTCTTTGTTCTTCGATACAAAAAGAATAAAATGGTTATTATTCCAACAATTAAAGAGAGTGACAATTGCACGGGATATGGACTTGGATCAATTTGAATGTAGATTTCATTCAAACTGTTTATTAGATCCTTTGCTATGAGTTTAGACTTTGTCATCCGATATCTCTGACACGAAAATAGTTGATTCTAACACCTTTCTCTTTTTTCTCACTTTCTTTTTTTCAGGGCTGTTGAGCTCTCGTATAGCTTGGATTCGCAACAGAACGAATAAATGTGCTCAGCACACTTTACCTACTCAGTTATTTAACTTACAACATTACCATCCATTATAAGGTATAAATAAATACCAACATAACTATATATTCACTCCTCCTCACTGACATCAGAGCCATCATCGTTCATTATATCGTCCACCAGCTGATCAACGTCAAAACTATCACTCTCTCTGTTAAGTTTAACAGAAGATGGTGGTTTCTTCATGGCAACTTTATTACTTGGTTTTGATAAAGGAATTTGAGATTTTAATGGACTTGGCCTGAATTTTGTATCGTGTGTGGGCGTGTCTATTCCTGTGACCAGTGCTTTAGGTTTAGACTCTTCTATAGTGATATTACCAATACCAGTATCAATGGAACTTTCAACGGTTTCTGCATCTCCCCAATCGATATCATCTGTATCAAATTCAATATCATCAGTAATACTACTTATTCTCTCAGCTGGAGGTTCCATGGAAGGATATGAAGGTTTTGATATTGGTTCTACAAATATCTCCTTTCCTGTATCTGAAACAGATTTTTCTTCTTTTGTAAATGATGTCAGTTCAGAACCCGGTGCAAATTCTTCTTCTAATTCACCAACAAAGTCATTCAAATAATCTTCATCTAAACTAACATCCCACTTTTGCTTCTTTTTTTCCTCGTTACTAGTTTTAATATCTTCAAAAGGTGACCTGGTAGGTGGTGTTAAAGTAACGTTTGTATAATTTATTGTTGGTGGTCGTTGTGTCGGTTTATGTAGTTGTTTCAACGACTGCTGTTGAACTCTTTTCACACCTAATCCTGTTGCTGTCTTGCTTTTGTTGTTCTGTATATTTGGACTATGCTCTCTTTCTAAATTGGCAAATGCTCTTTTAATTTCATTAGCTGATGCACTAACATGCTGTTCCTTAACTTCTAACCTAGAAGTATTTTTAATTTTGGCTTGGTTTCTTGAATGTACTTTACGTGCCTTTTGTAATAATGATACTGATTTTTTAATGACAATTGGTTTATTAACCTTTGATGTAAGCTGCGATTTTGTTTTAGCATTTAACTCACCCATGGTTTCGACTGCTTTGCCGTTATTCAATAATGCACTTTCTGTGTTCCTAACGACTTCGCCTGTTAATTTAATGTCGTCTATATTAACGGCAGAACTACTGTTGTTAAGTATTTTGGATTTTGTTTTAGCAACACATTCTGGCTCAGTTGGAAAAGGTTGTCTTATATCAGATATGTTTCTAATCTTTGATATATCTCTACCCCTTGAAATACCATTGGGAGTAGTAACTCTTTGGGTAACTTTTGTGTCATCTTCTGATAACTCTGAATTTGTTCGACTTATTCTTAACGGCGATGTTCCTAATCTAACAGGAGACAGCGTACTCGGAGGTGAGAATGGAGACGGAGACAATATAGGTGTATTCAGTACCGAACCGGTATTAGATCTTCTCTTTTTAATTGGAGCAAGTGTATGTATAGTTTTAGCAATATCATCACTTTCTCTTGGTCTAATAGCAGGTGAAGCCGATCTTGCGGAAGAAGTATCAGATTTGGTTTTGCTTGCAACCATAAACTTCGACAGCAATCCATCAATCCATTTGGATTCCTTTAAACGTCTTCTTCCATTCACAACAGAAGGTGTTGAATTTGAATCATCAATTTCCGTCAATGTAACTGGTTGCACCCTTTGAATTATGAATCGTCTTTGAATTGAATCAAAAACACTAACTAATTCGTTGATATTATCCACAGCAGTGCTATCACTCTTTCTAGACCCCTGGTATATCTTCTTCAAAGCATTATCTTTATCAATGGTTAGCTGGATGTCAGTATCTGATACATCAAGTTTCATTGGATCACCAAGGCTAGAAGCTACTTTAGGGTTCAAATTCAGAGATAATGCCCCCAATGAACTGGGCAACCATAGCATCGACATGTCCAAAGGATATTCACCATCGGGGACACTAGCTGGCATTTTGGTTTCACTGTAAATAATAAAGGTCTGATCCAGTATGAAACTTTATTTCATCAAATACTAAATTTAATTCACTATGTATAACCGCCATTACATAATCCTACTAAAAAGCATTACAAATCACGAGGAGGGCGGAGGGCTTCCAATTTCTACATAGTTATAGATCTGCATAGTAACATTCATCTCCTAGTTTCTTAAAGCACGTAAACGGCGACTTAATGCATCTTCATGTGGCTGTTCAGTTACATGATGGCTAACTGGAGTTTCCAATTGTGACGTTTGTGCATCACCAATTTTATGCTTCATCTCCACACCAGCTTCATCCGCCATTTGTTGCATCAACAAGTCAACTTCTCCTTGTGGTTGAATTGTGGCAGACATATCATTAGCAACCGTTTGGTAATAGTCTGTTGATGATTCTAAATCTTCAAATTGTTCTTCGAATTTCTCCATAACCTTAGTTATTTGCTCCAAGTTCATATTTTGCATCGCCTGATCCATACCCTTAACGGTGATAGTCATATTCCTTGTGACACTCTTCATGGTAACAGCAGTTTGAATTCTTGAAGCCACGGCATCAATTTTCGATGATAGTCGAAGTAAATTGATTCTTTCTTGGGACTTTCTTATAGCATTTTGAGCGTAAATTTGGGCAATATCATTATTTCCCTGCAGTAAAGCCTTTCTAACACGTTTCTTTTCAGCTTCATGTTCCTTTCCAGCCTTTGCTGCTTGTTTGCTAAGCTGTTTAGCAGTGAACTTTAATTGAAATAGAGAATCTTAAATAAAATGCCAATTCAAAATATCAATGAATTAATTGTGTTAGTAATCACATATTTATATATAAATATATATCACATATATCTCTATGTTACATAATTAACTAGCTAACATACTTTCAAGACCTGACATTTGCTGGTTTCTTGTTTATCAATAGAAACAATTAGGACTTTTCTCAAATTTAATTTAAACTTTCTTTCCTCACTAAAAAAAACGGAGCCTTAGATCATGTTGTTAATGTGCTCATGAATAAATAAAATAAATAAAACAGTGTATAAATAGAAAGAGAATAATAGTGAAAGTAATGTAGATATGTTTCATTATATCATTTCTTGAGTGCTTCAAGTCTCTTCACCTCAGTGTCAAAATTTTTAACATTTTTATAACTTTCAACTTGCCCATTGACGATACGGACAATACCATAGTTATCTCCTTGACTTTCAACAGGAGTATTTAACAGCTTTTCCTTACGAATAAACTTTTCCACCTTACTAATGTCCTGTTTCATTTGAAGTTGAGAGAGAACATTGCTAGATCCTAAGAATCCTCTACCACTGCCACTTTGTATCAATATAGTCCTAGGACCCTTAACAGTATAATATTCACCGTTACCGAAAACATAATCAGAAAAACGCTCCATCCCAGAATTAAATATTTTTAAACTTTTATCCAATGTCTTTTTGGTATAAAACGATGCCTTTTCAGCAAATGTACTATCTTCATCTAAGTTGTTGATTTTGTTAGCTCCAACATGTTGATCTTCTCCAACATCCGTTTGAAACCCATTCTTCCAAACAGTTTTTTCTAAAAACTTCAAATCAGAGGAGCTTGAGGTGTTCAATGCTAATAAATCGACAGTTCTAACTTGCAAATTTTCATCTTTATTCAAAGTAACTTTAAAAACATCGCCATCGCCAACCAATCCACAAATTCCTCTACCCTTGATTAAAATATACGACATAGCCTCTCTCCATGACTTTCCTGGTAAATAACTTGGTACCAATTCAATATCATTGCCAGAATAAGCTTGAATTGATTTTCCATGGAAAACAATCCAATCCTTAGTACCATCAAGCATCAAATGAACAAACCCTTTATTAGTAGTATAATCTCCTTGTGTATATGAACTAACAAGAATCTTCACTGGTGCTGTACTAATGATCTTTTGAAAGTTTAATCCAGCAAAGTAACCTTTGACACTAGTTGACAAACTATCTTTACTTGATGAAATAGATCCTGATGGGAACATGGCCATAACTGAACCCTTTCTGATATGAACTGGTATAGAAGCTGGTAGTGTAATGGATAACGTGGACTGGTTGGTATCACCAATAGTTTCAAATTGGGGTTCTGAAACTAAATCGATTCTTTCTAAGTCAGTTCCATTGACATCTTTTTGAACAAACGAAGTTGAATCTGAAACTGAAATTGCAGTATTAATAGGCTGTTGGATAGTAATATATCTTTTCTGTATCCTTAAAACCCGTGACGAACGACTGGCTCTTAATAACATGCTGATACTTAACCTCAGTATCCAAGAAAGAAATCTAGTGGTAGTTGTACTTACAAAAAAAAATGGTATTGAATTTGCTCATGTTATACTAACCTATTCAGATGATTATAAAGTGGTTAAGTATTGAGATAATACTTCTGGTTGGATTATTGTTTGTTTTCCAATCAACTGACAGATTTTAAATTGGATATAGATATTAAGGTCAACTGGAACAATATAATCAGCTTTATCCCAGGTTTTTACTACCTTTCCACCTTTTTCAATAACTCTTTTGATCAGTTCTTGTTTAATATAAGTACTACTTGGTGGAGATATAAAATACCAAACCTTACCAATATCAAGTTTCATGCAACTGTTTATCTTGTTTCCAACTGTTTCTAAATCAATTACTTCTACAATGCTTTGACTCTCCTTTATTTTTTCCTTTATTTTGACAACGTCATCAAACTTAACACCTAAAGGAATAACAAAGTCACATTCATTCCATGTACTATTAACACTTCCACCATTTTGTAAAATTGTTAATTTCAAAATTTTGGCATCCAACTCCCATCCTGGTGAACACAAAATATAAAACTGCTTATTTAATAAAGAATGATATTTAACTAAACTAGGATCCCGAATATTTGAACGTGGCAATTCCCTATTGTCTTTCAACCATGATTTTAGCATTTTAGTAATTCCATAATTTGTTACTTTTTTAATTTCATTAAATCCAAATTCATCAATCATACTGGCTGCTCGCTTTATAAAATTATCATTGGCATATAATATATGACTTACATTTGGATCAACTAAACGCTCTGACTTCAGACAGTCACCAACCCATTGAAAATTTAAAATATTGTAATGATTTTGTATATTTTTCTGTTTTGCCGTCAAATGATTGGCAATAACGATTAAATTTCCTACTTGATCATCAATATCTTGATAAGCATGACCAATTTGGGCTAGTGACTGCAAAACAGTACCATTACATTTTTTGATTATATCACATAATTCTAATTTGGTGACACTTTTCCCATTGATCGTACCATCATTGAACACACAAAATGTTTTACCAGAAAATATATCGTTCGGTACATTCCATTCATCCCTTTGATGTCTTAAATTAGCTTGATTCAACACCCTTTCTGCTTTACTGAACCGTTTGGAAGTTTTAACTATTTCATCTTCATTTGTTGAACTCTGCTCATCTTCCTCACTGTAATTTATGAACCCATCTAAATGTTCGTCTTCTTGTTGAAGAAAACTATCCAGATTATCACAATCTTCAACATCCTTGTCCAATCGTAGTTGCTCCATTCTAATATCCTTAAAATAAAATTTGCTACCGTATTTAGGAGCATCATTAACATCAGCGATCTTTTGTCCATTAACTTGCAACACTAGTGAATTTTCCCCTTCAATATAATAGTCTGGAATTGTGGAGCCGAATAATAATCCACTAACTCCTGAGCTCGGATAAACTTTCCATTTAAATCGAAGTCTTTCATTAATTTCATCCTTTATCAGTTTCCATTTCTCTGTTGTTTTAATACCATCTTTTTGTAAATTGCCCATTCCATTATTGTAATTCAACTTACCTAGACATATAATTTCCCTATTAGCTGATTTCACACCTAATAAATACCCTCCTTTGTTTTCTTTACCAGAATTGATTCTTCCCATGATCACCATATCACACTCCAGTCGGTTATCACCAATGTACTCGGGTTTTATTTTCACCCAGAGCTGATCATCTCGACCTGGTTTATATATTGATACCCAAGATTTCAACAGAAGACCTTCACCATTGGCCTTCCTTATTTTTTCATAATAGATATTCAATTCATTTCTAGTTTCCACATTTTTGTGTTTTATTATTTTAAATCGTTTGCCAACTAGAAACTCAAAACATCCTTTTAAAATTGTTTTCCTATAACTCAAAGGAAGATACTGTAGCTTAATATCATTCAAATTGAGTAAATCAAATGCAATAAAAGAAATGTAAGGATCATTTGATTCAAGTTCATAAGTTTTGGTATTATCATTATTCATCAATTTATGTTCATGAAGAGCAACTTTTTTAACAAATGCAAATCCTAAAACAATACTATTTTCAAAAACAACCATCTCGCCATCAATAATAGCATTGTCAATATGTTTAAAATGGGAATAATCCCAAAATTTTGTCAAAATACCCTTTGAATCACCAACATATTGTCCATAAAATCCCTGAGGATTTCTAACTCTGCTATAAAACGAACACCGTAAGACACCATCATATTTGTATTGTGGTATTTCAGTATTGGCTCTAATACATACCTTACATGTACAATTCGGAAGATCTCTGAATAAATGAAATATTGATCTTTCACCATCCAACTTTTCCTCAGCACAGACACCTTTAACTCCTTCTGAAATTTTCAAACTTGTTGCCTTTAGCATTTTTGGCAAATCACTGTAACTTGGACTAAAATTGAAATCAGAAAGCAGTTTAGAAAACTGTTGTTTACCAATAATTTGGCGTTTATTTAACCTTTTAAATTTGGCTCTTTTAGTAGCTCTCATTGGTTTGAAGGGGATGTTTGGAGAGAAATCAACGTATAGTTCTAAATCTCTCAGTCTATTCGGTTTGAAATGTTCCTTTAAATATTCATTATGTTTGGAACCATATTCTCCAAATATAACATCATACAAATGTGATCTGGAGTTCCAAATAGCAAAACTCAATCCATTTATTTCAAAATGTTTGTCTAATCCTTGAAATAAAGTAATCCTGTCGAGAGAAAGTTCATTAGTAATTACTTTAAACGCAAATGTCAACAAATTAATTGGATTTTTGTCACTTGCCAAACAGCATAGATCAATTATAGCTGAAACAGCTATATTGATGATTTTAAAACTATATTGATAATGAACTGAAAGTAAAGTGTCTAGTAGTTTATTAAAATGACTTAAAGTTACTTTATTTTCTTTAATAGAGGTAAAAACATCATATATTTCATTTTGAATTCTGGCTATTGTGTATACATTTTTATCATTAATATCGAAAGCATCCGTTGGTTTCCTGCAGTGAATTTCACCAATATTACGTTTCATCAATAGTAACTCTTTAAATCTGTCATTTACCAGTAATACTAAGTTATGTATGTGACTAACAGTAAAGTTATCTTCAATTTTTGCCTTAATTTCGACGTAATTATGAACAGCCTTAGTTAATTGTAGCAACGTCAAAATTCGACCAATTCCAAGCTGTGGAGCTAAACATCGACACAATAAATACAATTCGTCCAAACTCTTGCATTTTGAAACTAGAGATTCGACCATAGTAATATTTGAGCTTCTATTTCTTTTGGTAGCTGCAAGCACAATATCGGCTACTTCATTAAGAAGAACATCATTAGGGGCATTCAAAATACGTTCATGATCATACTCCTCTGTAATCAAAGGCAGTGTTACAATATCCACTGTCTCAATGTGGTTCATTATACTATACTCTATATAAACTATATAACTTTAACACTACACAAGAGATTTTAAAACACGGTCCTTTAAAGAGACTAAAGCTAGTTTTGATTCCAACGCGATATCAAATTCCCTATAATAAGACCCCAAGCTCTGGAACGAATACACATATGATGCCACTGCAATATCCATAACGTCCATAGAATCTCCCCACCAATTGTGACTAACATAATGTGCCTCTAAGTCTTCCAATAGCTCCTTAGCGTTAGCTACAGCCAATGAAATTGAATAATTTCTTAAATCAAACCCAAGCCTTTTCCTGAGCATGTGTTTCCAGTTGTCATACTGTCTAAATTGTGTGTTTTGGACTCCATGAGCTAATAGAGTAGCAGAGTAAAAATCACTCAATGTCTTAATTCCATCTTGAATAACCATGGCATCTTGTAAATCCAAGGAAGAAACCACTAATTCATGTGCAAGTTGACAGCTTCTAAAGTTTCTAACGGCCTTCCTCTCAGCAGCATGTAGTTCGTCTTCAATCAAAAAGGGCAAAACTCCGTCTCGTGAGGCGCTAGTTGATGTCACTGTCACTTTAATACCGTTCCCAGACTGCTCCAATTTACCTTTCCTCTTGAACAGAATGACAAGTAACAAATACAGTGAGGCAGGATCTGTTGTTAAGAAATCATCCCAGCTTGGAATACACAACCTGACATTTTCAGATCCGCTGAAGACTATGGTAGTATTCTCTAATCCCGAATCTGAGTGTGAGGTGTCTTTTGGGTAGACTTTAAACATTATTGAAGAGGTGAGTTATCTTGTTTAAGGAGGTGTTGAAAAAATATAATTACTTCTCCACCACTTCTTGTCTTTATCTTCTTTTAGGGGACATACCTTGGGCATGATGGATGTACACCCACCTAAGTATACTCCCTCTGTAGAGCACTTATCTCTTGTCTATGTAACTGATCCATCCAATGAACACGTTTTGCATCCACTGTTACTTGAAATCAACTCCACCAAGCTCACCTTCCACCATTTGCACCGCCATCTCCGGAAGCCAGTGGCATACCACTTCAACTGTTTATCTCCTGAGTTTGTTGATCCAATCTTACTAAACAAGTCTCTAAACAGCAGTAATACCTTGGAACGCATCAGTACAGGCTTTAGAAGACCTTCATCAGCCCCATTTTCTAGATTCTTATCAAGATTTACACCAATTACACCATCAATTAAACAGATGAAAAAAATTGGAACCAAGAGTTATGAGAACAAGCTCACTGATTATTCTACTACAACGATGAGTACAGTTGACACTATGCATGAATCAACAAGATCTGTTTTACACTTTTTAAATATGAAGCCTGATTTTAATAACATCTTTAAGCCACAATTTGATCTACCGCTTGCCAAGGAATTGAAATCAATGATTAGTAGTGAATATAAATCTTATTCATTACAAGAATTACTTTATTTTGGAAATGCCACCGATTATAAAACCAAGCCATTTGCGTTAAGGATTGTGTTTCCTGATTGTCAATTCATTGTTAATACATATAATGCGTATGACTATGCTTGTATATTTTACAAATTGAACATCGGCAAAGAATTGAGTTTGGACATTGAACATAGGAGTTTAGAACCTGTTGATTATTGTCTACCAAGACGGCGTAGAAATGGAAGGAACGCTGGATCTAGAAGAAGAAATAGGACAAGGTCTAATACGGTTACAAGCACCATGTCTCTTGAATCCAATGAATCTTTTGATGACTTTTTAGAAGATTGCACAAACGCTCCTCCAGCATACGCAGATTCATCAATATATGATTCGAACGTATTATTTGATGAACTTCAAGAAGTTGTCACAGATTCCTTTATGATCCCAGTTGCTAATGAAATATCAAATGGAGATACATTTTCTACCATTACCACTGTTAATTCTATATTTTCAACTACTTCTATGGATAGGGTTGAAACTACTAGAACTTCATTTTCATCACCTAGTTTAAATAGTTGGTTACAATCAAACTGTGAAATTTCTTCTAAACCTGCTATTGAACTAATATCTCATAATTCAAAATATGATGATCTCATTTTTGCTTTGAAATGTGTCAGAAGCTGTAAAATTAAAAAGATTTGGAATAACTGATCCAATTCATTCTGTTCCAATTAAATTTTTTGTTTCTGTTATCTTCATTACATACCTTGTCATTGAGTCCTACATGACATTATTCTTATTACTCGCAATGGATACTAGCTTTTTTCTCTTCTGCTATTTTGGTCTCTTCTTTTGTTTTTTTGCTGTTTCTTTCTATCATTGTATATTTTCTTTAGCTAGACATAAGGATATACATGCACCTATTTTATAGATTATATTTACAAATATACTAAGTGTTCCATATTAACTGCTATCTTGTCCCCAAAAATTTCTTCCAATTAAACTGCACATTTGGATAAACGCCAGATATTAAAGAGTTTAAAGTGCTCAACTTATTCAAATGACCTTCTTCGCTCATAATATCGACACCTAAATCTGTTTCTATTAAAAGTCTTTCGCCAATAACTCTTATTAATTCAGTTGATTTCTCATTTAATTGTGAATTGGACTTTAAGTTAATGACATCACTAATTCCAAACCACACATTGCCCATTTTCATTAATTGTTTTGCTGAATCTATACTTCCAGAGTAAGAATGTAAGACAATTTGAAGTTCTGGATAACTTTTAACCATTTCTAATATTTTACCAGTACAGTTAACATTATGAATGCTAACCCATCTATTGAATTTCAATGCTAATTTAAGCTGCATTTCAACAAGTTTATACTGATGGTCTATTTTAACTTTAAATGTAGATAAGCGTGAATCAGGAACATCTAATCCAATGAACCCACAGTCAGGTATTCGAAATCCCTTATCCAATCCCAATTCTCCAATATTCAACTTCACAGAATCATATTCGGTAAGAAGTTCCGTATACTTAATCTTCCATTCATAAACTGAAAATGGTGTTGGTAAAACATTGATTAGTTTATTAAATTCTTCTTCTGTAGAGAATTTTGTTGAATCTAGCACTTCATGATAATGTTTTCTTTTCAGTTCTGTTTCATTTAAACAATTTACGTTATCAATTAATTCTTGATCAAAGGAATATAAATGGGACCACCATGGATGGATACCAATACTACATTTCACATTTGATTTGATATTTGGATTAGACAATAAATCACATATCATATAATGATCAATATGATTTGTAGCCACGATATTCATATCAATGAATGACGTTTCTAAATAAGAAACGACAACGTCTTCAAATACATCTCGCGTTATTCTCGGAGAAATGTGACAATGAGAATCATACATTGTAGTGAACAAATCAAGTTCAGCACCTCTTTGCCAAGATAAATTGAGAGAGTTAGAAAATGGATAAGATATTTTTTGATTAAAATTTCAAGTAGAAATTCATTTTTAATTCTGGAAATTTATGGAACAAAACCATTCTGCTTATGTTTCACCATGACTGGAAGTTTTCTTTATGCACTGCTAATCTTATCTCTAATACAGATATAAGTGCATAACATGTATTATTTCCATTCTTTAAGCAAGTGAACAGGTTGTAAAAGTGCAGTATTGTAATTCTCTCATTTAGCGTACAAAAAATCATGAAAAATAAAGGAATAGTTTGCTCAGGATCAGTATCTTCTTCTACTATAAGACTTAAAGCTGGCTGCTTTGAAAATAGATCTCTTAATAATCCATGGAGTTTTTTTGTTATTTTGGTTTTGTTTAATGGTTTCTCTGTTTTGATCTCTTGAAAATGGCCTTTTGTTTGATAATTTGTTTATGCCTTGTGACCAATTAGAAATTTTAGGAATTGCCTGAGATCTACCAATTACCAAACTATTACTATCATCTTGAGTGTCAGCAGCAAGTTGAGAATTTTCCGCTTCATCTGATATATCTAATAAATCGATAGTTTGTGGTATCAGTTTCAATGATTGTTTACTTTGATTCCATGTACTAAAAATTGTCAACGAATTGCGTTCTATGAAATCAGACCCCCTTTTATTATCGTATCTACTTACATCTACTCCATAAATGCATCTAATACTGGCTATGCTATTTGTGAACTGATAGCCCTCGTAACATGGCCACACATCCAAAACGTTGGATCCAAATATCTTAATAAACTTAATTGTTTCAGGCAATGAACTGTGTTTGCTAATCATTAATTTCAATTCTTTAGGAAATGGTATTTCTTTTAGAAATAATGAATCGTGTTCTTTAAGATCCACTATGTAGTTTCTTTTTCTTTCAAGAGGAGACCAATACTCAGAAGAAAATGAGTATATTGAATCATATTGTTTCTTGGATATATCATTATCAATCACAATTTGAACCGCCTCTAGATGTTTAGGATCGTCATGCTCGTTAGTAATATTAATAACATATTTGTTGTTTTGTTTGTTGTTTTCAAAATATATTTTCTTTGTACTCTTCAATACATTAATCATACAATCTTCAGTTGAACACGATCTTATACTATTCAAGGATTCAATAATAGACTCCGAAAACTCAAATCTTGCAACATCTTTAAATCTTTGCTGTAGTCTATACCAAACTTCTGCGTACATCAATCCAGAACAAGGAAATACAAACGACGTTCCATTCGGATACCGTTCCATAGTTTCAAGTAAAAGCTCAATTGCAAAGTTATTCTCAACACTATCCAATAACACATTCTCAGTGCTATAATAGGTATCCAAATAAACACAGTTCAATTTCTTATTCCCATAAATAAAAGGACTCAAAAATTCATTACCTTTGAAAGCACCGGTAATAGGATCATCGAGTCGCATATCTCCTGTATATAAAATGTTAATGTTTCTCTGGTTTCTATTATCAGTTACTAATACAGAAGCAGAACCGGGAGAGTGATAATTAGGTATCAAGGCAAATGATAGATTGTCTTCTAAAGAATGTAATTGATTCATTGGATAACTTTGAACTATTTGACTGCTCCATGGATATATATCTATCCCCTGTAATAAACACTTTGTGGTTTCACTTGTTATGAATATGATGTCTGAAGGATGTATATAACTATATTTTTGGCACACGTCAAAGTCCGAAATAAAGCAAAACCTAGCCTTTGATAAAACAGAGGGATCGAACGAATCGACACACACATCAGGTATTTCGTTTATGAGACCATTGAATTTCGTGAAAGTCTTTGGCATTTCACAGGAAAACCCGATAGATTGTCCCGTTAGGGTATTACTATATTAAGAACAATTTTAATCGAAATTTTTCATTATTTTTACTTTCTATTTAGACGAATATGTATATATTAAATTTGGAGAGATGATTCCAATGTTTTTAAGAAAATCTCTGCCTTTTCGTTGGCATCGAAAGCCTTTTCGTTCAAGGTTAAACTGACGTTAACAATTGAAGTTGATTTGTCAAAATTGTAATCAATAGCAAATCTGTCCACTGATCTAGATGGGGTAATAATAGCATCAAACAATGGATCAGTTAAATCAGACTTAACTTCTGGAACAGCATAAGCAGCTCTTTCAGCCTCTCTGATTAACTTAGCTAAGGTCTTTGTGTCCTTGTCAAAGACAACTTCCATAGTAACAACAACAGGTTCTTTTTTGACTGATTTGATGTCTTGCTTCTTAGATTCAGATGATTGTGATTCCTCTGACTTTCTTAATTCGATATTCGATAAATCCAAGTGGGTACGACTTTCAATGTAGCTGGCAATCTTTAAATTTCCTTCTGCTGGGATCTTACCAAGATAAGCTAAAACATCACCCTTGAGAATTCTTCCACTTGGACCAGTTGCAGGGATATTAGAAATAGCAACTTCCTTTGAAATACCATTTTCATGTAAAAGAAGGTCAACAGATGGGAAAAAAGTTTGATTAGGATTAGCTTTACCGGATTTAGCTATTGCTGAGGAGGTATGCTTAACAAATTCAGAGGTAGTTGCTTCCTTAACAGATTCAGGTGACTTAGCTGGAGCTGCTGCTGGGGCTGCTGTCTTTGGTTGTTCAGCATCAAAATCTGGTAGCTCTAAAGTGGCTATATCATCATCAGGTTCAGCAGTAACAGCAATTGGGGAACCAACTAGGATATCCTTGGCACCGTCTTGTAAAATAATCTTGACCATAATACCATCATCAAGGGCATCGACAGAAATAGTGGCCTTGTCAGTCTCAACGTCAACGAGTGGGTCACCAGATTTGAAAGATTGGCCTTCCTTCACCTTCCATTCAACAATACCACCACTTTCCATAGTCGGAGACATGGCTGGCATTTGAAAAACAGTAGCATTGTACCTAGCACTAGAGCTATGTAACAAACGACGGGAAACCACTCTGGAAACTACTCTGAACATATCAATTATACTCTAAAGAAAGATGCTAAGTGGAGCTGACGTGGAAAAGTGCAATCCGGTTACAAATTTCTCTAAACAAACAAAAAAAAACACGCGCCACATTTTTATGATTATGTAACATGCTGTGGCTGGTGTTCACAGCCTTGAAAAAAAAATTCATAAAAAATTTCAGAAAAAAAAATTTCTTGTAAAGAATACCCTTTTCTATAGGAAAGAGCAAGAGTTATGGCAAAGAGGAAGGTTAAGAGAGCTGCTGAAGTTAGACAAAATAAGAGAAGAAAGGATGAAGATGGAAAGTTGCAGTTGAATCTCTTTGAAAAGGCTGACAGTGATAATGAAGCTGAAGATTATGAATTAAAACCAAGAGCATTTAATGAAATTGAAGAAGATGGTGAAGAAGGTTTACCAATTCGTACAGCAGATGGTACGTTACAAAGAACAGTTATCAAGAAAGCAGAAAAGGAAGTCCTACCAGAATCTGAAAGTGAAAGTGAAAGCGAAGAAGAAGAAGATGAAGATAATAAAGACAATGCAGATAATGCAGCTGTTGATTATAATGAAGAAGATGATGATTCTTATAAAGGTTTAACCGCAGAAGAAAAGGTTGTTAAGACTAAGGAAGATATTGCTGAAATGTGTGAAAAGTTAATCCAAGATCCAGAAGAGCATATTCTTTTACTTTCAAGATTGATTAGAATGACAACATCAAGAAATCCATTAACATGTAAGCTGGCCACATTATCATTAGTTCCAGTTTTCAAAAGTATTGCTCCTTCATATTTCATTAGACCGTTAAGTGACGCGGAGAAGAAAGAAAAGGTTAGTAGAGAAGTTGCTAAATTGAGATTCTATGAAGAACATCTTGTTTTAAATTACAAGCGTTACATTGATTTCCTTGGTAAGAAGGCTTTAAAATTTTCCTCCCAACCAAAGGTCACATCATTTGATGCAGAAATGGGATTGATTACTACCAATTCCGCATGTGAATTGGCAGTCGGCCTTCGATTTTTTAATTTTCATTTCGATTTATTCCAAATATTAACACGAAGAATTATGAGAAAGCCATCAAATGAATTTGAATTTAAGATATTTGAAAAATCAGTTAAAACAATTGAAGATTTACTAGTTGATGATGCATCAAATGGTTCAATTTCTTTTGATGTGGTGCGTTTACTCTGTAAAAGTATTAAAAGAAGAGATTTTAATGTTGATGAAAGTGTGATCAATGTTTTCCTTTGTCTTACAATTTTAAATGATTACGATCCAAATAATGAAGATAAACAAGATGCCATTAAGATGAAGAAAAAAGATAGAGTTTATTTGAGTAAGAAGGAAAGAAAGAGATTAAAGGAACAAAAGGCAATCGATGCAGAATTAAGACAAGCAGAACAAGCAGTTACGGCTGAAGAAAGAGAGAGATTTCAATCCCAAATTTTAAAAATGTTATTAATGTTTTATTTGGAAACATTGAAAGCAAGACCAGAAAAGTTAATGGCTGCTGTTCTAGAAAGTTTATCAAAATTTGGTCATATGGTTAATATTGAACTCATGGGTGATTTCCTTCAAGTTTTACGTGAAATTTCCGAAGATGTTATTTCAGAAGATAATTTGACTTCTGATCAGGTCAAACAAGTTTTATTATGTATTATTACATCATTTTCATTAGTTGCTAATTTACCACAAAGGAAAGTTGTTGTTGATTTAAATAAATTCGTGGATTACCTTTATTCATTATTACCAATTTTAGCATTAGATACAGACATTGAATATTCACATAAGACATTAAGATTAATGGATCCATTATCAACAACTGAGTTAAATTTAAAACCAAATGTTAACGTTTCAACGAAAGCTGAATTATTATTAAGGTGCCTCAACGCAATCTTTTTCAACAGTAAAAGTGGTTCAACAAAGAGAGCCTTGGCATTTTCAAAGAGACTAAATAATTCCATTTTAGATTTCCCTGAAAAGACATCTGTTGCTGTTTTAAAATTTATGGATAAATTATTTGGTAGATATGATGGAATTAAAAATCTTTATACAACTGAAGATAGAGTTCAAAATGGTGTTTATCATCCTGAAGTGAATGAAATTGAAAGAGCTAACACTGAAGTTGCCGTTATGTGGGAAAATGTCCTCTTAGAAAATCATTATTGTCCAAATGTTGCCATGGGTACCAGACATTTAATGAAAAAGATTTAATATATTTCCTATGATAGATTTCAGAAGAAATATAATGTTAAATAAATAATATATATGTATATATATAAACCACTACTATGTAATAAATCCCTATATGATTTTAGAAAAAAAAAACGTCAAAAAAAATATCAAAAAAAATAGTATTGAAAAGATGAATATAAGAAAAAGCACATTTCCATTTAAATCTCTTTTTAATATACATTTAAAAAAAGATTAGCAGTGCAGTAAACATCAATTCAAATAGAAGCAAAAAAAAAGAGAATTTCAAATTTAAACCTATACCATAAAAGAAAAAAAAATCCAATCAAATTAGTAATAAAAAAGAAAAAAAAACAACTTCAATTTGATCAAAAATGAAAATTATCAAACTCTACCAACGCTAATACTAATGCCATTTGGTGTATAACTTTTTAATTCATTATGAAAACTTCCATCTTCTTCAATTGAAAATAAATAATCATCACAATTATCATCACTCTTGAAAATTTCTTCATTAATTCCATTGATATTAGTTGGTGAAACGGCACCATTATTATGCATATCAAACCAATTCATAGAATCTGTCGGTGCTGATGTAGAAACAGGAGTTATTATCTTCACTTGTTTCTTATCAGCGTTAGAGTGCACAATTGCACTTTGTAAATTTAAAACTGGTTTCTTTAAAATACCACCACCACTTGAATGTAAATGAACTGAATGTCTTCGATGATGTGGAGGAACGTATTTTTCGTAACCGTTATTGGGGGAGTCAAAGGTCGAAGTCGTACTGAGTGATGTCTCCCTTGAACTACTCTTATCCTCAAATAATTTTAATTTTTTGATATTTTTGGACAATGTTGCCAACATATCATTTTTTATTGGCTTATTAGTACGATCAAATGAAAAAATATCTTCTTCCTCTTCTTCTTCTTCTTCATCGTCTTCTTCGTCGTCTGAAAACACTGATTCGTAATGGTATCTGGCATTAGGAGGAACATATTTACCATCAACTGATTTAGGGCCACTTGATGAAGGTCTATGTTGTCTATGAATAGCACCACCAGCACTGTTTGGCTTTAAAAATCCACTGGATGAAGGACGTCTATTATTAGAGCTGGTTCTTCTATTGAAACTTTGTCTGCCCTTCTTCATATTGCTATTGGTATAACGTCTTCCGCTTTTGATACTATTGTGGTTATTTCCAGATCTAAAACTATCACGTGGGGGAGCATGACTATATCTTCTGGTTCTCTTCTTCCACGCTTTCATACTCTTATTAAAATTGACATTTGAGTATGGTTTAAATCCATTTGGAGGAGTTGATTGTTGAGTAACTGGGTTGACATAATAATTACCCTTATTCTTCATATCCTTCTTCTTTCTATTTGCTCTCTCCATATAATTGATCAAATCTGATTTAGGTGTAAAGAAATCCTTTCTGTTGAAATCAATACCTCCATCGTTAGAAGCATAATCACCAGTAACTGTAATTTCAGGAACTCTAATTGGTCTTCTTTGATTAAAATTAAATCTTCTCTTATTGTGTTTTCTAACATTCACTTCATCCAAATCAACATAAATACGACGTGGGGGTTCATATTTCTTTTGTGGTGTTGATTTTGTTGCCGAGATTGGAACAGGTTCAACAGAAGAATGATCAAATTCTTCCAAAAGAGAATCAATGGTATTGGTACCTGGTTCTTCTGAAGTTTCAGATTCTTGTTCGCTGTGATCATTAGAATTTAACGCTGATAGCATTTTTTCACTTGAGCTATTATCCTCTAGGCTTGACTTTTCTTCAATAATTTCATTAGAACATTTAATTTCATCTTCAAATTCATAATCATAAGTTAACACTTCAATATTGTCCAATGAATGTTTAATAATTTCAATATCTCTATTTGAAGGGTCTAGTGTTAAGGAATGCATCATCACAGAAAATAAATCATAACTCATAGAGGGGAATATATCCAATAAAGTTTCTCTATTATTAGCAAAACTCAAAAACATTTTGTCCTTTGAACTAGCAGAAACAAATGGACTTTTACCAAAAACAATATTCAACATACAAATACCTAGTGACCAAATATCGACTTTATCAGCGTGATATGAATCAATATCATCGTGCTCCAATAGTTCAGGAGCCATGTAACGTTCAGAACCAACATCAAAGTCTTTACAAATTAAAGAATCAGTAGCCAAGCCAAAATCGGTCAATTGAATAGTCCAATTTTCAGTAATCAGAATATTTTCAGGTTTAATATCACGATGATAAACTCCATGTTCATGGCAATGACTAACAGCGCTAATTAATTGCATAAAGACATTAATGACATCTCTGGTATTGACAGGTGCAATACCTAAATGAATCGCATCATGTAAGTCACCTCTTGGAGCATATTCCATAACCATATAAGTATCAAACGTTTCTAATAATTGAGTAATGTTAGGATGCTTACCGACCATTCTCAACATGTTAACCTCTTGATTAGTTTCTTTGACAACAACAGATTTACTAACATCCTTTTCACTATTACCTGTTTGAGAATATGTGGCGTTAGTTCTGATAGCAGATCTAGTTTTTGAATTTAAAGAAACTGATCTGGTTTCATTTGGCACAGGTTGATAAGAGGCAAAGTCACTTAACTTTCCAGTATTGTATTTAATAGCAACCAGTTTGTTCTCATCCAGTGTATCCTTTGCAACAGAAACAAT
Source organism: Saturnispora besseyi (assembly GCA_030571455.1). Classification (NCBI taxonomy): domain Eukaryota; kingdom Fungi; phylum Ascomycota; class Pichiomycetes; order Pichiales; family Pichiaceae; genus Saturnispora; species Saturnispora besseyi. The sequence goes on along the minus strand of JAJLXR010000002.1, from coordinate 184,643 downwards.
ACCAAAGGAACCTTCATTTAAACCTTTGACTTTAAGGTACCGGCCATGAAGTAAACCTCCATGACAGTAATCATCATAATCTAAAGTATTATCCACCATTTATCGTTATTCTTATTTTCTTGGTTTGTATTGTATAGTGATGTATAAATATGTAACAAAACTTTCAAACTGTGTATAATACAAACCTATTATTATTACTCCAAATAAAAATGGAAATGAAAAAAAAATATTAATAGATAATGGTAAGTGACTTCAATAAACGAACTGAAAATGAAAGAAACAAGACGTTTAAGAGTTGTTGGTCCACCACTGGAGAATGATAATGAACCGATGAGTGTAATCCAGTTCAAATAAAAGAATAAAAGAGGTAATAGACTATATGGAAATGCCTATTCAAGAATGTACTAAATAAAGTGTGTGACTAAATCAGTAACAAAAGTGTGAATGTGAATATTTAAAAATAAGGGAAGAGATGTGTGGTATGATATATGCAGTTAAGCAGTTATAGTTGAATGTGATAGGTATAGATATTAGAAGGGGGTGTTGGGTTAATAGAGTAGATTGGGTGTGTTTAACAGTGTCACAAGTGTAAAGAGAGTAGTGGATAATATTGTGGGCAAATTGAACTCTTTATTACTCTCTATAATAAATTTCTCGATCCTTCTCCAGCTATCTTTCTCAACAAAAAATACGTCGAGTGCGAAGGGTCTTCGATATCAACTGTGTTTAAGCCTAAATCAGGTTCATTGTATTAGGCTCTTTATTAACGACACGATATATCAATATACCGTAGTAAGGGCTTTTATATGATACTACTTTATACCTAACAATATATAGTTTTTCTATTGGAGTCATTTCTTTTCCAAAACATGTTACAAAATGTTGGCTTTGAATCATTTATCAACAAATTCATATTATTTAATATTACAGAATTATATTTAGCTATCATGTATACTGTTGCTAAGCTGGAGTCTATTCATAAGCCATCATATCATTTTTACCGCAACACAATTGTCATTTTACGATTAATCACAATAACATTATTAATTTTAATATCCAAAATTGGCGAAAAAATACAATCCACACAATTAAATCAATTGTCTGCTATTTCAATTGCTTTTTGACTTGAAAATGTACACTGTACACCATTTCATAGTATATTTCAATTTAAAACACAATTTGTATTAATCATTTATCATTAGGTAATCACAGTCGATCGACGCCAAAAATATTTTTTTTAATATTTTTTTATAAAATAGCATAATATTAAAAATTTTGATGAAAAAAAAATTTCAATAAAAGGAAATAAAACTATTATTCATCATCGAATATGTCTGATATTATTAATATTCATCACGATCGTGTTGACAACGTTTATTCTACTTCCTTTCCAGGTCACGATTTGTCTAGCAACGAAGAATGGAGCATTGAAACCTTCAAAAAACATCTTAAAATCGATGTGAAATCTATTAACGATAGAGCTGCAAATTTTGATTTAATTGGTGTTGACACTTCTATAGCTAATGCATTCCGTCGAGTTATGCTTGCTGAAGTTCCATCTGTTGCAGCTGAATTTGTTTATGTTTTCAACAACACTTCTGTTATTCAAGATGAAGTCCTCGCACATAGAATTGGGTTGGTGCCATTAAAGGTTGATCCTGATCAATTAACATGGATTGATAAAGAAGCTGAGGAAAAAGATAAGTTCACTGATGACAATACCATCGTTTTATCATTGGATGTTATGTGTACTCATAATCCAAATGCTGAAAAGAATAACAATGATCCTGAAAACCTCTACAGAAATTCTAAAGTTTACGCAAGAGATCTTAAATTTGAACCACAAGGTAAACAAGCAGAATTATTTGCTAATAACCCAGTTATTCCTTGTGATCCAGATATTCTACTTGCAAAGTTAAGACCTGGTCAAGAAATCTCTATCAGAGTTCATTGTATTCTTGGTATTGGAGCTGATCATGCTAAGTTCTCACCTGTTTCAACCGCTTCATATAGATTGTTACCAGTTATCGATATAAAGGAACCAATCAAGGGCGAAGAAGCCAAGGAATTCCAAAAGTGTTTCCCAAAGGGTGTTATTGGTATTAATGATGATAATGAAGCCTATGTTAAGGATGCTAGAAAGGATACAGTTTCAAGAGAGGTTTTAAGACATGAAAATTTGGCTGGAAAGGTTAAATTAGGTAGAAAAAGAGATCATTTCATGTTCAATGTTGAATCGACTGGTGCAATGCCACCTGAAGAAATCTTTTTCAAGTCTATCAGAATCTTAAAGAATAAAGCTGAATTCTTAAAGAATTCTCCAATTGGCAATTCAAATTAATAGTTGGTATCATTTCATTATGTATGTACAATTAAAACAAATATAACATTAATATAGTTTCTTTTATAAATTTAGAAAATATACAAAATCATTACTAATTTTTTTCATACAATACCAGAAAGTCCTGTAGTAGGATTATTTCTAACTGGACCAACTTCCGCTAAATATTCGGTAATTAATTCTTCTTCTTTCATTGATTTGATTAAATTTAAAAACATTCTTGGATAAAATCTATAGATTTTAATGTTTCCTTGTAAACCATCATATTCTCTGATGGAAAAGTCTGTTTCTTGTGTTATCCCAATATCAATGCGTTCGTTAGTAGCAAACATATTTGATGAAATAGGTGCAATCAAGCCATCCATTAATTTAAAGCCAATCGCAGTATTTAATATCACCAATGATAGTTGGAAAACGAAACTGACGCTATCTAATAGCAATAAAAAGAAGAATTTTGAACACCAATTGGAAAATTTACTTTCTCCAATGATATCAATAGAAAAATGACCATAATTGAATGCATCATTAGATTTCCATTGAGTCTTATTTTGCTTTCTAAAATTTCCAAATATTGAATAACTGGAGTGTGAATATGTATTACCACAACAAAATATAAATTGGAATGAAATAATAAACGCCCAGAATAACAATAAACATGATACTATTCTCCATAAAAACATCTTCCTGCTAACCTTTGATAATGGGATATCATCATTTTCATTACTAACTTCTTCATTCGTTCTTAAAAATGCTTGTTGTGTATGTCTTCTAAGATCAGCAAAACTTTGAATCTCAATTCCTCCATCGGTTTGTTCTTCTGTGTTATTGGAATTAGGTGCAAACCCTATTTCTCTCAACCTCTTATCTTCAAGTTTCTGTCCAACAATAAATTGAATGAAACATTTCAATATTAGTAAAATCACTGATTCATCATTAATAAAACATAAGAAATGTATTATATAACTCATATTGTTCATTTCTTTCAAATGTTCCATTCGAAGTAAGGGTAGCCGATGTTTCCATGTCATCCCATTCACCTTCTGTAGCTCCTCCGTGTGTCTAGCTATCACATCTATCTCATTCATATCTTTATATCTATATAATTCTATTGTCCCTCTCATTTTCAAAATATCGTATTTTTTTCCCTCTAACCTGTTCTAACAAATACAGCTGATATTATTATTACAACACAAAAAAGTGAATATAGATCTCTATATAGTGTATATATCTTTTACTAAATTAAACAAATATCACGCTTCCCTCCTTTTATAACCATTAATTTCTTCTATCGATTTGTTTAATGAGGTCACCACCTAAAAGTGCTACAGATTTCAAAACATCGTCTAAATCTAAACTAACAGTTTCATTATCATTTTCAGCTTCTTCATCTTCTGCATCATCAACCTTCATACTCCAACCCATACCAACACGGAATTTCTTATTCTTATGACCAGGAATAATCAAACCGGTCATTGAACGTTCCTTTTGCTTGAAATTGAAAAGGCCTGAATACTTTTCAATACTCCATATAACACCTTCATATCTAGCCCTAATATCATCATATAAATTAAAGCAGAAATCAGAGTCTAATCCCGCAATAATGGAATTTTCATCAGGTCCGTCATTTTTAAATATACCCGGTGGTGTAACCAAATTCTTAAATTTAACTGAGGTTGGGAAAATACCTGAAAGTTTCCTTTTATCACCAGATGAATTTTCATTAAATTTAACAATAATATCAAAATCATTCAATGCAGGTGTAAACACTGTGTTCAGTATATTTTCATCAATATTAACATCACCAAGGTTCTTATCATCTGTTTTAAATATATTCATAATTAATTTAGATAATGTTGTTATTCTAGTTGCTGTAACCATACTAACATCAAATGACCAAATTTTACCGCTAAAGTCATCCTTCGTAACAATAAACCATGGCAATTTAAGACCCTTTGGATCCTGCTGTCTAATCTTATTAAAAGTTGCAACAATACTTTGATATTGAGCAACGGTAAATTTACCAGTAATTTTATTTGCTGTTGTTGTATTTAAAACAACACCTAGATGGAAGTCTCTTGATACATCCATAATAATAGAATCTTCAATCCAATTCCATTGGGAAAGGAATTGAATCGTACGTAAAAATCCTGACATTACGGTAGATGGAACACCATATGGACCACTATCAACGAAAACTTTTAAAACTAAAAGTTCAACAACTTCATCATTTAAATGACATAAGAGCATTTGCCTATCAAGCCAAATCTTAAATAATCTAACAGTGGCAGAAAACATTGGGAATTGTGTAATCATTGTTGAAATAGTTCTATGATGTCTAACAGACGCAATTGATTTCCTATAAAAATGGAAATAAATTGTTTCTAAAATCTTCTTTTGAGAAACTTGAGCTGAATCAATCATTGATAAATACATCTGTTCTTCAAATTCAGTAACAACACGTAATTGGAAACCAAATCCTTCCGGTGTTAGAATTCTCAATAACCTAACCTTGGAATTGTATGGGATGCTTGAATCATCTCTAATCATGAATGATTTATAGCCATCACCGTTACCATCAACTTCTTGGTTTAACAATGATCTAATTTTAAGTAATAATGCACATTTGGTATCTTCAAGAGCATTAATTTCATGAGGCCATTTACCGTTTGCAGAATTATCAAATTGAATAATACACTCATTCCAGAATTCTGGAGAAGAAGTTGCAAATGGGATTGGTAAGACCACTGAAGTTGAACGTAAAGCTGAAGACACAGGTAAAATACCTCTGATACCAACAGGAATATTTAAATGTTCTAAAGTTTTAACCATGTTATGGAAACTGTCCTTCAATTGAATGTATTGAGGTGGTAAGGTTAATGGTTGAGAAGTCGCAGTGAATGGAACAACAGGTCTTGGTAAGATTGAAGAAAACTTATTTGTATTAGAAATTGTGATATCTGAAACAGGGAACTTTAAATGACGATCTAAGATGTAATTGATAATTGTTATAACAGGGGATTCAGTCGGTTCACCTTGATTCGGAGATGGAACATCCCAAAGACAAGACCATTGAACAGTACCATCTTTGTATCTTCTCAATTGAGCCTTTTCTCCCCAAAATGAAGAGAACTGATTAGCTATTTCTTCTTCAATATGAGTTGGACCCTTTGTGACTCTCTTTTCAGACTCGCTAGGGTTTAAAAACATGCCCACAACAATATTCAAGAACTTTAAATTAGATGATGGTTTCCTTTTGTTCAATGGGAAGGAATCATTCAATTGTGATAAACGAATATCAAATTCAGTAACTCTATTTTCCAAAGCCCTTGATAAAATGTAAATTAATTTTGATTCAACAAACTTTTGTAGTGTGATAAATGAGACCTTTTCAACTGGAGTAAAATATTCTTCTAAATGATCAACTAATGAGGAGTAAGGGATACTTATAGTTGCATCATACTTTGTAAATGCATTTGTGTTATTTAAAATGAAAATTTGACTGAACCTATCGTTGATAACATCGTTTAGCAAATCAAGAGTTTCAACTGCAAACTTCTTTAAAACTGCATAGGAAGAAGGAGTCATTTTCCAAAGAATATTGATTTTAGTATTTTTATCAAAAATAGTTGGTGTACCGAATCCCTTATCCTTGTACACTGCTTTACCTTCGCCAATGACAGAAGAAAATGAAAGGTAACCATTTTCACAGAGATCTTGAGTCGCTAAATATCTGATAGCACCTTTGAATAATTGATAGGAAGAATAACCGTGTAATAAAATTTTGTTACCTTTGTCACCACCACCTTCAAGTAAAGCAGCCATTAACATGCAAAATTCAAAATGACCAAACCCACCTTGTTCCAAGTGAGAAGAGAGACCTCTTTGATTCAGCCATAACTTAGCCAATGAAGCAGCATCTCGGAATGACTCTGTTGCTCTCTTTGTAGTATGAAGATATTTCAGATAGTAAACATAAGTTGAAGTTTGTAGAATAGATGCATTGTATAAAGGAGTTGGAGGTAAATCTTCAATTGAATGACCTTGAATACGAATACAATTACGATCAGGTAATAATTTCTTAGCATCAAAGATCCCCTGTGGAGTGCCAATAAGTAAACGGATTGAAAAATGTGTGTTTTCGAAAGTTAAATCATCTTTATTTTCAGATTTAACGCTTCTAATAATCAAAGTTGGACAAAGAACATCACCATTATGAAAATCATAAGAAATATCAATAGGCAATTTTTCCCTTGGTGCTAAAACTGATAGATGCTTTGCTAAATAAGCTAAATAAAATGCTCTCTTGTGAAAAAATTTATAGTTAAGATAATCCTTTGGTTGAATTAAAGATTTTTCCATTGTTAAACAAACATCAATAGACATACCATTTTTTTGTTTAATACCTGATTTTAAACCAAAGGAACCAACTAAGTTAATATCTTCAGGAGTTTTGTATTGTAAAGTGTAGTTAATGTCAGTTGGTTTGGGATCAGGGAATGGAATAGTAATTTTATCATTTTTAAATAACTTCTGAGCATCATTTAACCCTAAAGTCTTCGATTCTGGGATTTCTTGAATGATAGAATGTAATTTATGAAGAACTTTTTCAATTAAATAACAATGAGCTGGTTTCAATTTCAATTCATTAAGTAATTCATCAATTTGCAATTTAAAAATATTAGATTTGAAAAGCTCTGCAGTTTCCCTAGCCACTTGAATTTCATGAGAAGAAGGTTTTAACAACTTCTTTGAAGGTCCACTGGCATTAGGAGAATCTGAAGAACGTTTACTCATCTCCTATCAATCCCTATTCACTAAAGATATGAGCTAAGAAACGTAGTCAACTTTCAACAGGTCAAATTTTTTTTTAACTTTCTCGAAAAAAAATAATCAATAAAAAAAAAAGTGGAAAATTTTTGGAAAATTTTTAGGATATATAGCTTTATCTCGGAAAAACGGATATCGGGTATCTCGAGAAACTTTCTTATTTGGGAAACTGAAGTGGTTAAACAGCTGTTATAACACCTAATAAATGCTCTTTACAATAAAATAGAGGACTTTATTAGATATTTAGATGTTTATATACCATTTTTGAAGTTTAAACTTACATATAGCCTCTACATCAAGTAAATACACCAAGTGATTCGTGTTGAAACCCTTTATTTTATCATTGCTTATGTAATGCGTTCTTTTGGCAGTAATTGAAAAAGGGCTCTTAGGAGGTTTATAAATGGTCCTAAACCAGAGTTTTTTCAAGATTTAACAAGCTCAATATATCTGTTATAATATGAAGATTCAAAGCCGTGTATTCTGTAATAGCTCAGACGTTGCAATAATCCTCAAATCGCATCGTTTGCTCTGCCCTTGTTCTGTTTCCCAAAAGCCGGACCGGATGCTGAAGACGCCCCTCCAAAGGCACAAGGGAAAATTTTAACATTTTTTGTCCACTCAGAACTGTCAAATAAAGCATCATCATTTCTTGTTAAACACGTCAGTGCTTTACTCATAGATATGATGTTACGTATTTTGAGCAGCCCCATGGCTACACAGAAGTCTGCTATGACTTTTTCTTATCCCTTGGCCTTGGCCTTGGCTAGAAACAACCGTAATGTTCAATTGGTTCGTTTTAATTCTTCTAAGACTAATGGTACTCCATCATTGAAAAAGGAGCAAAAGATTGCTCTTGAAACAGAAAAGAAGTTAACTATCTGGGAAAAGGTTAAACACGAGGCTAAGCACTATTGGGATGGTACCAAATTACTTGGTATGGAAATTAAAGTCTCCTCTCGTCTCTTACTTAAGATGACTTCTGGTTATGAACTAACTAGAAGAGAATATAGACAACTTCAAAGAACAACTGTTGATATGCTTAAGGTTGTCCCATTTGCTATGTTCATCATCATTCCCTTTGCAGAATTACTTCTACCAATCGCTCTTAAGTTATTCCCATCTCTTTTACCTTCAACTTATGAATCTAAACTTGACAAGGAAAAGAAATTGGCTATTTTAAGAAACTCCAGATACAAGGTTGCTGATCTTTTAAAGAATTCTAAGCAAATGGTTAAACTTCCAAGTTCCATTACTGAAGAACAGTTAGCTGACTTTAGAAAGTTCATGTCTCAATTGAGATCTTCAAACCCAGAGGATATCCCAACAGCACAATTATTTAGAGTTGCAAAGCTCTTCAAGGATGACCTAATCTTAGATAACGTTTCTCGTGGTGTTCTCATTGCTATGGCTAAATATATTAACCTTAGACCATACGGTACTGATCAAATTCTTCGTTACAGAATTCGTCATAAGATGTTGAAAATTAAAGAAGATGATAAGCTCATTCAATATGAAGGTGTTGATACACTTTCAGCTACTGAACTTCAACAAGCATGTGCCTTGCGTGGTATTCGAATTCATGATGCCACCCCTGGTCAAATGAGACATTGGTTAAGTGAATGGCTTAATATGAGACTTCGTGAACGCGTTCCATCGACTCTCATGCTGTTAACAAATGCCCACATGTATGGAGAATCTGAAATTTATAGCAGCTACAGAGACGCTCTTAAGGCAGTTCTTGCTTCTTTACCAATGGAATTTTACCACGAAACTGTTCTTCATGTTGACAAGGATGCTACTCCAGAACAAAAGATGGCAGTTTTAAAGGAGCAAGAACATCTTATTAAGTCTGAAAATGTCCAAGAAGCTCAACATCATGTCTTGGTTAAAGATAAGTTGAGCTTAGATGACCCACATCCTTCAACTGAATCTGATGAAAAGAAAAATTGATAAACTATAACTGTTTGTATTATAGAATATTGTCAATTATTTTTTTTAAAAAGAAAAGGAACAAAAGAACATATATTTTACTATCATCAGAAAAAGAAAAAGAAAATAATACATTATATATATATATATTTAACATTAACGAACAAACAAAAGAAAAAAAGAATGTTTCTGTCATTTAACAATCCTCTTAAGTGATTTATTTAAAGTTTTGAACAGAATTGTGCCTATTTGTATTTTGTTTCTTTTATTTTATTTTGAAGCCAAAAAAATTATCAAAAGATATTATTATATATGACATGAATTATATATTATTTCAAATTTTCTTTCATGTTGAATTATGAGTTTGGTTCAGAACTCTTACTATTTTTTGTTACCAAAAATAAAGAATTATTATTTATATTTTATTGATTTTGTGTTTATTATATTATCAACTTGTTTACTCTTCTTTCTCCCTTTTTCACATTCTTATCACATGTTTCTCATTTATTTACTCTCCTTTTTATATATTACTATACATTTAAAAAACCAAAAGTACAAGATTCTTAAACTATTCAAATCTAATCTTTAAAAATTCATTTGCCTTCTGTAATACTTTACAAGTTTCATTTGCCGGTGTTGACAAATATTCAATTTCAATCAATATATATCCAATATCCCATAATGTAGCATATTGATTAAGCAATAACTCAACATCGCCCTTATTATATCTACATTTCCGTTTCAACTTAATAAATTTGGGATATTTATCAAATACTATATTTTCAATGGCATTAGGTGTTGATAATTGTTCATTGAAAGCATTTAGTTTGATTTGTCTCCACCTTTGACCACGATCGCCAAATTCAAAAGGTGGTTTAATTTCTCTAAGGTCAACATTGACGTTTTTCTTGGGTGTTTTATCAAATGTTGGTATAGTTGTATTGATAAACTTGGTTTTTTCATCTCCAATTCTCAATTTGAGGTTTGATTTACTCTGCAATCCGATATCTAACCCATCAGTTGTGTGGATGGCATTATGGATTCTAGACAATCTATCGTTTTCATCAATATTTGATTTTGCTTCATCCTCGGACTCTGAATCTGAATCATCGTAGTTGACTAAGGAGACTGCCTTTAATTTTTTATCCACAGACATAACATAAGCACTAATGAAATTGAAGATCAGTACTCTATCAAATTATAATTGTAATTTTTTCACTGTTTGGAAGGTAGGAAAAAAATATGTGTCAACAATATAAAAAAGAGATGGAATACAAGTCATATAAAAGAAGCGAGATAATGAAAGAGAGAATAAGATTATAACAATTTAACACTGTTCTATTCATATTTGCTTATGTTAACATAATCAATGTCCTATATACAGCATTAACACTAACAAAAAGAAAAGGTAACCAACCATTTCATAGAATTTTAAAAAAAAAGTTAGCATAAACTTCGATGGAAACATGTGCAATCGATATCTTAATCATAACATTATAAGATCAAGTGAACTTTCTAGAACCACCTCTAACAAATTCCAAGATCTTCCAACCTTCGGTTTCTTGATTATCCATTTCTTCAGGGATTCTGGTTAAAACCATCGCATATGAAGAAAGCAAGATATCTTCTTGAGAACCAGCAACTAATTCTCCAGTTTTGAATTTTCTAAATAAATTGATTTCTTGAACTCTGGCACCAACAACCATAACAGGGATGTTATTTGGTTCGAGGATCTTATAACTGACAATATCAACACCTCTAATATCAAGAATTTTACCATCAGAAAAGATACCTTGTTGGACCAGTTGCTTTTGTTTAGCTTCCATGATATTATATGGGGCTTCACTGAACCAAGTCTTCAAAACCTTTTCATCACTTGAAATGTATGCCTCAACAACTTCAGGAACAATATATTCTCTCAATTGCTTTTGGAATGCAACAGTCGTAAAATTTGGATCAATTTCCTTAAATTGTTTAACAACCTTGGCAGCTTCTGTTTCAGCAAATATACCTCCGACCTTAGAAATAACTGTTCTAATTAAAACAATCAACGGATTTTCATTCTCTTCCCATTTTTCTCTTAAAACTAAAATTGACTTACCAATTGTAGAATCTGGTTTAATCTTCAGTGTGTCCTTAATAGATGAAGTTGGTTTAATATCAGTGGCAACTAAAGCGGAACCAGCATCTTCGTCTCTTTTAACTAATTTTGGCTTACTTAGAATTTCCTTTTCTCTTCTAACCTTTCTATCTTCCTTTGATTCATATAAACCATATTGAGATGCACCTTCACTAAAAACTTCATTGACATCTTTATAAACTTTGGTATTTCTAACAGGTTCAGCAACAACCTTGTCGATAGTTTCACCAGTGACTTCAGCAGTTTTCTTAACGGCTTGACCAACAGGAGATTCCCAAGCCTTTTGTGCAACATCACCAACGACTTCAGCAGTCTTTTGAACACCCTGTGCAATTTTACCAGAACCTTCTTGGGCTGTATCATATGCCTTCTTAGCTCTTTTAAATGCTTCCGATTCACTCATTTCATCGGTGGCACTCTTAAGTTGTTTAATTTGATCAGTTAATTCCTGACTCTTTTTCCATTCCTTTTGGAAAGTGTTCATGAACACTTTTAACGGTGACTTTGGCTCAGCAAATGCTCTAGTACCAGAAAATAAACGCACGTTCTTTAAAGCAGCAGACGTTGTTTGTCTATACATTGTTCAATTTTATAACGCTGGAAATATATTAAAAAGGAGGTCAACCATTAACTCTGAAATTTCAATTTTCTTGATTCTCATTTCCCTGTCTTGTTTTTTCTAACCGATGAATTTTTTTCCAGCAGAAAAAAATTAAAAAAGGATTACGTAAGGCTCACGTGAATATTACGTAATCGGCTTATGTAATATTCACGTGTGTATTACGTAATGTGATTATGTAATCTCATTTTTCTTTCTCTCTGTTAGAAAAAAGAACGCTAAAAGATTTTTTTCCTAATACCTAAGTAGCTGATACTTTTATACACAAAAATTGACGGTTCTGTAAGCTATACCTAGGTATAAACAAAGGTACAGAGTTCACTCTAATATTATTATATATTGAACTCAGAACCATTATTCACCATAAAGTTAGTCCTTCTTTTTTTCTTATCTTATTCAAATCTTATCATTTCAAACACTACTACACTAATTCAATTTTCCTATTTTGTATAAACTTGAATTGAATGGCTAATTTAAAAAATAGAGATTATAGATCTCTAGCGGGGCCTTCCCCTGTTAATAATTTGCATTTACCACCCAAATCAGAGACTATAAATCCAACGCCGTCGTCTTCATCAATTATAACTACTTATAAACGAAACAGAAGCGTAAAATCAACAGGGAATCCCATTTCTGTGCCAATAACAATATCAACTAAAGAAAATATAATAAGTACTTTTTCCATATCGAGTGTTGTACTGATTCATACAAATGGAACCAAGAACTCTTTACCAAATATGACATTTTTAGATATTAATCAGATTTGGTTAAAGATTTATTCAAGAGATAACAATTTTAAAATTAGAGTTTCTGATATCAAATCTATAAAATATTCAATTGAAGAGCGTTCGAATGTACTGGCAATACTCTTTGAGTTTAACTCTCCCATTGCATTGGATACTTTACATAATGATTACATAGTTAAATCAGTCGGTCTTTCCTTCCAAAAATTTGGTATTTTCACTTTAAAAGATATATTTAAGAATTTAAAAACTTATATGAATGACAATTGCACTTATTCTCTATTAACCGATACCGAAAAGATGTCAATATTCTCAACGTTGTTTTTTGCACCAAAGGAATCATTTATTTCGTCATCGCCGTTGTCTTCACCGGAAAAATTTAACGGTTTGTCAAGTAGGCTATCTTCAATACTATCAACAAAAGAAAAGAGATATACAAGATCCATCAAGTCAGGCTATACTTTGAAATATGAAAATGAAGATATATCAGATGATAAATTCGATGAAATGATGCTTGTCGAAAATGGCTACACTCAAAGTGAAAATATCCCTGAAGATCAACAGATAATTTATTCACCAAAATTGAAGATTAAATTTAGTGATAAATCACATTTTACTATATCGAATTCTGATTTCAATTGTCTCTATAATGGTAATTGGATTAATGATTCAATTGTTGATTTCTTCCTTCACTATGAGCTACAAACTGTTAAATCAAACCCAAATTTAAAAAATGTTAACAATATTGAAATCTTAAACTCATTTTTTTATACCTCTTTGAGTAGACCTGTTATTAATGATGACTATTATCAAAATGTTAAATCGTGGTTCAAAAATAAAAATGATTTGTTTGATCGTGATTATGTAATCATTCCAATCATGCAAGATCTACATTGGTATGTCGTCATTTTAAAGAATTTAAGAAAGCTGAAGAAGCAGATAATACCGACTTTGGAAACAAAATTTGAAGAAATTGAAAACACGACAGTTAATGATAATTTACCACCTGTACAAACCGATTCAAATGATAGTATCACTGAAACAAATGAGGTATCATTTACAGATATAAAACCATTTGTAATGAGAAGGAATTCTGCATCAATATTTTGCCTTGATTCACTAAGAAAGAGACATGATGTCTTAGGTAAAATTTTAAAGAGCTTCATAGTAGGGTATGCCAAGGATAAATATAATATTAACATTGCAACTTCCTCAATTATAAAATATGACTGTAGAGTGCCTAAACAAAATAATTTTAATGACTGTGGTGTGCATGTTATTTTCAATATAAATAAGTTTTTGAATAACGTTACAGATTTTGATAAAACTATCCTCAGACAAAAGACAAAACCATCATTAAGGAAAACATTTTTTGATTCAAAGGATAGATGGAAAATGAGAGCAGCTTTGCGTGAAAAATTATTGTCTTTGTTAAAGGAACAGGTTCTAAGAGATGGTGGTGATATCAGTAAACTTGGTTTAACTAAATCTGATTTGAAGGAATTTGGTCATAATGAGAATGAAGATGCTCATGTTTTAAGTGATGCTGATATTGATGATGATGAACTAATGATTGTTGGTGAAATACAAAAACCCACAGATGATAATGATATTAAAGAGAAAGTAAGTAATAACGATGAGAACGATCCTAAAGATAGTAAAAATAATCATAATGATGATAGAACTGAAGACGACTCCAATCCTGAAGCTGGCATTATTTCTAATGAAATTGAATCCTCGCATTTACCGATCAAGAAGAAACGCAACAACAATTTGGATTTAAAAACTATTATTGATTTAACCAATAAAAAATCTAGAAATTTGAAGCCTTCAGCATATTCAACTCCCATTATTGATAGTAATGAGGGCAAAGAAAAGAGATTTAGAAAGCATCTTAATAATTTAAGGAGTAGTCAGGGTATCAGGAAGAAATCAGCAAGTTTAAAGATGACTTTGGATTCAGAAGACGAAGTTTCAGCAATTGAGTCTGAGGTGAATTTATTATCGCCAAAAGATAATTCAATTGCATTGAATTGCTCCATAACAGAGAGTCGCCCAATGGAAAGCAAACATTTTTCAAGAAATATGCAATCAGAAAATGATGTTTTATCGCAAGAATCATTTGTTTCACCAATTAAATTAGTTACTACTGATAGAAGCACCTCATCAAAAAATAATGATATGACTTATTCGCCACCAACACCTCTATTGCTTACAAAGAAATCACCAAAGCCAACAAGAGGTAGATATATTAATGCCAAGGGTGATGATAAAGATAATGCTATAGTTATTGGGGAAAAGTACTTTGCTACTCCAGCTCCTGTTATATATAAAGAGGAACAAGAAGATTCTAACAATATTCAAGAATCAAAAACTTTTGAAGTTAAGATTAAAACCGGGGGGAGACCAAAGAGGTCGGTTAAAAGAAAAACATATGTTGACATTGAATCTGATATTAGCCATGATAGTGAAGAAGAAGAAGAGATCAATTTAAGTGATGTACCATCAATAAAGCAACAAATAGTATCGAAGAAAAAATTCACGATTGCAACGGAATTTAAAAATCATACACCATTAATTGATTTGTCTAACAATAAAAAAAGGAAATTCAATACCATTACAAAATTAAGGAATACAGCATTAAATAAAGCAACTATTAGGAGCCCTAATCATTTAGAAAATTCATTAAAAGGGAAAAGGAATGAATTCAATAGTGATATTGTTATTAATCTAAGTGAATTGGATGATCAACAAGCGGCATTAGAGGAGCCCTCACCTGCATTTGAATCATTTACAAGATGAATCATTGTAATTTATCATAATATCAAACTTATATCATATTTATAAATTCATAAAAAAAGATCTTAGTAGTTAAACAGTTGTTTTATTATCAATTAAAAATAATTGAGCGACTATACTACTATGAGCATCGACATAATTTTTAATACCTTCATCAACGTCAATATTTGAAATTATTGGACAATGAGCAATATTTGGATTCATTATAACATCCGCAACCTGCTGTCTGACTTTATTTATCGAAACATCTGCAAGTTTATAGGTGTCTGATTGCTTATTTGCAACGGCAGCTGAAGCTAAGGATTGGTTGAACGAACCAATGCCATCAGAACTTGATAAATTACCTGTATTTGCACTATTTGGAATGGAAGGTAATTCCTTCTCTACATTAGCTAATTCATTATTATTGCCAACTGGTGACGTCTTTATTGTTGAATTTCGAAGTGGTTTCATCCAGTTTGTATCATTATTAGAACTATCAATATTATTAACGTTAACAATTTCATTTGTATCATCAGAATTCGAAGGAAAGTAAGATAAATTTAATGATTTATCAGTTGATGTAGTTAATTTTTCAACAACTGAATATTGCTTTAAAAATTCAATCGGATCACAGGATGTTGAATAAATACCATTCTTATCAAATGGTTTAACAGGATTATGTAAAGTTGGAGCACTTGTTAATGAAACATTGACCTTCTGATTCGGTTTAGTAGTTTTTGTATAAATAGTAGAAGTTAAATTGACTGTTGTATCAACAACTGATTCAGCAACGTTATTAACCGAATGAATTGTTTTCGCTTTTAAGTTCTTTTCCCTAAAATCCCTAAAATCCTTTAAAAGAACCAAGGATTCCAATTTTTCCATAGCAGATGAATTGGCAACTTCAAATTCATTGATTATTTCTTCATAGGTTAACTTATCTGGTGAGATTGATGAAAACCCTTGCGATAACACGAATTTCTTTAAATTACGCTGAATAAAATTTTGATATCCTCTATGAACAAAATAAAATTTTAATGTTAATTTAGAATTAAATTCTTCTAATGATTCTAAAACTTGTGGTATAATTGTTTTCATTTTCAGATTAATGTCTTGAAATATTATTTCATAATCAGTTAATTTTTCATTATGAATTTCAAGGTTTCCTTTGTCTTTATCAAATGATTTTGAATCACCAGCAGATTTTAATAAAGAATCAACTTTTTTACTTTGCATATCCAAATCTATCTTTTTATGATTTCTCTTTGTTAATAGCTTCTCACTAGATTTTAAAATTGAAATCATACCATCACATTTGGATTTGAAACTCTTAGAATTCATTTCGGTCCTTGTTGCAATTTCCCGGAGTAAAATCTTCGACATCCTTGCAGCCTGATTCAGTTCAAACATAGTAATTTTCGACAATTCCTCTTCCGGGTCTGCCTCTCTTGTATGTTCAGCTTCTAGTGTATCTTCATCATAAATACCCTTTTCTCTGTTTTTAATTATGGACTTCTTTCTTCTTTGAACTTCCGGGTCTTCCCTCATTGGTGCATGCAAGTCCCTAAATGTTTCAATAATATCATTGAAGTTGGTTAGAATAGAAACCCAATGCTGTGACCATTTCTGTTCTTGTAGTTTAATATACTCTAAACCAGCAATTGCCGTTGTAAGGTCATTTTCCCATTGTTTCACGTGTATATCGTCACTGGATTTACTTCCAAATATTTGGTGTGGAGCCCTGTACAACTGTTTCTTAATTCCTCGTAAAGACATATCCTTGTATCTGTGTTACTAATCAAGTGTTATTTTATCTGGTGTAAATTTGTAAAAATTGTGAGAACTCTCTTGACCAAGTTAATATAGTACAAGATTATTCATTTGTTTTTTCTGAGTGGTGTTTCTCAGTGCCGTTGTGTTGAATTTGATATTCAACACGTTCTAGTTGCTTTTTCTTCTTATGTAACGTTTGTTCAATCTATGTATGTAGTTATACCCTTTTTTCGTTAGCTCTTACCAATAAGAATAGAAGTCTCAAAGATAACTGCAGACGTGTATTTGTAAAAGTATTCAATAGGAACTAAGTTAAAATAACGGTTGATCGAAGCTCTATGGCTCTCTTAAATACAGTGAACAGTATATTGTACAACTGAATGACACTCAACAAAACACACATGTTACATGAATAATTAATGAAATGCACTAGGTAGTTTTATTGGCAAGGCGATATAACATATACATCTCGAATTAAGCTTCTTGAACCAACTATATGCCAACTATGCTATCTGAGTACACTAGAGATGAACCTGTTTTTTCTAGTTCCGTTAGAAAACAAAAGAGAAAACCGCTGAAGACTGTTCAAAAATGGTCAAGACTGTAACCAATGGGGTAGACACCAACGTAGCTTGGTTCATCTATATAACAGGTATTACTGAGTATTACTTTACAAACTTAGATGTCTTCTGTTTCATTGAATATGAAGCTAGTAAATGGAGTTTTAAATTTGAATAAAAAATACTTCATCTTTACGTTGGCTATATATTTCAACACTTTCAGCAACATCTGCAGTTAACTTTCATTCCTATGATGACTCCTCTCTTGACCCAAAAGACTATATAAACTGGTGGAAGAAGAAATATACTTTGGATAAATCGCCAACCTTTGTAGAGAAATTATGCGCATGCTATCTTGAAATGACATCATTTTATTATAAAAACCCTGGTAGATGGTATCTCTGTAGAGAAGTGTATATAACAAATTACCGTACAGCAATATATGGTGGTTAATGTAAACAATTGTAAAGGAGACAATACGCTAGTTGACTAGCTTTCATTTATCAATCATGTTTTGGAGCTGGCCAAATATCTTGTCTCTATGAATTGCCATTGGATCTTCTTTGTCAGATTTGAAGAAGAAGTTTCTTTTGAATGATCCATCATCCACTTCAGTAGCATCCATATCAACATCCATATCAACATCTTCACCCTCTGCAGTTCTATTCAATTTGTCCCATGAAACCGGTAATTCCAAGATTTTCTCCTTAATTGGTTCCATTTCATCAGCACTTAAATTGGTAAGTCCTTCAGTTTGCTTAAAATCGACCTTTGAAAATCTTCTCTTGTTAGTCAAGATATCAAATTCATCATCTTGATCATCACTAGGTTCATCTAGTCCTAAACTTGCAGCATCACTTTCATCATATCCTCCATCCTCATCATCAGGATAATCATTTCTGTAAAAGTTTTCATCGTTAGAGTCTTCGTCATCGGTGACAATCATTCCACTTTCATCTTCCTCGATAAGACCTAAATCATCATCATCAAATTTAATGTAACCAATCTTCTCATTTTCCCATTGCGTGCTAAGAGCCTTATCTCTGTAATAAACATCGTAAACGTATTCATCTTCTTCATCATCATTATCAATGGCATTAGAATTCATTTGTTTAATCCCACCGCTCATCTTTAATAATTCAATTGGCCTTTCATCTGTAGAATGTTGTGAAACGCTAGATTGTCTTCTCTTAGGTGGTTTCACTGGTAATGTTGGTCTAGTTTCATCATTATTTTTCAAATAATCATTAAGCATATCCAATAAATCCGGATTCAATTCCTGTGGTCCTTCTTCTAATGGATTTATAATAGAATTGTTTTCAATAACATCATTATTCTGTACTTGTTGATGTGGCTGTATATTGTTGTTATTATTGTTCGATAACGAAGAAGATGATGAAGAAGATTGATTAATAATTGACTTTCGCTTAGGCAAGTTAAACACTGGTTTATTATCAAAATTATTTGAACATTCATTGGCATTAAGTAAAGTAGTTGAATCTTGAATATCGTTCTCTTCAGTTCGTTGGAGTTTAAAAACGAATCTTGGACGTTTGATGCGTCGCTTGGACTCTTCAAACACTAACGCTTGTAAGGGATCATCTGTTCTCTTTCTCTTAATTCTTAAAACCTGTGGTGGTTCTCTCATAGCCATGTTATTACACAATCACTCTCTTTATATACTAACATCACCTCAGATGAATTTCCCTTGGATAAATGTGATAGCTCGCGGAGGGGCCATGATATGAGTCTCGAATAGGCAAGGTGCTCATGGCTCTAACTTACTATCTTTTCTTTCATTCAACTACATAAACACTTGATGACGGGACCGATCGTTGAGTTAGCTTATCGATTAAACAGCTGGATGCAAATTGCATCTTCGGTGATCGTAGGAATGACATTAGACCCCAGTAGAGATATTGTTCTTATCACAGGTGGTTCTGGTGGTTTAGGAGCTGAAATGGCAAGATTGTTTATTGCTCAAGGAACTACAGTGGTGGTATTTGACGTGGTTACTCCAGATATAGATAATGCAAACTATGTCGAAGGTGTTCATTATTTCCTCTGTGATGTTTCTGATAAAGACGCAATCGGGGAAGTTGCCCTAGAAGTCCAAACTACAATTGGAAATGTCACCATTTTAATTAATAACGCTGGTATCACCACCGGTGAAACCCTTCTTCAATTAACTTATGCACAGATTGAAAAGACGGTGGCTATAAATCTCATGTCTAGTTTCTACACTATTAAAACGTTTTTACCAAAGATGTTAGATATGAGAAGAGGATATATTATAACAGTTGCCTCAACTCTTGGATATATGTCCCCAGCTAGATTGAGTGTATATGGTGCTTCTAAATCCGGTTTAATTGCACTTCATGAGAGTTTGACCTATGAATTGGGACCTCCCACTTTCAATACGACTGGTGTTAAAACTCTTTTGATTTGTCCTGGGCAAATAAATACTTCTCTGTTTGAAGGTGTTCAAACTCCGCATACGTTATTGGCACCTGAATTGGAACCTAAATATGTTGCAAAGCAGATTGTTAAAGCTGTCAAGTTAGGTAAGAGAGGTGAAATTAAACTGCCATTTTATGGTAATTTCTTACCGATGTTCAGATCTGCTCCCTGGCCAATTGTTCAATTAGCAAGGTACATTTCAGGTATTGATCAAAGTATGAATAATTTTGTCTCAAAGGTTCAAAGTGCAAAAGAAACTTCTTCCTCTCTTTTATTCAATACCACTAATAAAATGACCAGTATGCTTTCATTGTCTACACCAGAAGAAAACTAAGAATGCATTTGCTTTTGTTTTTGTTTTTATTTTACACTATAATTCTAGTTGCTTATTTGTTTCCGAATTGTCGTATCTTCATTGCTACGTATACCAATATAAGTATTGTATTTTTTAAAGAAAATTTATAATATAAAACTGTCTATTTCTTTCTTCTCTTAGCAGCAGGCTTCTTCTTTTCTTCTTTGATAGGTCTCTTTTTATTAGAGGCAACTACAGAAAAAAATCCATCTAATCTACCCTGAGTACTTCCTTTCAATCCCTTTTTAAGCTTTTCAGCACCTTCTCTTATTCTTTGTTCACTGAATCCGTTTTGTTTAACCATGAAGTCAACCAGAGCTTCAACATCAGGATCTTCCCATTTTAGATCAACTTCGGAGCCTGATAAAACTTCAGGATTCAAAAATAGTTCTCTTGCTTCCTTGTATGGCCAATTCTCAGGAATTTTATACTTGGACTTTGAATTTGATTCAATATGCTCAATCACCTTTTCAATTGATTTATGAGTCTTGATCAAATCAAAAGCTGTAACAGGACCTACACCTCTTATTGTTTCACAGTAATCGCATCCAAGCAAAATACATAAATCAATAAATTGATTAATGTCCATCTCCAGAGCTTTTAAAACCTCATTAATATCATATTCTTCAACTGGTAACTTCCTAGCTTCTGCAGCTGTGACATTTCTTAAAAAGTGTCCCGGTTGATAACACAAAGTATCCATATCTTCAGATGCAGCACCATAAACCTTTCCAGATTTACTTAGTTCTGCACATTGTGATTCTGCTTCACAAGGTGCTTCAACAAACGGGATACCCATCAACTTTAATAATTTCTTAGCTTCTTCATTTTGTTCTCTTGTCACTCTAACAGTTCTTCTCTCAAACTTTTGAATCTCTTCAACCGTACCTGTTTCCTTCAATTCTTCAGCTTTCTTCTCAGCTTCTTCTCTTCTCTTTAATCTCTTTTCTAACTCACCACCTTTTAAAACAGGAGGTTTACCGTCAAAAACATAACATGGTTTGATCCCGTTTCCAACCATCCTTATTGTTCTGTAAAAAAAACCCATTAAATGTGATGTTGTTTCACCTTCATCATTAGTTAAATTATTACCATCCTGTTGTCTGACAGCAATTAAAAATTGATAAAGACACATTGAAGCATCAATTGCTATTTTTCTGCCAAATAAATTCTTCATCTCCTGTGACTTGATGGCATATGGTGCCTTATCCTTAATCAAACCATTAAGTCCCTTGATACCCATCTTATTGATTACTCAATAAATAGTTCATTGATTTCAATGAATTATTTTTTTTCTCTGAATATATGAAAAATGTACGCGTCGCGTTGCAATTTTGACTCCAAAACATACATTTAAAAGACGTATTTATTGGTTTAAATAATTACTATTTCAATACTTAATATTGGTAATCAGTTCAAAAGTGTTTATTTGCTGCCATTTTCTTTTTTTCCTTGTAAAATAAGTGCCTTTCAAAGTAGTAAAACTAAAACATTAATTTTAAAACATTCAAACCGCTTAAAAAATATTTTCATATATCTTGCTATTGTTGATACATTATTATACTTTTATATAGGCTTAATTTTGTCTGGATACGTTGTTTATTTACTTAGATTATCATTTTGCTGAGCAGAGTTTTCTGATTTTAGTTTTTTTCTTACTCCAAAGCGAAAATGTCTGCTTCAAAAAAAATATGATTAAATTGGATATTAACTCTTTTTTGTGATATATCACACGCCATGTTCAATAGACCAACAACGGCTACTTCTGGATTTGGAGGGTTTGGTGCGAATAACCCACAATCGAATTCTCCATTTGGCGCTCAAAACAACTCCACTTTCGGGGCTAATAGCAACACCAACACTGGATCAATTTTTGGTGCCGGTGGTGCAAATACTACAAACAACAATTCTGGTGGTATGTTCGGGAATAACAACAGCAACACCACTACTAATACAGGGTTTGGTAATACTGGTGGTGTCTTTGGTTCAAATACTGCGGCTAATTCTGGTACTGGTATATTTGGCTCTCAAAGTAACAATGCCTCTCCATTTGGTGCCAACACCAACTCGCCATTTGGCGCCAATAATAATAGCAACACTGCTGGTGGTGGCTTATTTGGTGCTAACAATAATACTAACTCTGGTGGTACATTTGGTACGAATAATACAGGTAACGCCTTTGGATCAAACAACAACCAAGGTGGATATGGCCTAAATGCGAACACTCAAAATCGTGGCACAACTGTCCTACCTTTTAAAGCTTACGTTGAAAGAGACCCAGCTTCTGGGACCTCTTACTATGAATCTATTTCTGCTATGCCAGAATATAAAAATTTCTCGTTCGAAGAATTAAGAGTCCAAGACTATCTTCAAAATAAAAGATATGGTAATGGTGGTCCTGCAGCCGGAGGTGCTGTCAATACAGGTTTTGGCGCTAACAACAATGCTAGTACTGGTTTTGCTGCCAATGCCTCCAATTCTTCTTATATGGCGAATAATGCCAATAATTTCGGCGCTAATACCGCCACCAACACCGGTTTTGGCAACTCATTTGGTGCTAATACTTCAACCAATACTGGTTTTGGTGGTTCATTTGGTGCTAATAGTACTCCTACAGCTGGTACAAGTCTGTTTGGTAGTAACAACAATAATACTGGTGGTGGTGCATTTGGTGCTAATAACGCAACCTCTGGTTCTAGCCTTTTTGGCAATAGTAACAACTCTGGTGGTGCATTTGGTGCCAATAACAATGCTGGTGGTGCATTTGGTGCCAACAACAATGCTGGTGGTGCGTTTGGCGCTAATAATAACGCTGGTGGTGCGTTTGGTGCTACTAACAACAACGCTTCTGCTAATTTATTTGGTGCCAATAGCTCTAATAACACCACAGGTGGAGGTATGTTTGGCAATAGCAATGCTGCAAATACCGCTGCTGGTGGTAGTTTATTTGGTAATAACAATGCTGCCAATAACAACACTGGTGGTGGACTTTTTGGTAATAACAATACTGTCAATAACAACACTGGTGGTGGACTCTTTGGTAACAATGCTGCTCCTGCGACTGGTGGTCTGTTTGGTGCTAAACCTGCTGCTCCTGCTACTGGTGGTGGACTCTTTGGTAACAATGCTGCTGCTCCTGCTGCTCCTGCTGCTGGTGGTGGGTTGTTTGGTGCTAAGCCAGCAAGTTCTACTGGTGGTGGATTGTTTGGCAATAATACTGCTACATCTGCTGTTGGTAATGGTCTTTTTGGCAACAGTAATACTGCAGCACCAAGTACTGGTGGTTTATTTGGTGCAAAGCCAGCGGGCACCGCGGGTGGACTCTTTGGTAACAATGCTGCTGCTGCTGCTGCTCCTGCTACTGGCGGTCTGTTTGGTGCCAAACCAGCTGCTCCTGCTACTGGCGGTCTGTTTGGTAACAACACATCCCAGGCCCCTGCTACTGGTGGTTTGTTTGGTGCCAAACCTGCTGCTCCTGCCGCTGGTGGTGGATTGTTTGGTGCTAAGCCAGCAAGTACTACTGGTGGTCTCTTTGGTGGTAATACAACCTCTGCTCCAGCAGCTGGTGGACTTTTTGGTGCTAAACCGGCCGGTACTACCGGCGGTTTACTTGGTAACAATGGTGCCGCTTCAACTAATGCATTTGGCGCTACGAACACTTTTGGTGGTGCTGCAGCTTCCAGTGGTGGATTATTTGGTCAAAATAATCAAGTTCAACAACAACAGCAACAACAAATGGTCCAAGTTAACCAAAACCCATTCAATTCTTCAAATCTGTTCAATAATTTAGCGAGTAACCAAATGGCACAACCATTAGTTACCTATTATGTCAAACCAGAAGCTAGGCCAGTCAAGGCGATTGAAAAGGCCAAGACTAATTTAACTGCAGCTTATAGAATTACTCCAAAGCCGCTCTATAAGTCATCAGAAGTGAACCTACCAAAGACTGGTACTATCGTTGCGGCGACTACCCCTGTTTTATTACGTACTTCCTCTGCATCCCAAAAATTAATCTCTGGTGATGATGATTCCAACTCTGATATTAAATCTTTGAATAGAACAAAGAGTGTCGATAGTATTGCTAACAAGACTATCTCCTCTGTTTCAAATAGCGAAACAGATAAGGCCATTTTGAACAATCCAATATTCGCACCTTCTTCATCAGTTAAAGATTTGATTGCGAGAAAGGTCAAGGCTGCTAAGGGGGTCGATTTCAAATCAAGTATGCCATCCGTTAATTCTCCAGAGCTTAAGCCTGCATCTATCCCTATTTTGGACGGAAAGATTTCTAAATTGAAAAGTCCAGAACCTGAACAAGACGGTCAAATCAGGGAACTTCCGTCTGAAAACGAAACTGAAGAAAGCGATTTTGAATTACCTGATAACTTCTACACTGTTCCATCCATTGCCGAATTATCAACATATTCTCCAGAACAACTCACCAGCGTGTCTGATTTTACTGTTGGTGAAAAGGGCCAAGGTTCAGTGACATTCTCTAAGCCAGTTGATTTGACTTCCATTGGTATCAATAATTTACCAAACATCGTTGTTTTTGAAAATAAGGAATTTGCATTGTATCCAGATGCTTTGGCCAAACCAAAGGTTGGTGAAGGTTTGAATTTACCTGCAAGAGTCAAGATCTTGGGCTGTTTCCCAAGAAACAAAGAATTGACAGGTTATATTACTGATCCAAAGCATCCTGCTGTTAAAAGACATATTAGAAGGTTAATGTCTATCCCAGATGTTAAATACGTTGGTTATGAAGCAATTTCTGGTACTTGGGAGTTTGAAATCGAACATTGTTAATTAAACCTTTTTATTACTTTTTATGTATCCTTAAATTCACCACTTTATAACATTGTTTTTCTGTTCTGCCTTCAGTTACAAGGCTCATGAGCATGTATAAGTTTTAGGATGAGGGTTTGTTTTTGTTTACGTAACGCGTCATATTTGCTTTGTTTATCATAACTATACACCAATTTGTGCAGCTCTTATTCATAATGAAAAGGACGGCGTCTGCTCTATCCGATAATAATGATGAGAAGATTAACTTATCTAACAGGAGATTATCTTTACCTGCTATAATTCAAGATAAGTCAACAAATTCAATACTAAAATCAGCACCAATATTACATTCATCAAATAGAAGACACACATTAATGCCACTGAGATCTATTCTCAAATCAACTGGTAATGATACTGTGAATTTAACTACCAATCGCCGGGTGAGTTTTGCAGGTCAGGTTTCTGTTCATAAATTCAAAATATCAAATTCACCAAAGAAGAAGCCAAGAAATTCACATTCTACGAACGTAACCCCAGCTAAGTTAAGTATTCAGGAATACGTGAAGAGGAAACCAGCGTTAAAATTTAACGAAAGTACTCAAGATGACTTTTTGCAATCAGGGGATGATGAAGAAGAGACAGAAAAACAAGCTAGAATTGATAAAGAAGTTGCTGATCTACATGCCATGAAATATCAAAACAATATTGGTATTTTGGAAGATAATTCAACACAAACAATGGAAATGAGTATTGAATTAACTAACCAAATTAAAGAACAGCAACGGAGTCTCAAAGATCAACTTGATAATTATGAACAAGAACAGAATGAAATTGAAAGTAATGACAGTTTCAAAGAATTATTTGAAGATCTTGAAAAAGATGAACATGAGGATAATAGTGTGGTTATGGAATTAACAGAAGCAATTAACCCGGTTTCAAGAGTAGAACAAGAATGTGGTAATGCTTTTAAAGAAGACAACGAATCTGGCTTGATGGAATTAACAGAACTCATAGAAAGACCAATTGAAACGGAAGAAATCGAGAATATAGATATGGAACTTACTTTGCCAGTTACTATGTTTGTGGAAGAATCTCAACCTGTTACAATAGAACCCGAATTAGAAGTTGACGATATTACACAAACTATGGATTTCACTAAGCGGATCACGCCTCCTCAGCAATCAGTCGAACAAAAACATTTAATAGAGGTAGATGATACTACACAAAATATGAATATTACTACAATGGAATTGCCAATAGAAGCTCGTATACATGAAATCAAATCTACGCAATCTAGTGAAACGAACAGTATAGAATTAACAGCTCCTATTCCACCAATATCCGCCAAATCATCTGAAAGCTCAGAAGCTGAAACCGAAATTGGATTTAATGCAGTTAGATTATCAACAGTTACTGAACTCTCAGAACCTGGTAGTGCTGCAGATTCAAATACAGCAGCGGAATCAACACGGATTCCACTATTACACTCAACGCCATTAAGATCTGAGCCATATTTACAGATAACAACGCCAACGCAAAGTCGACAAGAAAGAGAAAGACAAATCAATGAGAAAAGCAACGTATTGGATAGCAATACACAGCTAGAATCAGTAGTTGAAAAAATGGATTCTAGCGGGGTTGACATTTCTTTTGGTACTGAATTAGTTCCGTTAGCAGATGTTAGTGATACTTCAATCCATTCAGAAAATGTTGAATCTGGTGATTTCTTAGAAGATGATGATGATTATGTCAATGTTTCAATGGAAACCTTTTTACGAGATATTAATGTTCAATTTTATGATTCAATTGGCCCATCAGATAGGGAAATTCAGCAGACATTGGTAATGGGTGATATTGACCAATTGCTAACCTCAGAATCACCATCTTCTCCCTCTAGTGTAACAACATCGTCAACTCCATCTAAAGTTGTGGTGAGTAGTAATGAACAAAAGAGACAAACTCTACTTGATTATATTGATGCTTCAAATAATATATATTACTATCATTATTTGAATCATATTATTAATCAATATAGGGCATCAATTAATACTATTTCCAATATGGTTGATAGGTTTTCTAATGATGTTCTGGAATCTAATTTAATGACAATGAGAGAATATTATGCTCAAAGTATGGAACTTAGATCAGATTTAAGAACTAACTATCAAGCAATTGCAAATTTCACTAGAAAACAATCACAAAATGAAAATATGCAATTCGTGTCTGGTTTACTAGAACAACTAAATTCATCATATGAAAAAGGTAAAACTGAATTGAACATTGAGTTAGAAAATTCTGTCGAATGGAGAAAAGAAGTTTTATTTGAAAGACAAAAGATGATTGAAAAAAAGCTGGAATTAACAAAGATTATCGAAAAATTACAAAAAGCTAGAAATGAATGGGAGAATGTCGATATTCAAAAATGGATGGGTATTTCCTCCCAAGTAAAAATCATATCCAATGAGAATGAAGGATTACAAAATGAAATTAATACAATTAGCAAACGAAATAAGGATATAGAATTACGATTAAATGACTTGACTACTGAAAAAGCCAATTTAGTGAGGGATATTAATCTAACTAATGATCAAATTAAGACAATGGAAACACCCCTTGATTTTGAATTAGAACAATTAACTAAGCAACTACAATCATTAGAAATTAAGACGGGGGTCAAATTAATAGAAAACAATCCTTTGAAATTCCAGATCAAGGAGGATTTAATAGTATCATTTGCCAATGGACCACAGATTGAAGTTTTAAGAACTGATACTTATAAACCATTCCAAGATGTTGTCCAATCGTTTATTTTCCTAATTCAGGATAAAAATAAGCACAAAAGGCCAATTGAGTTTTTGAGAACTTTAAAGCATCAATGGATGAATTTTAAATCTATTTGGAAAGATTTGGCTATTTTATATTACATGTATCCTATATCAGTCAACGATAATAAAATCGTGATGAATTTATCAAGTTTTGGTATTGCTAACGGTGAACTAGAAATTAAATGGTCTATTAATGATTTACTAGATAAATCGAAGATTATCCCAGTAATACTTCATAATGTATCAGAAGAAAACAATGTTATAGATAAGTTAAAGCAGGGTCCATGGGGTAAACTTGAGTTTGTTAAACGACTAAATAAATAAATTTTATATTCTGCATGATAAAAGTTATGGCCTCTCTGATTAAAAAAAGTTAGTTCATGTTGATTATCTGAAAGATATATCTTCGAAGTGTGAAATTCTTTACAAAAATATTATTTAAAAACTCATAAAATATTACATTTTCGAATAAGAAATAATGTAAGACAAAGAGAATGACGATTATATGCTTAATTGATTTAATATAAGAAAAGGTTTCAAAATATTATTGATCAATAACTTCATCATCATTTGGTTGAACAGAAAGAACTGCAATATCACTCAACACTTTATTATAAGCAAGTTTATTCTGACCAGCAGAATTGTGTTCAATGCTAACATTGCCAACAACATCAGACATACCAGAATTTTCAATAATGCAATCTGGAACGTCAACAACTTCAGAATTTGCAACACTGTAAATACTGTCATTGGCCAAGATTCTAGTTGTGTTGTTCATTTTAATTGCTTGAAGGGTGTCCCCAAGAGTTGGTGGATGTGGCCTTGATGATCTATTAAAATTAAATAACAATTCATCATCTTCCTCTGAGCCGCTATCTGAATCTCCGCTGCTGTCACTTGGTAACTTTTGTAATAAATGAATTTTAGTTCCATATATAGATGTTCTTGACAATGGCTCACATCTGCTAGTATCTTGAGAACCATTTTTATTCATGGTAACGGATTCGTCAGTTGGTTTGGCTGAGTCAACCATTTCATTTTCCAATTCTTGAGTGTCTAGAAGTGGATCTATGGAAAATCCCTTCCTTCTTTCAGAGTATCGTCTACTAGCTAGAGATTTTTTGTTAATCATAAATGGTTGATCATCTTCACTATCACTTGAGGATGAGCCGGAAGAATTAGATTGTGCAGCTATGCTAAAGGTCCTTTGTGTTGGTTTGATAACATTAGGAGATGGCACTCTATTGGGGAACATACTCCTTTGTGGAATAATTGGAGAAATGGAACGTGAGTTTTGTGCTGAAGTGCAAGGAGGGAATTGAGTTTTGGAACCAGAATTGGATGCAATTCTATCTCTCATATTAGTTTGATATCCATTGACACCTCTTTTCTGTTGAACGTTCACGGCTGATGTTGGACCAAAAGGGGATCCTGACTTCGATGGAGAACTCCTCAGTGGAGTTGAAGCTCTCAATATAGACAGTGAACTTCCAGTACTATTTGCATTTGGAGTTCTTCCATATGCGCTTAAAACTGGAGATGAAGGGTTTGTAAATCCCTGATTACTTGTGCTGTTTGAACCTCCAAAAAACTTATTATATCCTTCATCATAATAGGAATCAAGGGATGCATAACTTGGGTTGACCGATAATTGAGCTCTCTTTTCACTATTTTCAAGTTCCTTTCGATAATCAAACTCCTCCGGTTCATTATTTAATGCAATATTTAATTGATCATCATCACTTTTAATGTTTAATTCGTTTGGTTCCTCGCTCATATCTGACTCGTTTGAAATAGAATCTTCAATTAAGTGGTCGGGAACTATGTATTCTTGAATATTTGATCCTGAGTTACTAGCTGTGTTGGCATTGTCAGTTTTGAGAGATAATGTAGCATTATCACTATGTTCATTGTTATGTGGCAATGTATCAAATGTGTTTTGAGCCTCAGAAAAAATGTAGCTATAAGTATCTTTTAATGACGTTGATGATAATCTAGAAGGGACCAAGTTTTTCTCTTGGAAATTAGTGGAATTATTAGGTGAGTTGCTTCCTTGTAAAATGGAATTACCACTTAAAGAAGAATGACCCCAAGCCTTTTTCATATCAGAAATTTTCTTTTTAATTAAACCACCAATACCAACAACGGCTTCATCCATTTCTTTATTACTAACATCAATTTTCATATCCTTTTTCCAACCAGCACCGTCATAGTGTGCCTTTTGTTCCGGTGATAGCCCTTCTAAGTAAAAAGGATGACCTTTAATATCATCAATATCAATTCTTTTTTCAGGGTCCTTTTCCAGTAATTTATGCAATATGTCAACAGCTTGTTTGAAATCATGGTTAGAAAGCTTTTCGGCATCTATCCATTTTGACATATCAGGGAATTTCAATACACTATTATTAATGACATCAAATAATTTAAACTCTGATTCTGCTGTAAATGGTAAACATCCAAATAAAAGACAGTAAAGAGTAACACCAAGAGCCCAAATGTCAATTTTATGGGTGACTTTTATTGAAGACGTACAATTTATTTGACAAAGTTCTGGCGCTAAAAAGGCAGGCGTACCAGCAGTCTTAGCCAATTCAAATTCGTCTTCACCATTTAAGCTAGCTGCAAATGAAACGCCAAAATCAGAGATTTTAACGTTGAAGTTACCATCAACCAATAAATTTGAAGGTTTGATATCTCTATGAATAATACCCTGATGATGTAAATACTCTAACCCACAAACAACATCTCTGAAAGCTCTCTTTGTTTCATTCAAAGATAGTAGTGGCTCCTGTACACCATCCAAGTCTTCCGGAAGTTGTTGCCATCCGATTTCACCCTTTTCTAAATATTCTAAAACCATATAAATTTTTCTTGAATGTTCTGCATCTAACACTTCCAAAAGTCTAACAACATGCGGATGCCTACATTTCTTCATAATTGCTATCTCCCTCCTAATTTTATCCTCTTGTGTTTCAGATTGGCCCTTTCTAGTCAACCTTTCTAAAGTTGTTGATTTATTCTTTCTGTCGACGATTTTAATGGCAACAGGTTTTCCCGTTCGTAAATCAATAGCTAATTTTACTTTACCGTGTTGACCAGCACCTAAATCCTTCACAATTTCGTAGGTATTTAACACTCTCTTCCTGGTGATTGGATCATATTCCACTCTAACATGGTGAGTTTCTTTGACATCATTATCAGATTTCTGGTGAGGCTGAGCAGGAGCCTCTGGTTGTTGCTGAGGAGATCCTATAAAATGACTCTCTTTGCCTTGACTATGCCTTGAAGGACTTTTACTTCTACCAAAGAAGCTCCTTCTTTTTGAGACTGGTGGTCTTGTTAACAGATTCAAAGAAGCGGAAGAACTTGTTCTCGATGGAACGGGTGATTCTATAGCAGATTCGTGATCTGTACTTAAGCTATGTCTTGTTGACAATAAGAAATCGGTCATTTTAGTTGTTATGTCAGATAATCTTGAATGTGAACTGTTTGAACCGTTCCTTGTTGGAGGTTGGGGATGTTGCTGGTGGTTGCCATGATGATTATGAGAGTTTAAAGAATTAAGAGACGCCATATCAGAATCAGCAGTCAACTTTCTACTTCTTGGTGTGCCATGGTGGTCGTCTTCACTGTGTATATGATGTATTGAGTCCACGTCGTCTGAAGTTTTCACGTCAATGTGAGTTGTAGTGGCAGGATCGATTGGGGCCTTTAACTCAATCCCAGGGAATGGTACTCCCATTTTTTGATTATGGCTGAAATGCATGATAGTGGTATTGGACAATGATTGTTCTTTCACAGCCAGTGGCGTGTTTTCTGTTAATATTTAACTATGGATGGAAAACGAAGGTGTTAAGAAAAATGGTGAATCATTTTATTTAAATGTGGAGAAATCGTCTCCGAAGGTTTGGCCAAAAGTAGCTCATGAAAGATTCAATGCAATAACTTACAATGCCAATACCAGTGAATCAAAGGGGGGACTTCAATTTAAAAGTGTTTCTATTTACAAAAAATGATATATGTCATATACAGTATCAGATTAAATCAAAGGGGGTAGTACATCTTACCAGCAGCATCGTAACCAATCATACGATCCTTACGGTTGTCTCTGTTGACCTTACCATAACGGTAACCAACGGACCCAGTTTTCACAGCAGTGAACTTAAAAGCAGCTCTATCACCTTCATACATTGGAGCAATGAAAGATGATCGGTTTTGGTTTGCTGAAGAATTACTGTTATGGGCGGAGTGTTCACCACCTTCAGATAACTTTTGCAAAGTAACGGCAGCAGGTTCTAAGTTGAACTCCTTGGCAGCATCAACTGGACCAAATGGTTCGGATTCAGCAATGGTTAAGAATCTAGACTGCTTAGTTTCCTTCGGAATAGGAATTTCAGTTAAGTTTTCTGAATGTTTGGCTGAGTTATAAGTTGGGAACATTTGATTCATCACAGTTTGCATTTTCTTCAAATTGGAATCAATCAGACCTAATTGTTCCCATTCTTCTTCGATTTTACGAAGTTTTAAAATAGCTTCAATACGTTGAATCTTCAAACCGTATTTAATGGCGGCTTGTTGTGATGACATTTTATTTAAAAGGATATCGTTAACAATATCAATTTTAGTAGCAGTGTTGATTTGAACGTTGGTATAGCAACTGTTGTTGAATGGGAATGGCTGTAAGTTATGCTTTCTTGAAGATCTACCTTTATTGACAACTTCGTCTTCGTCATCAAATTCATTGGCAACCTTTAAAAGGGCATTACCACGTTCTGCTCTAGGATCAATATAATTAGTGGAACAATTGGTCTTTGGATATGTATATTTGTTCAAATAGTATTCACCCTTATAGTTCTTAGGACCAAGGAATTGATCCATGAGACGTTTGAAAACAGTTTGCTTACGCCCACCTCTGACTGGAGGGATATTACCAGCCTTGGAATAGAATGGGTATGCAAGGGTTCTTCTGTAACGCACCTGGGACAGTTGTGCACCGGTGGCCCTTGTAGTAACGCTGTCAACAGCTGTTCTGGCTAACATGTTTAATACCTTGAATTGATTGTCCATTTGGTGAATTTATTCAATTTTTCGAAATTTTTTTTTTTTTCAATACTACGAAAATTTTCACCATTCCTCTCAGTCCTCATGCTCATGAAACGCTACAAAATGTTTGTCGTGGTGTGTTGTTTCGATTAAATAATGGTGTTCTGATACCATTAATGCATTGAGATTGGACTGATTATAGATGTTGGGTATTTTAATATAGACTTGGATATTTTTGAGCTAAATTGTTGTCGTTAGCTTGGTAAAATTTTGGTAAATCCTTAGTTAGACAATTCAAATGTTAATTATATTAAAAATAAATTGAATATTAATAAAGTCAATATAAAACTTTTGATACTGTTTCTTATATTAAGGACTATAAAGATATATAACCATTACAGTTATTTACAACTAATTGAATAAAAAGAGTAACCATTAGGCTTATTTCTCTTTGAGTAAATAGATATATTGACACAGTAAGGCAAAATTTCACCTTTTTTCCTTTTCAACTTTTTAAAAAGTATAAGCTTTCATTTCAACTGTTTAGTTTTCATTTTAAATTGATATGATAAACAGATTTAAGAAAACAATTAAATTCTACGAGTAAAATGACTGTGTATTTTGAAGTAGAAATTCAAAATTATTTGTCTCAGGGTACCTATATTCACTATACTCATAGAATTTTACAAATTGGCTCTTCAAAGTAAATAAAATATCTCTCCTTATCTTCAAATATCTTCTTTTGTTGGTTAGCAGTGTTTTGGAGATCAATAAAACTATATAAAATTACATTTATCCATAATTTTCAAATTCAATGTTTTTATAACGTCTATAATTAATTCAATAAAAAGTATGCCAAGCCAGCTGTTCAAATAGTTACTTAAAAACATAAACATTTATAATATGTATAAAAGAATTGTAAATAACTCACAATGACACCTCATTCTTATTTTTTAAAGTTAGTTAACTAATACTAAAACAAAATTATTCATATGTTTAATACTATTCTAAACTTCATGCTCTTTTCAAATCACTTCGTTTTCATGTTTCAAATTACAAGATTTTTGACTACTAAACGACTGCCATGTTTAGGGCCGTCAATGCGTGCTATTAGATGGGCATCAGCTGCTACCTTGAGAGACTACCAACAAGCTTGCATAGGGTCTATTCTTGAAGAGCTGCAGAAGAAGCAATGTCATAGTTTAGCAACATCAATTGCAACCGGTGGAGGCAAAACTGTCATATTCTGCTCTATGATCCCCAAACTTTTAAAAGTTTCAAGGTTTACTGAAGATAAAGCTGATGGTGTTTTGATTCTTGTTCATAGGAAAGAATTAGCCTTTCAAACAATCAAAACGTTGAGAAGATTTAAAGCTGTCGATGAGGAACGTATTTATTTGGATATGGGTAATTCCAAAGTCTCTGTTGAAGACATTGAGAATGATCCAAGACCATTTGTTATTGTAGGGTCAGTTCCATCTATTTCCAGAGCTGGATGCCAGAGAATGGATCAAT
Organism: Saturnispora besseyi; assembly: GCA_030571455.1. Taxonomy (NCBI): domain Eukaryota; kingdom Fungi; phylum Ascomycota; class Pichiomycetes; order Pichiales; family Pichiaceae; genus Saturnispora; species Saturnispora besseyi. The sequence goes on along the minus strand of JAJLXR010000002.1, from coordinate 149,944 downwards.
ATCCGTTAAATAGAATCCATTCAATCATTGTTGATGAATGTCATCATGCTGTTTCTGATTCTTATTTAGCTATATTCAACAAGTTTGAAACTGCTGGGAACAAACCTTTCATCTTAGGTTTTTCAGCAACTTTACAAAGAAAAGATAGATTGCCATTAAAGAAGGTTTTTACCAAGATTATTTTTGAAAAGAGAATTGATGAGTTAGTTCAGGAAAACTATCTTTGTGATTTACAGTGGGAAAAGGTTAATGTTGGTTTGGATCTTTCTGATGTGAGACAAATAGGAGGTTCGAATTCTGACTATGTGCTAGATTCATTAGCAGATCATGTTAACACTGATCAAATTAATGAATTGGTTTTAAAATCGTTCATTAAGTTAAAAAGGGACCATGAAGAACATATGAAATCAGTCTTAGCCTTTTGTGTGAACGTCGAACACATGAGAACATTGACTGAGCTATTCCAGTTGAATGGAATCAATGCACAGTATGTTAGTGGATCAACATCTCCTGGTGAAAGAGATTCTATTGTTGACGACTTCAGGAATGGTAAAATTAACGTGTTATTTAACTGTGGTGTGTTCACCGAGGGAACTGACATTCCAAACATTGATTGTATAATATTATTACGACCAACTAAATCTAAACCTCTATTAACTCAAATGATTGGTAGAGGTTTACGATTGCACCATGACAAGTCACATTTAAAAGTCATTGATTTTGTTGATAATCAATCATTAGGGTTAACATTCAAGGGGACGCTTAATGGTAAACAAGAATCTCTTCTTACAGGAATGGTAGGTAATAGAACTTCCCATTATAATTCTTATGATGAATATTTACCTAGTGAAATTGAATACATTAAATTCACACATATGAAGGATATTAAGGATTTATTGAAGAATAAGGGGACATCTGAATTAGTACAATTGAAAAGGCAAATAAAGGAATGGAATGATGGATTGGATATCCCGTTTGTTCCTATCAGATATAATCTATGGGCATCACAATTGAATACCACTGATTGGTGTGAACTGAATGTCAAAGAAGGTAAATACAATTTGGATAAGATAAGTAAATGGGAAGCATTTCCTACAAAATCAGGACGTAAATTTTATCAAAAAAGAATTAATTTGATTCAAAGTACTGATTTTGATCTGGTTAAGCAAAAGTTTAGGAGTTCAATTGTTGAAAATTCGATTTACTCAGAAATAGCTTCTGCATACCTTAGAAAGAAGTATAGTATGTCTCAATCCAAGATCACCAGTAACCAATCCAACTTCTTATTGAAAAAGATTGTTAAAGTAGGAGAATCACAGGGTAAACAGGCCCTTGATCTTGAACAGTTTGAAAAGAGAGTTACTAATACTATTAATGGTCTTACGAAGTGGCAGGCGTCCGAACTTATTTTCAGCTACACTGTTGGCCAGACTTCCGCCATGGAGCACTGGATCCGTACCAATATTCTCAACACAGCATCTAACCGTGCCAGTGTCACCAAACAAAGCATCTTGGACGAAACCAAAAGTCTTTTCCAAAATGGATGGTGACATGCTGAGCACATGAGCATATTGTTTTGATAAAGAAGAAAATAAAAAAATTTTCAAAAATTTTTTCTGAAATTTCTTTGACTTCTCTTTCTTATTGCACTCTTGAGAAAAAAAAAGAGAAAGCAAGGCCGATTTTTAGAGGGAATTGCTTATTAATATGACTTCTTCAGAGTTTTCTAGACATCAACACGCACATAACAATACTGTGAATCACTTCAGGGCAGATATGGCTTTTGCAGCTTCGCCAATTCATCAACAGAGACTTTTCAATGGTCAAAACGCGATCAATACACATCCAGTCACAAGATCTAAAAGACGTAATTCAGATTCATCACATTTTACAAAGAAGGTTAAAGAAGAAAATGCTCTCTGTAGTAACACATCTCATACACCAATAGATCAATTAACATTACAGAATATCAATTTAGAGGAGTATCCACAGTTCCATCATCCTGATGGTGGCATTATTCAATTTACACCAATTGGTAATATTAGATCAATAATTGATGATAATAATCAAATTAAAAGAGTTATTGAACATGATTCTAAGTTTGATCTTAATAATATCGATAGGGGCATCGATGGCTATAAGATTTTTCTTGGTAATGATTGTTCGCATGGTTGTGGCCATGTTGATTGTTCTCCATCAAATGAAATTGAATGTTATATGAGGAATGGTTATACTAATCCAACGTATTATTCAAACCCGGTGGGTTGTTATACTGGCGATTTCGATTGTGATTCTGATTTCGATGATTACGACGACGATAATGATGATTGTGACATGCATTAATGTCATTAAACAAATAGAATCTAACAGATTACATATAACATATACTACTATACCCCCTTTCCTTTCAAAATGAGATTGTTTTACAAAAAAGTAAAACAAAAGAAAGCGTTATATCACTTTGTTTTTCCAATTCTTAGTTACAGGTATCCGATATAAACAAAATTGGCTTTTCAAATTAATACAAAAAAAAGTATATTATATATATTGAATGATTAAAAATAAACAGTTCAGTAAATGGTTCAACAACTGCTAATTTTATTTTTATCATTTTCCATTTCTACAATTCAAATTAAAAATTTTTATTATTATTATTAATGTCTTTTTATCATATCTTTATTATTATAGTTATTAATTGTAAATTATTTTATATACAAAATTAAATAAAGCAACACCCATTCATTTTTTACCTCCACGTCCTCTACCACGTCCTCTACCACGACCACCACGTCCTCTACCACTACTTGAATGTTGCTTTTGTCTTTGTAGTTGTGGTTCTTCTTGTTGTTGAACCCTTTTACTCTCCACTGCCCACCATCGTTCAAATTCAGCTTCTGCTTTAATATCTTCAAGTGATTTGGTAGGCAGCGATGGTGTAGCAAATGAGGCAATTGAAGTAAATGAACTTGCTGCTTGCATCCCGATGGAAGATATACCTGTATTTTTCTTTGATCTATTCATTTCTCCCAAACTTGGGAAATGAACATTAGTAAGTTTATTTTGTGACAACACTGTGGCTATACCTCTTTCAACTATTTCAATACTATTTTTGTTATTCACAACCTTTGGTGTATTTACTCCCCAAGGCGCTAATTTAATTTTTGGCTTCTGTTCAACCTCCTCTTGTTCAAATAATTTCCTCTGTTGTTCAAGTTTCTCCTTCTTTGAAACCTTAAACACTGAGGATTTAAAAATTGGTTTCTTCTTATTAGCGGCCGCATTGCTTTGTCTAAATGCTTCATCTAAACTTGGTGCATTAGAAAAAGTTGAAGTTGTCGATGAACTTTTAGACATAACAGATTCATTTAAACTGCCATTAGAGTTTGATCTCCATGTTGTACTACCATCTAAAACAGTTGGTATTGAACTTGGTGTAGGAGTCACACTTGGTGTGACAACAGGCGTCGAAGCGGATGTCGACATTGAAGTTGATCTAGATGATTGCCTTCTACCTCTTTGAACTGAAATAAAATCATCATCCGCATATGTATCATCAATTGCATTGCTATTATTCATGTTATCTAAATCAGTAGTTGAATTTAATATTCGTTGTGTTTGAATATCCCTTTGCTGTTGTTTTGCAACATCACTTATTTGAATCTTAACAGTTGATGTTTTCCTCTTCATAGTAAACTCATGTCGTTTAATATCACTTTCTTCATAAAATCTAGGTATTATCTTCCATAAAATTGGGTGCAGATAATATCCATTGAACTTATCTTCACTTTCAATAAACAAATTCAAATCAAATTCTTTTAAATTAACTAAATCCTCTTCAAATACTGCAGGTCCGAATTTATATCTTTTGGATTTAACAGGTAGAATTCTGGGTTCTTTCCTCCATCTTTGGAAATATACTGAAACGATATCCTTAAATCTAATTTCCATTAATCTAACACAGTCATCTTCAAGCTCCTTTAAATTTAAATCGTTATCAAATAAACATAATTTCATATTCGAAAAGATAAACCAGCAACAATTGGAGAATAATTGGTTCATACCCAATGCCCAAGAATGTCTTAATAAAATAACATAATTTTCAAGACAAATGTAATCCTTTATTGCCAATTCACAATAACTTTTCAATTCAGGTAATAAAAATTTATCAGAAACATGTGCTAATTGTAGTACAATATTAATAAATTCATTAACATCTTCTTTACATTCATTTAAAATTTCTTTAAATATTTCATTATGTGTAATTCCAGTCAAATATTTAATAACCAAATTCCACATCTGTAAGTTAATAGATGGAAATTCTAATAGTTCTTCCATTTTCCAATATTTTCCTAACATTAGTCTCAAATATGTGCATCTAGATGTTAATATATATTTCCAACTTTTTACTTGTGCATCTTCTAATTGAATAATTATATCTCCACCTTCGCAACACTTATTTATTGCTACTTGAAGCGATTCCTTTACTGGGATAGTATAAAGCAATTTATCCCAGCCAGCTTTAATCTTTCTAGAAGCGGATTCGGGATCCCCTAAATCATCAGGTTTCAGTTTCCAACAATCTAAAATCTCATTAGTATAGATATAGTGAAGGTAAATAACAGCCGATTTAACTCCAATATTACCAACAATTGACATATGATCCTCAGCAATGTTCACATATAAATCCTTCTGTTCAAATGATAGCGGCAAATTGGTTCTATTGATACCTAGCCTGTTAAATATCAATTGAGAATGTCCGGGAATTGTAATCTCAATATCATTTTGGATATCCTTAACATTAATATTATAATCATAATATCTCAAATCAACATCTAAAGAACTATCAATCTGTTTAGAGTCAGAGTTTGAAGAATGTAGTGATAAAAACTCAAATAGGAAATCATCATTAAGAACATACCTGCCAATATTTTTACTTTGGAATTTTTTGACTTCTAACGATTGATTATTATTATTATCATAATCGCCGTCTTCATCATCATCATCATCGCCTTCATCATTTAAGTGACTCAAATGAGAAGACAAGAAATCAAAATTCTTGGAAATTATATCAGAAGGGTTTAAATCACCATTCTCATCTTCCAGTAGTCCACTCAATGGTGATAGCTTACCAATATCTAGCAAAGCAGCTGGCTGTAATAATTCATGTTTCAAACTTTGATTTTCTGTTCTAATAGCAACGATTGTTTCTCCTTTAAAGCCAGAAATAGATGATACACCTTCAAACCCTCTCATTCTGTTCCATTTAACCTTGGATTTAGTACTAGGTGACTTTTTCAACACTTCCCCTCCTTTTGTGCAGATAAAAATTATACCAGTATCGTTTATTACAACGTCAACTGCTCTCATTTCAATGTTCTTTGGTCTCCAAATTTGACAATATTTGATATTTGAAATTAATTGATCCTTTGTTTCACTAGTTTTTGAAAATGTCATTTGTTGTACTTCACCGTGTTCATAAAGAAGTAATATTGTATAATGTGAATTAGAAGGCTTGAAAGATGGAATCATTTTTATTACCTTCTTAGGTTTAGAAATAACAACAGGCCTAAAATGGGTCCATTCATTAACACCTAAAGTACCAGGAACATTTGTTAAACGGGCATGGAAGCTGTTCATATAAATATGAATTTGACTAGTATTCTCTGTAAGAACTAAAGTTGCAGATTCTAAAGCTAACACCTTAGAAATCGGATCATCGTATTTCCAATAAAGCGAAAAAGTTGCATTCAATGAAGGCGTTCCAAAATGTCCAAGATTAGTACCGAAGAAATGAAGATAATTATTAGTATAGGCAATTGAATTGTTTGATGAACACGTGATACCCTTGATGATGGTTGAGGCAGAGGAAATATCATTACCAGAATTCAAATTCAATAAAGTTCCAAACGATGAACTCGATGGCGGTGTGCTTGATACAGGCGAAACTATACTACTATTTCTTTTGAATGATAATTGATACGGAGAGGGAGTGGTTGTAGTTGAACCTAAAGAAGGACCGCCTAAATGTAAATTCTTATTATCACCAAATGAAAAAACATTTCCTGAAATTGTTAAAACCACAGTGTGATTAGAAGTAACAGCAACATCAACAACAAATTCCTTTCTAAGACAAAAGAATTCCACTAGTTTGAAATCGGGAAGTGATCTTAAGTTACCATGTCCCAATTGACCGCATGTATTTTGACCACGTGTATAAAGTTGACCATATGCAGTAATAAAGGCACTATGAGTGGAACAAGTAACACATTTAACGATTTGGAATGGTTCAATAGATGAATGTAATGCGGAAAGATCTAGAATTGATGCAAGATTAGGCGAAGATGATTGGTTGTTAGTTAAAAGAGAAGTATTCTTCAGTTTATGATTAAGGTTGGTAGTAGATTTAACATATGAGCCATTAATAGATATAGAATAAGGCTGTAACTGATTCGATCTAAAGAATGTTAATAAGGAGTTTAATAGTTCCCAAGGAGTTAAGTTATTATAATCCTTTTGTTTTTGTAATTTCTGAATAACAGGAGAATTCCAATTGGATAATTTTCTAATGAAACTGAAACTAAAATTGTAAATTGCAAAATGAAGAGCATTCCAGTTATTTTCAATATCAGTCGATAATAAGATGCTATGATTAATAGATTTATCTCTTTCCAATAAATGAAAGATATCTTTTAAGATCTTAGTATCATTATTGATAGCGGCCAAGTGAAGTAAAGTACGACCTAACAAGTCTCTCTTTGATAAGTCAGGTAGTGTCAAAACATTATGATGATGATGATGATGATGTAATGATGTAGTTATTGTAGACGAAGAATCCCCCTTCTTTGGCGTCTGAGATTTAGAAGCGGCGAACTTGAGACATTTTAATTTATGTAAGAATGAAGAGACGTGAAAAACCTAGAATTGAGCTTAAAGAGAGAGAGAACAAGGGGGAAAATCGGCTCTGCAATACAAATCAAAAAGAACAAAGATGTGTTTAATATTGTCATTTTTTTATTAACATAAAGAAAAAAATATATATATTGAAAATTTGTTCTCCTAGTGAGAGCAGTGGAACTTCACCAAATTCACCAAGCAATGTCTCTGTTCGTTGATAATACCGCTATCTCGCCGCTGGACGTCTCTCCACAGCGCCTACAGAGTGCTGAATATCAGTACGATTCCATGACGAATCTTCTTGAGGTGCTGCGTCTGCGTTGTGCTGCCAAATGTATTGCCTTGGACTATGGAGAGGGTGATTTGGCAAAGGGCGAGTCAGAATGCACAAACAGGTGTGTTTCCAAGTTTATGACTGCACACAAAACCATTGGTAATTGGGTAGAATCCAACCATCGTCTACGGGAAGGCGATATGCCTGTTTTCCAACTTGTTAACTCTAAATTGTCTCAAAAGAAACAATAAAGAAACATTCTCTAATCAAAAAACCCATTTGTATATAACCACTCCGTTGCCTTTTTCTTTATATATATATCTTAATACAGTACTCAAGATCTTTTTTGTTTAAGACGTTGTTGATGATTGAAACGTCAACTTGCTTCCGCATTAGGCAATTAGCTCAGCACAGATCTGGTCTAAACTGTTTTTTCCCCTATAAAAAGGCTTAAAACGAAACAAAAGAATAAAAACAAAGCCATTTTTAATACACCAGTTTAATACAGAACCTTACCAGGCACTTCTGATAACATGTCTCTCATTTCTTACCTCAAAAGTGCTTCCTTGTATTATAATTTTTTTCTTACATTGTTTTATTGTTTATAAGTTTAGGACTAAATGAGAATACCATATTAAAAAAAACCGTTAATTTCCACCAGAAATTCATTACCTTTCACATTCTTTATAGGGGACTGACTTATTACGTTTACATTTAAACAAGAAATCCCACAAGAGTCGCCTCTAAAGTTTACATTTGCTACTTTTTACAACTATTTTAACCATGACAAAAGGGAAAGAGTCCAACGGAGGTAGAATCCAAAGATTTCTACTCCAGTCTTCTCCTCAGGAAGAGTATAATAAACACAACGACGACGACGCTTCAAAGAGGTTTAAGTACCTTTTATCACTATCTCCTTTGTTCCGTCATTTTATAGACACTAGGGCAACTAAGGATAAACATTTACATAAATTAATTAATGCTATAGATCAACAATCAAATTCAGCAAATAATAAAAGACAAAGTGTTGGCAGACGTAAGAGAAAATCAGAACGGGAAGAAGATGCAGAGTTGATTAACGATGAAGAGGATGAAGGTCAATCTTTATCTTCTATGCTATCAGAATCTCCTTACTATGTTGAAGGTCAATTGAGAGACTATCAAGTGCAAGGTCTAAATTGGTTAATTTCCCTTTATGAACATAAATTATCTGGTATATTGGCAGACGAAATGGGTCTTGGTAAAACACTTCAAACCATTTCATTCCTTGGTTATCTTCGTTATTATGAAAATATTGATGGTCCATTTATTGTTATTGTCCCAAAATCAACATTAAATAACTGGCAAAGAGAATTTACTAAATGGACCCCCGGTATTAAAACCGTTATTTTGCAAGGTGATAAAGACCAAAGAGCTCAAATTATTACTAATGTTTTAATGAAAGCTGATTTTGATGTCTTAATTACAAGTTTTGAAATGGTTATTCGTGAAAAGTCTAAATTATCAAAATTCAGATGGCAATATATGGTTATTGACGAAGCTCATAGAATTAAGAATGAAGAATCTTCTCTTTCTCAAATCATTAGATTGTTTTATTCCAAATATAGATTATTAATTACTGGTACTCCATTGCAAAATAATCTTCATGAACTTTGGGCTCTTTTAAACTTTCTTTTACCTGATGTTTTTGGCGATAATGAAATCTTTAACGATTGGTTCGAACAAACGAACAAAGATGATGACGAAAAGGATTCTGAAGCCGTTGAAAAACTTCATAAGATTCTTTCTCCATTTTTATTACGTCGTATTAAAGCTGATGTTGAAAAATCTCTTTTACCAAAAAAGGAAGTCAACGTTTATGTTGGAATGAGTGCAATGCAAGTTCAGTGGTATAAAAACTTATTAGCAAAGGATATACAAGCCGTTAATGGTCAAGTTGGTCGTCGAGAAGGTAAAACTAGATTGCTTAACATTGTCATGCAACTTCGAAAATGCTGTAATCATCCATACCTTTTTGAAGGTGCAGAACCTGGCCCACCATTTACTACAGATGAACATTTGGTTTTCAATACCGGTAAAATGATTGTTTTAGATAAATTATTAAAAAAATTAAGAGAACAAGGTTCAAGAGTTCTAATCTTTTCTCAAATGTCTCGTATGTTAGATATATTAGAAGATTATTGTTTCTTAAGAGATTATGAATATTGTCGTATTGACGGTTCAACATCCCATGAAGATAGAATTGATGCAATTGATGAGTATAATGCTCCTGATAGTGAAAAATTTGTGTTTTTATTAACCACGAGAGCAGGTGGACTTGGAATCAATCTAGTTACTGCAGATGTTGTTATTTTATATGATTCTGATTGGAACCCACAGGCTGATTTACAAGCTATGGATAGAGCACATAGAATCGGTCAAAAGAAACAAGTTCAAGTCTATAGATTTGTTACTGAAAATGCCATCGAAGAAAAAGTTTTGGAGAGAGCTGCTCAGAAGTTGAGATTAGATCAATTAGTTATCCAACAAGGAAGAAAATCTAGTTGTGATGATAAGAAAGATAAAAAGGATGCTAATTCTAAGGATGAATTGTTGCATATGATTCAGCATGGCGCTCAAAAGGTTTTTGATGATACAGAGGGATCTAAATCATTGGATGACGATATTGATGTTATTTTATCAAGAGGGGAAGAAAAGACAAAGGAATTGAATGTTAAATTTGAAAAATTAGGTCTTGATGACATTCAAAATTTTAATGGTGAACAGCAATCAGCCTATGAATGGAATGGTGAGAACTTTGCTAAGAAGGCCACTAATAGGATAGGGGGTGTGTTTTTAAACCAATCTAGAAGAACTAGAAAGGAGCATCAATATTCTGTTGATGGTTATTATAAGGATGTTTTAAATCAGATGAAACAACCGGCGGCCCCCAAGGTTGTTAATCCAAGACCCCCAAAACATTATTCTCTATTAGATTTCCAATTCTTTGATCCATCTCTGAGTGAGTTATTGAAAAAGGAAAACCTAGCGTATAAAAAGAGGATAAATTATAGAATTGGTGGTGGTGAAGATGAGGAATTTGATGTTGATAATAATGAATTAAATATAACCCGAGAAGAATATGACAAGTTGGATGAAGAAGATCAAGAATTGCTCATAAAAAAAAGAACAAAAGAAGAACAGACTATCATTGATAATGCCCCTGAATTTACTGAGGAAGATTTAGAAGCTAAAACAAGGTTATTGGCTGAGGGGTTTGGTGATTGGAATAGAAGAGAATTTATGCAATTTATTCATGCATGTGCGAAGTACGGTAGAGATGATTACAAATCTATTACCAAGGATGTCAAGGGGAAAACCACCAAAGATATTGAATTATATTCAGCAAAGTTTTGGACACGGAATAAGGAAATTGATGGTTGGGAACGTTATTTAAAAGAAATTGAAACAGGTGAAAGAAAATTGGAAAGAGTCAAATTACAATCACAGATACTTAAATCTAAGATATCTGAGGTTGCTAATCCAATTGAGCAGTTGAGCGTTCAATACCCTCCAAATAACTCTAAGAGAATGTATTCAATCATTGAAGATCGATATTTGTTAATAAAAGCAAATGAACATGGGCTATTGAATAAAAATCTTTACGATCTAATTAAAGCAGATATTACAAATGACCCATCGTTCAGATATTGCTATTATTTCCGATCAAGAACAGCTAATGAGTTGTCAAGGAGAATAGGTACGCTTTTACTAGCTGTTGCTAGGGAGTTAGAGGGACCTGATGCTTTCAAGAGGAAGAGAAGGGATAAAGCACAGATGGAAGCAGATAACAACTCTAGTAGTCGTGCTGTTAGTGTTGAAAATGAATCCAAGAGACTTAGAACAGGTTAATCTAAAGATGTTATGTTACTAATCTGCTACGACACCCGTGCACCAGTGACGCATGTTTCGTTGTTGAATTTTTTTTTTCTCTGAAATTTTTTTAAATTTTTTTGATTCTCAGCGGGGAAAAGATGTTTAAATTTTTGTAATTTCAAATAGAAGCGCAGACATTGGACCTTTTGCTATTCATTAAAGGTTAAAAGTGACATGTTGAGAACCATTGCTAACCAGCCTTTGCGTACTGTGATGCGCGCTAGGGCCTTTGCACACACTACCAGAGCTGCTCAAGACGTTGAACTTAAGATCGACGGAGTCCCAGTTTCCATTGAAAAGGGCTCCTCCATTATTCAAGCTGCTGAAAAAGCAGGTGTTTACATCCCAAGATACTGTTACCACGATAGGTTAGCTGTTGCTGGTAACTGTAGAATGTGTCTTGTTGAAATCGAAAAGTCACCAAAGATGGCTGCTGCATGTGCAATGCCTGTTGCCCCTGGTATGTCTGTTTTGACTCAAACAGATAAAGTTAAGAAAGTTAGAGAAGGTATTACTGAATTCCTTCTTTCTAACCATCCTTTAGATTGTCCTGTTTGTGACCAAGGTGGTGAATGTGATTTACAAGAGCAAACCCTGAGATACGGTTCTGATAGAGGTAGATTCAACGAGGTTAGTGGTAAGAGGGCTGTTGAAAACAAAGCTATTGGTCCATTGGTTAAAACTTCTATGAACAGATGTATTCACTGTACTAGATGTGTTAGATTCCTTAACGATGTTGCCGGTGCCCCTGAATTTGGTACCGCTGGTAGAGGTAACGATTTACAAATTGGTACTTACGTTGAAAGAAACGTTAACTCTGAATTATCAGGTAACATTGTTGATTTATGTCCAGTTGGTGCTTTGACTTCAAAACCTTATGCTTTCAAAGCAAGACCTTGGGAATTAAAGAGAACTGAATCCATTGATGTTCTTGATGCCTTAGGTTCTGCTATTAGAGTTGATGCTAGAGGTGCTGAAGTTATGAGAGTTTTACCAAGATTGAACGAGGAAATTAACCAAGAATGGATATCTGATAGATCAAGATTTGCTGTTGATGGTCTTAAAGTTCAAAGATTAACTAAGCCATTGATTAAGAGCAACAACTCATTTGTTGATGCCACCTGGGATTCTGCTTTATCTTTGATTGCTGAAAAGATTAACACCATTAATCCAGCTGAAAATGAAATCAAGGCCATTGCTGGTCCTCTTGTTGATGTGGAAGCTATGGTTTCCCTTAAGGATCTCGTTAACAGATTAAACTCTGAAAATGTTACCATTGACTCCCCAGTCAAGTCAATTCCATCAGTTGATATTAGATCTAATTATATTTTCAACTCTAGTATCGAAGGTATTGATGAGGCTGACCAAATTGTTATTATTGGTTCTAACCCAAGACACGAAGCTGCTGTTCTTAACGCTAGAATTAGAGGTAGATGGTTAGAATCAGATGATGTTGAAATTTCTCACATCGGTGAAGTATTCGAATCCACTTTTGCTTTGAATCACCTTGGTGAATCTGCTGTTGATCTCGAAAAGGCTCTTGCTGGTGAACTTGGTCAAAAGCTTTCCAAGGCCTCTAAACCATTGATTATCGTTGGTTCTGGTGTTTGGGAATCTCAAGATTCTGCTGCTGTTGAATCTATTTTGAAGAACTTTGTCAAGGGTAAGGAAAATATCGTCAACGAGGAATGGAATGGTCTCAATTTATTACATCGTAGTGCTGCTAGAGCTGGTGCCCTTGATGTTGGTTTTTACAACTCCGATCCAGCTGTTCAACAATTGGCTCCAAAGGTTGTCTTCCTCCTTGGTGCTGATGATATTGATCCAGCCACTATTCCAAGTGATGCCTTCGTTGTTTACGTTGGTCATCATGGTGATGTTGGTGCGTCTATTGCGGATGTCGTTTTGCCAGGTACTGCATACACAGAAAAGGCCGCTATTTACGTTAACACTGAAGGTAGAGCACAAATGACCACTGCTGCTGTTGGTCCTGTTGGCGTTGCTAGAGAAGATTGGACTATCTTCAAGGCTCTTTCTGAATACCTTGGTGTTGGTTTACCATATGAAGATGTTCGTGCTCTTCGTCAAAGAATTGAAACCATTGCTCCACATCTTGTTAGATTTGAAGTTGTTGAAAAGGTTTCTACCGAAGTCTTCAAGTTAGGTATTGATGTCGTTGGTGCTCCAAAGCCAACTAATGCTGTTTTGAAGAACCCAATTGCTAACTTTTACATGACTGATTCCATTTCTAGAAACTCAAAGACCATGGCTCAATGTGTGGGGTCATTCGGTCCTACTGTTGAAAAGGTCAATGATGAAAATGCTCACTTGTACTTAGGTATGGCTTAAAGGTGATGTTCCAATTAACATTTTTCTCACACCTTTATTGTTAATATAGAATATCAAAGTATCTCATGATTCAGTTTTTTTCCTCTCATTTACTATTCATTTCTTATATTGCATTAGAAATAAATGTAATATAAATCAATATTCCATCTATTATTATTTAGTTTTACTCAACTTTTTATTATTTATTATTAAATTATATTTATTATGATAACAAAAGATTTATTCCCTTTCTTATAAACGAAAGTTTGTTCACTTTGAAATAGCTTTTAAAACTCCATCTTCGCCATACTTGGTTATTAATTTCATAACCCAATCAGCAACTCTACTAACACCTTGCCTTTTAGACATATCTAAACTTGTACAAATAGAAATCCCTTTAATCTTTAAAGTGGTTTTAAAAACAGGCATTTTATGTGCATTATCCCCAGTTGCTTGTGTTGTTATAAATTCTGGGATTATCTTTCTTTTAAGAAGGGAATTTTGTAATTTAGTTCTAGCATTTTTATCAAACTCCAAATCTTGATCTAACTCATGTGGTAATTGTAAATCAGGAATTTCAAGTTTAGTACTCTCAATTAATTCATTACTCTTTGGGACATCATTTGATTCTGAATTGGCTTCAGATTCTTCACTACCACTTTCAACTTTCAACTTGAGATTATCGCTCCTCTTTGAATCTTTTTTATCGTCAGGTCTAACCTTTGTTTCCTTCTTTGGAACCATCAATCTTAACATATGATACTTTTCAACGGATTTTTTATTTTCTAAAGCAGCCATAGCAGCTCTAAAAGATGCATCTTTATAACTGATGCCCTCACCGGTTCCAATGATTTCATTATCCATGACACATGAAACAACAGTAAATGTGCACCCTTTTGGAACATCCTTAACAAATACAACGGGTAATGGATCCAATTTCTCGTACTGTGGATATCTAATTGCACAACCAACAAGTGCATAAAGCTCAGTTTTAGCTTGTAAACTGATTCTTTGTGAAATATCACAATGTGGGGTGTTTGAGCTAACCTTTTGGAAAGCAGTTGCTAATGGATTTAAAGAAATTGGTTTACTGTCCTTTTCGGAGAAAATTTGATGCTTTTTAGATGTAGATTGCGCTTTATTTGAATAAACTCCATAACCAAGTCTTTTATCATATTTGTCAAGGAAGTCAGCATAAAGTTCTGTTAACCATTCCTTTATAATAGGGTACGCTTCTAATCCTCTATCCATATAGATACCGCCAATATAGGCTTCCATTAAATCGGCAATAAGTTTTGTATACCTTTTGTCAGCTTCTGTAATATTGACAGATTTTTCAAATCCCTTATCACTGCTACCCTTATATATCAATTCCGCCTTTTTATCGAAGCCATAAGCTCTTGCAAATCGTTCTAAGGTTTCGTTTCTGATAATAGCTATACGGATACGAGATAAATCACCTTCTGGCAAATCAGGATATCTTTCAACAACAATATCTGTTGCAACCAGCTCTAAAACGGCATCACCTATGAATTCCAAACGTTCGTTATTTGTATCAATTTTTTCCTTATTACTCATGCTTTCGTTACCATTTGTATAGGATTTATGAACAAACACTCTAGCTTCGATTGTCGGATCTTTAATTTCCGGTAAGGGAGGTAAACCATGATGAATACCTCTATTTTGAATTTTAATTTTAGAATCGCCTAACTTTTCTAAAACTAATTTAACATCAGTAGCACCTTCCAATTTGGTGTTTTCATCATAATTGATAATTTGATTAAAAATTGGTAGTTTACCAGCGTCATAAAGCGTTTTTAAATTTGCACCTAATTGTAATTTATTGGATCTTGCTATCAAAAGAATCTGTCCACTAAGATCCTTTCCAAAAGAATCAACCGTTTGTGATTGTAAATCAACAATTCTTTCAAGATAGGAATTCAACTGTGATTGGGTTGGAGCAATATCAATAATTCTTTGAAGTTGTGTTTGAATTACACCAATGGCATGTTCAACATTCTCAAAATCACTTAATGAAAAGTCCTTTGGAGTCATTTCTTTAATTATATCATAATGAGAAATTAAATTAGCAGCTGCTGATTGTTCAGGTTTAGATTCAATTGCTTCAATTTGATTTTTTTCGTTTCTTTTATCTTTCTGTTCCTTCGTTTCCTTTTTGGATTTCTTTCTTTCAGATTCTACTAATGAACTACTGTTATCATGAGATCTCTTCCCCATGGTTCAGATTCTAAATACTACTAATTAATGTCCTATAAAACGTACAGAAAAGAATGAAAAAATATTTCTTTTGTTAGAATCTGAATTTTCTAGCACCACCTTGAACTTGACCATGCTCATGATTGATTTCTTTGCGTTTATTATCATTCTGAGTTTCTTTAACACCATTTTGAAGATCATAGGCCAAAGTATCACTCCCATAAATACTGTCCTTCTCACCAGATTTCTTTTCCTGGAGAATTTGGTACAACTTACCACTAGAAATAACTTCATTCTTATCTTCTTTATTTGAAGTCGATGGTGTAGTTGTAGGTCCTAAATCACCATAGGATTTCAATAATATATCACCCTTCTGCGCCTCATAATCTCCATCATCTTCTCCATTATCTTCATCCTCTTTCTGGTGATCATTATCTTCCTTTTCAGAATCACTACCTAGGTCGTCAACAAGAACCCCCCATTTCGGCGCTTTGTTACTCCCATGAACATTACCATAAATTATACCTCTCTCAGTTATTTTCATGTTAGGATATTCAGGAGGTGACCCTAATTGTTTCACGTTATCAAGCCAGGGAGGATTTGCTATATTCGAAATTCCCAGAGCCTTCTGTAATTCAATACTTAATCTACCAGGTTTGAAAAGTGCTTTCACTCTTTCATTAATTTGAGTACTGTTACTATCCATCCCTTCGTGATATAATTCCCCGTATTTCAATAATTGAGGTTTCAGTTGATGTTTAAAGAATGCGTCATGAAGAACATTAAAATCAAGATCTAATTGACCTGATTTGGGCTGAACTCTGGCTCTCATTCTTTGTTTCAGTGTTTCATCATTTTCTTCGGTACCCGTACCTCTCATTTCTGCAATACCTGTAGCCTTAATAAAAGACGGAAGTTCAAATAACCTTCGTTCACCTCTTTTGCTTGACAAGAATCCTTTCTTTGAAATCCAATGGCGTGGAATAGGCACTGCGTTGTGTAATGTTTTAAGGTAAACATGTAAATAAGCATCAGGTGCATTTGTGTCTTGCCAATTAATGGATAAATTATAAGGTGTTGTGATCGATTTCAAATCAGATAATGGAATACTATGAAGCTCCATGAATTTTCGTTTTGACAATGTTTCAGGTTCTTGTGATTCTTTGCTTTCTTTTTCGTTAGTGATATTACCATTCAATTCCACGAGCTGTGATTGTTTAGGGTCAGAAACATCTTCTGCATCTTCATCTTTCGGTTCTTCAGTCGACTTTTGAACTGTAAATTTATTAAAGATATCATGAAATTCCTTAAACGCTTCAGCTGTTTCTTCAAGCTGTTCAATAGTTATGTCACTTTCTTCATCAACGGCATCTTCTGTATTCTTAACTGCTTCCTTATTGGAATTGGAATTGTTTTGTTTTGTTTGTACTTTCTTTTGAATGGCCTGTTTGAGTATAGACTTGGAATCAAAAGATTGCTTGGCATCCTTGGCCTTCTGTCTCCGCTTCTGGTTCTTTGACAGTTTTGCCACTTTGATATCCCTACCCATATTAACTATTTACCTGTACAAAAAAAGGATATTTTGATGTGAAAAAAAACTCATTCTTTAAGATAACTTGATTATCTTACACCTTTGTGACACTGTGCAATGTCAGATGACAAGAGACCAAGTGTCACCGGCGCCCTTAATGTAGATGATTCTAAAAGTAGCGGAAATGAAGATTTCAATGGTTCTTCTACGGCTGCTGACCTTTCAGCTTTGACGCCAGAAGGTCCAACGTTCTTAGAACAGACATCTAGTCTTAAAACTAAACTAAAGTCTGCATTAGATGAGTTAGAACATTCCCAAAAGGAATTCAAACGTATCAGTGGATTGCTAGAATCCAGACTAGATAAAATGAACAGATGATTTGGGTTTAATTGGTGAATTGTTGTACGTGGAGATGGAGATGACAGTTTTGGATCGCCGGTTAGACATGACTATTTAAAGACCACACCGGAATCCATATAGTTATACTACATATGGAATTTAAATATAAGGTTGCAGGTGTCCCGTTATCAATTAAGCTTCTGAATAATACTCTCTCTCTGACGAAATGAAACGTTATAATTATAATTTGTTTATAATAAAGATATGTATTCACCAGTGAATGTACTTTATAGTCTACAATTTGAATATATAACCTAAGTAGCTATAAATTTGATAAACAGTCACGTAACACAATATTTGAACGACTATTCATGCCTGCTCATAATGTAACATTGGCAAACTGATTTAAAAGTTTCAAACAAATAAAATGGTTATACTTATCTCATTCCATCTTGCCTAGATACCATTAACCATTTACAATTGACTTTACTACTTTATACACTAAGATATATCAATATTGACAAATTTTTCAGATTCAGCTAAATCTTCAGCTTGTTTACACATTATTTTCATTGTAAACAATGCTAACAGGCCTCATGCTATCGGCACGAGACGTGTTGAAGTTTGTATCTTTAGGGCGTCATGTACGGATCCAAGGCAGATTACAACCAATGAGGCGGTTGAAGCGTCCATCTCTCGGCTTTGGGCTATCAAGAGGATTTAAAAGACAACCATTACATTCACGACCGATATCAACTACAACACCGTGTGCAATTTCCTCAAACGAACCAGCATCTGATGGATCACCAGATACTCTATCAGGATACTTGAAATACGCTCTTTATAGGAATTTGAATGTTACCAGTACCGTTTTCATTGGTTCCGTTTATGAACTTCAAGTGAAACAGTACCTGGAATCACAATGGCCATTACCGATCTCCAAGTTGAAAATGGTTGGTGGATCTGGAGATAGAGGTGTTGACATTGATGCTAACATGGGTCAGTACCGACTTCTTGTTCAATGCAAGTGTTATTCGTCACAAAGAGTTGATCCAAAGTTATTAAGGGAGATCAAGGGTGCTATTCAAGATGTTCCAATAAGTTCTTCTAAAAAGCACATTCCATTAGTTGCTATGATTGCATGTACTAATGCATTTACTCGACAGGGTAGAGCTGAGTTTGACAAGGCTACAATACCTATCATATATCTAAAATTCTCCAGACCCAAATTGATAGATATTAGTAAGCCATATGAAATGGACAGTTGGATATGGGGTGAGATGCTTGGATGGGAAGCAAATTGGAAAGCGCAAAGTATAGGTCTTGGTGTCAATCCTAATGAAGAAAATACCAACTAGAACTAATGATAATTGATCATGTTGCAGCAAATTAAATTAAGATATATAGAGATATTCAAATAAAAAATTGAATGGAAATATAGGTGTAATTGAGATCTAGTGATAAAATACAAGATACTCAAAATCTCCAAGCTAATTTGGAATAGATTTACCGCTTCGGATTTCAGGAATTGCCCTTAATTTTTCAATCCATTGACACACTCTTGGGAAGTCTTCAATACCTTCAAACTTCAAGCTACCATCAATCCAAGGGTAGCAACAGAGATCAGCAATGGATAAATGGTCACCGACAAGGAAACCTGTCTTGTTACGTTCCAATTGGGCGTCTAGGACACCAAGCAATCTCAAAGTTTCCTTTTGGAATCTTTCAATAGCATACTCATCCTTTTGAGGGGCGAAGAAACTGAACCAATGGAATTGGCCCTTCATTGGACCTAAACCAGACATTTGAAAGAAAGTCCATTCTAACATTTCATAGTATTCCTTTGTACCATGCTTATAGGAATATTTGTAATCCTTATCAAACTTATCAGCAATATACATCATAATAGCAGCTGATTCGTTGATGTGATTAACTTCACCATTTTCATCAACATGCGTAAGAGAAGGAATTCTACCATTAAGATTGAACTTCAAATACCAGTCTTGCTTGCATTCCGCCTTATAAAGATCAATTGGTCTAACGTAGTAGTCCAAACCGAGGAGTTCCAAAAGCGTAGTGACCTTGTAACCGTTCGGAGTTGGAGAAGTATAGAGTTTAATGTAAGGAGCTTCTAAGCCAGCTGCCTTTGGGTCGTTTTCAGAGAGAATATAATGAACCATTGAGTGTTTTGGGAAAGGAAAAACTGGTAAACTAGAAGGAGAAAGATCATATTACTAATTAAAAATATTAATATAGAGGAACGCCACACATGAGCAATGGCTATCAATTTTTCAAGATGTGATTTCTTCTAAGGACAGCAGGTTACTTTGGAAAGTTTCAATGGTGAACAGGTTGACCATTGTGGAGACTAACGTTCTACGGGAACAGTTGGGACTCAGGTTGATTCCCGTTCCAAGTAGTATAAACGGTGGTCAAAAAGGCCTCAATATGATCAACGTTGATAGAATATCGATTGAGGAAACAAACAAGCTTAGATCTCAGATAGGTTTGAAACTGATAATAGTAGAACCTGTTGCAGAAGGAGAAAGTTGTGATATAGAGCTGAATAACTATTTAAAAAGAGAACAGAAAGTTAAGCAGTCTTATAAAGTTGATGATTTAAAGCAATCTTTAGAATCCAAAAGGGCACTATTGAAAAGGAAGAAACAAATGGCAAAAGGTGGTATTTTGGAACGAGAAACAGAATCTCAAAGTTTAGAAGATTGGCTTCAACAAATAGGAAGGGGTAGTGAAGAGATATCTGAAAAGAATGAGATTGTCCGCACGAATCCTGTTAAAGTCAGTAAAAAACTTAAATTTAAAACCGTTAAACCAAGAATTAAGGAATCTGATGTTTTAACATTAAAAGATTTAGAAGTTTTGGATGATGACAACTCTGATGATGAATTGGTCAACAAAGAAGTCGAAATGGAAAAAAGAATACAAAATAATATCAAGGAAAAGAAACTTCAAACAGGTGAATTGGTGTCTGATATAAACAGGGACAATAGATTATTAAATAATGAGGAATCAGAATTACTAGAAGGAGCATCTGAAACTAAGAAGAGAAGATTTGTTTCTTTACGTTCCTTATCAGAAGATGAAGAAGATATTGAATCACGGAATATTGATAGAGATATTGCCAAACCTAAATTTAAAAAACTGAAATCGAAATCAAGCAAAAGTAGGAAAGTAAAATCGAACATTGAAGATCTGGATATCAAATTTAGCCCTGTCACATTGATCGATGAAGATGAGGATAAAGATCATAACGAAGAATTGGATAAATTATTAGCGGCTACTAGAGTTGAAAAGAGTAGACAAAGACAAATAGTTGAATCTATTACCCATGCTAGAGAGGGCATACCATCTGGTGAAATTATACAAGAAAATCTACAATTTTTAGACACACTAGACACATTAAATACGGATAGATTGGAAACTGAATCTAGGTCTCTATCCTCAGAAGCAGTTACTAATACAGAAAATCCCGCTTACGAAGCATCAGAATTGTCAAAGAGGGTAGGTTCCATTATGAGAGATCCTTCTTTGGATCAAAGTTATTCCCTTTCTTCTGTTTTATCTCATCTGATCGAAGATAATGATTCTGAGAAAACGGATCCATCTGAATTTAAAATCAAATACACTGATGATCAAGGTCATGAATTATCAACTAAAGAAGCATATAAGTTCATGTCTCGGAAGTTCCATGGTACAGGCAAGAAAAAGAAACATTGAGTCATCTACCTCAACGGAACTAATTGACTATCTCTTAATGGAGTTCTACAAAGTGGACATTCACTCCGTTCTTTACACCATTCCAAAATGCATGACCAGCAGAATATATGACCACAAGGGCCGCAAGATGGATCTTTCATTGGATCAAGACAAAGCATACATGAACGGCTTTGGTCTGGGATATATGCCAATTTTGTGGAATCGGATAAATCAATAATAGCATCTTTATCGTCAATACTCAATGATTCTATATTATTAGGTAATTTATTCACTTTCCCTCTTTTTAATGACCTTTTAAATTTATCATTGGAGTTGCTTGACTCACTTGGTGTTTCTTGAAATAAACTCTTTAAAGCCCCTCCATATTTAAAAATTAATTGTAATAACATCAATCCACCTAATAATTCATATTCACTTCCTCCGTTTAATTGTAGCTGCTGCGCTGATGGTTTATATCCTAATCCATATCGTAAACCAAGAATCCGTTTTGAAATATCATAGTATCTTCCCTTTATGTAAAACAAAGCAAGGTGTAGATTTTGAATATCTAACAGTGCAACCGTCGTTATATAATTAAGAACCCTTCTCAAAGTATCTTTCCAATCATTGGAATGTTCGGGAAGTTTATTTAATAACCACTTTGTGAATTTAGACACCAAGAATGGACCTAGAGCATAAAGAATAACAAATAACATTCTCTTCCAAGATTTAACTCGACGACCATAGTTTGAATAATGCAAATCCACATATTCTTCGCCAAAAGTACGAGCACCAAGTGCAGTTGTTAAACCAAAGTAAATAACCTTAGTTAATATTTTAATCGTTTTTGGATCAATGCCATTCCTAGAGTTTGAGAGGATCCTTGCAACAGCAGAAATTTGATCGTAAAGTCTGCCAATGTAATAGTCATCCTTCTGACCTGACCGCACAATAGCAGCAGCAGTGGCATCATTCAATTCTCTGTGTATATAGTTGGACATTGTCGATGATAAGCAATGTCGAAATTGTGAAAATAAGTAAAACTTAAACTGGCTCTTTTCTACTACTTTGTTATAAGAACAGTACCGTTCTTTAACCAATGGTTAACCAAACTGCGAGGCGAAACTCAATAGTAGAATCGATCTCTTCGTTACTAGAGGCAGATGATAATCGGAAACTTACAGAGCAGGAAGAGGAGGTGAAATTAGAGTTTACACCTTACCAATTGGAGTTTTGGAAGCCTCAAAACATACTAAGTGTGGAAGACACACCGTTTTCCAATAGATACTTAGTTCATTTACTTGTTATTGCCTTTTCTGTTCCCGGAAATTTGGCTAGGATTTCACTACAAAGTTTGACAAATTATTCAAATTCTTATCTTAATTATAGTGGTGGCACTGTTGTTTGGGTCAACTTTGCAGCATGTTTTGTGATGTCCTGGACCAATAACTCTGTAAAGTTCTGGAACTTAATCTTAAAAGACACTAAGAAGACTAGTATGAAACAAATTGCCCTGCATACTGGCATTACAAGTGGATTTTGTGGTTCTTTTTCAACTTTTAGTAGCATGATGATTGAAATATTCTTTAGAACAATTGGTTTAGTAAAGAATGACACTTTACCAAACCCCGGATATAGGGTAATGGAATTCTTCGCAACATTAATTATAAACATTGGTATCCCATTATTTGGACATATTTGTGGTAAACATTTTGCATTGTTATTTGATTTTTTGTTAGTGCCAAGACTTCAACGGATATTGACATATCGTTTACTAAGAATATTTGAATTGATTTGTGTTTTAATCGGAACCGCCGCATTGATAGCCAACTTGGTGCTAACATGTGCGCTATCTACGAATCATTGGTATAAGCAGTCCTACTCTTTTAGTTTACTAATGGGAGCATTTGGTGCACTTATGAGATTTCAACTAAGTCAATACAACGGTAAATATATCCGAGATTGGTTCCCATTGGGTACTTACTTGGCTAATATTATTGGCGTTCTATTAATTTCTGTGTGTTACCTATTAGAATTAGGTTACAGTAATGGTACTCATAGACTAGTTGCAGATCCAACCAAGCTAATGATTTTAAAGGGATTTTCAACTGGTTGGGCAGGGAGTTTAACAACTATTTCTAGTTTCATCAATGAGTTATTCAATCTTCAATACCCTGTATACCAACATATTTACTTTTGGTCAACGTTTATTCCGTCTCTCGTTATTATAGTCCTAATTAATGGTTGTTATGCTTGGACAAACGGTATGATCCAATTATGAAAGATAGCAAATGCTAAATTAATTAGTTAATTAATGTTATCAACTTTATAAACAGATGTAAATGATACTGATATTAATACGATTAATCAAACATTGCAGAAACTGAACTTGGGGGTTGTTTCTTCTTCTTATCTTTTCCCTTTTTAACTTTAATGTTTAAACCAGACGCAAATAAGTCATCTAATCCGTCAGTACTACTTGAATTTACCCCCGATGAGGCTAAACTAGTATTGGATCCCCATTGTCCATTTCCTGAAGAGATTGGTTTGACACGAGGAACTGACTTTGGTTTAGGTTTAGGTAAAGATGGGAACATTGAAGGATCAGTTCTCTTAACAGTGGAGGGAGCTGCTGGCGCAGCACCCCAGCTAGCCGAACCAAGAGATGTGCTGCCTGATAAAGTAGTTGCTGAAGATGTACGAACAAGATTCTTTGGTACCAGTGCAGGTAATGAAAGTGAGGAAGAGGAAGAGGAAGATAATCCTGGAGATTTGGAATAAGGGGATGAAAATATAGGTAACGTGGACCCAACTGGAGCATATCCAGGGATGCTTGAGCCATTTTTGGGTTGATTCAATGAAATACCTCTAGCAATTGGCTTTTTAGTGTTTGTAGTTGACCCCCAAGCACCACTGGTGACTTTGGTTTTCGTGATTGGTAAAGAAGGGAATTTACCAGTAGTAGATTTAACCTTTGGACCTGGTTTATCTATCCATGTACCAACCGGGGTTGTTAAGATAGAGTTAGTTCTACTGTCAGAACCTGGTAAAGCAGGGAATGATTCTTGCAATTGCTTTGTCTTCAAATTAAATTTGTTAACATACTCTAAATCATTTCTTTCTGCGGAGTTAGCAGGGAATAATTCAGCAAATTCATATAATAAAAGAGAAACGTCTGCATGTATTCCTTTTTTAAAGACATCCTTGTAAATTCTTTGTAGTTCACTGGCATCTATATATTTATTACTGAATTGCAAATTAGCAGCATCAAATCTTTGATATAACTCCTCATCAAAATTCAAATAATGCTTAGCTCTCATCTCAAGTCTCTTCTTCTTTGTAGCATAACTTGTTTTTGGTTCTGATTTGTCACTATTATTTTTAGTAATTTTCTTACTATTATTATTAAAACTTGAAGATAACTGATGACCAAAATTCAGACGACTGTCTGTTAAATGTGGATGCTCCTTAGCCATATGTGCTTGTACTTCAAATTCATCAGGAAAAACAACGAATTTTTGGTCTAAACATGATCTAACACTACATATAAAATGTGCATCTCTAAAATGGTGTTCTAATTGATTATAATCTTTAAAGTACTGTGGATCGTTAGGATTAAGAGAATCACAGACGTGACATTTTTCATGCTTTTGTCGTAAATGAACAAATAATTCATCATCAGAGTAAAATGTTGCACTCTTACAAAACTTACATGAAGGATGTCCATTAAACCCGTCAAAATCACCCTTCTTGATATGCAATTGAAGTTTGTTTTGTGAATATAAAGATAATTCAAATGGAAAGGCCTTTTTATTATTACCACAAATTGTGCAATAAAATTTGTTGTGGCTTGTTTTAACATGTTCATTGAGTTCCTTAAAATCAGCAAATGGTATTGAATGAAAATTACAATTCTTAATAGAACAAGTGTATTGCAACAATTTCAGAGTCGAAGCTTTAGCTGATTGGTTGGTGTATCTAATTCCAAGATCTCCTTTAAATGAAGGTAAAAGCTGAGTATCTTTAACAGCATTAAAATCTTGAAGGGTAGCATCGTCAGTAAAAATCAACGTTTCGTTTTCGGTTCTGCAAACCAAACATTGCTTTTTTCCATAAAGAGATCTCTGTCTAAAAGCACAAACATGGCATACTGTATGTTTACAAGGTGATAGGGCAGCAATGTCTAATGTTTCTGCACAAACAATACAAGTCTCTAACTCGACATCAGGCAAATCTTTTGGTGTATTTTCTAGATTCTGAGAACACACCAGAGAGGCAGAACTTTCTGTGTGTCTATTACCACTTTTCTTAACTTTGGAAGAGGGACTTGTTGAATTCCTTGAGGACATTTTCGCAGTTAAACAAGACACCTTATGCTAAAAGATTCCAATATTGACAGAAGAAGAAAAAAAATATTTTTTCAACATTTCACTGTCACCAGAGTCAAGTTAAATCGAAGTTCTATTTACAGGCTTGAAATGTCTGGTTTTAACTTATCTGCCACTTTAAACGTTTTGCGGCTTATTGGAAACCCGAATTTGGCCTTTCCACAGCTTGTTGTGCCTACTTTCAACCAGATACCAATTCCTATCATCGTCTCTAAGGAGTCTAAAATCCAAATTAAAGCTGTTGTGTTAGACAAGGACAATTGTTTTGCCAAAGCACATGATGACAAAGTCTGGCCTGAATATGAACAGCATTGGGCCAAGTTGCGTTCTCAATATCCTGATCATAAGCTTCTCGTTGTCAGTAACTCTGCTGGAACAAACGATGATGCCAACCATGAACAAGCCAAGCTTCTAGAAGAGCGGATGGGTGTTCACGTTCTTCGTCACCCTACTAAAAAACCTGGGTGTCATTTAGAAATAATGGACTACTTCAAAACCCATGGAGTTACTTCTGACCCGAGAGAAGTTGCAGTTATTGGTGACAGGCTCTTTACGGACGTGTTAATGGCAAATATGATGGGTGCATATGGTGTGTGGGTCTCAACTGGTGTCAAGCTCTCTCAAAGCCCCATCTGTCGGTTCGAACGCTGGGTTTACAGTTGTTTGAAGTGAAGGATGAAATGATCACTAGAAAAAAGGGGCCCAACTCCGAACTCCGAAGACAGTTGTAATATGTTTTCCCATTTTGTAATTAAAGGTGTCTTGTAATAAAGAGGAACCCAGCTTTCTTTTCTCAGACTATTTGCTATATTATCAGAGGACTCTGTTTATCATGTCCTTGAGATCAATTAATAACCACCTGCAGACTTTGAATCGTATCTTGGAATATAATGATAAAGTGCTGAAGGAGAATAATAATTCTTCAAAGAAGCAAAACAGTATCCCTTCTTATTCCATAACGCCTACTTCACTATTTGATGTGAGCAAGGTTGAATCTGCATTCAATAACAAAAAATTGATTACTTCTTTGATTATATTCGTAGTTTTCATTGTTTCACAATTGATTCTAAATTACATTGGCTTCATTATATTAGATATTGAAAACAGACCTATAGTTTTAACTATTTCTCAAATATATAATATATTCTCTTCATACTTTTTTCCATTGATTTTAGCTGCTCAGGTTGATGAGAATATTAATAACCCCTTTCAAGATTTGCATAGAGAAGTTGATCTATACAAAAATTTCAGATTATGTGCTATTATTCAATTTATAGGATTGATTTTATCTATTTGGGCTACTGTTGAAGTTTTTACTGGAGGTCCTTATTATGATGAACGACTGCAATTCCCAAATAGAACCATTGAAAAGGTGGAAATAACAAAATTGGTTCGAATTTATCAAATTCTCTCTCTTCAGTTACTTATGGGTGTGGTAATATTATCTTTTGTCAATTTAGTTTTAACTGACCGAAGAATGGTTGCCTATTTCAATAGAATTGATAGAACCCAAGATGAAAAAGATTTGGAAGCAATGTATAACCATTATCAGCTACCAAATGACTTTTATGAATCTGAATTGGAAACTCATTATGGTAAACAAGGACAAATATACCACGGCGTTTATTGATTTACTGTTTCTCTATGCGTTGATTATTTATATATTTTTATACTTTAATGTATATGTGCACCCTGTTATATATCGTTTAAATAAAAGACAGCATATAATTAAAACAAATATAGCAACATAAAAAATATAACAAAATTAAAACAAAATATAATTAAAACAAGTTTCAGAAATAAGGCATCCATGAAGAATCGGAATTAGCCAAATGTCTTGGGTTAACAGCGTGTGCAATCAAATTGACAGCAACTTGAGAGGAAACCGATTGGTTTTGATTGTCAAAGTTGGCAACAGATGTAATCTTTTTGATAATAGCTTCAACATTAACGCCAACAATTTCTTGTAAGTTTGGAATTTCAGATCCAATAGTCTTTTGACGTTGGGTGTACCATGTCATAACTTCATCTCTGACAAACAAGTTCAAAAAGTGTTCGATTTCATAAGATGGATCAGCTAAACATTGTGCAATTAAAACCATATGCATAGATAAAATACCTTCTGAACCAATAGTGCCAATCAATTCTTGTATATTAGGAGTCAATCTGAATGGAACAGTCTCGAGAGTACAGAAAATTGGTGCTGCTCTTTGTTGAGAAACATCCATTTTAGAATTTTGCATGATATTATTAGATGTCTTACCTCCAGCAATCTTATAAGGTAACATTTCAGAAGTGTAAACTCTACCAGAGCCTTGATGAACATGAATCTTATGAGGTTGTCTACCATTGATGCACATCATATAAGTAGCGAAAATGAAGGTAGCATACTGTGAGGTGAATTGTTTTCTGAAGACCCAGAAATCTTCAAACTTTGGATAGTAATGCATAAAGTAATCCTTCATCATATTAGTTGGGACAAACAATGCTTGAATAGCAGAAAGAATTTCTGTTTTAACATTTAATACATCAGGTTTTGGCAGTCTTGGGTCATAAGCTGAACGCAACTTTTCCATATAGAACGCCAATGGTTCATCCTTGTTTTGACCCTTGGCTCTCATTGCCTTCTCATAAACATTGTACATGTTAATATACTTTTCATCATCAGAAACCATTCTAATATGTGGTGACAATGGAATTGCAACAGGTAAAGTAAATTCGACATAACGACGTCTGGTTTGAACATTCCTGGATAGCTGATCATTGAACAATCTAAACATCTGATACATTCTTTCTTCTCTTCTACAGTGACGAGCAGCAGGGAACTGAATGGCAAATTTATGTAAACTACCATCGGTACCTCTAATAGTAATGCGTTTATAACAAGCAACAGGTCCTCTAATAAGATCAATAGTAGGCATAAATCTTTCTATCTTAATAAAACCTTGGTTAGTTTCCTTGTTCAACAAATATTGGCCTGGAATATCAATTTCTTCAAACTTTTGGTGATGGAATTGACTCAAATGAGGGCAAACCCTTTCAAGGTTAACCTTACCATAATTTCTATCCAATCGTTCTTCCATGCAAATCTTCCATTTTAATAACTTAGAAATATAGGTTTCCAGATTTGGCTTACTTTGAATAATATCTTGATTAAATTCACTTTTAATATGCTTTGGCAAGACGCTCTCTGCAAATCTCTCAATACTAGCTTCGGTTGCCGGTGGTAATCTAACATTTTCCCGCGGATTTGGCAAACGGTTGAATTGTTGAACACCATCATGGTACAATGCAACAATTAGTCTGTACGCATCGGCGTCTGAATTGATTTTAAATCGTTGATTGATTTGATCAACAAAGGACTCCAACGATAATGTCAACAATGGGTAGGCAGACTTCATAATACGAGAAATTTCATCAATCCAAACCCAGGGTTTCCTTTGAAGTAATGGATTAGAAGATGCATGAGAAGGAACAGGAGTTCCACCTCCGTTAGCACTGGTGTTAGCTGTGCCAGGTGTTTGAATAGCAGGAGTGGCAGTTTGGAGTACAGGAGATGCACTAGGAACTGGTGTTCCCAAAGCCTCTACAGGTGTATCATTGGAGTTGACAGTCGTTGAGCCTGTTGTGCCGAGCGGTGTAGCATTATCGTTAACAGCACCAGGTGTTCCACTGGCACTGGACTTTGAACTTTGTTGGGCTTGGGCTTGTTGGAGGGATTGCTTTTGAAGAATAGCATAATCTTCCTTTGAAGTTCTCAATTGAAAGTGGAGTGCTTGTGGATAGGCCTTCGCAATAGAAAACAAAACTTCAAACGCAATCTTACCCTCCTTTTGAGCTAAAGAAGTCAATAATTGAGGAATGAAAGTAACCCAATGCCAGACTGGCATATCGCCCTTGTGGCCTAGGAAAGATTCTGTTAAAGTACCAGCAGCATTATCCAACCCAACTAACCATAAGATTCTACAGAGTAATCTTCTAGATTTGTTGTTCTTGTAAAGGGACGCTGCCTGTAAGTAACAACTGATTGCATGCTTGGCAAAATTGATATCACCGCTGCTCTTAAACCTGTTTTCATTAAAAAAACCCCATTCAGCCCAGGCCTTTGGAAGATTCAAGTCCAATTGAACAGCAGTAGCAAAGGCCGAATTGGCTTCATCTGGAACATTTAGCTTCGCAAGAAACATACCCTTAAGGGTAATAAATTCAGCTTTTTGTTGAGCAGCAAAGTAAACAAGATTGGTGTTACTTATTACATCCAAACCAGTATTTAATTCAGCAGGGTTTTGGTAATGGCATTTAGCTTGTTCTCTTAATTTTAAGAAGGCTTCTTGAATTTCAATATTTGGAAGTGTGTAAATCTTGGCCAATTGGTTGATGCAAACTTCAGGCATATGATGTTCTCTTGCAACATGTGCAAATCTGTTGATAACCCATGCAATTTCATGGTAACCTCTGTACGCATATGAATTGTTGTTGCTATTCCCATTTTGTGTGACCGCAGGCACCAATGGTAAGTAATACTTGTTAATGACATCGAATGCATGCTTTCTCCAAGTGACTAAATCATTCCATATATTAATATCATCCCATGAATTTGGTAAACGCTCTCTCCAAGCTTGCAATACTCTCTTCAAATCTTGAGATTTAGAGTCCAAATTTTCAATTGTAGTGTTTGTCAAGCTTCTATAAATTTGAATAGCCTCACTAAATTCAACATATTGTTGGAATCCATGTAAGAGAGATATATGGCAACCCGTGACCCTTTGAGGAAGCTTCCACCATTTACGTAATGCTAGTTGAATTCCTTCATCGATCAATCTTTGAACATTTTGAACAGATTCTTGATTTTGAGAGTACGATTGCAACGCCAAGAAAGTCTGGAACATTTGTCTTCTAGGAGTTGGGACGTCCATGACAGTCTTAACAGATTGCTCAAGTGGATCTCTATCCTTAATCCAGTCAGCAATTCTCCAACCACACTCTAAAAGCAAATCAGTGAAACCTTCATGCTTAGCCAATTCAGTTAAGACATCCCAGTATTGCAATTTCTCAGCACATAAGATCCAATCATCTTCCCAGAGGGCATACTCAGATTCAGAATAAGGCAAAACACCACTTCTTGCCTTGATTTGAGCAGCTTCATACATTCTTAAAGCCTTATCCCACATACCAATTTGCTCATACGATAATGCCGAGTTAGTTTCAAAATATTTAGATCTTCTACGCCATAAGCCGTAAAACATATCATCCTCTTGTAAACCAGCATACATTTCAACGAGGGCATCCTTATTTGCCTCTTTAATTTTAGAATTTTCAGCAACAGGATGAGAATCAATTTGTTCTAAGATTCTAATACCAGAGTACCAAGCATCGTAGTTCATACCTAAATATTTTATTAAATGGGGTGGTAATTGCAATTCAGTACATTTACTGGCAGCAGATAACATGATATGAATAACATTAGGGACAGATTCTTGCTGACGCATATGATAATCTCTGGACAAGAGGGTGACAAAAGAATGTAAAAAGTCTTGTTTTTCACGAGGGGAAATAGCATTATAAGCAACCGGGAATAAATTGCACCATGAATTGTGAATAGCTTCTGGACTTTGATAAGACAAATCAAGAAGCGGTTCAAGAACTTCCTTAGCGGTTATTTTGATACTATTTTCAAGGAATTTTCTATGTTCAGTCAAAAGCTCAGTAATGCCTTCAGATGCTGGTTTCAATTCTGTTTTCGGAACTACTTGTTTAATGGCACTAAGTGAAGCTAATTGAACTTCAGACTCGTGGAATTTCAAACTATGATTAAAATCAAATGATCCATAGAGGATTTGGGCAGCCTGATTCAACCACGGATATTCAGATAAGTATTCCCAGTTTTGTTCTCGGATGACATAAAATAATCTATTTCTAATATCTTTATCAATGGAAGTACTTAAAATACGCATCAACTCTTGACGGATTCCAGTATCAGAAATCTTAGTACCAACCAAGAAAGGATGTTCTAATCTGAAGGTTAATTCACTGTATGACAAGTCATCAGCCTTAAATATATCAACTATAATTTGATAGTACAAGTTGGTTAACTCGGGGTCGTTCTTCATTTCATACATCATCATCTTAGATAAAACACCTGCCTTTTCTTTTGCAGTTGGAATGATTTCGTCCTTTGCAAAAACCCAACCACGAACAATTTCAGCAATTTTTGTTAATAACTTCTTGTCGCTTGATCTATCAATCAGTTGAACAAGCAATGACAAATAGATTCTACGTTGGTCGCCAAGAATCGAAATTCTCAGAGAACACAAGTCCAATATAGTTTCTAACAGCTTACTCGTCATTTTGGCCTCTTCTGCAGATTGAACGAGATCAGCATTTGTTTGACCTTTGGTAGACATTGATAACGTAATATGATCCTTTACTAGTTTACCCAACGTTCTGATAATTAATTGGATATTTTGATCGAGTAATTCAGGTTGGAACTTCGCAACTGTCCATGATAATGTAACACCAGCGGCAACGGAATTGGTAGAGCTTAAATCTTCCGTGATAATACCAACAATGTAATTAATAAAAATTTTTGCCTTTTCTTTCTTTTCTTCATGAGCACTAGCTTCTTCACTGATCGCTTTAATAATCAGGGATAAAACATTTTGCAAAGACTCTTGTATATCTTGGTTGTGTGTGCGAATACAAGAGTCTAATAACTTTTGTAAGTAGTCCAAATTGTCAAAGATCCATTCAGAAGGTTGCCACTCTAAAACAACATTTAAAGCCTCAAGTGCGTTAACACAACAAGTTAACATATTGTCAGCAATCGAATCAGGAGTAGCTAACATCTTTTCCAAAAACACAAGTTTGACACCGACATCAGACCAAAATCCAGGTGATAACAAGACGTGTAAAATATCAAGAGCCTTACGACTCAGTTCGTTTTCAGATGCACGTTGATGGCACAAGCAGATGTATCTAATAAGGAATGTAATACAAGTTTCCTTTTGACCATTTGGAACAGTAAAGGTAGAAGCAGCAACAGTGTTGCCTGAATCAACTTCCATTGCATCAGGATCCGATGCAAGCTTCTTCTCTTCAGCCTCCCTTTTGGCACGGGCTTCCCAGTTCAAAATTAACTCTGCTAAATCCATTGCAAGCATTTGGTTTTCTGTCATGGAATTGTTCAAAACAGTTAACTTGCCCATCGCCGTAATAATATTAGGAATAAATTGATCTCTGGAGATGTAAAATAAGTCGGAATATTGAACAATAAGTTGATAAACATTGAGAACCTGTGTAACCACATAACCATTTTCACTCAAAACACGACGAGTCCATTTCAGCCATTCGGTATCAGCACCTAATCTTTGATTCAAGTATGGCGCAAGCAACTCTAATGATTGTCTGACTAGCGTCTTAACTTCATTTTGGTTAGCTTTCAATAATGCAACAAAAACCTGGATAACAAGCTTAGGGGGAGTTTCAAAAGTTTTAATAAAATAAACGATAGAAACGTAAGCAACTTGTTTAGTAATGGTGTCTTCCAGGCTGATATTATTCCAATTGAATTTAATGATATCTTTCTTCCAGTTTGTAACTATATCAGGATAGAATTGGACCATAACGGACGTTAATTGCATCAACTCAACTCTAAATAAATCGTTATCACACGACTCTAATGATTTTTCCTGGATAGCCTTCTTCCAAACCTTTTCACCAAGTTGAGAAATCCATTCCGCTGGTTCGTCGCCTATTTTAGTAATATCAAGGTCGGTTCCAGTGTTACTAGAGTTAATGTATAATGACGGAACAACAATTTTTTTCAATAAAACAATTAAAGTAGTCAGCTCAACATCCTCTTCATCTAATGAGCTAATGATCTTATTCAAGTAAGATTGAACCGATGTCTTAGTTTTACATTTGACAATATCTTCTAAAATGAATGTTTCAACAAAATTAGAGATTATAACCTTATTAACAGTCAAATAATTGATAAAAGGAATAACGTCATCAACTTTATTTTCATTGAGTTGTAGGTGCTTGACATAGAGGCATTGTAAATTTTCCAATGTTTGGTCAAGTTGGATGTGAATTTTAGATTCCAATGGAGCAGATTCCTTGTATTGGATACACTTAATTGAAATATCAAACAATTGTTTGAACGTTTCAGAAGAACTCTTAAACCATTCCTCGTCATTCCTGCTAAATGAGTCCACTAAATCAATCATGTTGGAGAACATAGTGAATTGTAAATCTTTATTAGCTTGAGTAGCAGTAGCAGTCATGAATTCTTCAAAGTGGTCTCTAACAGCCTTTCTTAAGTTAGAACATTCCTTCATGCCAACAAAATAAACAAATCTTGTACCATATGATCTGGATTTGAAATTTTCTTTAAAAAAATCAACAGCATGGTCAGAAAATCTATTAAGAAACTTAGAAATTGGTTCTCTAAAAGGTGAGCTTTGGTGGCGACGTAAATTTGTTTCCAAAAACAGTAATGTATCAAGTAATTCCTTCAAAAAGGTGTAAGCTTGTGGTGGCAACATATAGAAGATCTTCAAGATAGCCGAAATAATTTGAACAGTATGATTACTTTCTAATTTTTGTTTGGAGATTCTTTGTAGTGTAGCAGGTTGAGCCCAAGCCATCAAGTGATCCAATAGCTTTCTACCAATTTCAACCTTAAAGTAGGAGATAAGTAACTCGAGTAATTTAGAAAGAGCTTCCAATCCAGAAACAGTAAGTTTCTTGTAATCGGATAAATTCATCAACATCGGCCTTAATCCATTTTGAAGAAGTTCTTTCGGTAACTTAACATTGCCAGATAATACCTTTGATAAACCTTTATAAGCAGATTCAATAATTCTAATGCTACTAGAGCACAAGGTTTTAAAGAAAACACTGAGAATCCTGATCCTAACGGAAGCATTCGAAAATTCTTGCTTCGTTAGAGCCAATGACAACAATTCAATGCATACAATTCTTAAACTAACTAATTGCTCCGCACTCTTGTGTTCCGATATCTTGTTGACGCTAATTAAAGATTCATCATCTGCATCCACCAATGCTAACGCCTCAGAGAGCAGTCTATTAAGTTCGTCATTGAACTCCAAAAATGAGCCATCTAACTCCAAACAAAATGTAATAGCATCAATATTTCCTATTTGCATATGAAAAGGTAAGGCTCTCAAAGGTTTACCAAAAATAGGAGCAAGCAAAACACTTTTGCTTGGAGATATCATATCAGAAATTGGGACACCCGTAATCTCTGAAAGAACCTTAAGGGAGCTTTGTGCAGTTTCTCTAACCATTTTGTTGTAGTTGCTTAAATCATAAACAATCTGACTGATAAGAGATTGGAATGGTTGTTGATACACCATATCCTTAGTTACCTCTCTATTGCTATTTTTAAGAATATCAAGAATAATAGACTTGGAAATTTCACACACTTCAGATGGAACATCAGTTGGAGTGTCTCTCAAAACAAAGAACATGGCTCTAGAAATCTCAATTTGTCTAACGCCAAAATATTCATAAGGGATACTTAACTCATTAATCATAACTTGCAGACCAATACATCCACTAAGTTTATCATAGTATGCATCTTTGAAGCAAGAGTGAATAAAAGTAGAGCATAACTTTTTAATGCACATGAATTTCAAAACATCATTAACAGAGCCAAATAGGGTAACACTAGTTTGAAATATGTTCTTTATGGCTTGCTTACCTGCATCTCTGACTGCACAATTATAATGACTTAAAGTATATGCAATGGCTTCATAGATAGTATCTTCGCCTAATGTTTTCTTACCTTCATGGTTGTTAACACTGAATGGTCTTGCCATATTGTGATGGTCAACCATAGTTCTGCTTAGACCCAGAAAAACAAAATGCTTGCAAATGCCATCAATTAAGATGCTAGCTTCATCCTTCACGTCGTCTAAGGAAACAGAAAAAAATAATGCCTTCAATAATTCAAGAAGCAATTCCTGTTGTCGGTCAAACTTATCGTCATCATTAACCGTATTAATCTCTAAAGTACATGATTCATCAATTGGATCGTTGCCCTGGTTAACAATGAAATTAACAGTTTGTTGAACTCTGCTTTCATAATCTTCTGGTATGCCATCAGTGTTAATAAACATTTTCAAGATAGCAGTCAAGTATTTAAACGCACTCACACGATAGTGAACTTTTGGTCTAATACTTGTTAAAGCTGTCAAAGCAGAAGAAATTGCTGCAGTCATAGAAACTGGAACTTCGTTAGGAATACCTTCAATCTTAAACATACCTAATAATTCTTGTTCAGACAGGGTTTGCGTTTTCAAATCTTCGTGGAGTTTCAAAAAGCTTCTATTTCTACCACCTAATTTACCTAAAATACGCAGGGCGGTGTGGGAATGCTGGTGTGAGTAAGGAATTGGCCTTAAATGTTTCCAGAGAGCCTTCATAATATCTTCAATGACAGGTTCGATAATGGGATCAATGAATTCAACAGTCATATTATCCACACATAACTCTAAAGTTCTCAAACCTTGTGTAACCAAATCAGGAATACTATTAAGCGCATGAACAAGAGGTCTCATTAAGTAATGTAAGTAAGGAACCAGGACGCTTAATCTAACAGGAACTGTCAAACATAAATCGGCAAAAACGTCCTTTTCAACTTGACGACGAGCATTGACAAACAGCCTTCCAAGACATTCCAATAAAACTTGTAAAATTGAAAAAATTTCCTTGTAAAGAGCTTCAAATTTTCCTCCTCCAATTGCTCTAAAGAGAGTTCTAATAAGGTAAAAATATACCAATGGATCCTT
The DNA here is from genome assembly GCA_030571455.1 of Saturnispora besseyi. NCBI lineage: Eukaryota > Fungi > Ascomycota > Pichiomycetes > Pichiales > Pichiaceae > Saturnispora > Saturnispora besseyi. The sequence continues at coordinate 113,524 of JAJLXR010000002.1, read as the reverse complement.
TGCAGTAGTACTATATTTAAGACAGTCAAGAATCAATTTATTAAGATGAGGTAAAAGAACACCTTCATTATGAGTCGGGAAAAGATTCACAGACATAAAACAGAACTTGAAAAGTCTGTTGAGAACATTTGATTTAACAATATCTAAATCTCCCAATTCAGGAATCTTTTCAATGCAGAAAACAATTAATATACTTGAGAAGTTAGAGGTTGTGATCTCATTAGCAAAAAAGTATTGAGGAACATGTAACAAAGCTGGGTTACCTAAAATTGCGTCAAATAAATGTGGCATTTCAGCTTCCAGAACTTCATTAAATGCAGCAGGTTCTAATTGTATAAACAAAGCCGCTAGCAATTCCATCAAATCTTTTTCTTCTTTACATGAAGTGATAGGAGGGTTCATACCCCCAGATTCATAAGACTGTTTCATGGCTGCTCTCAATACTGGCAGTTTTGAACTCTGGAAAAATTTCAAACAATCAATACTTTCTTTAAATAAACTTCTAAAAATGGTTAATTCTTCAAGGGAATTCAAACGTGCAGTTTCTTGCCAGGTCTGTGGTGTGTAGTCAGCTGGTTGTGCTGGATTGCATGCTTTTAAGGCAACAAATATTGATCTCAAAAATGTCATAAACATTTTAAACATGTATCTCGCAGAGTCAAGGGGATCTTGGGTTTGTGGTTGGACCAATTGAATTGGAAGGCCCCTTTCAATCGTATTGTAAGATATTTTGGTTAAGTAGTCAGGTTCATCAATATCCATTTCCTCTTTATTATCTTCGATAAGAGGTAGCTTTGTTTCGCAGAGAGCTCTTCCAGTGAGATCTTCTGATAATAATTCTAATTCAGAAAGTTTTTTAGTGGCTTCACTTTTGTTTTTTATATAATCTTCATGTTGGAGCATAATATCATTATAGTTTTGATTCACAGAAGCAAATCTCTTTCCGAATGAATCAATCATAATTAAAAATAATTGACGAGCCTCATTTTTGCTATCCATTTTACCGATCCTATCCACTAAATTTAGCATTAATTTGGCACTCATAATATACACATTTTGAGACAGAGTATTATCTTTCAAGTGACCACAAAATGTTTCCACACTTTTCCAAATTTGCACAGAAGTTAAATTATCATTGAGATGAACAAAGTCAGCAACAATTGTGTATGCCAGTGGTCTTAATGTTTCATGAGCAGTTAAACCATCACCAAGGAGAACCTTTTCATTAAACAAGATTTCAAACTTTGAAGCATAAAGTTTTCTTAAATCAGTTGTCAAAGTATGTCGAATAGCGTAAAGCAACTCCTTTCTTAATGAAGAGGACTCCGGTGGGCAATCTTGAAGTAATCTAATCAGTAAATCTGGGATATCTTTTAAACGATCTTCAAGTGAAGATGTATCGATCTTTTTAATAAGAACAAATGCTAAGAAAAAGGCTGCCTTAATTTGACAGAGGATGAAATCGCCATAGAGTGATTTATTTTTAATATTTGCAGAAACATGAGTAAGAATTCTCCCTTCTTGTTCCGCCTTTTCGTGTTCCTTTCTTTGCTCGTCTGCTTGCAGGGACATTAAATCAAGAACCAAAGGTAAAAATTCAGGAACGGTGGAAGTAATCAAATTGCTGTAAATGTTGTATAATGAAACCAAAGTAACAGGACATTCAGCTGCAACTTTAAGAGAATGGGTAGCTTTCAATAAAATTTTAGTTTCATCATCGCTATTAGTATCAGCCAATGCATCAACTGAAGAGTTGCTTCCAAATTGTTCCTCAACAACTTGAGGCATATTTTTATAAATTGAAATCAATAGCGTAAGATAATCTTCAACCTTTGAAGAGAGATAATTTTTATAGGCTTTATGAAGAGAGATTAAAATTTTTGTACAACGAATACCATTATCTTCGTTATCTTCCTTAATCACGTTTATTAAAACATCATAAACATCAAAAACGTAAGGTTGGTAAATATCATTAGCTGGTAATCTCATGATAATATCAAGAATCAAGTATCTTAACTTTTGTTCCGGAGTATTTGTACTAAATGAAATAGGAACAGCTTTCAAGTAATCAAAAAAGACATTAAGTAACTTCTTCAAAAAGGAATCATATTCATTGGTACCAATATATGTATCCAAAGTATCACATAATTCTGAAAACAATGAGTTTTTGGCCTTATAATCCAAAGATTCATCTTGAAGACGCGTTATAAAGGCATCCAAGTGATCTGTATATATATTCATCTTTTCTCCAGTATATAATTCAAGGGAGAAATGCTATTTAAGGGGTTAAATATCGCCAAACAACACAAATGCTTAAGTAAAATAGCGTTTCTCTCTTTAGTGAAAAAAAGTGGAAATCGCTTTGATTTTAATGTTTGTAAAGTCACGTGATCAATGCCCTTTCCTTCTAAAAAGAGAATTATTGCTCATCCGGTTTATTATACACCAACACATCAGGTTGTAAGTTAATACAACAAAGCCCATAGCTGGTCATAGTTCTCTAGCAATGCTTGGAAGTCTTCAACGCGCAACTTTTCGGGTGTATGAAGCATCTGGTGGAAATGTGCAGGTGGTAAGAGGCACGCTGAATAATTGACCTTCTCTACAAGTGCTTTTCTCTTACTTTTCACTGAAGATATATTTTCTTTATTATCATTTGTTTCCTCCTTATTAACGAGGGCAAATTCTTTTCTATTATAGCTATATTCATATTTTTTAAAAGCTGCTTTTTCTTCTCCATCATTGTGGTCATCCACTTCATGCTCCTCATCTTTATTTATTGTTGTTGATGAAAACATGGTCTCTAACTTTGTAATCTGCTGTTCAATACCTTTCCTCTTCCTCAGTACAGTTTCATTGTCACCTGAATTTGATCTTTGTGACAATACTTTATGATAAACTGAAAATGTCGCCCTCTTCGACGCATCAGAGTGTATATCTGTCAGCGGATTAAACGAAGATATTTTCAAATTATCAGTAGTATTCTTACCTTGGGGATCAGCGACAATATGGCTGTTTTCTTCTAACTTGGTTCTCTTCATGTTTGTTAATATATCCCCTTTTTGTTTCTTTGGTAGTACAGCAAGGAACAAAAGGTGTTCTCAAAAGGCTCAGAAATGTTCAAAAAGACACCATTCAACCAGCTGAGCTTCACCAGCCATATATATTTGTGGCGCATTCATTTTTTATCAATTTCTCAAAAAATTTTCTTTCATCCTTAAAATTTTTTTCAATCATAAGGAAAAAAAAAGAGACTCTTTTTATTATCTTTAATAAATTATAAATTAAAATACATTCACAATGGGTAAAGCCAAGAAGACAAGAAAGATATCTGTGAAGAAGATGGTGCAGAAGAATGACCAAAGAATTAAGGATAATCAAAAAAAACAGATGGATAAGGTTGACGATAGTGAATTAGTTAGATCTATTCCACAAGTTTCATCAGCATTGTTTTTCCAATATAATGCAGCTATTAAACCACCATATCAAATTCTTATTGATACAAACTTTTTCAATTTCAGTATTCAAAAGAAAATTGATATCGTTAGAGGGATGATGGATTGTCTTTTAGCTAAATGTATACCCATGGTGACGGATTGTGTCATTGCAGAATTAGAAAAGCTTGGTCCGAAGTATCGTATTGCACTTACGTTTGCTAAGGATCCTCGTATTAAGAGGCTTAAGTGTACACATAAGGGTACATATGCAGATGATTGTCTCGTTAGTAGAGTTATGCAAAATAAATGTTACATTGTTGCTACCAATGATGCTGATTTAAAGCGTAGAATTAGAAAGGTTCCCGGAATCCCAATTATGACTGTTGGTGGCCATGCTTATGCCATTGAAAGATTACCAGATGTCTTTTAGTTTTTGTATTTTATAGATCAAAGATTACGTAACGAAAAACCTAATCATTCATTTCTTCATTATAACTTCCTTTCTTTAAGAATAATGACAAATGATAATGTTACTAACCTTGTAAACATGGGGTTCGACCCTGAGAGTGCTCGATCTGCATTAGAGAGATCTAACAATGACGTTATCTTGGCTGTGGGGCTTTTAACCGGTGATATTGAAGATCAAGTTTCTGAACCGCAGCCACCTTCATACGATATTGCACCATTATTAGGACCAAATGATAATATACCGATTGGTCCTTTGGATGATGACATCAAGGCCAAGTTGAATGACAATGTAATTGTCTCTAATAATGAACTCTTGAAGGAATATAACCCCATGGCAAATAAATATAATATTTATGATGATATACCAAAAAGTAGGAAAGAAAATGATCAAAAGGTTATTTTACCTGTATTGCCTGGACTAATGGAATCATACATTGCACCATTGGTGGTGGTTTTAGGGCATATACCGGCATTGCGAAACCTTTTATTGAAGCATCCATATTTTTCATATGGATTTAAACCAAATTGGTGGAATAAAGAGAGAGTTTTAGAATCAAGTTTGTTCCCAATGGAACTACAAAGGCTGTTAGCATTTTTGGATAATAGTTCTAATAGAGCGTTTTCTTCTACTTTTAACTTAACATTGGCTACAAATAAGTTAGTTGCTGAAGATTTTGAGAGTGTATGCGATTATGTTAACTTCTTTATGAAATCAATAGTTGAAAGGTTTTCAAAGATAAACACTGATTTTACCATACCCTTAGAGGAATTATTACAATTTAAAATAGTTCATGAAAATCGAATTCAAGATTATTTTATCATTCCAATTCAAAGTGAAATTCTTAATAATAATCTCTATCAAATTGTTCATGGCTTATTTTGGGGATCAAATCTAGAGCGATTTGGTCAAGATAATATTTCATCAATCCCTGATTTATTGACATTTTGTATTGACTCAGATGGTGATGCCATCCCTAATGGAGGATTTGATCTTGAAGAAGTATTTTACCCTCAAATATATACAAAGGAGTATGAACATGTTATTGGTAAACTTCATCAACAAATGTTGGAACTGGGTAACCAATATAGAGAATATGAAAAGGCTATTCATAATACAAAGATTTATCAAGGTAAAAGAATTAGCAGCATTTTGAGTATTTCGGGCAATTATCTTCAAAGTGTTGCACAAGGTATGGAAAATGAATCTAAGGCTACCAATGAAATCACTGATGGGGATAAAGTAGCTGCTGCTGGGCAAACTATTGAAATGGTTAAAAATCAAATTGTTAGAGTAGCTGAAGAATTAAAAGAAAATAATGAAGGTATTATTGAACGAATGAAACTTTTAAGACATGGATTATATAATCCTAGTATGCTTTTAGAAGGTGAAAATTTAGAACCTTGGATTCTAAGTGGAGTTATTGTGAGCCCAACTGATTATTACTACAAGGAAAATAATGAGAACTGGGTTCATGTTATTATTGATCCTGAAACTTGTAAGGATTACAGAATAGAAAAGGCTGAATTTGGAGATATTCAAAGTACTGTTAAATCATTAACTAGTGTTGACTTTGAAAATACTTTAACTTTGACTTATGTTAGGAAGACAATAACTGAAATTTCTGTGCTAGAACCGTTAAATGAGAATTTAAAATCGTTTATTGATAAGGATAATAAAACGCTAGAAGAAGTTCTTAATGCAGGTTCATTTGAGCCTACCATAGGAAAACTGACAAAATGAATATATAAAGAGTATTTTTATACATTTTAAATTCAATATTATGTGTGTGTGTGTGTGTGTGTGTGTGTGTGTGTGTGTGTGTGTGTTTGTATATGACTGTTCCTCGTATTGAAGGAATCATCGCTTCTCATCCTTACACCATGACAAAAACTGAGATTGTAGTATTTACATCACGTGCACAGCGTAACTAACACGTACGCCCGTATGTTGTGACTGTGTTGTCTATTTTCGCGATTGGTGGAGTGTTGGTGGAAACATTTAGAGCATTTGAATAAAAATTTTCCATCTAGATCACTTGAATTGTCTGCTAACAAAGGTAATAACGATGGCTACCCGTGTCTTCACTACTGCTTTGCGTTCTCTTAACAGAGCTGCATTTGTCTCTGTTCCAAGAGTTGCTGTTGCTCCAAGCGCTGCTGTTAGATTTGCCTCTTTCGACAGATCCAAGCCTCATGTTAACATTGGTACTATTGGTCACGTTGATCATGGTAAGACCACTCTTACTGCTGCTATCACCAAAGTCCTTGCCGATGAGGGTGGTGCTGATTTCCTTGATTATGCTGCCATTGATAAGGCTCCAGAAGAAAGAGCTAGAGGTATTACTATTTCTACCGCTCACGTCGAATATGAAACTGCCAACAGACATTACTCTCACGTTGACTGTCCAGGACATCAAGATTATATTAAGAATATGATTACTGGTGCTGCTCAAATGGATGGTGCTATTATTGTTGTTGCTGCTACTGATGGTCAAATGCCACAAACCAGAGAACATTTGTTGTTGGCTAGACAAGTTGGTGTTCAACACTTAGTTGTCTTTGTTAACAAGTGTGATACCATCGATGATCCTGAAATGTTAGAATTAGTTGAAATGGAAATGAGAGAACTTTTATCTGAATACGGTTTTGATGGTGATAACACTCCAGTTATTATGGGTTCTGCTTTGATGGCTTTACAAGGTCAAAAGCCAGAAATTGGTAAGGATTCTATTATGAAGTTGATGGCTTCTGTTGATGAATGGATTCCTACTCCACAAAGAGATTTGGAAAAGCCTTTCTTGTTACCAATTGATGAAGTTTTCTCTATCTCTGGTAGAGGTACCGTTGTTTCCGGTACTGTTGAAAGAGGTACCTTAAAGAAGGGTGAAGAAATTGAAATTGTTGGTGGTAAGGATGGTGCTCTTAAGACCACTGTTACCGGTATTGAAATGTACCATAAGGAATTAGATCAAGCTCAAGCTGGTGATACTCCAGGTATTTTGTTAAGAGGTGTTAAGAGAGAACAAATTAAGAGAGGACAAATCTTGGCTAAGCCAGGTTCCGTCCAAGCTCATACTAGATTCTTGGCTTCTATGTACATTTTGAACAAGGATGAAGGTGGTAGACACACTCCATTCTCTGAAAACTACAGACCACAAATGTACATCAGAACTTCTAATGTTAACGTTACCTTGAAGTTCCCTGATGAAGAAGAGGATCACTCCAAGCAAGTTGCCCCAGGTGACAACGTTGAAATGGTTGTTGAATTATTGTTCCCAGTTGTTGTTGAAGTTGGTCAAAGATTTAACTTGAGAGAATCTGGAAAGACTGTTGGTACTGGTATGATCACCAGAATCATTGAATAAATGCTTTATTAACAACGATCATGTCTATAGTATAATATAATTTTCTTTTACTTCCCTTATTCTAAAAAATATATATATTTATTTACAACATAACAATATCACGCAAGGAATGTACTACAAATAGTAAATTGGATGTTGTTCTTTTTCCCGGGAACTTAAGTTGACTCCCCGGAATTGAAGCACTTTTCCTCATCTAAAGAGAATCGAGGAATAATGTTAATTTGAGTTTCTCCTTACCTCTCTCCCCACTTTGTTTAGTTGTTCCATGTCGGAACAACCTCCTTTTGTGGCCTCGCATCCGTTTCTTTTTTCTTTGTTCTCACGATTTTCCAGGTTTTTCCTTTCTGGCGCTATCCAAAAGGGTATGCAACAGCTGATTCTGCCAATTCTCCAAACTCCGGTAGGAACTGCCTCAGAAGCTGCCGTAAACTTTGAAGTTTGCTACGATGAATAACAAGAAAGGCACTATTACTGTAAACAACGCGGGTACATCCTAGTGGCGGCCCTAACTTCCAGTCTGTTTCTTCAATAGAACGCTTACTCAAAAGTTTAACGTATAGGACCCATTTTCAGTCCTGGGGGGGTTAAAGGAAAATTAGAGTTGCTTTTCTTTTCACGTTTTCCATCATCGCACAATGACCTCATTACCTATTATTATCATCTGTTCAATTTAATTTATCAGCAGCTCTGAATTTTAAGTTTCCATAAAAAAAACTTTTTCTCATACCCCAGAATGACCCCAGATTTTTTATCCGGGGTCACTCCACATAACTATAAACATGAAAAAGGGTTGGAGTACGGTTACATATGACGTGTAGTAGTCGGGAGGCTAAGGTCCTTCCCGCATGAACGCCATGCTCTTAATTTTTTTTATTAGGTAACTTATGTAATAGATAGACGTCATAAATAATATTTACTAAGATATTTTTTACTAGAGAAATTCTTAACGCCTTCGGTAGGGTTTCTTAGTGTGTGTTACCTAGTCTCTGAAAGCCAAACAATTCGTAACTTCATGCCCTTGCCAAATGGGTGAATTATTAAAACCAGGGCCTAAATTAGAATCTTGAAAATCACACTACACCGTAGAAATTAAAAAAGAAATTGGGGAATTTTTGAGTCCAAAAAAAAAAGGTAAACAGAAATTTCTCAAGGAAAAAACATCTGACCAATCACAAGGCAGCCCTCGGTCTAGGTTTACCCGATATCCTGATACTAGAAGAGGCTCTAACTTACGCTATATGTCAGTTATTATTGGGGAACAAAATACAGCAATAAACTGGAATCCCATAGATTCTTATGACTTACAGCATGAATACCTTAGTACCATTGAAAGTGCTGGAACCAACGGTAATTAAGATCTAGACGGCATTGAGGTTTTTCCGATTTGAAATGTTTTGTTGTTTTCTTTTTTTTTTCAAAGGGAAAAAAACATAAGATTCTCCGCCCGGAAAAAAAATTATTTTTTTAGTATGTTATTTCTTTTTTTAAAAGTTTTTTTGCGGGAAAGCTATTTCTCTAAACAGGTTACTTAAAATATTTTTCAAATATAAAAGGACCATCTCCCCCACCCCACAAAAACCTATCCTTATAAGATTTCTTTCTCCACTAAACACATTTACTACTTCTCTAATAAAACATTATGTCATCTTTAGATGTTTCTGTTAAGGATCATGACTCCTTAAACACCCCTCCTGCTGAACCAGTTGAAGCTAAGAAAAATTACTCAGCTTTCTTAGGTGCTGGTTTCCTTTGTTCCCTTATTGCCTTCGGTGGTTTCGTCTTCGGTTGGGATACTGGTACCATTTCTGGTTTTGTTAACATGCCTGACTTTATCAATAGATTCGGTCAGGTTTCTGGTGAAGGTCAGCTATACCTTTCAAAAGTCAGAACTGGTTTGATGGTTTCTATTTTCAACATTGGTTGTGCCATTGGTGGTATTACTCTTGGTAAGACTGGTGATATGTACGGTCGTAAGAAGGGTTTAATGTACACTATGATTGTCTATATCGTTGGTATCGTTATTCAAATCGCTTCTGTTTCTTCTTGGGTTCAATACTTCATTGGTCGTATTGTTTCTGGTATTGCCGTTGGTTCTGTTGCTGTCTTAGCTCCAATGTTTATTTCTGAAACTTCTCCAAAGGCTATCAGAGGTACCTTGGTTTCTTGTTATCAATTGATGATCACTGCTGGTATTTTCCTTGGTTACTGTACTACTTACGGTACTTATCACAACTATAATGATTCTAGACAATGGAGAATTCCATTGGGTTTGTCTTTCGCATGGGCTTTATTCATGATTGTTGGTATGACTTTTACTCCTGAATCTCCAAGATATCTTGCCGAAGTTGAAAAGATCGAAGAAGCCAAGATTTCCATTGCTAGAGCTAACAAGGTTGATGTCAACTCTGCTTTCGTCGCTGAAGAAATTGAAAAAATTGTCGCTGGTATTGAATCTGAAAAGCTTGCAGGTACTGCCTCTTGGGGTGAATTGATCCATGGTAAGCCAAAGATTTTCTACAGATTATTCGTTGGTATTATGTTACAATCCTTACAACAATTGACCGGTAACAATTATTTCTTCTACTATGGTACTTCTATTTTCAAGTCTATTGGTTTAGAAGATTCTTTCCAAACCTCTATTGTTTTAGGTATTGTTAACTTTGCCTCCACTTTCTTAGCTCTTTACGTTGTTGATAGACTTGGTAGAAGAATGACTCTTATGTCTGGTTCTGCTGGTATGGGTATTTGTTTGTTGGTTTTCGCCTGTATTGGTGTTAAGGATCTTTACACTGATGGTTACGGTTCTGAAGCTAGAAAGCCAGTTGGTAATGCTATGATTTTCCTTGCTTGTTTGTTCATTTTCTTCTTTGCTATTACTTGGGCTCCAGGTGCTTATGTTGTTACCTCTGAAACTTACCCAACCAGAATTAGATCTAAGGGTATGGCTATTGCTACTGCTGCTAACTGGATTTGGGGTTTCTTAATTGCTTTCTTCACTCCATTTATCACTAATGCCATTCACTTTGCTTACGGTTTCGTTTTCTTCGGTTGTGTTCTTTTCTCATTCTTCTTCGTCTTCGCTTTCGTTCCAGAAACTAAGGGTCTTTCCTTAGAAGAAGTTGATGATCTTTACAGAAACTACACTCCAGGTTTGGCTTTCATGAATAAGTTCAAGAACAACGCTGTTGAAGAAAAGGAACCTGTTGTCCAAGATGAAGTTTAAAATAATACCATTATGAATTAATTTCAAATCTTTAATGTTATCATGATCTACACTTTTTTTTCTTTGTATCTTTATCATATAATGCTTATGCAACTAGTCCCCCCTATTTAATATTTTTAGATTTTTAGAATAAAACTAAAATTTGTTCATTTAATCATTTATTAAAATAGTAATCTTTTACTTATAAAATGGCAATGTGGATTGTCCTTTTAATATTTTCCTTTTCTTTTTCCGAAACATCTCATCAGCTATGCTCTCTTCAAAATCTTTGTTTAATTTAGAATCTAATTCTAAAGCTAAATGAAAATCTTGATGCGCTATATATTCCTCAATAGATATCATTTCATTGCATTTATTGCAATATTCAAAAAGTGTTTGTTCCTCTTCTTCAACCTCATTTGGCTCATTTGGTAACTGATCCTTGAAACCTTCCTTAAACTTGGCCCTTGAGCTCAGTATTCGATCCAAAGTACCTCCTTGTAATTTTTCATCTTCGACTTCCTCTGGTAACGGTGTTGTCCTAATACGCTTTTTGACGTTTCCCATAAGATCATCCAACGTATTTACACCACTATATTCTTTTAACCCACTTACAGTTAAACTGGCATGGGTAATTGGGTACATACTATACCCCGGCCTTTGTATTTGCCACGCTCTTTCCATTTCTTCAATGAGCTTCAGGGCATTTTCATGAAACAAAGTATGTAATTGTTTATAGTTCTTCACGTTAGCATTTATTGTGCACTGCTTTGTATGATGGGATGCGCCTACGCTACTGCGTATACCTAATGTCAATTTTGTAGGTCTAATAATAGTATCCAATTCTTCATCTAACTCCTGTAATCTCAAAACTAGTTCCCCAATGAAGACTTCTAGCCATGGTCTCAAACCTTGGGAATTTGGAACTGCCTTTCCTCTAAAGTTCTTATTTGCACCCATTGATTTTAACATTGATTTGGGTTCCAATGGTGCTCTAAGTTCTCCTCTAACTATACTGAATAACCTCTCGCACAAATCTTTATCATTATCAAAGATTTCATATAAATCATGAGGAGAATCGAATTCAGTTCTAAGTCTTTTAATTGCATCTACATCACCTAATTTATCTTTAACATAGCGACCAATTTTACCACCCATAGACCAAAAATCGGTTATATCAAAATTACTAAGGAAATTCGAGATGGAACCATTCCTTATAATGGTTTGTTGATCGGGTTTCTTAAAATCACTTGCTAATTTAGCAATGGTTTTAACTCTACCGATTCCACCTGAAGTGAAGTAGCCTAATTGATCTTTAACTTTCATTCTTAAATCATAGCATATATTAGAACCAATTAGCATTACCAAATCATCCCAATCATCAACAATAAACTCTCCAGTTTCGCCTAATGGTGATTGCGATTGCGATTCATTATCGCCGGTTTTTGGCAAGATATAGCCTTTAAATTGTAAATCTGATGGCAACGTATCTAAATGAGGCAATTTATCATTTAAATCATTCATATTTTCCAGTAGATTTGGAAACATATTGGTGATTCTTTCAAATACTAATCTACCTAAATCTAGGAAGCATTCATCAACACTAGCCTTCTCTGTTAAATCACAATTTACTTGAAATAACTTCATAATTTTTCTACTTTCTCTTCTATATGGATCTAATGACACCTTATGATCAGCAGCGTTTGGTAAATAATCCATGTATTTCCAAACTGGTTGGCCACGTTTAAAAACAGCAGTGTGTGCCAATATTAAATTGGGACACTTCAATTTGGCTTCTTCTAACCTGTCCATTCTATTGATACCATATTCACGTGCAGAATAAGAAACTGCAATTATCGTTGACCATTGAATACAAACAACAGGATCCTCCGGTGATAAGCCTAACCTAATTTGTTCACATTGTGCAAAGAAAGCGTTCATGTCAATGTGACATATACATGATAGAGGTGACTTCCAAGCCCTGTGTTTGGAGTTGAGGTCCAGTAGGTCCTTGAAGGTGTACATAGACCCGTCCTCTTTCCACCTGCAAACGACGGGCATCTTTGCTGTTGTTGCTCTTTTCACTTTGAGAGAAACCCTCCTGAGCCCTTCAATATCTGATTGATATTTAAATGGGTCCAGTTGAAAATTTTTATTCCTTCTATCATCACTTTGTCTTCTCCTTACTATTATTAAGAAACTAATAAAGAGAAGTACTGTTTTGCTGTCAGCACGACGACAGAAGGAACCCTCTTTGGTTTTTAATCTGTAAATATGGCATTTTGGGACATTTCTGTGATGACAAGTTGTCGCCCCAAGCGGAGACATAATGACCGATTCGACTTCTATAGCCAAACACACTGAAAATTCTGATAGATTTGTCCCATAATGCTTTCCTTTTCGAATACCTGTAAACCTGTAGCATTGCACTATTAAAGGTGAAATGATAGTTTCCATTCACTAGCGTTATTATTGTATCAACGCAAATTTAAACAAATCTTCATGTAACTTTATGTCACTGACACTATTGAAGGAGAAAGAGACACGCCAAACACGTCAATATATACATAAGTCTTTCTTCCAAAAACAAAAAAACAGAGATCTTTGGAAAAATCGATTGTTCTTTGTATTGACCTGTCATGGACAACACATACTTGTTAGAGATACTCCCGTTACCATATAGAGTGGTATTGCTAATCAACATTGGTATCCTTTTCTGGTATATCAACATTTTAACTTGTAAACATTTTCAAATTGATCTACCACTTGTTTTGAAACTTACACACCCTGATGTCAATATTAATAAAATGGTTGTTAATTCAAGAGCCACTCTTGTTAAGATAACGACCAGTAACGTTATCAACTATGCAGTTTACTTATTTTTCTTCTCAAATCAATTAAATGCACCATTATTAAATTGGTTCCCGTTATTTGCAGTGTCGTTTACGATTTTCATTCTTTGTAACCCATTTTATTTTTCAGATGATAAGAACGTATCAATCGAAGGACAAAGACTTTCTCAAACTTTTAAAAGGGTTATTAAAGGTGGTATTGATCCAGAAATTAGAAATAATGATATTTTGTTAACAGATACTTTAACATCTTATAATAAAACAATTATTGATTTATTTGTATATATTTCAAGTTTACTCTTAGGTTTGGAATCACTACCTTTAAATACGGGTGAAATAGCCAGAGATCATATTGAAATTTACAATTTAGATTTATTATTAGCTAACTTTCCATCCGCTTTAAGATTAAGTCAATGTCTCTATGAATATAAAGTTAGTAAGTATCAAAATAAGACACATTTTTATAATGCAATTAAATATTCAACGGCATTTTTCCCTACCATTTGTTTAATTTTGAAAAGAGGTGGTTATTTACAATCAGATTATGCTTGGATATTCTTCAGTTTAATCAATTCTTCTTATTCATTCTTTTGGGATATCAGTAATGATTGGAATTTTGGTTTCTTTTACAAATATTTAATTGGCTATACAAATATACCAATCCTGAGAAATAAATTGATTTATAATATCAATTTTTATCTCTTAGCAATTGCAATTGATTTTCAACTAAGATTTATTTGGATTTTCAAAATTATTTACAATGAATCAAATTCCTTTTCTTGGTTTGGTTCATTGATGCTCGTCTTATTTACAACAGAACTCGGTAGTTTCATCACTCAACTATTGGAAATATTTAGAAGATGGGTTTGGGTCTTTGTTAAAGTTGAAACTGAATTCATTAAAATGAAGGCTGTTGGTGATGAAGAATTTGAATTGCAAAATATTCATCGTTAAACAAAACTATTCTTTTCCCCTATATATAGATTATATTAAATAAAAAAATATTTCTTTATAAAGAAATCTGTTTCATTACTTTTTATCCTTTCTTGCCCTTGGTGAACGCTTTGCAGCAACAGCTCTTTCTTTGGTAGTTCTAATTTTACGTTCAGTTTTACTCAAGTATCTAAACTTTTTCTTTCTTTGTTTAGGTTTTTCTTGTTCTGGCTGAGAATCAGCAACACCCAATAATCTTGCATATTTCTTTGCCCTTTTGATACTTTGATCTAACACTTCACCAGATTTATTTAAATCAACATGCATATGTTCTGCAACTGTTGTTAAGCTCATGTACGGTGTAATAGTAGTATTTGGATTATCAAGCGATTCAATAACAACTTCGGAGTGTCCTACAACTGGTGCGTCTGTAGTATCAATCTCATAAACTTGTTTCTTTAATATCGATTTAACAGAATTTGATTCTTCTTCTGTACTATTTTCCCCTTCGCTTTCTTCTGCTTCATTATCTTCTTTGATTCCTTCCCATTGTTGGTCTTCTTCATCAGAACTATCATCACTCCATCCAACACTTTTTCTCTTTTTATCTTTCTTTCCTTTGGAATCACTCTCATCATCTGAGCTATCATCACGTTTTAAAAATGGATTTAATTCCATTGCTGCTTTCATTTCATCCAATTTCTTTTTAATCTGCTCCTTTCTTTCTTCTCTAATTCGTGCTCTTTCTTCAATTCTATCTTTTTTAGCCATCTCTTCTGCATGCTTTTGTGCATTTTTCTTTCTTTCAACTTTTCTCTTATGAAATCCTGTAAGATATGATGTTCTAGACTCTGCATCAAATGAAACTTCTTCTATTCTATGCTTTGATCTCTTGGAATCTTTATACCGTTTACCACCGGTTAAAATCTCTCTATTTGGACGTGCCATGGTACTTTTTTTTAATTCAAGCAGAAAGATCTTTACTCAAACAAAGTGAAAAAAAAAGATTTTTCACCCTGCTGAAAATTTTTGAAAAATATCAACACATTGGCTCAGTAATAAAATACGACTACCAGTATTTCGGAGAAACGCCTCTTTCATGTGGGCCTCTTATAATTCGAGGTTCGACCCTTCTTCAATATTTCGTTGTTTCGTTCTCCAACTTTTTTCTAATATGAGGATGTATTATAGCATTTTTTTATCACCATCGCCTAATCACTAAAGCCGAACTTCAATCAAGGTAGCACCCTCCTCATTCATTTATTCTTCAAAAATTTCAACATCCTCCATTACTTCACCGATAGTAACATTTTTTTGTAATGCTATCACTTTGATCAGAGTCATACAAGCATCCCTTGTCTCATTATAAATATGTAAACTTTTGATATACTCATCAAGCTCATTTTGGTAAGATTTTAAAACAGCTCCTGAATCTTCACAGGCCCCATTGGGATCCAATTCCCCTTTAAGTTCATCGCGAGTTACTTTAAGTTCCTCAAGTTGCTTTTTCAATATCTCCAATTTGTTCATTTGTTTGTTTCCTCTTCTACAAAGAAAAGAGAATGAACTCTAAATATTATAAAAAATTATGTTCCTCACTCATTATTTCTTTAATAGAGCAAGACTTCCCCTAATACAAAACAAATACTTTTTATTTTTTCTAAATACAACATATAAGTTTATCTAGCTGTTATATAAAAAAAGAGCGGTAAATGTTAAGCTTAGGAAGGTATTCAAGAGACAAAGGCAGAAATTATTCACTCTGCTCTGACTCGGATTCATAATCTTCAATAGAATCTGCAATGAATTCACAGGATTCTTCAAACCTTTCATCAATGATCAAATCCAAATGCTCAACATCTGCTTTTAAAACACGTCCATACTTTTTACGTGGTCTCTTCTTTTCGGTATCACCCCAACAATTATGTTTTGGACTTGTAAATATAAGAGAATTTCTAAAGTACCAATCAATAACAGACTCATCAATACTTGAAACAATTGCTCTAAGTGAAACTGATTTATCAATGAAATTAATGTTGGCTTTGACTAAATTTCTAACATCTCTATGACCAAATAAATGAACAATCCCATTATATGCTTCTCCGATACCAATAAATGCTATCTTTGGAGAATTAAAATATTGAATATAATTATCCCATATGTACAAAAGCATATCCTGGGCTGTATTAATATTATTATATTCAGGATCAATATTACCTGTCAATGTTGGCGGTATATTGATATCTATGATACCATACTTTTCTTTAATAGCCCAATTGATAAATTTATGTGATTCATCAATATAAACAGCTGTGTATGGATCCAAATCGCCAGTAACTGGATCTTGACGAGCCCATACACGTGAAGGTGTATGGACTAGAATAATTATTTTATCATTGGTATAAATATCAGAGGAGCAAAGAATGCTTGATTCATATGATGGTGATTTTGGTTTACGATCGGATATAACTGGTAAGCTGATGAAGTTAAATTTTTCAAATAACTGTGATCGTTGGTAATCTCTGACTGCATCATGCAATTTAGTATTTGATTGAGAAACTTCAATAAACGATGGATCGTTTGATGTCTTTGTTAATTCTTCGTAGCTTGATGCGTTGGTAGGTAATGTATAATCTAATCCATAATAACCAGGTTTTAATGTATCCCAATACTTAGATTGAATTTTGATAACATCTGAGATTGCTTCGATTGTCTCTGTTTTTGGTATCACCTTTTCCAACAATTCGGGTGGTTCGCCTAACAACACCTTCGTAACTCTCAAGGCGGATTTAGCAATTGAATCTAAATTATATCCACCTTCTAAAACAACACAGAGGTTACCCTTTGCTAGACTTTTCAAATAATGGGTCATATGACCATACCCTGATGGACTAACATGACAACCACCAATGACATCACCATCAGCTGCATCAAACCCAGAAGAAATGATAACCAAATCAGGATTAAATTCTTGACAAATTGGTAAAATTACTTTCCTAAAGGCATATATGTAATCAGCATCGCCAACTCCCCCAACAGGCCAAGGAATATTAACATTGAACCCCTCACCTTTATCCTTACCAACTTTATCAGCACCACCTTCTGTCGTACCAGGATAAAATTTGCCCTGTTCATACCTATGAAGTGAAATATAGAGAACTCTTGGATCGTTGTAAAATACCTTTTGAGTACCATTACCATGATGAATATCCCAATCTAAGATAACGATTCTCCTAACTGATTCTGGATATTGTTTTAAAATGGCACTAGCAGCAACAGCGACATTTGAAAATAAACAAAATCCACCAGGTGAATCAGGTTCTGCATGGTGCCCTGGTGGTCTAACAATAGCCAATGCATTTTTAACACGACCTTCAACAACAGCTTTACATGCTTCGATTGCACCACCACAACTTAGTTTAGCACTTAAAAGTGAATCATTGTTAAAGTAGACAGAATCACCCTTTTCTGTTTCCTTCAACAATTGCTCCTTATCCATCTTTTGAGTTGATTCAATAAAATTTAAATGTTCTTCTGTATGAACTCTCAAGATTTCTTCCCTGGTAGCTTCTCTAATTGGCAACTTCAACATATATTCCCCTAGCTCATCAACACCTTGTAAATTTGGATCTTGAATAAGTCCATTCTCTGCTAAAATTTTATAAATACGATAAATTCTTCTTGGGTCTTCAGGATGAGGGTCAATATATTCAAAATAAGAAGTAAAGATCTTAGCATGATATCTCATCCGAACGTCATAAATAAGGCCCGTTTTCAAGGGTATATAATTTAAATTGGATTTAATAAGTGAGGTCTTGTTATTTGATAATTGGCCATTATTAGCATTATTGAGTGACGATGGTAAACCTTCAGTTTTGATGATGGATGAACCGTTAGAGTTCGTTGTTGGTTCTCTTATAGCAGTATCCATGGCGTCCTCCAGTGTTCCCCTTGTGTGGTTGTTTCAGTATGTAGTCCTTCTGCTCTCTCAGCTACGAGTTTCCAAAAGCACACAAAACCTACTGAATGTCTAAGTTGTTTTGGGGGAGAAAGTTTTGTTCCTAGGGTTTTTCCCCTGAAAGTGTGAACACTCTAAATTTTAAAGATTTGAAATTTTTCTTTTCATCTAGGATAATTTACACTTGTTTAAAAGGGAGATTAGTATGCAGGTTTACAAGGAATCGGAGCAATTTATGAAACCAGGTAAGGGCACTTTGCAGGCTAGAGTTTTTGAAACGGCAAAAATAAAGAATTTGAAGTCTAATCCTAAACATATCTTTGCACTAGTGTCTTCAACTTTGAAATTTAAACCATTTTTACAATACATTTTGAAGAAAACACATATAATGGACGATGCTAAGAAGGCAAAAATATCAGAAGATATAGTTATGATGTTAGTTCATGATCTTGTCTTTTCAAAATCCAAGAGAATTCAAAGCAAGCAACATGCATGGAAAGATTTAATTATTAAAAATAAACCTAGATTAGAAGCAGCTGTTGTTAGATTAAAAATTAAACATGGAGTTAAGGATTTACAGAATTTGATTGAAGACGATGATTCTCCTGTTAGATGGTTTAGAACCAATTTATTAAAAACATCCACAAAATCCTTATTGAATGAATTTAAACATTTAACAAAAGTTGAATCTTTAGAAGAAATTAAAAATACCGGTGTTATTTACCATGATGAATATATTCCAAATTTATTTGGTATTCACCCAAGAGAAAAATTAACTAGCACTGATGCTTATAAAAATGGCCGTGTTATTATTCAAGATAGAGCTTCATGTTTCCCGGCACTCATTTTAAATCCGAAGCCAGGTATTGATAAAGTCATTGATGCATGTGCTGCTCCTGGTAATAAAACAACACATTTAGCTTCAATTTTGAATGGAGAAGAAAAATCAATTATTGCCTTTGAAAAGGACAACAAAAGAATTAATATTATTAAAATGATGGTTGAAAAGGCAGGTGGGTTAAAATGTATTTCAATTCAACATGGTGATTTCACAGATACAAATCCATTGGATTTCCCAGAAATTACTGGTATGGTTGTGGATCCATCCTGTTCTGGTAGTGGTATCTTTGGTAGAGCTTTTGATGAACAAGATGAGAGAGATTCCGGTGAAAAGTTAACTGAAAGATTAGAAAATTTGAGTAAGTTTCAAACTAGGATTGTTAAGCATGCAATGAAATTCCCTAATGTTAAAAAAATTGTGTATAGTACATGTTCAATTCACGAAGAAGAAAATGAAAATGTTGTCAGGGCATTGTTAGAAGATGAAGAAGTTAGATCAATGGGCTGGAAAGTCAGTAAAAAAAGTGATGTTTTACCTAAGTGGCCAAGAAGAGGACATTTAGAGCCATTTAGTGATATGAAATTTGAACAAAGTTCAGAACAATTAGCAAATGCCTGTGTTAGATCAATACCAAAAATTGATGGTGGTATTGGATTCTTTGCTGTTAGTTTCCAAAGGGAAGTTTAAAACAAAATGTTCGTTAAAGCATTATATATATAATCAATTATATAGAATAATTATTTTTATTTTCTAAATCATATATTGGAAGATAAATGACTTACAATCTTCTGACAATATCATCAATAACTTGTTGAGTAGAAGACTTACCACCTAAATCAGGGGTCTTGATTTGATCTTCGGCCAAGTTAGCATCAACGGCAGAGTAAATATCAGCGGCTGGTTCAGAGTAACCCATAAATTCTAACATAAGAGCAGTGGATCTAATAGTTGCAATTGGGTTAGCAATACCCTTACCTTGGATATCCGGAGCAGAACCATGACATGGTTCACCGATAGCAAAGTTATCACCAACGTTAGCAGATGGAACAACACCAAGGGAACCAACAAGAGCAGCGGCACCGTCAGAAAGGATATCACCATAAAGATTTGGTGCAACAACAACATCAAATTCTCGTGGATCTCTGAACATTTTGTAAACCATGGAATCAACAATTTGTTCCTTGTACTCAACAGATTGGAATTCAGGAGTTTCTTGGTAAACCTTTTTACAAAGTTCCCTGAATAAACCATCAGAAACTGAAAGAACGTTAGATTTGTGAACAACGGTCACTGAAGGAGTTGAGTGAATTGATTTAGAACCTAAATCTCTAATAGCCTGTCTTTGAAGGGCAATTTCGTAGGCAATCTTAGCAATTCTTCTAGTAGCTGGTTCAGAGATTCTCTTAATAGCTTCGGCAACTTTATAACCATCCTTTTCAAAAATTCTTTCTTCCTTAATATATAAATCTTCGGTATTTTCTCTAACGATGACCATATCAACTGGTCTACCAATACCGTCAACGGACTTAACAGGTCTAACGTTAGCGTAAAGGCCCATCTTCTTTCTTAAGGCAACAATTGGAGAGGAGTAGCCTTGAACCTTAACAGAAGGAGAAGAAACGGAACCGAAAAGAGCACCATCACATTGGGTCTTAAGGGCATCAACAGTGGCATCTGGTAAAGCAGTACCTGTTTTTTGAAATAGTTCAAAACCAGCTTCTAAATCAATGAAATCGAATTTTAAATTGTGAGATGATGACAATGATTCAAGAACTTGTTTACCAGCTGGGATAACTTCCTTACCAATACCATCACCTGGAATTAACCCAATGGTGAGTTTCTTAGCAGTGGCAGTAGCGTATGCTCTTCTAAGGGATGTTCTAAACATTATTATTTTGAATGATTCTTGTTAAGGAAAGAGGAAGAAGAAATAGAATGTTAATAAGGATGAAAAACTTGTGTTCAAAATCGGACATCTTAATGGAACAGGTCCGTTAACCGCCGCGTCTGAGTCATTAGAAAATTTCCTGTTTAGGAAATATGCTCAGCTAGCCAAGGAACGCAATATCCATAAAATAAATTATTATTAAAAAGAATACAGAAAGCATTAGATATCATTTATACAAGAAATTTATAAGTAGTCGCAACATAAATATACTTTTGTGCAAGAATCACGTAGCGTTATATTTAAAAATATGGGGTAGCAATATTGCTTTATTAGCGGGGAGATTTGATAAGTTCAGAGAATCAAATCCTTTCTTTCCCAACCAGTAGCCTTATGATGTTCTAAAGTTGGACCAGGTTGAGGTTTATCAGAGTCAACATGAAGAGCAAATGGGTTTCTATCATTACCATTTTGATCTAAATTAGCAAAGGTATGATTAACTTCTCTATGCTTTGCTTCATCAGCTCTAATATATTGAATTAAATCATACATTTTAGCATCAGTTGGTAAATGCCAATAATCCTTTGCAATTTGTGGAACTTCATGATTAGCAAGTTCGGGACAAAGGCCGAGTTCTAAATCTCTGATACAACGAGAGTATGTTGAAACAGCTTCCTCTTCAAGGTAGCCAACAAATCTATGACAAGTCTTTGGTGAAAAGATATAAGCTAAGAAGAAGAAATTGGCAAATAAACCTTGACCGAACCATAGCATAACTCTAGTTCTTAAGGTTGGCTTACCCATTTTAAGGAATGTTAATAAATGCATTCTTTCGTTATAAGCTTCATCGAGAAGTGTTTCAATAAAGGCCATATCTCTTCTAAACATTCGAATTGAGTGGAGGTGTCTTAGAAACCCAGCAACAGAACCAGGGATACCGGCAACAGATTCCAAAACAATAAATCTAGTAAGCCATTTTTCAAGTGTCATTTTTCCATTACTGTTAGCAATAGCAATGGCTTCCTTATCATTATGAGGTTCCTTATAATTAGTAAACCAATCAAAAGAAGTTCTTAAATATCTCATAAAATGGAAAGTTAAAGCATCTCTAAACGATTGAATGGGTCTATGTTCATATTTAATAGCGTGCATTTGTTCCTTATCATATTGAGGATGTTGAAATGCAGGTTTTGTAATGAAGACGTCTTCTGCTGCCTCGTTCTTTGTAGTTAAGCGAACCATTTTAGTGTTTCTAAAAGTGGCTGGAGTAGTAACCGGTATTGGTGTTGCTGTACCTGTAGCAGTAGCAGTAGCAATAGCAGACGTTTTGGTTGTAGTTGAAACATAACGAGCAACAAGTAAGGGGTTTGGAACACGAAGTGTTCTAGTAGTTAATGTCGATAGCATAGTAAATATGGTAGATAATGTATTTGGTATTATTGTGGGCCAGTTAGAATTCATTGCAGTAATTCAAGGGGTATAAGGATGTCCTTTTATAGCTGTGTTGAAGAGGCAGATACAGAGCGGTAACGGAGCAATTGCGGGAGGTAATTTACAATAGGCAATTGCCTTCATTAAAGCCATGAGCAGATTCGGGGCACCCTTCTGGATCAAAGACGAGCGAAAAGGCGAGACAAGAGAAAAAGAAAGCAAACAGCATTGTGCAAAGTCAGTTTGAGAAGACGTTGAAGGCTCTATTGAAGTGAGGAGTGTTTTGCAAGAGTACCCAATACACTAAACAAACTGTAAACATGACATCTGTATCATCGTCATCAATGTATGCGCCTGTTACCGTGGTGGTCTTGCTAATGGTCATTTTGGTATGGAAACTCAGGTTTTCAAAACCCACAGGCGTCAAAAGCGTAGCAGTCCGCAATGCCCGCTGGGTCATCACCAAGGACAACAAACAACACAAATTAGTGCCAATAAAAGCCACTACAACTTCTTGGGATGTTCTAAACTCAAGATCAACATGGAGATCAACTCTTTAATATCAATCTATCTATCTACCCATCTATATATCTCTAATATAAAAGACATTTTTTTAATTTCCCCCTACTTTTTTCGATACCTAATAGAATCTCAAACGCCAATACCTGATTCAAACGCCAAACTCAATGACTCCCCTTGTTCTCCGAATACCTACGCATTCACTAACCGATAGAACCCTATATCGATCACCACCAGAGCGCATTAATAGCGGTCCACCACTTGCCGGAACGTGACTTATTTACAACCGTACATGGAAGAGGATCATTATTGCTAGGCTCAATATGCTCAATATCTAACCAGTCCTCTTCTTCAATTATATTGTTAACAACACCATTCTCGTGTTTAATAACACACACTTCTTCGTTAACAACCCATTCACCATCAACAATATACTTATATTCACTTCTAGGTTTAACTTCCAAAGTAACCCTATAGAACATTGCCCCTGTTTTCCTTAGTGGATGATGCTGAACCCAGTTATCACCACTAGTGCATACGGATACACAGGATGCTTCGCCATGCCATTCAAAAGTATATTTCATGTTCCTCCCTACAGCCTATACAAAGAAAAAGAAGAAGAAAGTTATATTCAAAGGAGTTGACCTAAATGAGCGATTAGATAACACGCAAGATAATATCTCAAGATGCTCAGCTCGTCTACTCTTCACTCAACGCAATCAACACCATCAACCCAATACCAATCAAGAGCCAGAACAATTGCATGACCGTTCCCTTGAACGCCTGCCATTTGCTACTCTTGCTGTCCACTTCCAATAAGTCTGGAATCACTGAAAAGGAAATGTACAAAAATCCACCAGCTGTAAATGGTAGTGTCAAATCAGCCAATGCTAACCCACTCCCCCAAAGGTTAGTATTAGTGGTAGTTGTGGCATCTGCTAATTGTTCTTGTAATAAAATACCAATAACCGTACCTAAATATGCACCTAATGCGGTAACAAACTGAGAATTCATAGCTTGCCATTTACTAAAACCACCTTGAATTAATAAAGCAAAATCTCCAACTTCATGTGGAATCTCATGCATAAAGGTAGCAATGGCTGTAGTACATCCAACATTTTTTGAAATATAAAATGAAGATGCAATTGCTAAACCATCAGTGATATTATGAGTGAAATCGGAAATTAAATTCAAATAAACTGAAGTCTTAATGCTACTACTTGAATTTTCTTCCTTTTCTTCAACTTTACTATGAGAATGAGAGTGAGAGCTTCCTTCACCCTTTTCATGTTGAAGAATTCTTAATGACTTATCAATAAGGAAAAATAATAAAAACCCAACAAACATTCCTAGACCAAGAACCAAACTTCTAGTTTCATTAATAATGACGTAGTTTTCACCATTGACGACGATATCAACCTTTTGACCAGTGAAAGTTTGTGGTAAGAGATGCAAAAACACATCCCCTAATAATCCACCAACAGCAAAGGACACTAAAAGAGAAAGAGAATTCATTTCAATATTAGCTGGAATCAACGCTAAAATCAAATTAGGTGGTCCACTAATATAAGTAGTTGCTAGTAATGCATTACCAGCAGGTCCAAATGGGAATAATTTGTCAAATATATAGGAAAGCCATAAACTACCTGATTTTTCAGCAGAGAAATTCAATGATTTTCCAAATAAATCCATTGAACTCGATGCAGTATTAATCCCGTGAGCCGTTGTCATTCCTAACAAGCTTAAAAGAATACAAAGCTCCATTTTCACTTGGAGTTTTAGTTAAAAAGAAAGGGTGTTGATAAAAAGAAGGTGGAAATTTTCAATTCCCATCTCAAAGCTGATTTCATAACTCTTTTTTCCTTTCTTTTTTTCTTCCTTTTTTAAACCCTCTTCTCTTTTAAATAACGATTCTTATATAGATTATTCAAGTATTTCAGAGGAAAATAAGTTTGTTAATTGTATATAAGACTATTTCCAAAACAAAAAAAATATATTAGACAAAGAGAGATAAGGGATTGGGTATATATATTCTCTTTTTCTAAATAGAGAGAAGAAATGGCTAGTCATAAAATAGAAGCATATTCATTGAATGGTAGTCATAGATTGAGACTTTCTCCATTAATAAAACAAAATGATAAGATCGATATAGGTATAGAGCTTAAGAAGAACGCAGATGAAAGTAAAAAAGAAGAAGAAAACGATGATGATATCTTTGACGAAGAAGACGACGATTTATTAAAGGCCCTATTTAAAAATCCTACGATGTTACAAATAAATACCCCGATCTTATCAGTATCACAAACCACTGATGAGTTTAAAGTTATTATAAAATCACCAACGTTGATAATGAAAAAGAAGGATGATCCACCTAAACCAATAGTGAAACCAATAGTAAAACCTATTGTGAAACCTACTGTGAAACCTAAATTAAAACCAAAGATTAGGCTTAAACATCCATTAAATAGACATATGATTCATACAATGCCAACACAACCAGATTACTTGGACATTGTATGCAACCAAGATAATGAAGATGATGATTTAGATATTGTTGAAGAATCTATTATGTTAACATTAATGGATCCAGTTAGTGGAACAAGGTTATTAACACCTTTAAGATCAAAATTTTGTTCTCATAATGAATGCTTTGATTATGATTCATTTTTATTAATGAACCATTTGAAACCATTTAAAATTATCGTTCGACGATATTCTAATGCCACTAGATACCCAGGGGAAGTAAATGTAATGGCTATCCTGCAGGATTCTAAAAGACCGCCAAAATCCTGTAAGGAATTTAATAAAATAACTGTACAATATGAATATAAACTTAAAATGAAACAATTGGGGGAAAAGAAAAAGTATTATAATGAACTCAATTACTTTTGTTGTCCTATATGTAATATGGAATTTAATATTAATCAACCTGGGGACGTTTACGTTGTAGGTGAATTATGTGATTTAATACAAGATGTTAAATTAGAACCAAATTTTGAAGA
The DNA here is from genome assembly GCA_030571455.1 of Saturnispora besseyi. Taxonomy (NCBI): domain Eukaryota; kingdom Fungi; phylum Ascomycota; class Pichiomycetes; order Pichiales; family Pichiaceae; genus Saturnispora; species Saturnispora besseyi. Next base: position 87,631 of record JAJLXR010000002.1, on the reverse strand, counting down.
AATTGAAAATTTAGAGATTAATATGTTACAAAGTGGTAAATGGAGATGGGTTAGAAAGGAAAATGAACGTAAGGTACAAATCGAAAAACAAATTGAAACAAAGAAAATTGAATTAGTGACATTGGATTCTGAAGATGAGGACTTTGATCCAGAAATAATAAAAGATGACATACCTCTAGGAAATGATATTTACCCAACAATGGTATCACCGCCACCGCCGCCGCCAATGATCACGCCGCCTACTGTTAAAGAAGAAGAACAGGATCAGAAAACGATGGCTCCAGAGCCCCATATTAATACTGGATTGGATAGTGTCATTGACAATTTACTAGACTTGGGAGAATATGATGCTGAGCCAGGAATGTTTATGGGAGCTATTCCCCTTCCAGCATCACCCGATGCTCAAGAAACAGAGAGGGTACATCTAGGGAATTATCAGAATGCTGTCATGGCGTTTAAACCTGGTGAATACGTGTTTCCAGAGGGCCAGGGTGACGTTGACGACCCCATAGTGCTTGATTAGGTAAGCAGGCTTATATAACATACCTTGGGTTGGAAATATGAATTTCTTGCCCTCAATTATTTTTTTAATGGTGTAGTCAGGTGAATATACATTTGTTTATTATACGTTTCGATAGTCTAAGACTGTGAACGTCAGCTCGATGGCACCGCCTGCTAATGCCTTCAATCCTGGAACAAGACTTTCTGTTGGTGCACATCAAGCCGTTATAACACGATACCTTTCTCATGGTGGGTTTGCTCAAGTATATCTCTGTTCCATAACTCCAAGCTCAAATGGTTCATCAATTGCTTGTCTTAAGCGAGTTGTTGTTCCTGATAAGCCTTCGCTGAATATCCTTCGGATGGAAGTCGATGCTATGCGTAAGCTACGTGGCAAACCTCATATTGTTTCTTATATTGATTCCAATGCTTCAAGATCTTCAACTGGTACAGGATATGAAGTGTTAGTTTTAATGGAATATTGTGCAAAGGGTGGTTTAATTGATTTTATGAATACAAGATTAGTACAGAGAATCAATGAACAAGAAATTTTATCTATTATTTCACAAGTTACCGAAGCTGTTGCTTATATGCATGCATTAAATCCTTCGATTATTCATAGAGACATTAAAATTGAAAACGTTTTGTTATCAGATGATGGAGTTTATAAATTATGTGATTTTGGTTCAAGTTCTGGTCCTTTAAAACCTCCAAAGAATGTTGAACAATTTCAAATTTTACAAGACGATATAATGAAAAATACAACTCCTCAATATAGATCTCCTGAAATGTTAGATCTTTATAAAGGTGATTCAATTGATGAAAAATCCGATATTTGGGCCCTTGGTGTATTCCTTTACAAATTATGTTACTTCACAACTCCGTTTGAACAAAATAGTATCAATGGTAATGGTAATGGAGGTGGTGGTGACTACGCTATTTTAAATTGTATTTACTCTTTTCCTGCACAACCAATCTATAGTGCAAGATTGAAAAATGTCATTGCAAAGATACTTATACCAAATCCAAAGATGAGACCAAACATTAATCAATTATTAGATGAGTTATGTAAAATGAGGGGCTTACCGACACCTCTTATCACAAAACAACAGCCGCAACAACAGCAACACTTGGTTCCTCATCAGCAGCTGATTGTTCCTAAAACACAATTGCCAAGTAGTTTGATGTCAACATCCAATAATACTATTTCTTCATTTCCAAATAGTAATACTGGAATTGATTATCAACCTGGTACTCCAAGGAAAGCTAATAATCTCTATTCATCTGCCTCATCGATAGTTTCAAACGGTGGTGAGTCGATGTGTTCATTTTTGCCGCCTGTTACGCCTTCCAATAGTATTAAAAGAATTCAAACTCCACCTATAGTGGGATTTGGTGAGCCACTTCAAACACCAAAACTTCGTGTCAATAACAGTAGCAACAAAAATAAACGTCGTCCCGTTTCAATGTTTGGATCAACATCTGAATTTAGCCAATCTAGAGAAGACCTGTCACTCTTAATTAATGACTTAAAAATCGAAGATGTTGATTTATCACCAGTTAATAAAAAGAGTAGTCATGAAAATATTTCAAGTTCAATGGATTTTATTAGGAATTTATCACGTCAAAATACCAATACAAGTATCAGCGGGAATAAAACTGAAAATTTACATTCCACTGGATCTAAATGGAAAAAGAGATCAAGTATTTCTTCATTAAAGGATTTGTTAACAGGTGGATCATCGTCGCATTTACCATTAATGTCAAGTACATCAAAAAAATCAAGTACGGAAATTATTACACCAAGAAGAAGTAAATCAAGTTCAAGTAGAGGGATGGACTCATCACTGGCTGATGTTAAGGAAATGTCACCAGACAATAAAAATATTAAAAAGTTTTCAATTAAGACTTCATCAAAAGACTACAACAACAATAACGAGCATAAAAAGAAACCATCTAAGATTCAAGAAGCAACTGCTAAATTGTTTCGTAGATCAATTGATGGTGATAAATTGATTAAAACTGCTAGTGGTTATGGCAAGTACACTGATGAATTAAATTTAAATAGTGCTATAAAAAGCGATATTTCCAAATCAAGCTTTAAACAACAAGGAAAAAAACCGCCTCCTCCAAAACCAAGGAAGCCAAGTTACTTGCAAAGCACTACTACGAACAATAAAGTTAATGGTATTATTGACAATGAACAAGAGCTAATGGAGCAAAAAATTTATAAAAGGTTCCCACCACCTCCAAAAGTTTAAATTAAGTAGTATATGGGGCTATTATTATTACTCTTTTTTTTACAATGTTACAAGAAAACGTTTAGATTATTTTTGTATTTATTTTATAATAATGAAATTTTGAAAAGAAACGAAATGAGTTATAGAAATGGTTTAATAAGGATTAAATCTATTTTTTCTATTATTTTTCTTGGAACTTTTAGATTTCTTATCCTTTTTACTCTTTTCTTTAATATGGAATTCCACTTCCATTGATTCTTCATTTGAATTTTCAATTAAAGGTTCTGAAGAAACAATGAAATTCTTTCTAGTTGGTAATAATTTTGATTCATCATCATCATTTTCCCAAACTTTAACGAGGCAATCTTCCCCAGCAGACCAAACAACTCCATCATCAATAATTAAATCTCTAACAACTTCTTCGCCATGAGCACCTTTCAATTCCCTAATATTATTTAATGAATCAAATTCACCATTAAATTGAGCAATTTTAAGAATTTTAGATTCATATGATCCCATGATAACATAATTTGGGGCCTTAATATCCACAACGTAGTCACATTCCCATTTCTTTCTAACATCACCCAGATCTTTGTAATTAAATTTATCATTTTCTTTAGCAGTTTCAACATCTAAATCGGATTCCTTCGAAACATCAAATAATGATAATGTTTCCATATGAGATAAAACAAACAATTTATTATTATCTAAGAAATTAGCAGAATGAACCGAATTATGATTAATTGATTGATAAAGTGCTTCATCTTCATCGATTATATTTAAATCATAAATATTGACACAACCATCAGTTGAACCACTTAATAATAAATTTGACTTCAATGGATGAAATTTACATTCTGTTATATCATCATTATGACCATCAATTAAACTTCTCATTGGGTTTTGACATTTTCTAATATCCCAAATCGTTAATTCAACGTCTTGTTGCTTTAATTCACTGCCACATGCAATTAGACCAGTATTTGAAACATCCAAACTAAAAAATGGTAACTTTCGAGAATTTTCTAATGAATGGATTTGTTTAAGTGGTTGTCTTGTATCATATATCTTCACTGTGGAATCGTTAGAACAAGATAGGAGTGTATTTGGACTTATATTTGAAGGTGCCATTATTAATTTGGAGATGTTTGAATCATGGACTTTATTTGAGTTTAAATGGACGTATTTAACCTGATCAAAGGCTGAAATTGAGCCATCTGTGGATGCACAAAACACAGTGTTGTTGTCATGGGTTAGTGATGTTGCCCAATCATCTAATTTAAAGGATTTTGTCAATTTCATTTGATTTCTTACTAGAAAATTTCACGATCTGGGTTTTTCACATAAAGAAAAGAAAAAGTTTTTCTTCTACTCAATATGATGAACTTCTGTTCGTTTGTCCAAGCAACTAGAAAAGGAGATTTAAGATGTCTTCCGTTAACAAATCAGGGAAGAGATTTGTTCCTAAGCTTTCAGGGCGTCGTTCTGTACGTGCTCCAAAAACAACACAATCATCAGCTCCGTCAGTTAAGAAAATAGAACAAGAACAACAGCAGGAACAACAACAAGAAGAAGAAGAGAACTTTGATGATGATGTTTTAAGTGATTTAGAGGAATTAAAGGAAGAGAAACCAGCTAATGATGTTTTCAAACCTTTAGTGGATACTTCCAATACTGCAACAACAACAACAACTGCAACAACCACTGCTAGTCCCTTACCATTAAATGAATCAACAGAAGATTTAAAGGATCATAACAGACAGAGAGTTCAACAACCAATATTCATTCAACCACCAAAGAGACTTAATTCCTTATCTACACCAACACAACTATTAGATGCAGGTGATAACAATATAAATATTAAACCACCTTCAAGAAGAAACAGTGTTATTCAAGGAAGACGACCTAGTATTGTTAAGACATCAAGGAGAGGCTCAACAGTTATAGTTGATGATGTTTCAGTTGGTGGAGTTATTACTGGTAATAATAATAACAATAATAATAATAATAATAATAGCAACAATAGTAATACTAATAGATTAGATTCTATGTCTATACCAATGGGAGAACCTATTAGAATCCCACAGAAACAACGAAGAAAGGGATCATTTTCCTTTGGCAAAAGAAGAAGAAGAAGAAGTAGTACAAGTATTAGATTAAATGATGACGTTTCTGGGTTAGTTAAGCAAAGAGTTGCGGACGCTATGAAGAATATTAAAGATAAGAATGAAACCAAAGATGATAATGAAAATGTTGATCCAAAGGAATCAGTTAAGATTAAGATTAGTGAATCACAAAGGGATGGTTTATTAAATGAAGAACAAAGAAAGGACAACAGGCAAGAGGAGGAAGAGGAAGAGGAGCCTGATATTGTTGTCATTACGGAAAGAGAAAGGAAAGCTAACTATAAATGGATGATGTCCAAAACCCGAGGAAAATTAGTTAAAGTTGATGTTTCATTATTAGAAGTTAAAACGGAGGAAGAAGAGGAATCTAAGACCAAGAAGGAGGAAGAAGATGAAGAAAATAAAGAAATTGTTGTTTCATCAATACCTATTAAAAAGGATTATAGTTTAAATTTTAAAATTGATGACGTTAAACAATTAAGAGAATTGAGACTTGTTGATGATGCACATTTAACTGGACATATTAAAATTAACGAGGAGAAGATGACAATGGCTGATTTATGTAAGCCGTTTTTCCCAATTGGAGAAGTTTCTAAGGATTATGAAAGAGCAGTTGAAGGTGAACGTAAACGAATTGAAAAGCAAAAGAAAATGGCTAGGGAAAGGAAAATGGCTAGAAGGTATAGACTTAACGAGCGAGAACTCAACAAGTTACAAGATAGTGAAAATAATGATAATAGAGTAATGGTGGATGATGAAGAAGATAATAAGAGGAAGATTAAGGAAATGATGGAAAGAGATTCAGATGATGATGATGTTCATAAAAAATCTCATAATGTGCCACTTTTACAAATTCAAAATGGACAAGTTGTGTATTCACATGAATCTACATTTGTTAATAGACATGACGACATGAATAATAATTTAGAAAGAGTTGAAGAAAATCCATTTGAAAACATCGTTACATCCAATACGTATTCTAAAAAGAGACAAACGTTAAAGTGGACACCACAGGAAACAGCTGAATTATTCAAAGCAGTTTCGCTTTGGGGTACAGACTTTTCTTTAATAGCACAATTGTTCCCATATAGAACAAGAAAGCAAATTAAGGCGAAGTTTGTTTTAGAGGAGAAGAAACATCCACATTTGGTTGAGTTTGCGTTGTTGAGGAAGCTTCCTGTTGATATCGATGAATATTCAGGTAAGTCTGGTAAGGAATTTAAAACGCTGGATGAATACAATGAAGAGTTAAGGAAAGTCAAGGATAAACATGATGAGGAATTGAAAACAATGGCTGTTGCTAGGGAGAAGGCAATTGTTGAAGACCGAGAAGCACAGGAAACACTAAGCAATGGGGTCACCAAGCCTCGTAGCCGTAAGGCTGTGATCGCAGAGTTCCGTAAGAACGAAGAGGTGGTTGGTTCCTTGGACTGACTGTATTTGTGCTTTCTTTTCATTCGTTGATCATGAGCATATTCTGGGCACGTGACTTCGGTGGTGACTCCTTAAAAGAAAATTTTAAATATTTTAAGAATTAAATCGTATATCGTTAAGTAATTTCTTTTTATATTTGGGAAGGATTGAACACGTTGCTATCTAACGCGTACACAAATGCAAGATTATCTATTAGAAATACACACCACAGGAGGCGTATCGTCTTATAAGAATAAAATAAGTCATCATAAGTCAAGGTATATTAGATTTACAACAAAGCAACGACCTAGGGACGCCACTTTGATTGAATCATTATTAAAATTCATAAGTAGTTTAATATCAGTGGCATTTATATGGGGTATGCTAGTAAAAGTGAACCCATTGGGGCCATTAATTAGATATTTCATGGGTTTTAATTCTTCAATTCTATTATTAGAAGATCATTTAACAACTATTCTAAAAATATTCAATCATAGAGGTGAAGAATTAATTTATGATTTAACGATTTTAATTTATATGTTAATATCAATAATGATTATTAATGAACTTTATTGGAGATTGAATCATCGAGTTGAAGAATCATTGTTAATTGTCGCCAAATTTGGTGTTCAAACAGAAAGTGTTATAATAAAAAGAACTCTTTGGGGATTAGTTTGGACATTATTTAGTACATTATTCATGGATTCTAATACAAGCAAATACTACAATCTTAAGGATGAAAGGATCATTTTAAATCGTCAATTTGTACCAATGGAATATGTTAAGGATATCATAATCAATGAAGGATTTGTTAATTCTAATGTTTTATTTTATATGGGATTAATAGTAAAGGAATCAAATGGAAAGATGAAAATGACTGTTGTTTTCCCAATGTTGAGACCTCGTCGTGCTATTTTAGAAAGAGTTTATAGAGGCAGTAGATGTTATCTTGATGGAGAAAGAGATGATAATGATCAGGTTAATAGAGTGAATTTAGAACAGGAAGATAATTCTAACAAGAATAATAATAACAGTAATGAAGATAATGAGGAAACTTAATGCTTGAGCTTAAAGCTTCGTTATATATCTGTGTAAACTTTGTATTTGTTAATTTGAATTTCAGTATTGATTTAATTTCTTTTTATTCTCAAAGATCTAGATCTCACCCATGACAAATATTTTGTTGTGGCACCTTTAAATTGATGATAAGACTATTCGCAATTTAATTCATTAGTGATTGAAAAAGATTAAGAATATCTTTGATTTTTTCTATCCAATGATATCTTTCATGTATTATTTATTTAACCTAGTTTTTAACTTTTATAGTTTTATCGCTTTCTAAAGATGAGATACCTAAACAAAAGTATATGAGAATTGAAAATAATAACGTTCTATATGCACGTGAATATCACGTGTATTTAATAAGGGTTATCCAACCCTCAGCCTTGTGCAATAAAATTTCAAAGTAGTAAAACATGTATTTATTAATATCATTGTAATGCTAATTAATTGAAAACTGGGACTACATTACTCTTAATCTTTATACATTTACATAGACCTTGATACCATTGACATTCACGGTTTGTCGTCAAGGGAGGACAAATGCGCGAATCTCCTTATACTCAAAATTTTTCTTTTCGCGAAATTATTTCCCCTTTTGGCAATACACAAACTGTAACCTGTTACCTTTGTGTCTTCATTTAAATAAAAAAAAAACTTCACCACCTTTGAAACCTCCCCCTTCTATAGAACTTATAAAACAAATCCAACTTAGTCATTCCCTTATGAAACTTTCAACTGTTCTCCAATCTTTGGCCCTTGCCTCCCTTGCCTCAGCTACCCCTGTCGCTCATTTACACCACCAACACAAGAGAGATGTTGTTCACGTCACTGAAACCGTCGTTGTCACCGTTCATGCTGGTGCTGATGCTGTTGTTGAAACCACAGTTGTTGAAGCTGCTGCTGCTGCTACTGAAGCTGCTACTGAAGCTGCTCCTGCTGTTGCTGCTCCTGCTGTTGCTACTACTGAAGCTCCTGCTGAGGCTGCCGCCACTACTACCACCGCGGCCGTTGCTAACCAACAAAAGGCGCAAGCAGTTGAAACTCCTGCTGCAGCTTTAACTTCTGAATCCACCGGTGCCGCTAAGTCCACTTCAGAATCATCAGGTTCCTTTGGTGCCGCTTCTCTGGGTATTACCTACTCTCCTTACAATAGTGATGGTACCTGTAAGGACCTTGGTAGTGTCACCTCTGACTTGGCTAAATTGGCTGATTATGAAATTATCAGATTATACGGTGTTGACTGTAACCAAGTTGCCAACGTTTTACAAGCTAAGAAGCCTGGTCAAAAGTTATTCTTGGGTATTTTCTTCGTTGATGATATCGTTGGTGGTATTTCCACCATGGCTGAAGCCATCTCTTCTTACGGTTCTTGGAATGACGTTCACACTGTTTCTATTGGTAACGAATTAGTTAACAATGGTGCTGCCACTCCTGCTCAAATTAAGTCATACATTGACACTGCTAGATCCGCTTTGACTTCAAAGGGTTATTCTGGCCCTGTTGTCTCTGTTGATACCCACGTTGCCATCCTTGGTAACACTGAATTATGTGCCTACTCTGATTACATTGCCTTCAATGCTCACGCTTACTGGGATGGTACTATTGAATCATCTGGTGCTGGTGCTTGGTTATTGTTGCAAATGCAAAGAGTTTCTAACGCTTGTGGTAAGAACGTTTTGTGTGTTGAATCTGGTTGGCCACACAAGGGTGACAATAACGGTGTTGCTGTTGCCTCTGATGCTGATAAGGCTGCTGCCATCTCTTCTCTTGAATCCGTTGTTGGTAACGATGTTTTACTTTTCAACGCTTTTGATGATTTATGGAAGAACCCAGGTGCTTACAACGTTGAACAATACTGGGGTGTCTATTAAATTACCAATTTTTGATACCTTTTTGATATAGGACAATCAGTTTGTTCTTTATTAATCAATATTCTCTCTCTCTTTTTTTTCTAAATTGGAATAACAAAAGATACCTGGCAAATATTTATTTTTCTCTGTTATCAGTTATCCAATTAGTTATTTATTGTTCTTTGGTTATTATTGTTTACATGCTGTTGTGGGGTTAGTTAACATTTTTGGATTTATTACAATCTTTTGTTTTACCTAATCCTCTTTTATTTATACTAGAATTTTTATTTAGAGTTTTTTTATTTAGAATGTTTTTCATTTATATCGTTTTTAATCTTTTGGTATGATTAAAAATGGACACTATATACAATATTCACGCATTAGGCTTCTTCTCTATTTTTGCAATAGTAAAACTATTTATTTGAAACACTGGTTTTAATTCTTAAGCCATGCCATTTAGAAACATCCTCCTTTAGAACTTGATTAACTAGCCTATGTTGCTTGATCATAGTTAAACCTTTAAATTTATCGCTATCAACTTCAATAGCATACATTTGACCACAACCACCACTTAAATCTTGGATTGAAATTCTGGAGGCATCTAATTCCTTGGCTAATTTATAATAAACTTTAGTTTCTTCCTCAGTTAAATATTCAGGTGCCTTGGAAATATCAGAATACAGTCTTCTGATCGGTAATCTATTTAAACCTCTAAACATTACTATCAATTTATTCAAAAGTTCACTCAATTCATTCAAAAGTGTTATATGATTTCTCATTTAACAATTTTTCATTGGAGTCATATTTTAGATAGAGAAAGGCGGTGCTTACATAATAATGTGTTATCCAATCAATTACAATAGTATTATAATTTAATAAAGTGCTTAATCTATATACTGAAATATAAAAGATAATTAGGGAGAAAAAAAAGAACTATTTCATGAAGATAAATAAGAGGAAAAGTTAATTTATTCATCAATTTCTTCTTCCTTTTCTTCAATAACAACTTCTTGAACTTCTTTGACAACAATCATTTCAACTGTTTCTTCATGTGCAATCAAACCTAATTTTTCCATCTTAGATTCTAATGAAGATTCCCAGTCCTTCCATTCCTTTAATAATCTCTTTCTCTTCAAAATTAATTCTCTTAATTCAGCATTAGATTCCATATTATCTTGTTCTTCAAATCTAGCGGCATACTCAGTTAATTGTTTACGCACTCTCTTTTTATCATTAATAGTCAATAAAGTTTCTGGTCTAGGTCTCCATTGGAATTCATAAAATTGATCAATAGATTCCTGTCTTGTAATTTGACCGACAAAATCAAAAACTGTATAACCATTATTGACAGGTGATTTCCAAACACTTGACCAAGCACAGATTGAACGACCACTAGATTCCCATTCTAAACCAGACAATCCACCGAATTCTTCAGTTGCTAATAATTTGACTTCCTTTGTCTTTTCCTTTTCATTTTCAAATTCAGAATCAAAGAACTCTAATTGTGATTGAATTTTATCAATACAACCAGTAACTGCATAACGACCAGTTGGTGACCATAATAATGCATTGATGTCTTTATCTTCAAATGTAGCTGATTGAACCCATTTTTTTAATGTAGATGCATTTTTACCAACACCAACTTTAACTTCTTCAATATTATAAAACGTTAAATTGTTCTTTGTTGAAGAACCTAATTGAACATTTGCTGTATCTGTTCTATCCCTTTTAGAAATAAATCCAAATCTATGACCCTTTGGTTCCCATGCAAAATCCAAAACGACATCCTGCAATTCAATTTTTTCAATTGGGATATCCTTTTCAGTAACTTGGAAAATTTCTAAGTTAGAAAACTTTGTCTTTTTTGATTTTGTTAATCTATTAACTCTACAACAAAGGTATTTACCACCCTTTTGCCAGTAAAGTTTACAATCAGCAACTTGGACTAATGGTGTAGTACGTAAGACTTGTCTCTGTGGTAAAGTCATAACTGAAACCTTTGCTGATTGATTATCGGATTCTGGAATCCAATAAGCTAACATTGTTTCTAATGGTTCACCCCTTTTCAATGTTGCTGTTTTAATACCACTTGGAGCAAATTCAAAATCTGCAATACCTTCAATTTTGATTAATTTTTTATCTAACAATTCAAAATTATTCTTAGTATCATAAACTGCAATTGCATCAGGTCCCATTCTAGCACAGTACTGTTCATCATATGACCATTTAATTAATGGCCATTGGATATTTTCATCATCGATATTTGGTGGAACAACGAAGGTTTTAATTGGTAAACCTGTTAAGATATCCCAAATAACTAATTTTTTACCTGCATCATCTGATGTAAAAGGATAAGATTCACGAATTTCAGCTTTCAATTCTTGTGGATCAATCAATGGACTTGGGGAATAAGTAATAAGATATTTTTCATTTGGTGAAATATCCATCAATTTGACATTTGGATGAACATATTTATTAATTTTCATGAATTCATCACCACCCCAAGATTGAATACCATTTGGGAAAGTTGTAAATAAATATTGACCCTTTGGTGACCATTTCATATATGATGAAGACCAATTGTTTCTTGGTTCGATAACTTCTTCCTTATTAATTTTCTTTTTAAACCAATAAACACCACTTGACTTTTGTGAATTAATAAGAAATTGATCACGACCATTTGGATCCAACATCCAAGAATTTAAATAACCCATATTCTTAAATTCTGGAACATATGGTTCTTTAAATTCATTAGTAATTTCACCACTTAAAACAAATTTTTCAATATCACTTAGTTTATTAACCAATAAACGATGTTTAACATCTAATTTCTTACCATTAAGTGATTTAACAGCCTTTAATGCTTCACTTGGTTTTGAAAACTTGATAATTAAATAACCTTTAGTTTTACCTTCTTCAACTGGCAGTAAAACATCTTCAATTTTACCACATTGTCCAAATAATTTACTGAGAACCTTTTTCAAAACTGGTGCCTTTGATTCTGGTGCAATTGGTGCACCATCAACAACGACATAGGAGTCCGTCATTAACTCTGGTTCTTCAACATGAAACTTCGCATCAAGATCACTAAAGTCTAACTGTGATAAATCAACACTAGATTCATCAAATTCACTCATTTTTATCCCTAATTAATCTTCTTCTTTATTTCTTTAAAATGGTGAAAAATTTCGACATTTTTTTTTTCCCCTTGAAAAAAAATTGGGTGAAAAAAATTTTTCATCAAAAAAGGTGCCTTACGTAATATTACATAATCATAAATTTATACCTAAAAGTCGAAATATAGTTATGGAAACAAAGCATTTGACAGTATAGCACAGCTCAGTACAAGGGTAACTACCATAGTATTATCATGAAAAAAACACAAACTGAAAATTGAGGTTTAGTATAAATTTACTATTCTATCTTTCAAAAAAAAAGATACTTTCAACTGTCACTAAATACCGTTCAATGTATTAAAATAACAGCTATCAACTGCATATTTTGTCTAGAATAATGTATTTGATTTCTACCCATATCAATTTATTTCAATCTCTATAATGCAATATTTCAGTTGTAAATTATCAATATCTTATAGAAACTGTCAATTTGAACCTAGTTTTTCTTGTCCTATTGTAACTTTATTTACTCAATGAACAATTGGAGTATTTTTTCATTAAATTGAAACATTAACAGACCATTTCAATGGCCTTCCACTAAAATTTCACATTGTTCAATTTCCATATCATAAAAATGCTCACTACTGAGAAATATTTCAATCTTCAGAATACAACTATTTTATTAGTTATTATAGAGGAAACAAACAATTATGGTTCAACAGCTATCATTAGGAGCTGCTATTACTGGTAAACGACTAGAAACATTGCGAAGGTCTTTAGATACAATCACCGGTATCCAAGGACAAGAATTTCATCGTCAAACAGTTATTTTAAGTCCAAGATTCCCATACGATCCACCAGAACAAGCGGGTCAAATTAATCAAAATCAATCACATAAAATGAGATTAACAAGATTATGGGATTTTGAGAGCCCAATTCAAAGTTTAATTGATGTTAATAAACAAGATTTAGATAACGATGATATTTGGACTTTACAATTAAGTGATATACCAGCTGCTGGTAATGATAATCAAATATCAATTCAAAATATTCATGAAACCACTATATATCAAAGTGATGATATTTTTGGTTATATTGATGAATTAGGTTATAAATTGGAAACTGAATTTTGGTTAACTGGTTATCGATGGTATTGGGGTGATATTATAATTGAATTATCAAATTTATTAATTAAAGATACAAGTACTACAGAGAATAGTTTAAAGCCACTAAGTTCAAATTGGATGGTTAGCACCTTAGTCAATGTTATAAATAATAATGATTTAGAATCTATTTCAAAGGGTAAACGTCAACTAGAGGCTTTGAAAAAGGAACTACTCGATGTTGTTGTTCTAACAGTTCCTGATAGAACTACAATGGATAGCAGAGTTGGCTCAAAATTAGGTACTGTTAATACAGGTAGTAATATTAGAAAATAAGAAACTATATCTTTATATAACTTTATTTGGATTACACTTTTAGATTAATCGCTATCACTAACATATAATCCAATATTAACACATTCTTCATCTTCGTCATAATAATGATCAAAATCTTCGAAATCTTCGAAATCTTCATCATCGTCGTCGTCATCGTCATCTTCAAAATCATGATATTCTTCTTCTTCTTCTTCCTCCTCCTCCTCTTCTTCACTAGAAACAGAAACGGAACTTTCTGAATAAATTTTTTCCTTTGAAGTTTGTGAAGTATTTAATAATTCATTTGGTTTACTAATATCATCCGTTAATTCTTTATTTACAACAGGAATTGGCGTCGAAGGTTTTGAATTCTTTAACATATTTAGTAACCTTTCAGAATCATTTTGTTTATTAACGTTTTCATTATGATTTTTATTATTATAATTGTTAGTATTCTTATTGATATTCCCATTTATTGGACTCTTTAACATATTTAATAATTGTGTTGAGCCGTCTTTATTTGCTGCAACCGAAATTGGAGTCGATGATTGATTTGGTCTTTTTAACATACTCAATAATTGATGAGAGGAATCAGTATTTGATTTGTTCATTAACTGATCATTGTTGTTACCACCACCATTTATAACTGCAGATGATGGCTTTTTTAAAATATTTAATAAATGCTTAGATTGTGATTCATTTGATGCAGAAAATGGCACCGGTGACTGTGTTTCAGGTGTCTTTACTAAATTCAATAGTTTAGAAGACTCATCTTCGAAAGTTGCAACAGGTTGACTATTTGATTTCTTTAAAATATTCATTAATTGTGACGACTGATCCCTTGATTCAGGTCTTTTTAAAATATTCATTAATTGTACAGGTGATGATGATGATGCTTGTGATTGTAATGACAATTCGTCATTCAATGTTTCTGGTCTCTTTAAGATATTCATCAATTGTGATGATTGGTCACTTGATTCAGGTCTTTTCAAAACATTCATTAATTGATTAGAGGAATTCATTTCTCTTGAAGTTGGTAATTCAGTTTTCATTGATGATGGACTATCAGATCTAGAAGATCCTTCATTATTACTTGGTCTCTTTAAAATATTCATTAGTTGTGATTTATTAGATTCTCCTTCACCCCTCTTTAAAATTTTGACAGGTTGTTGCGTATTTTTCAATTTATTTCTTTGATCAACAATCGGTTGCTGTGGACGTTGTAGAATTTTAATCTTTTCCATACCCTTGCCAACTTCATTATTATTACTATTATTATTGGATTTTAATGAAGCATCACTTGCATTAGGGGTAAGTTTTGAAGTTAAAATACTCAATAATTCCTTAGAATTTGAAACCTTTGATCTAAAGTTTGGCTTTCTTAATGAAGATGCCGATGGGGCAGCAACATCATTAAGATTCAAATTAGGATTTGGAATGGGATGATTATTAAGCATTGGATGAACCATTGGGAATGGGAATGGACTAAACCCATTTGCAGGGAAAAATGGTGACATTAATGGTAAATTTGGTAAAAACGGTAATTGAGGTAAGGACATAGGATTTAAATGGGATCTAGTCATTATATTATTCATCATAGGATTATTGTTAGAAATTGAGCTATTAACATTATTACTACTTGTTGGAGTTGTAGGAACAATATTTGAATTAGTATCGATTTCACTATCAACAGTAACAGATTTTTGATCAAGTTCATATTTCTTAGCAGCATTTTGAATAAAGGAAAGTAAATCTCTACCAGGATCAACAACATTTTGTTGACCCTTATTATTTTCAACACCAATACCCAAGATTTGTTTTAATTGTTGAGCAGCAATTTTCTTTAAGTAATTTGCATCTGAATTCTTCCAAGAATTGATATGAGACATGATTGGTTTCAACATTGAATTGACTAAAAAATAATTCCCAGAATTGCTTTTAATACTTTTATTTAATTTCTTTAGATTATGCCATTTAATATCAACAATTTCAAATTTTGCCTTTGGTTCAAAGTTTGTCTCTTCATTAACATTTTTAATAATGTAAATTTTATAATTTTTACCTCTAAGTGTTCTTTCAATATAAATATCTTCATCGATTAAATCATTTGCATCGAACCCAGTTTCTTCTTCTAATTCTCTTAATGCACAATCAACATCCTTCTCATCTTTTGAAATTTTACCTCTTGGGAACCCCCAGGAGTTTGACTCAATACCTTTCACTAATAATATCTTATCCATCTGTTCATTGAGCAAAGCACAACCTCTAACCGGAATAGTTGATTTATATTTGCCAAATGATGATAATGCAATTTCGGGATCGCCCCATTTCCAAACAATTGGACATAATTTAACCATAGATCTTGTGAATGGTTTCATTTTCTTCGATTGTAGTAACGGATTAAGTGAAGTTACATAATCTAAGTAAAACCAATGTGCTTCTTCAATTTGAAATAAAACACGTTCATAACTTGCTAAATCTTCTTCAGGACAATTAACAACAAATCTAACAATGAGATCTTCTAAACAACGCTCGAGGGTATCGTTCACAAACCCCTGATTTAACGAAATGGACATTATAGTACAATTATAAATATATTAATAAAATATATTGTGTTTATTAGCTTTAAGCTTAAAATAATGTATTATGAGAAAGTGTTGATATTTTCTTTTTTTGATATTTTTGCCAGTCTCGGTTTCTTAGCAAAGCACAAAACATACCAGAGGGAGCGAGCATGAAACCTATGCCAAAAACATATTTATCACGTGATTGTATTAGAACACCTTGTTGTGGTCAACTGTAAGTTGAAAAAGACATCAAACTTCCCTGTTAGCTCAGTCGGTAGAGCGTTCGGCTTTTAACCGAAATGTCCAGGGTTCGAGCCCCTGATAGGGAGTTTTATTTTTTTTTTTGATTTGAGGTAGAATTTATTTTTTTAACTCCATATATATGTAGATCTTTAAGTGTTAAAGAAGAGTAAAAACTCTTTTTCGTCCTTAAATAGTATTAACATAATGCAAAATCAAAAGTTTCAAGTGGAAGTCGATCCAGATGAAGACACTGAATGGAATGACATCTTAAGAGAAAAGGGAATTATTCCAGAAAGGCCAAAATCACCAACACAGGAACTTGAAGAAGCACTTGCAGAAGTTATTGAAAATCAACATTTGAATAGATTAGAAAACTTGAATTTAAATGAATTAGATGAATTAGAAGACGAAGAAGATGAGGAATTTCTTGAATTTTATAAACAAAGGAGATTAACAGAATTAAAACAATTACAATCAAATGAAAAATTTGGTACTGTTTATCCAATTTCAAAACCTGAATGGTCAAAGGAAGTTACAGAATCATCAAAAAAGAATTGGGTACTAGTTCATTTATCTAATCAAAGCGTTCTTCAAAGTAGAATATTGAATGCCCTTTGGTTACAATTATCATCAATTTTTAAAGATATTAAATTTTGTGATATTGAAGGTAAAAGAGCTATTGAAAATTATCCTGATTCTAATTGTCCAACTATAATTATATATAAAGATGGTGATGTTATTAAGCAATATGTTGGTCTATCAATGCTTAATGGTAATGATACAAGTTTAAAAGATTTAGAAAGAGTTTTAATTGAAGTTGGTGCTGTTGTTGAATCTGATTCAAGATTATTAATTAATCAACAACAAGATGATGATTTAATGGAAAGCCATAAAGTAAGATTTCAAAAAAAGAGTATCAGAGAAGAGAAGAGCGACGACGATGATGATGACTTTTTTGATTAGATAAGTTTTTATATATTATGAATTGTTAACAAAAATATAAAAACCCTATTATATGTTATAAAAATTCATTCACACAATAAAATAATAAATATGCTTTAACTTTCAAAACATCTTCTTGGCTGACACGAGTAACTGTCGCATCATCAAACTTAAACCAATAATTTCCTTTTTTTATATATGCAATATAATGTCCAGTATTAACATTACCAATATGAACAACAACACCATATAATTCATAATTCTCAATCCCTTTATAACCCTCACTCATATATTCAGTCATATTTAATATTAATGGTATTGAAACATGTGATTCAATTTTGCTACTAATACCAAAATGCTCAAACCTTTTTAACTGAATACTTAAAACCGGTGGTAGATGATTTAATTTTAATTGTTTTAACACCTTAGTCTTTTCCTTACAATTAATGCAATTGTAAAGAATATCTAATTCTTCATTCCTTGTAAATTTTTTTAAACATGAATGCAAATCATTTATTGGAGTTTTAATATGTAAATTATTTTCTTGAATTTCTAATGATAAATCAAGCATTGGATCAATAGTTTTCCTAATATTATTACATTTACAACATTTTAATATACTTTCAAGTTTACCAGAAAATGTCTTATGTGTAATACAATCACAATCACCACCATCAACAATTACTTTAGGTTGAGAATCACCTTCCAATGCAGGTGTATTTTCTTTATTTTTTAAATATTTCTTTGATGTTGTATCATTCTTATGAAGCTGATGAATAAGGAATTGCCAAAATTCATGTGCATCTTGTTCACTATATCCAGCTAAATTTCTTTTAACTTTCCAAGAAGCTGTTAAGAAATCAACAGGTCCAAATCCAACAATTGATGTTGATGTGTAAAATTCCTTGATTATCTCATTAAGACAGCATGATAAACATTCATTAACTTCCTTTTCACAATTTAAATGACATCCTTTAAAATAATAATGTTTAATATATGGATTATGAATAATACATTGTAAAACTGCTGACATAAAACAGGTTGATCCCATATTAATAAACCCCCTGAGTCCTAACGTTGCCTTAAAGGATGGAACCTGTGTCTTTGTGCTTATAATCATCGACTTTTCGTTATCATGTTCAGTCTCAAAAATCGGTGCACCAGGATAGTTATTACTTAAGCCATTGCTGTGGATGACTTTAATTCTAACCCTTTCAATCATTGCATGTGAACAAATATCATTACATTTAAAACATAATATATCACCTGTACTTGAATTAACCCCAAATAAATGATTAGCCTTTTGGTGATGATTATATGCATGTTCATAGCATCTAACATTTGCGCATTGGATACACATATAAAGGTGTGAATTTTGATTTGAACATTCTTGACATTGTAAAACTTGTCCTTTAGCTTTAAATAATTTTTTAATATCAACCAATGATCCTTGCCTATTGTAATATAATGTCTTTGAATTAGTACCCATAGTTACAATTTTCATTGCCAATTCATAGGTTTTTAAAACGGGCATACGAGCATCACTCTTTAAAACCTTTGCTAAATGAACACAACAAGGAGATGCTATAAATGTATCCACTGGATTGATATTAGGAACTCTCTTTGACATCTATTTCTCTTCTTCTTATGTGATTCTTGATTTTTACCTTAACTTCTTTTCCACCTGGAACTCTTGGAATCTCTGATCCGAAAAATCCATAAAAATCAAAATGCGGAATGTTCTTCAAAAGATATTGAAAATCTGTTAGAATTTTTGCTAGACAGGGGTTAAAAGTAACTACGGCAGCAACGTAAATAAATGTTATAAATATTAGAAATGTAACTATACTAACCCTAGACTTTTTTCTTTAAGTCTTTTCCTCTTGGTTTGAATACTCAATTTGAATATTTTTTGAAGGTCATTTGGTACCATATAGATTATCTAAATAGTAAATTAATCCAAATAAAAACTATCTTACCCTCCCAAAAAGAAAAGAGATATATCAAAACAAAGACATATTCTATTATCCAACCCATTAATATATACAAGAAGAAGACACAGCTATCATCTTGAAACGCTCATTAAAATTTCATTTCAAACAACTGAGAATCACCTAAATGCATATCTTGCTCTAAATCAGAATTCTTGACACCGCCATCACCAATGGCAATAATAATCTTTGTTGAATTAATTGCCAGTGCAGTGACAACTCCACCTAGGTTTTTAATTTGACTAATCCTCTTTTTACTGTTTATATCCCATATACCTAAAATTCCATCACCCCCTGTAACTAAATATTGATCTCTATTTCCAATTGATAAAACTGGTTGTGCTAATAAACTTTTATCTGTCAATGTTTGCCTATGCGGACGAAAGACAAAACTTTCTCCATTTGTTTTACAAATTGCAACTTTACCCTCCATACTTGATTGAATGTATTGAATATTAGGTATTGTTGAAACAATACACGTCTGTGTAACTAATGGATATCCAAACCCCGGTGAATCATTACACTCATGAACTAATTCTCCTTTCACTAGACTGAATATCTTGTTTTGTATAGTAGTACCTTTCACAGCCAAGGTAACTATTAATGTAGCATCCTTCATACTTAAATTAGTGACTTTTCCATCAAATTGAACTTTCTCACTTAACATTTCATTAATATAAACCTGTAACTGATTTGTATTTCCAATAATAATTACTTCATCATCATTAATATTTGACACAACAATATGTTGTCCTCCTTGAATAGGTAATGTTTGAACCTTTAACAAATCAACATCTACCTTTAAAACCCCATCATGATTTAGTAGCAATAGGCTCCTATTACAGAAACTAGTGCTAGTAACTAACTCTAACTGGATAGTTCTTCGACCATTCTTATTATAAACTACAACTTCACCTCTTACGGAAATAGCAATAACAATATCATCATCCAAAGTATAAACCCAAGCAATATAGTCCCTTGGAGGTCTCTCTAACTTATTCATTTGACCTATAATTATTGTAAAAAAAGGACATGTTACTATAAGTTGAATGATTTAAAAAGCGTGGCGCATGATTTGTCTAAAAGTGGCGCATTCACATATATATTCATTTTAACCTAGTATTCGGCCAATTCCGGTTACAAAATATAGTGTTCTCTTCGGCATTCCAGTCCATAGAAGTATGGAATACAAGATACCAAAGTAGCCAAGTGGATATCTGGAAAGCAGCTATATAATACTTATCCCCGTTGACTGTTCATTCTATCATGACGTTTCTTAGCAGTAGCTAGCTATTAGGCTTCAAAAATTTTTTTTTCTCTTATCTGTGAAAAATAAAAGAAGAATAAAGTTTTATTGTCTAGCATCAACATATTGTATAAATATTAGGGGCTAATCACAGATTAAATCCTTTTTATTTTGAAATACTACATTTTTTCTCTGAAAAATATAAGCTGTCTTCTCTTTCTAATATTTCATTTGTTCTTCTCCTGATAATATTAAGATCATGTATTTCTTCGAAACTTCTCAAAAGAAGAGAATTGCACAAGTTACCTGTGCAGTTTTATGGTGTTTGTTCGGCGCTGGTCCTATTTTTGGGTTTGCTGCTTTGAAACCTATTTTGATTGACCAGGGCGTCTATCAAGAAGTTTGTAAAGTTGACGATATGAACGTTTTGTCCTTCAATGCAAAATGTAATGAACAAGATTTGAAATTGAATATGATGTTCACTGTAGGTGCTGCCTTAACTAATGTCTCAGCGTTAATTATCGGTGGATCCCTTGATCGTTTTGGCCCTAGAGTCTGTGGTCTTATTGGTGGTACATTTTTACTCTCAGCTTCTCTTATTTTCATCTATTCCAAATCTATCACTCTCTTCGATCCAATTATTGTTGGTTATGCTTGTATGGCACTTGGTGGTCCATTTTCTTATATTTCATCTTTCCAGTTATCTAACGCATTCCCAGAAAAATCAGGTTTGATCCTTGCTTTATTAACAGGTTCATTTGATACTTCTTCTGCTGTGTTTTTGATTTATCAAAGGATGTATTTAGCAAATCCTTCTTTTTTTACATTGGAAACATTTTATAAGATTTATTTGATTGTTCCTTTGTTTATTTTCATTGTTCAAATCTTTGTTATGCCAGGTGAATCATATCTAATCCCACCACCTGAATTAATTCCAAACGCTACAGAAACACAGTTGATGATTTCAAGATCAGCTTCAATTGAAGAACATATGCATACTAATGAATTTGAAGAAGTTGACGAAACAAGTCCATTGGATCCCTCAAAGAGAAGACGTTCTTCACTCGGTGATGCTATGAGATCAGCTTATATCGAAGAAGAATTAGAAACTCAGGATAAATCTCAAAGGGAATTAACCTTCTCTATTTTTGGTGTTCTTCATGGCCAACCAGCATCTACCCAATTTAAATCTTATTGGTTTATCTTGATGTGTTTATTTGCTACTATTCAGATGCTTCGTTTGAATTACTTTGTTGCAACCGTTAATTCGCAATATAGTTACCTATTTGGCTCAGCAGAAACCGCCAATCAACTTAATAAGATCTTTGATGTAGCCTTACCTTTAGGTGGTGTCATTTCCATTCCATTTGTTGGTTTACTTCTAGACAATTTTACCACATTAACGGTCATGAACGGATTATTAGGTGTTTCTGTTTTGATTGGTGTCCTTGGTGTTATTAAACATTCGTGGATTTCTGGTGTTATCAATGTTCTTATTTTTGTGTGTTACAGACCATTCTTTTACACCTCCATTTCCGATTACTGTGCAAAGGTCTTTGGATTTGAGACTTTTGGTATTGTTTATGGGTCTATAATGACTGTGTCTGGTATTTTCAATTTCCTCCAGAGTGCCTTGGACAAGCTCACTCACACCACCTTTGAGATGAACCCTATTCCATTGAACCTTCTTCTCTTGGCCTGCACCGTTCTCATTGGTACTTCTACAGTGATGTATATTGGCGTCCAGTCGAAGGCATATGCCCACAAGAATCTCCATGACCAATCAACAGGCTTCACAGGCTCCACAGACTCCACTTCACTCGATCAAACTGGATTGAATTGAAACCCTCCTGAGCACGCTTACGTAACATTTCTTTATATTTTTTTGTCTATATAAAACCCTCCTCTTACAAAATTTTTTTCCATTATTATGCGTTGTCTTTTCTTTCTTTAGCAATTGGCCTCTTCGAAGATTCTCCAACGTACAAAGGTCGTTGCAGAATTCAAAGCGAGGCCAAGAGAGAACCTTGTCCTGAACTGTTCGGTAATCTTTGTCTTGTAACAACTCAGAGATTTGAGAATATAATAGTACTCATAAAAAGTTGATGCTAGTTTGGGATACATATATTAAACAACGTAAAAATGAAATATTATCATTGTTATTATTACTACTACCTTTAATTTTGATTGTAAAATGACAAAGATAATAAGAATATATACATACACATAGGCAAACTATTAGTCTAAATCAGTGAGATTCATCTTCATAACTCTTGATGGATCCATAGATTCAACAAAGTCCATTAACTTAAGTGGTCTTAACTTAATATTTGCAGATTTTGTAATCATTTCACCATTATTATTCAACACGTTCTTTCTAATGTACTCTCTTGTAGAATTGACAGCAGCATTTCTACAAAGCTCTTTCAAATCAGAACCTGACATACCATCTGTGATGTCAACTAGTTGATTTAAATCAAAGTCAATCTTGATATCATCCACTAATTTTATAAGAATTTTTAATCTTTGCTCCTTATTTGGCAGAGTGACACTGAATTTCTTTGGCATTCTTCTTAAAAAGGCAGAATCGATATCTCCTGGTCTATTAGTAGCACCTAAAACTAAAACTCTACCACTTGACACCAAGCCATCCCATAATGTCATGAATTCTGCTTTTAATGTCGCTGTAACT
Source organism: Saturnispora besseyi (assembly GCA_030571455.1). Classification (NCBI taxonomy): domain Eukaryota; kingdom Fungi; phylum Ascomycota; class Pichiomycetes; order Pichiales; family Pichiaceae; genus Saturnispora; species Saturnispora besseyi. The sequence goes on along the minus strand of JAJLXR010000002.1, from coordinate 64,224 downwards.
TCATGATCAGTTGAACTTCTTTCTCTTAAAAATGAATCAATCTCATCAATGAATATTATACACGGCTCCAACTTATGAGCCAAACTAAATAATGCATCAACTAATTTGTTACTTTCTCCAAACCATTTATCCATAATTGTAGACATTCTGATGCTGATAAAATTGGATCCACTTTCCTTTGCAAGGGCCTTTGCTAACATGGTCTTACCACACCCAGGTGGTCCATAGAGAAGAACACCCTTTGGAGCTGTTAATAACCTACCATATTGACTAAATAATTCAGGATAAACCAATGGTAAAATAACAGATTCTCTCAAATCATCAACGATTAATTCTAAACCACCAATGTCTTTGAATGACACGTCAATATCATCTGGAGGAATCAAATAAGCCAACATAATCTTTTCATAACTTGATAGATTGTTTAGCACCTCTCTAAGTTCGGGAGACTTTGATTTAAGTTTGGCCAAGTGCTTATTAGTCTTAGACTTTTCATCCTGAGTCCTGTGAGTTGGGTCTCCCATGAGGGATGACATGAGATAGTAAGCTGAGAAAGTGGTAGCTGAGAGCAACAAGCACTCCCCGATCATCTTCAACGCATCTGATTTGTTCATCTTGATGCTGTTATTTTATTTTAAGAAGACCAAGTGATCTTTTAATTGGGAATACGCTTACGTAACAAGGTCTCTTGGTTAATAGTAAAAAGGAAAAATCAAAAAGCAAAAAATATCAAGAAATTTTTTTTTCAATTTCGATTTTATCATCAAATATTTCAGAGAGATAGAAGTGGAATATCATGAAGAGGAAACATCAGATCAACATGCCTGGAGCTATTTTAGACTCCATCAGATCTAATGAATCCCAATATGAAAACGATTCAAGATTTCTAAGTACAAGTAAAAGAAGAAAAACGGTTTCTCCTCACGAGAAGAGGAAAATTGCTAAGAAGGAGAAGAAACAACAACAACATTTAAAAAGATTAGAATATCAAAAGCAAAAGAAGGAACAAAGAAATCAGAACTTTAATAATGGTGATCCAAAAACTAATAAAAAGTTCATTAATCCAAATTTGAAAAATTTACAAACTTCACACACTTCCTCAAAGTCAAATAAAAGAGCAATAGCTAAAAAGAGAGTTTCCTTTAGCAATGAAGATTCAATTCATCCAATTCCTGCAAGAGATTCTCCAGAAAACCAAAATGTTTTAGATTACAATTCTTGGGAAAGAACTCATGGTTCAAGTTCTGAAGAAGATTATAGTACCGATGAAGATTTGGAATTAGTTTTATCAGAAGATGATTCTCAAGATGAAGAAGATGAGAGAGAAACTGAAGGTTTAATTCAAAAATTAAAAGCACTGAAACGTCATCAGTTGGGAGAAGTTAGTGCTGATGAGGAAGAGCAGGAAGAAGAAGAAGAAGAAGAAGAAGAAACCGATGTGTTGGCTAAACTTAAAGCTTTAAAGGGTGAAAAATCTACTTCAGAGATAAGAATTGTCAGAGAAGATGATTTAGAAGACGACGAAGTCTCTGATCTTGGTTCTGACTCTGAAGAAGACTTTAGAATGGAATCCGAAGGCGACGAAGAGGATGCTTCTGAAAACGAAGAAGCTGATCCGTTGGCTAAATTAAAAGCATTAAAAGGTAAGAAATCCAACTCTGAAGTTAGGATAGTCAAGGAAGATGATCTTGAAGAAGACGAGGTTTCCAATTTAGATTCTGATTCTGATTCTGAAGAAGAAACTGATGTGTTGGCTAAACTTAAAGCCTTAAAGGGTAAGAAATCAACATCTGAAGTCAGAATTGTTAAAGAAGATGATATTGAAGAAGATGAGGTTTCCAATCTAGATTCTGATTTTGAAGAAGAAGAAGAAGAAGAAGAAGCATTTGATGCATTAGCTAAACTTAAGGCCTTAAAGGGTAAGAAATCTACTTCTGATATTAGGCTTATCAAGGAAGACGATCTTGAGGATGACGAAGTGTCTGACTTAGGTTCAGATTCTGAAGAGAACACTGAAATGAATTTTGAAGAGGGTTCTGACAGCAATGACGACGACGACGATGGTGATGATGCAACTGTCATGGAAAAACTAAAGGCTCTTAAGGGTAAAAAGAAATCTACTTCTGAAATCAGAATTGTCCAGGAAGATGATCTTGAGGATGACGAAGTTTCCAATTTTGATTCAGAAGATGAACAATCTAATGATGAAGACAACAGCGAAGAACACATCGTTTATGCATCACCTGATTTCAATGACCCAGATTTTACAAAGGATAAACAAGAAATGGATTACTTTGCAAAGAAACTTGGTATTAAATCTAAAAAAGGTATTAAAAAGCAAGGTGACGATGATTTAGTTGGTGGGTTATTTGATGGATTAGATTTTATGAGTAAATATGACGAACTCGACGAGGAAGCCATCGAATATGCTGATCCTGATTTATATCAAGCTTCTCAACGCGATGAAGATGAGATGGAATACTATGCTAAGAAATTGCGTATCGATTCTAAAATAGGTCTAAAAAAACAAGATGATGATGATATAATTGGTGGACTATTTGATGGATTGGATTTTGTGAATGGTTCAAAAAAGGGAAAAGATGCTGATGTTGAAATGGAATTAGAAGATGAATCAGAAGATGAAGACAATGGGAGTGACGATGACATTAACGAAGACGATTTTGATAATGATGATGATTTAGATGAAGATGACAAGGCATTGTTACGAGAAATGTACGGTTTAGAAGACTCTGGCGAGTCAGGGGAGGAATCTGATTCATATTCTGAATCAGCTTCTGAAGACGATGGCCCAAAGGTTCGTGAAAATCCATATGTTGCTCCTGTTCAAGATAACGCTGAAGCAACAGAAACGATTTCTGGTTCAAGATACATCCCACCCGCATTAAGAAAAAAACTTGCTGAATCTGGTGAATCTGAAGAAATGAAAAAGATTATTAGACAATTGAAAGGTCCATTCAATAAGTTATCTGAACCAAACATGGTTAACGTTATTAGTGAATTAAATAATGCATACAATGATAATCCAAGACAATATGTTAATGAAGCAATTTTAAAAATTATCTTGCAATCTGTTGTTATTTCGACTCCAATGTTAGAAAGTTTCCTAGTTCTTTACTCAAGTGCTTTAACCGCACTATATAAGCTACAAGGTGTTGAATTTGGTGCTTATACCATTCAAACATTAATTGAAAAGTTCAATTTATTATTAGACGAATCAAACAGCGATGCTCAAAAGATTACCAATTTAATGGGATTGATTGGTTATGTTTATTCATTAAATTTAGTGAATGCGAAATTAATCTATGACATTATTAAAGAAAAATTAATTAAAGATGTTTCCGAATTAAAAACAGATTTATTATTAAAGTTAATTAAATCATGTGGTTCAAAATTGAGATCAGACGATCCTGATGCTCTTAAAGAAATTGTTGTTGAATTATCAAAATCTATCAAAGAAAATGAAAAGAAGGGTATCCAAACTTCGACAAGAACAAGATTTTTAGTTGATACAATTAACAACCTAAAAAATAATAAATTAAAGAATATGGAAAATGAAAATACTTCATTAATGATTAATAGAATTAAGAAGCAACTTGGGAGCATTGATAATAACAAAAATCCTGATCCAATTAAAGTCAATTTAGATGATATTGAAAAAATTGAAGAAAGAGGTAAATGGTGGTTAGTTGGTTCAGCTTGGAAGGGTCTTGATAATAAAAAAGAAGTTGCGAAAAATGATATTGAAGAAGATAATGAAGATTTAATCGATGATTTACTTGGCGAATCTGAACCTAATTGGCTTGAACTTGCCAAAGTTTATAGAATGAATACAGATGTTAGAAGAGCAATTTTTGTTTCGATTATGTCAGCTGAGGATTACATGGATGCATTTATGAAACTTGAAAAGCTAAGATTGAAAAGGGCTCAGAGAAAGGAAATTCTTAATATTTTAATGCATTGTGCAACAATGGAAAGTACTTACAATCCATATTATTCAATTCTTGCTAAGAAGTTATGTGATGACCATGCAATGAGAAGATCATTACAGTTGAATCTATGGGATTTCGTTAAGGAATTAGATGGTGATGATACAGCAACTAATATTATTGGTGAATCTGATGAAACTGAAAGATTAATAAAAATCCTTAATATGGGTAGATTCTTTGGGTTAATCATTGGTGAAGGCGCATTATCATTAAATGTTTTGCGTGTGATTAATTTCCTTACAGCTACATCCGATGTTAAAATCTTTTTAGAGATTTTATTAATTACAATTTTGGATACTATTGGTAAGAAATCTGAGAATAAGGCATTTGGATTAGGAACTAAGCATTCGAAGAAGGCTAAGGATTTAACATTCAATGGTAAAGTGATGGCCGAAAGGGTTGCTAAATGTGATGAACAACCTTTACTTTTGAAAGGTTTACAATACTTTTTAAATACTAAGATTAGGAAGAGTGATTTGGTTAAGGGTGTTAAGCAAAGGACCAGAGTTGATTGGGGTATTGATACCATGTCCGATATGATTGCTGAGATGTTAGAAACAACTAAAGATGAATGATTAGGCAATGTTTTTTTTTGCTCTGTGTAATAGTAATAGAGTTAGAGATCAAATGAATTGTATTTGATGCTGAGCACTAAGATGCACCAGCCACACCAGCCACATGATCCACACATTTTCATACGACTACTCACGTGACTGGTAAAATTGTGGCGTCTCTTTTTTCAAACAACGAAAAAGTTTTTTGAGTTTTTGAGATCTGAAATTGGAACATTTCAAACTCCGAAGTATGGTGTATAATAGGAGAAAATATATGGTAGTGAAATGATTGGATCTTCTTTCTTCTTCCCATTCATATTTCCTTTTTCAACTGAATAAAAAGAACCATGTCTAACGCTGGATCTGCTACTGCAGAATTATTTTCTGCTACCTCTACTGCTCCTTTTGGTTTACCTCTTGATCCTTATGAAATTAAGGGTAAGGTTTTGAACTCAGTTTATTCTTTGGTTGCTGGTACAACTTACCTCTTGAATGACAAGATTTTTAATTACAACTTACCAACTTCATCAGGTGAAAATCTGTTGTCTCTTTGGTCTGTTTTAAACAGAAAGAACTTATCTAATGTTGTTCCAACTGTGTACAATTTAGATATTACCACTGGTTCTGGTAATCTTCTAGTTGGTTACTTGAAGAATTCTTCATCTCCAGCTGCTGTTTTGGCTTCCTCTGCTACATTGAGCCACATTGCTCCAGTTTTATTGGGCCAACAAGAAGGTCATCAAAATCTGCCACTTTCCATTCAATTAGCAACTGTTGAATATGATTTTGCAAAAGGTGAACTAGTTTCTAATTACGCCACTGCTTTGGCTACTGCTAAGAACTTGAGGCTACCAGTTTTAACTTCCACCAACGCTTTAGAAGCCCAATACTTTGCTATCGTTTCTAACGTTTTAGCTAAGTTAAACATTGCTAACATTCATTTGTTCAATGGTGTTTCTGCTATCAGATCCCACCAAACCATTCACGATGCATTGTCTTCTGACAACATCAAAGAAATTTCTGCTAAGTTGTTAACTGCGTTGACTGGTGATATCAATTCTATTTTACCGCAACAAAAGATTTCTTACGCCTTGAAAAAGTTGAACGAAATTACTGGTACTTCCTTTTCCTCTTTAGAATACTACGGTAAGGAAGGCGCTGAACAAGTTTTTGTTGTTTTCACTACTGAAGAAGAAGTCACCACTTTATTTAAGCAAATCGGCGTTCATGCTCCAAATTCCGGTGCCATTTTAGTTAAGGCACCATCTGCTTTTGATTCTTCTAAATTTAACTCTTTGATTCCCTCTTCTGTTAAGAAAATCACTGTTGTTTCTGAATCTTTGAATGCCAATATCTCAGCTTTGAAATTGGACGTTCAAGCTGCCTTGTTTTTTGAAGGTAACTTTGGTGTTGAAATTACTGATGTTCTATTCAAGTCTACTTTAACTCCAGCTCAATTCCAAGAAATTACTGGATCATCTGTTGAATTGACTGGTGCCAATGGTGCTTCTTACAGGTTCATCTTGAATGACAACTCTCAATTCAGAATTGTTCCATCTAAGTTGACTCACGCTTTGTCCTTAGTTGAAGGTTTAGATGTTAAGTTTAGACCAACGTTTGATAACAGTGTCAACGCGGGTTTGTTCCAAGCTGATGTTACTGTTGGTGTTGATCATTCTTCTAAATTCGATTTCATTCTCGTTGAAGATGCGAAGATTTTGAACGCTGTTGACGTTTACACCAACCTGAAGTCAAACGGTACCATTTTAGTTCTGAATGATTCTGAAACTGTTTTCGATGCTGAAAAGTTTGTCGAAAAGGCTTTGTCAGTTGAGACGAAGAAAGTTCTTGCTTCTAAGCAATTGAACTTGAAGTTGTTAGATCTGAATGTTATTGGTGACGTTGAAGCTACCCAAGGTAGAACTCAATCTATTGCCATTCAAACAGCTTTCTGGAATTTAACTAACCCAGAACTTGACCCTCATGCTGTTACCACAAAGATTTTACAAGCTTTTGGCTCTGAAGCTGAATTGTTAGCTTCAGTTATTGCTGATCAAATTGAAAACACCAAGGCTACTGCTTTCAAGGAAATTACTTCCTCCGAAGGATGGTCCAAGTTAGAAGTTGAAGAAGAAAGCGAAGAAGACAAGGTTTACGCTACTTTGAGAGACACTGCCTTTACACCAAACCCAAGAGAGGCTTTTATTGATGATATTTCTGTTAAGATTGAAGGTAAGCTCGATTTGGCAAAGAAATTAATTTTCAAGGAAGCTTATGGTACTACTACTTCATTGAAACCAGAATTGCCAGTTGAAAACTTCATTGTTAAAGTTAAAGAAAACAAGAGATTAACTCCAGCAGAGTATTCTAGAAATATTTTCCACATTGAATTTGATATTTCTGGTACTGGTTTAACTTATAACATTGGTGAAGCCTTAGGTATCCACGGTAGAAATAATCCTGAAATGGTTGAAGAATTTATCACCTCTTATGGCTTGAACGGCGATGATCTTGTTGAAGTTGTTTCTAAGGATGATCACCGTATTCTAGAAGTTAGAACCTTGAGGCAATCATTGATTGAAAACATTGATTTGTTCGGTAAGCCAGGTAAGAGATTCTACGAATCTCTTCTTGATTTTGCTGAGGAAGAATCTGAAAAGAAGAAGCTGGAAGAACTTGTTTCCCCAGCTGGTGCTGAACTATTCAAGAAATTCCAAGACGAAGAATATTATACTTTTGCGGATATCTTTGAATTATTCCCATCTGCAAGACCAAGCGCACAAGATTTAGTTCAAGTTATCCCAGCATTAAAGAGAAGAGAATATTCTATTGCCTCTTCCCAAAAGCTACATCCTAATGAAGTTCACTTATTGGTTGTTGTTGTTGACTGGGTTGATGCTAAGGGTCGTACTAGATATGGTCAAAGTTCCAAGTACTTATCCGACTTAAGAGTTGGTCAAGAATTAGTTGTTTCTGTTAAACCATCTATTATGAAGTTACCTCCATTAACCACTCAACCAATCGTTATGGCTGGTTTAGGTACTGGATTGGCTCCATTTAAGGCTTTCATTGAAGAAAGACAATATCAATTGGAACAAGGTAACCAAATTGGTGAAATTTACCTTTACTTGGGTTCTAGACACAAGAAAGAAGAATACTTATATGGTGAATACTGGGAAGCTTACATGGATGCCGATGTTTTGACTCATTTGGGTGCTGCATTCTCAAGAGATCAACCAGAAAAGATTTATATTCAGGACAAGATTAGAGAAAACTTGGAAGAGTTAACTGAATTAATCGCTGAAAAGAATGGTCACTTTTACTTATGTGGTCCAACTTGGCCAGTTCCAGATATATCTGCTTGTTTGCAAGATATTTTGGAATCTGATGCTAAGAAGAGAGGTGTCACTATTGATTCTGCCAAGGCTGTTGAAGACATGAAGGAAGATGGCAGATATGTTTTAGAAGTTTATTAAACGTGTACGTTGTTTTATACATACATATATATATATTCAAATGTTCATATTAATCTTTGTGTAGAATTAAAATATCTATAGAATAACCCCAATATACCACTGATAGTGAGTAGCTTTTCTCTAGGATGACTCAGGCGGAAACATTACCAGAGATGCCGGCATTTTATGCACCATGCATCAATTTGTCAAACCAGAGTGCGTCAATCGGCACGGTATATAGGTCTCCGCTTTCCCAAACAGGTAATTTACGGTGATGCACTTTTTAGACTGTATTTGATTTCCCAATGTAATGCACTCTTCTACACCACTGACTCATAAACACCCTCATCATCTTCGACACTAATAATGTATACGTGTGTAAGTACATTTCTTTATCGGACTACATTTAAGGATCTGATGTCCTAGAAGACTCATACACGCTGGTAATAAGGGGTCTTTTTCATATGGCAATGGCAAAAATCCCCCCACCACTCCTATCCACTCCACCGGTGTAAGGGACCTCTCCAAGGGGAAACTCCGTTCAGTCATAAAATTTCAAGACCGGTCCTTTGATCAAAAAAAGAAACCACTTCCTATTATAGTATAAAAATGGTATACATTCCTCTCTCTTGTTCCACAAAGAATACTAAAATGTTCCCCCTATCTAAAGATTCACGTTAATCATGTCTTCTATCGAAAAAAGTGAATCTATCCATTCCAAGGATGCAGAAATGCAGATCATTGTGGATTTGAAAAAGTCCGACGATGAAAAAACTGCTCTTGTTGAAGGTCTTGCAGAATCAATGGGTATTAACCATAGAAAACTTAAGAGAAAAATTGATCTTTGTGTTATTCCTCCGTTTTGTCTTATGTATTTCCTTGCTTTCTTAGATAGAGTTAACATTTCAAATGCTAAAGTTTATGGTATGGAAGAGGCTCTTGGCCTTTCTGGTAATCAATTTTCAACTGCTTTAACTGTTTTCTTTGTTCCTTATATCATCTTTGAAGTTTTTTCAAATTATATGCTTAAGATCGTCAAACCACATCAATGGCTTTCTGTTCTTATTTTGCTGTTCGGTATTGTTACTATTTGTATGGCTTACGCTAGAAATTTCGCTGGTCTAGTTACTTGCAGAGTGTTCCTTGGTATCTTCGAAGCTGGTTCATTCCCTGCTATCTTTTACATCATAGCTAATTTCTATACTGCTGGTGAGTCTCTTAGAAGATTTGCATTCTTCTTCAACTGTACTTGCCTTGCCGGTGGCTGTGCTGGTGCCCTTGCTTACAAAATCCACGATTTAGATGGTGTTCATGGTTTGCAATCTTGGCAATGGATTTACATCATTGAAGGGTCCTTTACTGCTGGTTTAGCTTTCTTCTTATACTTTTTGGTTACAGACTTCCCTGAGGAAGCTAGATTCATGAATGAAAATGAACGTTCCTTCTTAAAGAAGAAATTAGAAGTTTATGCTGGTAACTCTGGTTTTGAAATTAAGCAAACTTGGAATGACGTTGCTCAAGTCTTTAAGGAACCTGCTCTTTACATTTGTGCCATCACTTACTTTTGTCTAGTTGTCCCATCTTATTCGTATGCTTTCTTTGCTCCCACTGTCATTAAACAAATGGGTTTCACTTCTATGGAGGCTCAAAGACATTCTATTTACCCATGGTTAGCTACTATGGGTTGGTCTCTAATCTTAGCCAGCATTTCTGATTACGTCAAACATAGAACTTCTTTTGCTATCCTTGCCGGCGTTGTTGCCGTTACAGGTTTATCTATGATTATGGCTAGTACTGATGCAAATGTTAGATATGGTGGCTGTTTTCTCACCGCTATGGGATTATACTCTTGTATGCCTATTTTGATTTGTTGGATGTCCCTTAACTTCTCTGGTCATACAAGAAAATCTGTTGCAACTGCCTTCGTTATCGGTTTTGGTAACATTGGTGGTATTGTTGCTTCTTTCATCTTTCCAAACCACGATGCTCCACAATATAAAAAAGGTTTAAGTATTGGTATCGGTTTCGCATGTTTAGCTGTTATTATGCTCGGTGTTTACACTCTTTACCTTTTCTTCCTTGATAAGAAGAAACAAACACCTGCTTACCAAGAGCAATGGGAACAACTCAGCGAAAGGGAAAAGATCATGAAAGGTGATCTTTGTCCTGATTTCAAATACATGCTATGATTCTTACGATGAAAAAGAAATTTCAATTTGCCATTATTATTTTAAGATGATAAAACAAATTGCAGAATACTTTCATAAATTCTAATTATTTTTTAGCTCTTGTACTCCATATTTATACATCTTCCGCTCCTTTTTATATTACCATTAATGATTTTAATTTAAATTCAACCTCAAACTATTAGATATGTAAAAAGATGCAATTGGAAAACAGATAGAGTAATAAAAATAATGAGAGTATTAACTAATATTTATATCTTCTTAACATTCCTCTGATGCTATAATGCAATTAGATGATGTAAGCCAATTTCAGCAAGTGGTTCTGTTGATTGAGAGTCATTATCAATCAGAGCTTGATCAAAATTTTCTTTTCTTTGCATCTATCGCATATTCTTGCCTCAATTGAATTATCAACATATAATTCCCAGACTTTATCATCCTTGAACTGATCAGCACGGCGAACATGATCATAAGCTTGATTCATGATAAAACGGCAACTTTGAAAACAACTCAGTAACATTTTTGTATTTTCGATTCGAAAGCTACCTTGGTCAATTTTAGCTCTTAATTCATTAAGGCCATATAATTCTTCTCTTTAAGAGCTTCCAAGATCAAATTCCAATTTTTACATATTTGATGCATTTTAATGGCAAGAGTAAACCTTCTAGTTTGATAACTTAATTTTAGCCTTTTTCGATAAAACTAATTGGCCACCCTTTTGAATAAGAATATCAGTTTTCATAAATTCTTATAATAATCTTGCAATTAGTATATACATTGTATATTTCCATCTCCCAATCTGTGAATTTTTATATTTCAACACTTTTGGTCTTTTTAGATTTCAAAACATCTTTCAAAATTGATTTATCTCTTCTTAACATAGACTTGTCCAATTCGAATCTAATTCGTTTGATGGCAGATTTCCTATCACGGGTGCGTGATTTAAGGTCCATGAAATTTGAAATATTCTTCTAGTACGATGTCCCCTGTATTCATTAACACCAAGAACCTCCCAAGTGCCATAGAAATCATCAGCTGAGTTTTGAATCGGAGTACCAGGTAAGGCCCATCAGTATCTGGCTTCAAGGAGGTACAAGGGTGACTAGATTTTGCACGATAGTTTTTGATAGACTGAGCTTCATCCACTATAATTCTTAGCACCTCCATATCAGGACCAAAAAGTAGTGACATTTTATTAAACTCTTTAAGCAAAGTTTGATACGAAGCGATGATAACATCGTATTTTTGAAGTTCAATGACACTTTTGTTCCTACCACTCCCATGAAAGATAAAGAGTTTCAATTTAGGAGCTTTTTGCATTAATTTCTTCTTGACATTATAGAATTAGAGAAAGAGGGAAAATGATAATATTTGTTGTTAAATCGCCCTTAATAGGTAATAATAATATTATTGAAAGTGTGTAAAAGGTTTTACCTAGACCCATGTCATCACCAAGAATACCTTCGCTGTAGTAATACTCGATAAGTGATAATTGTTCTTGATCCAACATACATTCTAGGACTAAAACTTGATGCGTTGATAAACCAACCTTAAGACCATCAACGTTTATATCTGTGAAAGAAATGAATGGTTTTGAAAACTCCTTTGGTGCCAAGATGTCCGTCATAACCGCATTGTCTCACGCACCATAGGGGTAATCTGAAATAGATGGATCATTTCTGATCTCTCCAGGTTCAAAGTTAGCCCTTTGGATAATGTTGGAAGGAACAGGTATATTGGCAGATGTAACTTCCAGGCTTGAATCCCCCATTGGAACCAGATTGGGCGTCACCAGAGGGGAGTGTTGGAATATTTAGGGTTTCATGAATTTCTATTGAGGTCTGATCAGTAGGAACGTATAGGTAAAAGTAAGAGGCAACAGTTTTGGAAAAAGGTAGTCTAACGAATACAGCGTACCTTATATACGCACATTAAGAAGTCCCAGCTGGCACTGCTTCTTTGCACACACTTCCGTGGTACAGTGATGTTTCACCTGCATTGACATCGGACCTTGGTGCTTTTGCACAGCCATGAAAAGTTTTCTGGAGGTGTCAATATTTTTTTCACCAGTAAGGATTTTTCAACGTCTTTTTTACTGGAAAGTCATTTTACGAGTGTAAAGTATGGTCGAGGGGGCCTTTGCGTACCAGTTGGCGGAGCTGGAACAAGTCAGCAAGTTAAGGATGCAATATGGTAATACGGGCGTTGAAAATAGAAGGTTCAATAACGTTAATAGCGTCTCCAGTAAGTATATCAACTACACATATAAGAATAATGTTAATAATATCAATAATATCAATAATATAACTAATACCAACAACAACAACAACAACAACAATAATAATAATAATAACGGTAAGATTAGAAGGATAAATTCTGGTGGAGAAAATGTCATGTATAATAATAATAACATCAACAATAATAACAACAACGGTATCACCAACGGCAATAGACGTCAACGTCATATGAACCAACAACAACAACAACAACAACAACAACCAAACTATCACAGAAACTTTGACAATACACAGTTTCATCATCAGTTCCAGCAAATCCAACAACTGCAACAGTTTGAACAGATACAACCGCCAAGACCAGCTTCACAACCAGATTCTGGGTTAAGTTCACAGTTTTTAGATTCTTTGCTGACACAACAGATGAATCGCAACCAAACAGCGGCACACCTAAACCAACCACAACCACTGCATCATTTATCATCACAAATCAACAGCCAAAATCAAGTTCAATCATCTCAACATTTACAACCTAAAACTTCAGCCATGTCTTCAACATTTTCATTTTATGAAACGGGCAATGATTTGAGCAATGGCATGAGCACACCGACATCTAGTCTATTAACTGATTATAATAATGCCTTTTCTTCACAATCGACTGGGTTTGATACCCAGTTTTCTTCATTTCAATCACATCGATTATTCAATGATTTACCATTGTACCAACAGACATCACAGACCTCACAATTACCAGCACCCCCTCCACCATCATCCTCATCATTACTTCAACAATCTAATAATTCAACGGCAATAAATTCGACGACTGGTATTGCGGCAAGTTCAACAACACCGTCATCCAGTTCATCATCACATTTTCAACCCCATCAATTAATGAATTTGATTTTTTCAGATTCGACAACCTCATTACCACATACATCAAGTACAACACCAAATACAAGATTAGGATCAATTTTGAGATCATCCTCTGATAATTCTAATCAAGGAAATATTATTAATAATGATTTAAGCACTGGCCTTGTTGATCCATTAGAATCTATTTGGAAAAGAGATTCAAGTTCTAACAATTCAAACAATTCAACAATTGGCTTTAATAATCACTCTCATGTAGATAATGATAGATCAGTTGGTTCATATTTTTAAATTTAGATTTAAATTTAAAATTGAATATATTAAAATGTTTCTTGATTTAATTTGTCATTTTTTAATAAATATTTTTCTTGTTTTTCTTTAAGGTTTATTTCATTTCATTTTTTTTTGTTTTCATGGTTATTTTTTTAATAATTTTTTATGGTTTTTTTTGTTATAGAGGGTTTAAATATAAAGGAAAAGGAAAGAAGGAAGAAAAAGAAGAGAAATGGATATTTTATTTTTATTATTATTATTATTTTATTGTTTATAATGTTTTATTTTGTTTCACCTGTTATAAAGATTTATAAATTGAAAAGATTTATCATATACATGTATATATTTATTACGATTTTGAGGTAAGAATCAAAATATTAAAGTAAATTATTGAATGCATGTACATTCTCTCCTTCTCTTATCTTATTTATTTTGCTCTGCCGCCAATTGCCATGCAGGTATGCTTGTATTATTAGTAGAGTTATCATTAGTTCTTTGCCAGGCTGGAATACCAGCTTCAACAGGTTTTGGCTTAGGACTTGATTCGGATTTATATTCATCTTTTAGGATATCCTTGGAGGAAGGAACTGTCGACGGTGAAGGGATATTTAAATTATATTTTAATCCACTAGGTTTTGATTTATCAATTGATGATGATGAATCAACAGGTGAAATAGATCTTGATTCAAATGATTTATTAGTCATCAGATTAGCTGGTGGTGCTGTGGGCTCAGTGGTATTAATAGTTAAAAGGGGTTCCATTGGTATATATTTAGAATTTGATCGCAAATCTTGTTTGATATCATTGGTTGCTTTACTTAAGGCTTGTAATTCACCAGAAATTGTATCCTTTTGTGATTCTAAATTTTTCAAAAGAGTCGTTTTAATACTTTCAACTTCTAATTTAAGATATTTCAAGGTTTCATCATTTCTAAGGTTTCTTTCATTAGTGTCTTTAACCAATGAACTTATTTCAACAAGTGTATCGTCAATAGCTTTCGACTTTTCATTTTGTGAATCAATGAATTCTCTTTGATCCTTTTCTAGTTTATTCAACATTGCATCAACACGTTCAAATTCTCTATCCATTGCTTCTTTATCTTCATCTAATTTAGTTTTAGAAGGCGGTAAAATAGATGGGAGAATATGATTATAAACAACATGATAAGCACCATAGAGGAATCCCAATGTAGTTGTTGACATAATCAAATAGTCTTTCCAATCATAGGCATTTGGTAATGGTCTTGGAGGTGATAGTGGTGGATGAGAAGGATAAATTGGCATTTGGTTCGTAGTTGAGGAAGGTGCCGAACTTGTCAAAGCTAAAACCTGTTGAATTTCATCCGGCGAAAGGCCCTTCGATTCTAAAAAGGAAAGTTTTTGTGACAAAGGTTGTGAATGAACATTTGGATCTGAAAGGAATTGAATGGCCGAATCTATATTTTGTTGATTAGATGCCATTTGATAGTATATATAGTATATTTATAATTTCGATATGAAAAAATGAATGACGAATAGGAGGGCAAATTTGATATATATTTAGAGCTAGCAAATTGACAAGAGAAAAAAGTCAATATTTAAAATTATCACTTTATTGGTATCATTTTAATTGTAATTGAAAGGAGAGTCTTTATAATTATATTAGTAATACTATTGCGTGAATACATTCAGTACAACGTACTTTGGTTTTCACACCCTTTGATTTTAGTGCCAACGGAAGGCGCACATGCTCAGTCTCTGTTTTTTTTTCTCTTTGGCTCTCTCACAACGCTGAGGAAAAGACGCGTGGTGAACAGCGTTAAGGCCAATATCCTCACCAAGTTGAAAGTCGTCGTGAGGGGTTTCATTAACCATGACGAACGATTTGGCCACAAGTGACACGCTCTTGAGGGCTTTTCAGTCCCGGTTGAAGACAGTCGTGACTATAGATGATGCAGCACAAGATGCTTCTTCACTTAGAGTACATAACACGGAGTTTCAACTTGCAACAACAGCTCCTGGTGCATTCATTAACCATGCCACTGTTGATTCTATGCGCTCACAAATCCATTCCATAGATGGTGTTGAGGATCAAATTGCCTCCAGAGCTAAAATCATCTTATCTGAACAGAGATCTATGGATCATTTCAAATCACTCTTATTAGCAAATGCTACCAATCATCAATCAAAAATAGAAATTAATACTCTTATTAATGATTACAATTTACCAGAATCAAAAATTGCCTCCATTATCGACGATGGCTCTGATCCGTTCCTTACTGAAAAAATTTCCATGGGTAGTCCATCAGCTAATGGCCATGCTAAGGGTATATCAACTGGTAATAGACGTGAAATTTATACACCATCTCATCCATCTTCTTCCTTCGATCAACAGGTTGTTCCTGGCAAAAGAAGACGCAGGCCTACTGCTAGAGCGGAGGAAATGGTTAACGTTGATGAAGTTTCTGAAATATTCAGTGATGTAGATGATAATCAGAATGGCGAGGTTGATCATCCAGTTGCTGAAGATGAGATAGTTGAAGAATCTGCTGTTGGTAGAAAGAAGAGAAAGATTGCGAACAGCGAAATGAACTCTTCCGTTCCGCCTCCAGACCATGATGATGACGATAAATCTTCATCTGTTGTGCCAAGTTTATATCCAAAATTATCTGGTAAAGAAATTAAGGCACTTGAACGTTTATATGATAATACATATATTGCCATTTGGAAGGATATGGCAAGAAAGGATGGTCCTAAAGCATATCGACTATTCCAACAAACAGCACAAGCTAAATCAATTAATTTAAGAAAAACAGCTCAACTTGCTTCTCGTGAATCAATTCGTTGGCAAGTTAGAACAACAAAGACACAAAAGGATCAAATAACAAAGGCTAGAAGATGTATGCGTGAAATGTTGAATTATTGGAAGAAGAATGAACGAGAAGAACGTAATTTAAGACAAAAAGCCGAACAGGTTGCTCTTGCTAAAGCTAAGAAAGAAGAAGAAGATAGAGAAGCTAAGAGACAAGCTAGAAAATTAAATTTCCTTATTAATCAAACCGAATTATATTCACATTTCATTGGTAAGAAGATTAAAACAGATGAACTGGAAGGTGACATGGGTGATAAATCCATATCTGCATCAAATAATATAACACCTATTCCTAATGATGAAGTTGACTTATCCAAGGCTACTAAGGATATTAGTGAAGTTGATTTTGATGGTAATGATGATGCTGAATTACAAAGAATGGCTGCTGCTAATGCTCAAACTGCTCTTAACGAAGCCAAAGCCAAAGCTGATGCATTTAATAAAGTTGATAATGAAAATGATGATAATGATGGTGAAATGAATTTCCAAAATCCCTCATCCTTTGGTGATATGAAATTAGAACAGCCTTCATTGCTTAATTGTACATTAAAGGAATATCAACGTAAAGGTCTTAATTGGCTTGCTAATTTATACGAACAAGGTATTAACGGTATTCTAGCAGATGAAATGGGGTTGGGTAAAACCGTTCAATCTATTTCTGTTTTAGCATATCTTGCTGAAACTCATGATATTTGGGGTCCATTCCTAGTTGTTACACCTTCGTCAACTTTACATAACTGGCAACAAGAAATTTCTAAGTTCCTTCCTGACTTTAAAGTAATCCCATATTGGGGGTCATCTAAGGATCGTAAAGTTCTTAGAAAATTTTGGGATAAAAAGAATGTGATCTACAATAGAAACTCACCTTTCCACGTTGTTGTTACTTCATATCAGTTAGTTGTTCAAGATGCACAATATTTCCAGAAAATGAAATGGCAATATATGATTCTTGATGAAGCACAGGCAATTAAATCGTCTCAATCTTCCAGATGGAAAATTCTTTTAAGTTTCCAATGTCGTAATAGGTTGCTTTTAACTGGTACACCAATTCAAAATAATATGCAAGAATTATGGGCTTTACTACATTTTATTATGCCATCATTATTTGATTCACATGATGAATTCAGTGAATGGTTTGCAAAGGATATTGAAGCACATGCTGAAAAGAACTCAAAGTTAAATGAACAACAGCTTCGTCGTCTTCACGCAATTTTGAAACCATTTATGTTGAGACGTATTAAAAAGAATGTTCAAAGTGAATTAGGAGATAAAATTGAAATTGATGTTTATTGTGATTTGACTAATAGACAGAAGAAATTATACCGTATGTTAAGATCACAAATTAATGTTGTCGATTTAATTGAAAATAATAAAAGAATTGGTAGAGATGAAGAAGTTGAATCCATTATGAATGTTGTTATGCAATTTAGAAAGGTTTGTAATCATCCTGATTTATTTGAAAGAGCAGATACTAAGTCTGCTTTTGTATTTGGTGATTATGCAAAGATTCCTGGTTTAGAAGGTCAAATAAATTTAGGAAGGGACGCTAACGATATTCAAAGTTATATTAACTATTCTACTAGAAACCTGATTAATTATGATTTGCCAAGGTTATTGCTTGATGATTTATTAACACCGACTTGGGAGAATGATAATGGATTAACTCAAAAGGATCTTTTGATTCAAAAGAAATTTAATATTTGGGATCCATCTTATTGGGTTGAAAAAACTAAAAGGGATGATGATTTAAGTATTTTAAAATTCGTTGATTCTAATCCAAATGAGATTAAACAAATAACAAGTTCAAATCTCATTCAAAGAGCAATAGATAAAAGATCATATATTACAACAGCAGAAGAAAGAAGCAAAATGAAAGAGGAAATTTATGGAAATGATTTGAAAACCAATTCATTAATTTTTAATTTTAATGAAACAAGAATTAATAAGTCATTTTTGGGAATCAAAGATGCTGTTTCTCAGCAAATGTATATGCAAACAGCAGCACCGGGGTCATATGAAGTGGCATTGGCACCACCTATTGATATCAACTGTTCAAGTAGCAAATTTGGCGATATTAAACAAAGTATCTTATTTGATCATGAAATTAGACAGGCTTTGACACCATTGAGTTTAAACACACAGGCACAATTGGTTGAAAATAATGTTGGATTAGACCAATGGCCAAAAGCTGAAATGATGCCCGAAGAGGAATCTAAATACCAAGGTACTTCAACTATTAGATTACCATCAATGGAACGATTTGTTTTAGAAAGTGCCAAGTTAAGGAAATTGGATCAAATGTTAGTTGATTTAAAGAAGGGAGGACATAAATGTTTAATCTATTACCAAATGACAAGAATGATGGATTTAATGGAAGAATATTTATCATATAGACAATACAAATATATTAGATTAGATGGTTCAAGTAAATTAAGTGATAGAAGAGATTTAGTTAATGATTGGCAAACGGATCCAGAGTTGTTTATTTTCATTTTGTCAACGAGGGCTGGTGGTCTCGGTATTAATTTAACAGCTGCGGATACCGTTATATTTTATGATTCAGATTGGAATCCAACAATTGATTCACAAGCAATGGATCGTGCACATAGATTAGGACAAACTCGACAAGTCACCGTTTATAGATTGTTAGTCAAGGGTACGATTGAAGAGCGTATGAGAGATCGTGCTAAACAAAAGGAGCATGTTCAACAGGTTGTTATGGAGGGTAAGGTTGATGTTGCCTATGGAGAACAAGATGAAAAGAAAGATCAAGGTAAAGAAATGGCAATGTTGCTTTTAGGAGATGATGACAAATAAATGGAACAGCATTACCCCATTTTGACCCCTTCTCCGATATAGATTTTTCTTTATAACTTTCGTTTATATAATGCTAATAAAAGATATACTTTTCTTTTTGTTATTCTGACAATTGCTGAGCGCATATTACGTAAGGAGTACAACTATGTGGTGAAAGCAACAAGAAGAGAAGGAGGCAAAAAAAAATAAATACACCAAGTTTGAAAGAGTGACAGGAGCCACGTTAGCAGGAAAACAAAGAGTATGGCAGAGTGCACGCCCGAACAGAAGAAGTTGGTAGAGGAAATCTTGACGGTGAGATCCACGGAATACTATAAGGTGTTGAGAGTAGAGAAGTCGTCCAATGACGTAGAAATAAAAAAGTCATATAGAAAATTGGCCATTAAACTCCATCCAGACAAGAACAAGCATCCAAAGGCATCAGAAGCATTTAAAGTCATTGCAAAAGCATTTGAGGTTCTCTCTGATCCAGGGAAGAGGAAAATATATGATATGACTGGTAGAGATCCCGATTCAAGAGGTGGAGGTGCAGGTGGAGGTGCAGGTGGAGGTGGAGGATTCCAAACGAATGGATTTAGACAAAATGGTCCATTCAACTTTTCAAATGGTGCCGAGGGGTTCCCGGCTGATGATATATTCAATATGTTCTTTGGTGGTGGACATCCTGCATTTGGTAATGGAGGAGGATTCCAGAGTTTCCAATTTGGAGGTAATGGATTTCCAGGCAATGGATTTTACTTTAACCAAGGTATGAACCAAGGATTTCGTGGTAGACAACAATTTCATAATGCAGGAAATAATGCAAGACGTAGAGCAACAGGTGAACAAGAACCTCAAACTCCCCGTTGGATGAATTACATTGCACAATATTTACCAATTATTTTAATTTTATTTTCACTTTTAACGTCAATGTTTGGAGGCGATGATAGTTCGTCGAGGGGAGCATCGAAGGCATTTAGTGGACGCGTTCCAAGATATGGATTTGAAAATCAGATACCTTTAACAGTTGAACGGAAAACCCCAATGTATGGTATTTCATATTTCATTAGTCCAAAAACAGAGGAAGATTTTGGTAAGAGAGTTGATAGCGCAGGACAATTTAGAGGATTAGATAAATACGTTGAAAATAAATACATTGAAAGTTTAGAAAATGGATGTTATATCGAAAAGAGGAAACAGGAAGCGATGTATAATGATGCATATGGATTATTTTTTAATGATTGGGAATTAATTGAAAGGGCTAAGCATTTAGATATGCCAAATTGTGCAAAATTAGAAGCACTTAAATTAATTTGATTAGAAAGGTTAAAAATAGATAAGAAAGAAGCCCTGGTGGTTTAAATGTATATATGAACCATAAAAACTAATACTAATAAATAAAATATATATAAACAACAAGAATAATAATTATAAATATGTTTCAATAAAAGAGGGAGAGAAACGAAAAGGATGAAAAGTGATATATGTATGGAACGATTTAAAATATCAATAAAAAATATCTATGTATAAGAGGAATCGTGTCAAGTCATTTAATTCATTATTGCTTTATTTGGTTCTTTTCAATGTTTTCTTCAACATCATCATGTAAAACTTCTTGCATATTCCACATACCACTATAAACACCATTCTTTTGCAAAAGTTGTCTATGAGTACCTTCTTCGACCACTGAACCATCTTTCAAAACGATAATTTTATCAGCATCCATAATGGTTCTTAACCTATGAGCAACCCAAATTGAAGTTTTACCAGCATCTGTTAAAGTACTCCTTAAAGTTTTCATAACTTCTTGTTCTGTATGAGTGTCAAGGGCAGAAGTTGCTTCATCAAGAACGATGATACTAGAATTCTTTAAAACGGCACGAGCAATTGCCACACGTTGTTTTTCACCACCAGAAATCATAAGACCTCTTTCACCTACTAATGTATGAACACCCTCTGGTAATTCAGTAATCAATTTATTTAATTTAACACGGTAAATAATATCATTGATTTCTTCATCAGTACAATCAGGTCTCGCATATCTTAAATTTTCTAATAATGAAGCATTAAAAAGTGGAGTATCTTGAGGAACGACTGCAATTTCATGTCTAAGTGAATCTAAATCAACTTTTTTAATATTTTGGCCATCAATTGTAATAGTACCGTTATTATTAACATCATAGAATCTAAATAGTAATTTTAAAACTGTGGATTTACCAGAACCTGAAGGACCGACAATTGCCACCTTTTGCCCTGCAGGAATTGTAAATGAACATTTCTGAAGAATTGGTCTACCTTCATTATAAGAAAAGTCAACATTATCAAATTTAACTTCACCCCTTGATAAATTTAACATTGGTGCATTTGGTTCAGATTTAATCTTTATTGGATGTTTTTGTAATTTGAAAAGAGCCTCCATATCCAATAAAGATTGTTTTAGTTCACGATAAACTGAGCCAAGGAAATTTAATGGAACTGATAATTGGAAAACTAATTGATTAATTAAAACCAAATCGCCAACTGATAAACTACCTGAAACAACATCTTGACACGCCATATACATCATAGCAGTTAAAGCAGTTGAAAAGATCATATTTTGACCTGCATTAAGGAAAGATAAAGAAGTTGCAACCTTAATTGATGAATTTTTATATTTCTCTAAAGCAGCATTATATTTATCAGCTTGTAAAGCTTCATTATTAAAATATTTAACAGTTTCAAAATTGATCAACGAATCCAAAGCAACAGAAGCTGCTTGTTGATCAGCAACATTAGCTCTACGACGGAAAGTTGTTCTCCAAGTGGTGGTCTTGATAGTGAAAATAGAATAAGTTAACATTGTCAAAAGAGTAACAGCAGCAAAAGCAGGGCCATAATTATAAGTTAAGATACCACAAACAACTGAAATTTCAAAGGTAATTGGAATAATATGGAAAACCATTGCAGACAAAACATAAGAAATACCCTTTGTACCTCTTTCAATAGCTCTTGTTAAGCCACCTGTTTGACGAGATAAATGGAAGGTAAGATCAAGGTTAAGTAAATGCTTGAAAGTATTATTTGCAACACTCTTAATAGCACCTTGGGCAACACTTGCAAATATAGCATTTCTTAATTCACCAAGCAAAACAGCACCAAACCTAGTTAAACCATAAGCAATGATAAGAGAAACAATAGCTGTTGGTAGAGCTGGAGCCGTTGCCATAACTGTATTACCAATGTCAGTTGGTAATGCATGAGAAATCGATTCAGATAATGATTTCCAATCAATGTTCATATCATCAATAATTTGTTTAAAAAAGAACGGGACTTGAACGTTAAGTAACTTAGCTGAAATTAATAAACCTAAAGCAGAAACAACTCTAAATTTGGTCCATGGTTTATTCCTTGGCCAAATATATCCGAACAAATCATAAATAATTTTTAATTGTGATATTTTTGGTAAAGATGGTGCTTCCTTTCCTTGTTTTGAAGCTTTGATAAGATCAGGTTTTGAATTAACCTTTGGAGTTGGTGATGGCTTTGTTGAGTAAAATTTAATTGATTGTATAGGAAGTGATTTTTTAGTTAATGTTTTTAAATATCTTGTAAGTGGTTGATGTTGACATAATTGAACAGGACCTCTTAAAATTGATCTGTTCCACATGATTCCTGTATATTTCTTTAAAAAATATATGAAAGTATAGATAAAATAAAAATGACTGTTGAATTAAAAATGAAAAGAGATAGCCAATCCAATATTTCCTTAGGAACCTTTTTTCACCTCTAATTAATTTCCTTTCTCCTATATAATAGGAACTATACACAAGATTTTGAGGTTAAAAATTTCTTACTGTGAAAAATTTCTTAAAATTTTCAAAAATATTGCGTCAGTGCACGTGACAACATAATCCTAATGTAGAAGGTACAACCGAAGCCCCCGTTTTGGGACAAAGTCATATTTTACCTTTTTTCTTTATCTTACGAAGAAAAAAAAATATCAAATTCAAAATCAAGTTCACACTTTCTTTTTAGCAATGGATTATGAAACAATATCTTTTGATGATGATGGTAGTGCCCTGACTTTGGCTCGGTGTGGGTAATGATAATTTTTTGTATTTGTTTAGTATAGTGACTATTTATCGATGCCCCAAAGAGTCATTCTTTGAAGCAAACGTGTTTTACCAGCACCCCCTTTCCATTTCACACTTTACAGAGGCTTTTTAACCTCTTTCATTTCGATTACATAATTGACAACTTCATCAAAAAAAATTTTTCGGCGTTTGCGCGACTTTTTCAGTGTTCAGAAAAGATGAGTTGTTATCTCTTTTGTTTGTTTTATGGCAGAAGTGCACGCTGAAAATTTATATGAATATATCCAATGAGGGAGCTAGATAGCCTATAGAATTGTGGTTATATTGATATGCGATACCTTTGTACTTGTAGTTGTGACTGGGGAGCAATGGAGGAGAATGTTACGCTGAGCAGGCGCCGCGGCGCCACTAGACATTTTTTGGGTATTTAAATGCGCCACGTCCCGCCTTTTTTTTTTTTCTTGTAATTATTTTTTTCGAAACTTTTACACCGCCAACAGAGCCACCACAGTGTCCGCGTCGCGTCGAGTCATGTCAGAACCTCAACAAGAAGACGTTCACAGATCTCAACAGAGTATTGAGAATGATACTAATAAATCAACAGACGTTAATGTGAAAGTCGTTGACGTCAATATCACGAACTCAACTGAGAAACCTGCTGCAGTTTCCAATGTTGTTGATAATGAGCAAAAGGAAAAACAAGAACAACAACACCAGTCTGAATCTAATAATGAAACTACCACTACTGTAACAGAAACTACAGAAGCTACTTCTGTAGAGAACAATACCCCTATGATCCCAGCACCAAAGCCTCCTACTGAACCGGATATGAATAATTTACCAAAGAACCCAATACCAAATCATCAAAAGAGACACGCTCTAAATACCATTAAAGCAATCAAAAGATTAAAGGATGCATCTCCCTTTTTACATCCTGTTGATATTGTTAAATTGAATATCCCGCTTTATTACAATTACATTCCAAGACCAATGGATTTATCAACTATTGAGCGTAAAATTAATGTTAATGCATATGCTGATGTTAGTGAAATTTTATCAGATTTTAATTTGTTAGTTGATAATTGTTTTAAATTTAATGGTGAAAAGACTCCTATCTCTCAAATGGCTAGAAATATTCAAGCTAGTTTTGAAAAGCATATGTTGAACATGCCTCCAAAGGATCAACCTTTACAGCAATTACAACAACTTCAACAACAACAGCTTCAAGCGCAACGACAACAGCAACAGCAACAGCAATCTGGTCCTTCTAGTCAAAGTAAAAAAGTCAACCCAAATAATGGTTCTGATTATCCCAAAATTAGAAGGGATACCTTTTCTGATAACGGTAGACCAAAGAGAGAAATTCATCCACCAAAACCGAAGGATTTACCATATGATATGAGACCAAAGAAGAAGAAATTTCAACCTGAATTAAGATTTTGTCAACAAGTTTTAAGAGATTTGATGTCAAAGAAGAATGAAAATTTTACATGGCCATTCCTTCAACCTGTTGATCCAGTTGCAATGGAATGTCCAACTTATTTTGATGTTGTTAAAACCCCAATGGATCTAACAACAGTTCAAAGAAATTTAGCTGAAGGTAAATATGAAAGAGCTGTTGATTTCGAAAGGGATGTTAGATTAGTCGTTACAAATTGCTTTTTATTTAATCCAGAGGGTACAATGGTTAATATGTTAGGTCATAAATTAGAAGAAGTCTTTAATAGTAAATGGGCTGATAGACCAGCAACCCCTGAATCTGGCGATGAAGAATATGATTATGATTATGGTGATTTAGATGGTGGTGATGATGACGAATTCAAACTAGATATTAATTCAATTACTGATCCAACCATTGAATTTTTACTTCAAAATATTGAAA
Source organism: Saturnispora besseyi (assembly GCA_030571455.1). Taxonomy (NCBI): domain Eukaryota; kingdom Fungi; phylum Ascomycota; class Pichiomycetes; order Pichiales; family Pichiaceae; genus Saturnispora; species Saturnispora besseyi. The sequence continues at coordinate 39,043 of JAJLXR010000002.1, read as the reverse complement.
GAATGACAACTGATTTAAAGAAAATGAGAGAACAAAAGTATCAAGAGTTGAAAAAGGAATGGATGAAAAAGAGAAAGGGTAAGAGAACAAAGAGAGGTAAAAGTATTAGTGGTTCAGGTAGTGCTGGTGGTATCAGAAAGAAACCAAAATATGGTAGTAATCCTAATAGTACTAACGGAGGTGATGATTATGATGATGATGGATTACCAATTAAAAATGGATCATTTTATCCAAAACATGTTACATTTGAGATGAAAACTGAGATTAGTAATGCCATGCAAAATATCAATGAAAAGATGTTAGCTAAAGTTTTAGCAATTATTAAAGAGGGTATGCCAGATTTAAAAGACGATGAAGAAATCGAATTAGAAATGGATGCACTGAGTGAAGATACCCTTGCTAAATTATACGTTTATCTTGTTGGCAGTAAAAAGCAAAGACAGGAAAAGAAAGACGATGAAGAAGAAAAACGAATTGAAAGTTTGAAGAATAAATTAAAGCAATTTGAAAATGGTAATACCGGTTCCAATGGTTCCAATGGTGCCAATGGAGGAGAATCTTCCAGCGAAGACGAAGACGACGACAGTGACGTTTCAAGTGAAGAAGAATGAATATTTTTTTGTAAATTAACGTTGTATATTATCACCTTCTTTTGTGTAAAAGAGAAGACAAAGAGTGAAAAAAAAAGAAAAATATGAAAAAAACGAGATAGCTTTAACTATGAGAAAAGAGACACTTCTTTACTGATATTAAACGTTAAATAAGGAAATAAATCATGTTCCTTTCCAATCTCCACCATGAATCTATCTCATTAGATAATGTAAATGAAGCCTTTTCGGATTCAAGCCTTCAATTAAACGTTATTCAGCGTTATCGCCAATATACGCCACGTGAATCTTCACCTTTAGCAACAGCTATTCCATCAATGACAACAAGTCCGGTTCAAATTCAGAAACATCAAATGCCATTGTATATGAATGATGACGGTGGTTATACACTGATATTTGATTTACAAGTTATGAAACAATTAACAATTTCAACGAATATTATAGGACAATTAATGGGGACGTTACCATTAGCACCACAACAAAATAGTTTACTAGGTTTACCATGGCGATTAAGCGTTTATGAAACCCTTTGGCTTATTGAACACGAATGGGGTTATCTTGTCAATCATAATGAAATTGGAATGAAATTTATTCTTGATTTAACAAACAATGAAAATAGCAGTGATGGTGACAACGAACTTTTAAAATTATTACATGAAGATTTAGATACTAGATTACAAAAGCAAAGAGATGAAAAGAAAAGACAATTAGACGAACGACTGAAAAGGTTTGGTTCTAATGTGAATAAGGAGGTTAGTAACTCTTCAATGCCAAATTTAAATGATGGATTACCAAAGCGACCAGAGACTGCAAGTGATTTTTCAACGCGGTCAACGAGACCTTTACATAATGGTGGTAATATTAATGATATTGTCTTTATGGAAACAGATAATGATGAATCCAGAGTTAAATTTTATTGGAATACATTATTGAGTGAAAATAAATCTAATGACGATAATAAAATGATTGAAAAATTAATAGAACCTGAATTAAACTCTTTAAAGACAATTTATAGAACAAAGGAATGTTCAATAAAGAAATTAAAATCGAATTATCAATTGTTTAAATATTTAAAAGATGTTAAATCTATGTGTTTATTACCGGGAATGAGATTTGGTGGAACGTTTGTTGCTTACCCCGGCGATCCACTGAGATACCATGCTCAATGGATTGTAGAATCCCGTGAGTATTATACTGAGGACATTGGACTTGCCAGATTAGCAAACAGAGGTCGGTTGGCTACAGGTGTTAAAAAGAAATATTTAATTGGGGGTCAAAAGAGAGTTAAACCCGCTGAAAAAAGAAAGCCAATGAAAGATACCCACATTATTAATGATTATGAACGCGATGAAGGCGAAATGGTGACGTTTACGATCGAATGGGCGGGTTTTTGAATTTGAACGTTTGCGTTCGGATAAATAGATGGGATTCTGTTGTGAGTGAAAAAAATCACCACTTTCTCCTTTAAATGTTGGGTCCCTGGCAGAGCTTTATTTATACGGAGTTTTCTCTTCTTAAGGGCAGGACAAAGAGAAGTTCAAAGTCATAATATGGCAGAGGTTCATTTGGATACAGAGTCCATACTTGTTAATAGAGCTAAGACTAAGTCCTCTCAACAGGCAGATGCTGATGATAACATCACGTCGGTGATTGGAATGGACCACGTGGAAGACGATGATAGCTTAGAAAATGCCATTCTAACAAAGATCGATGCCTTCCTGAACTCATTTGAAGGTAAATTGGATTCAGTGGAAAAGTTTTTAACAGCTTCACAAAATGTTCAAGATTCCGAATCAGATTCAAAGAATAGTAAAAGTACTTATTTCGAATCAAATTCAATTATTGATACTTCAGCAGGTTATAAACTTTATGAAACACTGAAGTCTATTTTGTCTCATAATCATGAACATGGATTACATCCTTTGAGTCAAATTATTGATAACTATTATGCACACGAACAATTAGTCGGGGAAACACCGTATCAAAGACTTTTGCATGGGTTACAAATACTTGATGATAAAATAACAGAATTTGAAAATAAATATGATATTATGCCTAAACATCCACAAGAAAGACTTCATGAATTAAAGCAATCACTTTATAATTATGATAAAGCTCTTGGTGCATGTAAGGAAAGATGCTTAAATTTTTATGAACTACCATTTCAGTGGAGAGAAAATAAATATCTGATTTATGGTTATAAATTTACAACATCACATTCACATGCTATATCAAGTATTGGATGTGCACATAATGAAACAGCTAATATTTGGACCCATTTATTAGGCGCTGCATTAATGCTTGGTTTAAGTCTGTATCATTTCCCAGACACATCATTTTATAAAAATGGTAACTTTATTGATCATTTAATAATGTATCAGTTTATCGGATCTGCCATTGTCTGTTTATTATTTTCAGTTATTTGGCACACATACACCAATATTTCAATCTTAGGTATTAGGTCAAAATTTGCTTGCTTTGATTATACTGGTATTACAGTTTTAATTATTTCTTCAATTATTACAACAGAACATCTGGCTCTTTATTATCATCCTATTTATAAATACGGATTTATTTCATTTTCAATATTTTCAGGTATTTTAGGTGTTATTTTAGCTTGGCATCCTTTCTTTGATAAACCAGGCTCAAGACCTTTTAGAATTTTATTCTTTATTGCTCTTTCTGCCTTAGGTGTTTCTGCTTTTGGTTTAGCATCTTATCTTCGTTCATTTAATGTTGCCTTTGAGATGTATAAACCTTTACTGAGTTCATTCGGTTGGTACCTTTCGGGTGTTTTCTTTTATGGTTATTTGTTCCCTGAAAGGTTGAGAAGTGATGTTTTAATTGATGAATTTGAAATTAGTGATGAAACAATTATGGAATTAGATAAAAGTGGTAAATTAAAGAGTTATTTAGAAAAGACTCCTGAGTTAACTGGTAAAACTGGATTTTGGAGTTTACATTGGATTGATTATATTGGTAATTCTCATAATTTTTGGCATTTGTTCGTTATTGGTGGTATTTTAGGTCATTATTGGGGAGTTTTAAAAATGTTTGATATTGGCATTGTTAATCCTAGCTAATAAAACAGAAAAATTCTTTTTGATCTTGGTATCCTCTGGTTTTCCTCATTTTAAATATAACATATAATAGTAATAATAATAATAAATATATATAGGTATATATATGTATTAAATTGACAGTAATATAAATTATTTTCTCATGAATGAAAATAACATGTTGACTCTCTCATTCACATATGATGAGATGGAGCAGATCCAATTGTTACTGGATGTGATTGTGCATGTGCTGAATATTCACTAGAAAATGTTCTCGCCTCTGAACCAGTCTTAATATTAACACCCAGAACTCTTGCTGATTGCGATTTTGATAATCGTCTATCCTTAGGTCTTGAAAATGGTTTTCGTTCACTATTTTCATTTAATAATGGCATTTGTTCATTGACAGTAGCTAATGGTCTAACTCTTTCAATAGACTCGTTGGAATTTTCTGGATCTTGTTCTAACTTTTTATTACCAACCATAAAAACAAGACATGCTCCAATAAAAAATAAAACCATTATAATACCAATTATAATACCGACCAAAATTGCTAATAATGATAAATGTAAATGAATTCCACCTTTGTTATCCATCCAATCAGGATCAATATATTTATCCAAAGTCATTATACCCTGTGATTGGAATGGGAAGGAAAATCCGTGTTCTAAAACTCTCACTTCTCGATCACTTCCATCAGCAATTCTTAACATAATTTCACCTCCTGATAAAACTCTGCAATTCAAATTAATTGTCGGATCGAATGTTGGTATAAGTTCAGTTTCATTACAATTCATTATCATATTAATTGAACCATGTGGTAGAACGTGAAATGAAATAAACTTATGAAGCTTTTTAATATCCCATGATAAAATTGATTCCCTTAATAAGTTTTTTGTTGGCGGCAATAAAAATGAGTAACCATTTTCTGGGTTCAAAACATATTCCAAATCAAGTTTTTCTAAAATTCTATTAAATTCAACATAATTTTGTGTTGATAATAAATCTGTTAATGAAATCTCAAAATTTGGTGACCATGGTAAATTTTGTGGAGTTAGTTTATAATCACTTATGGATGGTAATGTATGAACAACACCATTATCATAAATAATTTCATCTTCCCAGTTGTTGGGTATATCATATTCGAATGGATGTCCATCAAGTTTATGATATATAAATCTCAAATTGCCATTATCTATAGATTGAATGATAACTTTTTCACCTAATAGATTAGTAGTTTCTAAAATACCATCAAAATCTGAATAAATTCTTTTATTCAAAACTAAACTCCGTAATACAGATTGTAACTTTTTGGGATTTGATTTAAGAAATTTCCAAACTAATCCTAGTTGTTGCCATGTATCAGTATTTGGCAAAAATACAGTTTGTGGTCCCTTTAACCCCATTTTATGAATTAAATTTGTTGACCTTGCAAACCCTGTCACTCTCTTTGCAACTGCAACCTTAAATTCTGATGGAGTTTCAATATCATTATCAATGGTATAAATTGTTGTACCACCAATAGTTACAGGATCGCCAATTATTAAACTATTATCATTGACGATTATTTTATTATTTTTTAATTCAATTCTGATCTTTTGACAATTTTCTCCCTTACGATAGAACGAATCTAATAAAATACGAGGATTCTCACTTGAAGGTAAATTTAATTTATTTGAAAAGTGATAAAGCAATTCATTTTTCATTTCATTTTCAATGCTAACTTGTGATTCTTTATTATTTGAAATAAATATAGTTTGTTTTAACGTTATATCATCAATTAAATAATTTAAGTTTTTGAAATCAATTTCCCTAACAAAATCATGTTGTTCTAAACCAATTAAATATTTCCTTGGGGTCCATTCAACTTCAAATCTATTAGTATTAACAAATAAATCATTTTCAAAGTAATGTAATATGGCATCATTTAATAAATAATTGGCCTGAGTTGATTCAATCTGTGATTCACCTTTATTAAAGATAACCATCATTGCATCACCACCATATTTAGATTTAATCTCAATATCTTTGTCATTTAAATCAAAGGATTTTACTATATCATCAAATAAATTCCCTCCAATGAGACCATTAATAAAATAATTAGATAAATATTGATTCCTGTCTTCGTTACCCTCCAATGATTTCAAATATTCAAATTCGATGGAATTAAAATGATTACTATCGAGGGAATCATCACTTGGAATTAATACCGTTAAATTACCTGTTTGAAGTCCTAATTGTTCACACGAATCAAACGAAGAGACCAAATTGGCAAATTTAGCAAATTTTCTTGGACTCGTATTCCTTTCTAAGGAATATTTAAAATACGAACATATTGGAAGCTTTGGATCTTGCAATAAGGAATCAACCCCTAGTAGTCTAGTATTGGAAGTTGGAGAATACTGTTGATCAACAACGTGAGAATTTTCAACAAACCAAGTTTGATTTTCGTTCGCCCTTTGCATCAAAATCGGCACATGGAGAGATAACTTTTCATCATTATCGCCATAAGCATGAAGTAATGAATCAAATATCAGTGTTCCATTAACATCCGATTCCCAGATCGGATGATCAATGATTAGTTTCTTCAAATCATCCTTTTCCATAACTGATAATGGAGGCGGTGATGTTCCCATATATTTAAGATTGTTGTTATCGAAAGCTGAGTTTCGATATGCAAGTAAAGTAACATTCTGCAATTCATTAAGGTAGTCCACTAAATCAGATTTTTGCAATTGATTTAAAAAGATAGAATAATTACCATCAGATGATAAAAGGGAAATCAAAGAAGATGAAGAGTCTGCAACTGTATTATAACAGCCAGAAAAGAGAATCCCAGCACCCCAAAACTGACATAATTTCATAATAAACAAAGTGACCGATTAGACTTTATTTGAACTAGTAAGAAAATAACCAATGAGATTTGCCTTGAATGAATTAGCTTTAAAAAGTAAATGCAAGAGAAGAAGTGGGAAAGTCTGATAGAGATTTTGAGAACAGTATTTTTTTTTGTGTGTAAAAGGCAAAATAAATGACACCCCATTTGACTTCTGATGGCTTTCATATCTCAATCGATTTTGATTCAAGAATTTTCATAGAAAGATAACCTAACGCTTAGTTGAGCAGTGTACAACACATCAAAACCAATAGTCACCGATTGTATTTTATATTTGAGGAAGACACAAAATCAGAAATGATGGGACATTTGTTGATAATTTATCCCCCTTGCTTAGCTTTCTCCATCTTCAAAATACATATATTTAAGGATAAAATGAGCATTTACAATATATTATAGCATGGAATCAACACGAGCACTATACTGGTGATGGGTGCAATTGTAATATTGCTGGAAAGCACAAAAAAAGATTAATACAACAGTGTCAGGGGTAAAGTCTCCAGAGTACCCGGACAGAATCTATGACCCAACGATGTGGTTTCATTATGGAAAAGATAGTGGTGCTCAGAGCTATGCAAAGATTACAGAGGGACAAGAGCAAAAAAAATAGGTGAAGAAATTTTTATATAGTGAGAAGAGAGAGAGAGAGAGAGAAATGTCTATCAGGTATTAATATAATATAAGTGGGAATGGATCTTGGTCTCTTAAAAGACAACGTTAGCTTTTTAAAGGAGCAGTTGAATTCCTTAAGGAAAAAACAAGCGGAATTGGAAGAACAGTCGAGGGCCCTTGAACGTCCAAAGAGAGTATTCCCTACAATTACACAAAGACAACAAGCTGATTTGAAATCAATATTCGTTAAGGGGTTCCCACCACAGACCACCGCAGGAGAGCTTGCTCAGTTCTTTATTAAACGTATTGGGACTGTAGTTCGTTCCACTGTTATGATGAACAGATTAGATGGGACATCTCTTGGATACGCTTATATTGAATTCAATAGTGTTGAGCTAGCACAGAGAGCTATATATATGGATTCAGACCTTCGGACGATGAGTATTGGTGTTTTCAACGATAAGGAGGTTAAAATAGAACTAATAGTTAAGGCAAAGAGAACAAATCTACCCGGATTTAGAAACATGATAACAATCAGACCCAGAATACCCTACAGTTCAAATGTCAATTCAAAGAATATAGTAAATCATAATAGAGTACCAACAACATTTGTGGGTCATTTTATCGAGTCAAATGAAGAAATTAAATCTGTCTTCACAACCGAAAACAAGGAAGAGGGTATTATCGATACACAAGAAGATTACGCTGTAGATGAAAAAACGACTGCAACTAAAAAAACTGCCATGAGTGGTTCTAATTATAGACGTAAGTTGGTTTTTACTACAAGAAAACACGAAGAACTTATGGGAAATTCCGATGATGCTTAGAAATAGGTAAAGATGAAAACAATATTATACACAAATATTCATACAAAATCATTAATTTGCTCAATTAAATACGAAAAGGAAATAATTGGCAATATTTGATTAACGGCTATTTCTTACTTACATTTAGTGAACATACAATAGAGAAGTATATATTATAATAAAAGTCAAGTTCATTGATATAATTATGAAGTCTATTTTTCTTTCTTTATGCAAAGTCATTTTTACTAACGATAGCAGGATAAACAATAATAAGTAAAAAGTATATACACTAATAATATTCATTAAATTACTAAATCTTTTTATAAATTTTAGAGGATTCATTTAAACGTACCTCCTTGCAAAATATTAAAGATGTCAATGTAATTAAAGTTTGGCTCTATTCACCAAGTTAATGATAACACGAGCCTCTCTTTCACCGGAGGTCCATGCTGCGTGAGCACAACCATTTCCATCTTCGATAACACCCTCACCAGCAAATCTAACTCTAGAAACTCCGCTTTCACCAAAGATACCTCTTGGATTTGTTAAAGCATCGATTGTTTCTGGGTAATCAATATCGGCAGCAACAGGCAGACCAGTATAGGAACCTCTTGAATATTCATCAAATGACCATTCAGTAACACGAACAAAAGAAGGCTTTGGAATTTGTGAAACTGGTATACCAGAAATTCTTGATAATGATGGATTCATCAATTCCATAACTCCATCAATATCATTAGATCTGTAACGTAGCTCCAATTCCTTTGTCAAATGTTCAGAAGTTAAACATAATAGTAAAGGAGTTGAAACTGGTTGACCTTGTCTTCTCAACAAATTTGAAATGTTAATAAATAAAACAGGAGATTTTTGTTCACCTTTTCCAATTTTAACACCAGTTTGATCTATGGAAGTTTCTTTTAAGGTTGAATTTGATTTTAAAGCATTTAGAATTGACAAATCCTGATCCGCAAAAACAAACAATCTATCTTGCTCAGGCCAAAACTCCTTTGGAAATTCCATAAAAACTTTACCTAAATGACTAAAACTAGTTGCATCAAGAACTGATCTCAAGTGGTATGGTAGAGGAGGATACCATGAAATACAACCCTTTTCATTTGGATCTGTTAAACCCAACACAGATAATGGAGCAGTAACAACTAAATAGTCACAAGTGTAGAGCATTTGTTTGTCGGATATCGTTGATTTAGTTGAAATTTCAATTTTACCAGTATTTGAATTCTTTGCAATTAGAAAAACCTCATTATTAAGATGAATGGAGACACCCGAATTATTAGCACCCATTATTTCTTCAACTTGCGATTTATGAACTAAATTTAAAAGTTCTTGTAATTCACCGTTGTAAACGGTTTTATAACCATTGAGGACCAAAGCATCTCTACCTTTATGATCATCAGCGGCGATATTTCTGGCGCTGATATCCTCCCAAGATGAACCAATCCATAGTTCATAAAATCTAATCATTTGATGAGCCATTTGAATCTGATTTTCATTTAAAATATACTTTTTTGATTTCAAATATTCAAAGCATGCTTCTCTTAATGAAATATCTTCGTCAACTGGCTTATTGCCAATAATATATTTTAAATACATTTTAATTTCATTAACAACGGGATCAATCTGCAATCCTTTAGTATCAATTTCTCCATTGACATCAAAAATGGATAAACCAGCATCATCGAACCCGAAATGAACTTGCTCGCCAAGATTTTTATTCCTATAGTACTTTTCTAATAATGGATTGGTAAGACAATCATGAAACCAAGAAGCTCCAATATCAATGATTTTACCACCGGGTGTTTCTTCAGAGTAAAGTCTACCACCTAAACGATTTCTGGCTTCTAAAATAGTAGTTGGAATACCAGCTTTCGTTAATTCAATAGTAGTTTTTAAACCTGAGATACCAGCACCAATAACGATAGCTTGAGAGTAATTTTGTGACATTATATTATTAATTTAAGCAATAGTTTTATTAAAAGAAAACCAATTGATCAATTAATTAGTTAACTAAAGAAGGATATATAATAGAAATCCAAATAATCTATAATATCCCTTCAATTTTTAGATTTGGAAGAGAAATCAATCAGATTTTCCCAAATTTTCAACAGAATTTCCGAAAGAAGTAGGCCTAACGCTTTTAGCTTCCTCTTTGAGCACAACGCGGCAAAAGGCATCAAATAATCAAATAATTCATGATGTATATCAATGTGAAGCTAAAGATAAGCAGTTTAATTCATTGTATGACAATAATATAGCGTTGTGGGTAATAGCGTGGCCATATATGTGTTTGAACCTTAGTTGTCATATTGTAAGCGAGGGTATGTTTTTCTTCCCCAGCTCTCTTCTTTTCTCTTATCAAATCACCTGCGAAGATAGTGGACACCCGAGATTTGAAGTGAAAAGGTAACACCACCATCCCATTCACCCCAGTCATCCCAACAAAAAAAAGTGATAGAGGACTTCTTATTCTTTTGTTAGGAAACATCAACCATGGATATAAGCCAGAGACAATTGGGGAACCTCTTTCCATTATCAATACAGCAGCCGTTAATAGCTAGACGCCGGTTCCTTTGTTCAAAGGGATTTGATGCTCAAGATGATTTAGAATTCTGTCCAGAGGTTCCATCTCAGCAGTCTAAATCAACTAAGTTTGATGTTGCAGCCTCAGTCTTCACACCAGACTCCTCCCCTATGGCAACAAGAGGACTTTAAGCGTCTTCACTTTCACTCTTTTCATTGGTTAATTTACACATTTATGGTTGTTAAATTACTCTATAACCTCTGTCATTTTTTTCACTTCTATTTTCTTTCTTACACTACACTTACACACTATTTATATCAATATCTACCATTTTCGTTTTTTTTTCTTCTTATAAATAACTGTTTAATTAAATAAAGCTTTTTCCCTATTCTTTTTGTTATCAAACTCTTTCCATTCATTATCTAATATCCATCGGTTGATGGGTTCCTCCTCACTCTATATTTTTTTCCTAAAAATATCCACACTATTATAATCACTAAACGCTAATCAACCTTTCTTTACATTATTAACAACTTCAATGACGGTTTCAATAGAAGGTCACGAACTATTAACTGATTCAAGGGGTGTTCGTGTTGTGTTTTATCAAATTTATCATTCTCATGGTGAAAGCTTAAAAAGATACACAGACTTTTCAAATTTACATGCCCAACTATCATATACTTATCCTGCCATAATATTACCTCCATTACCTCCAAAGCATTCGATATCAAGACTGCTATTAAAGCCGTGGGGGTATACCGAAGATAATGATATTATTGGTCGAAGAACACGACTTCTAAATCATTATATAAATAAATTATTATCCATTGAATATATCAAAGATTCTAAAATAATTGAAGATTTCTTATACAGTCAATCTAATAATAGTGGTAAACCGATACCGGGGAAACATAGTATCTTATTGGTGAGTCCAAATCCAAGGAAAATAGGACAAATGAATCCTTATTTAGCACAAATGCCAATCCCCCCTGCATCGTTTTTAAAAGCAACTAAGAGTAACGTTAATGATATATTTCAGCCTATTGAATATAAAATAAAAATTATTTGGAATATTATAAATAAATTAGAAATGAATATTAAAGATTTAAAAAAGAAATTTGATGGTTGGAGAAGGGAATTAGTTGAATTGGGTGGATTTTTAAATATAATGTCAATGATGGAATCCAAAGTCAACCAAAGATCAGTCATTGAACAATTAGGTAATAAGGTGGACTTAACTTTTTTAAACATTGAGGTTTTAACCAATTCAATTAATAAAGGTGTTTTAGAACCAATTTTGATAATAAAATATTCAATTTCCGAAGTTGTCAGAGTTTTACATTATAGGAAGTTAAAGGAATCACAATTAAAATTTTTGTCCTTTAGGATATCTAAAATTCAATTGAAATTAAAATTATTAGTTGATGGACTAGTTCAGTCTTTGATTTTGAAAAATAGTAATAACAGTTTAATGGAGTCTCCATCGTTATCAAGAGCATTGAAAAATTTACATATTGAAAATACCAATACCAATCAAGAAGAAGATGATAATCAACATACTTCAAATAATGAATCAATAATGGAATCGAATCCTGAAACTGTTAATATAATTAAAGAATTACATGAACAAATTGAAAATAAACAATTACCATGTTATAATTCGCTGAAAGAAGATGTTGAATTCATTGATATCAATGTCGAACAACAAGCGATTTTGGAGTTGGAATACTTAATTAAATTACTAGGTAGTGTCATGAAAAATTGGCAAATTGGTTGGATAAAATTCACTGAAAGTCAAGTTAGAGTTTGGTCGTCTGATACCAACGAATGATTTTTTTCCATGGTTTCTTCGTATATGTATAATTGATGTATTGCATTATTATAAATCTCTATCATTCGTATCTACACCTCAATAAGAAATCAAAGTGCTAAGCATTTTTATCCAAGTGCCCTGAATAGGGATATTTTCTATTTTTAAGCTTAGGAAAGAAAAAAAAAAGGAGGCCCAGATATTTGAAACCAAGTTCAACTTCAACGTAAGATTATTTTCTTTATCGATAGATATAATTCATCGGCATTGCAATCCATACTAGCTTTGAACAAAACAGGAGAAATGGACCCATTTGCAGATAATAATGCTTATGAACTCAAAGATGTTCCACCTTCTTCTTCGGATTCTTATGGTTCATTCTTTCAGACGCTTTCACAAGTTCAAAATTCACTTTCTAATTACGAATCACATTTAGATAAACTTTCACAAGCACAGCATAATAATAGTAATGAAAACGTTACATCACTATCGAATGAGACTAGATCTATTACTGATTCTATTAAACATCAATTTAATTCATTGGAATCTAAAGTTACCAAAAGTGATGCTGATCAAATTCGTCAATATAATAATGCACTTTCAAGATTTAGGAAATTAGTGCTAAGAGAATCACAATTAGATTCAAATTATCAACATCAACTAAGAGAACGTGGAGTTCAAGAATATCAAATTCTTAAACCTGATGCCACTTATGAAGAGGCGTTAGATGCCATTGATAATTATGGCAATGATAGTGTACTTGCAAATCCCTTGTTAGTCGAACAGTCTCAATATAATTTAGAAATGCAACAAAGAATTGGTGAAGCAACAACAGTTTTTAATGAAGTTAAAAACAGGCATCAGGAAATGCTTAGGATTAGTGAACAAGTTAATCAATTGAATTTACTTTTACAAGATATGCATGAATTAATTGTTGAACAGGATGTTTTATTTGATTCTGCTCAAGAACATTATAAAACTGCGGAAGTTGATTTTGAAAGAGGTGATGCTAATGTTATTAAAGCAAGAGATCATGCTAAAAAAGGTCGTAAATGGAGATGGATCTTACTTTGTTGTATTATTTTACTTATTTGTGTTATCGTTGGTGTTGTTGTTGGTTTAGTTAAGGGTTTAGCTGGTAAATAACTTTAATTTGATTAAGAATTATTCGATAAAAAAAATATTTAGATGTATGTGTTGAGTCTGTTCAGAAATGTTCAAATAAATAGATAAATAGGAAACTAAATAGGCTATAATATTATAATTAAAAATTTGCTGTCCATTTTGCTTTCAAATATGATGTTGGGTTATCAATAAACGTGAGATTATCTAAAACAATGGTGATGATAATACAAAGTGTGCTTATAAAGGCGAAGAGATTTTAATTAATCACAACATAATTTATTCCATGCTGATTGACTTCAAAAAATTAGTTTATAAACATCCCGTATCAAATACTATAATGCTTGGAAAGGATAGGAACATAATAATAACAACAATTTATCCAATAGTTTTCAAATGAGAAATATTAAATATAAGCAAAATCAGATCTCTGTATATTCGTTTTGTCAACAGCATACTATAAAAGGTTTAATTTAGACAAAAGAATAAAACTAAATATATGATTATGGTATAAATGCTATGATGTTACTATCTTAATTGAACCAGTTAAAAATACTATTTGGTAATTTACACATTTAAAAGAAACTTACCTACCACGTTTTTCAACAGAATTTACTATTGAGAATTACCAGGTAGTAGTTGTACTCCTTTTGAATGGAAAGACTATTCACTTCTCTTACTTAAAGTAATAAATTGCACCAGGTGAGTTATCGAACTGGTTACATATTCTCTTGCTTAGAATTTTGCAAATAAATATGAATTTTACTAACATTAAACTACAATAAAGATTACCAGTAATGATTCATATCATAAATAATATACCTAGTTCATTTATCCCTATTTTTAGTACCTTCAAGCTACACCTACCTTATTTGAGAGAAAAAAAGGTTTTCATAATGACAAGGAATTTTTTGTTCGAAAAATATTCTACGGCTATTAAAATAACATACTGAAATTTAATTTAACTACAATACTGAATAACAAGGTTAAAATATTTTTAAAATGAAAAGCTAATTAAAGCAAAAAAACTAAACAAAACGAATCAAAAAATACATAGAGAAAAAAATAAATACATTCTTTAATGGACAACAATAAAACACATAACCAATAAAAGTTCAAATTTAATTTAAAATATTAGGTCTTGATTTCCTTCTATTTTCAATTTCTAAAATAATCTTATCCCTACTATCTTCATATAAATTGATTTTATTTGAATGAAACCAAAATAAAAATCTACTTAATGTCTTTGGTGACATATAATTCTTCGAAAATTCTAATATGCCAAATTCAATTTCATCTTTGGTATATTTTTTTTGTAGTAGTTCCTTAATTAATTCGCCCGTTGAATATAACATCGCCAAATAAGTTGCTGTACACGTCATCTTTAAATGCCTTCTTGCAGGCATCATATCCTTAAAAGTTAAATTATTTGTTGAGTTATCACCTTTAAGTGTTAATTCAAATATCTTTGAAAATTCAAGTCTATTTAATTGAAGTGGGAAAGTTTGAGATTTTTTAACTAATTCAATCAATATTGGATCCTTAATTCCCTCATGAACAATCATAATTGGATCTTCACTCTTCTTGTGAGTTTTTGGTAAAAATTCCTCTGGGGGTTTTGTTTCTCTTCTTTGAAGTGCCCTTTCAGATCTAGCCTTAGCATTTGAAATTCTACTTGCTAATGCCCTCTCTTCTTGTTCCTGTCCAATTTCTTCTTCTTCTGCAACTGTTAAGGCTTTACTCCTAAGAATTGAATTCCTATTGTCCATACTAGAACTGATATTGCTGACATTATTGTCAGTAGTAGTGGATATTGGCTCGGCAGTTAAGGGGGATGTAGTACTGGTGGTAACATCAGTTGTAGTTCCACCGGAAGCAGCAGGAGCAGAGACGGTACTAGCCTTATCATTACTACTCTTTGAGCCAT
The DNA here is from genome assembly GCA_030571455.1 of Saturnispora besseyi. Taxonomy (NCBI): domain Eukaryota; kingdom Fungi; phylum Ascomycota; class Pichiomycetes; order Pichiales; family Pichiaceae; genus Saturnispora; species Saturnispora besseyi. The sequence goes on along the minus strand of JAJLXR010000002.1, from coordinate 23,664 downwards.
TTCTTCTTGATGAAAAGATCAAATTTATTTTATTAAAAGTTGATTTCTTATTCATATTATTATTATTAGTGTCATTATTGCTAACATTTTTTGAATGACTTCTAACTTTATCTCCATCATTGTCACCGTTAGTATCGTCACCCGATTCATCCGATTCATCGGCATTAGCTGAATGATCACCGCTATTTTCGTCACTGTTATCACTATCTTCATTATTACTACTATCACCATCACTTGCAATTAATGCACTTAAAACAGCATTTCTACCCTTTTGATTTCTAATAACAGATCTATTGTTATTATTAGAACGTGATGATTTCTTAGATGATTTAGAAATACGAGTGTTATTGGATGAACGAACATTATTCTTTTCGTTAAAATTTAATCGTTCAACTTTCTTCGTTGTGTTAGATTTGCTTAAACTTTTAATGCTGTTCTTACTATCGCCAATCTTCCTATCTAATTTGAAACCAGTATTCATTCTAGATTCACTAGCCGAATCACTTTGTTGATTATGAACATCCTTAGTAATATGACGTTCATGGTTGATATTGTTTTTGGAAGCAGTTAACAACAGTTGATGTTCTAACTGTTGCTGTCGGTGTAATTGTAATTCAGTAATTGAGGTTTGAATTTGATTAACAAACATTTCACTCAGCTTAGAAAGACTATCTTCAACCTTTTCAATACCCTTCTCCAGTCTCTCTTGATTAGCCATAACTTTATTAATCCGTTCAGATAATAAATCATGCTGTAATTGATTCTTTTCATCTCTTAAACTAGCAAGGGAAACAAACTTATTAAATTCATCCTTAGTCTTCTCCATATGAATATCTTGACCCCTTTCTATGTTATTTTTTAAATTATGAACTAAGTCACTCAATCTATCAGTACTATTTTTATTCATAATGCTCAAAACCTCTCTGTTATCTCTAACTTCTCTTTCTAATCGTTTAACGGCATCAACTAGTGGTTTGAAGTCATTAGCATGTGTAATTGGCATGGGAAATGCTGTTGTATGTATCGGATATGGATGTTGTGGAATGCCAACGATGCTATGTTGAGCAGTTCTATGTTGTTGTGGTGGGGATAGAGGGGGCAAGTCCAGATTCGGAGCAGTCTGCCAATGAAATGGGTTCATCGCTGGTGGGCCAATGTTATTTGTTTCTTCGTTACGCTTATCCGGCATCTGTATCGAAAGAACTTACTACTATACAAAGCACTAATTTAACTCAACTTGCAAAGGTGGCCTTTTTTAATTGAAAAACAAGAGGGTGATAAAATTTTACTAAAACGGCCACTATATTCGGTGCGCATGAATGAAAAAGCAGGGGTGTTAATGGCTGCGATATCTGTGCAGATCTCAATGATACAGAGGAGTAGTCTTTCTCTGGTTAAGATCATTTTATTCTTCACGACGAAAGTATTCCAATGGTATATCATATAATCTTGGTATCACCAAGGTAACCCTATTTTCTCTCGGATAACTTTATCCACTTCTGTCAATACAAACCTGTACTTTTCATCAGATAGTCTCATCCAATTGACTAGTTTATACCACGTACGTGTAGAATTTTCCTTCATAAAATATGACAATCCCATTTGAATCATCTCCTTAGTATATTTTCTCTTCGTGAGCTCTACTATCAATTCACTTAGCCGACAATATAAATGAAATCTTGAAGACGTTTTAACTTGGTGTCTTTCTTCATAAAGTTGCGGAATTGTTTTGAAATCGGTTGAGTCATCTCCAACTGTAGATAATACATACAATTTGTCATAATCCATGCCGCTCAGATCAAGCTCATATCGAATTTCTGTTTTCCTTGTTTGCTCGTCTATCGGGGTAGCAGTCTCTGCTGCTGCTGCTATTGATGGAGCTCTTTCTCTTTTCTTACTCGGAGCATCATTAATAGAGTTATCATTATTCTGCTCTTTGATAGTACACTTGGGTGTAGTTGGTTTGGATCTATTTCGTATTGGCTCAATTATATTATTTGATAATAAATCACAAAAGTTGATATTCTTGGGGTATGTTGGTCCCAGAGTACCACTTTCTTTCTCACTAACATTATGTTCACTATGAGTTTTATTATTAACAGAAATCTGTCGTTCTTTATCATCATGGGCTGGTATTTGTTGTTCAACCTGTTGATTATTTATTTCCTTTTTTCTGAATTCTTTGTTTGAGTCTGTTAGACATGCTAACTTTAGTGTTTCGGTTTGATTTGCTTGCTCTGAAATTAGTTCTAAAGAGGGAGGTTTATCTATCACAGGCTTTTCTAATCCAACGTTACTTAAATAAGGAAGTATATCTTCCTCTTGATCAACAATATTATTCTCATTGTCATCCCAATCAAAATTCAAATTGTAAACATCGACTTCTTTCAAGGTTTCTGATTTTTTAAACCTTATTAAGTTTGACTTTTTGCTGGGACTTAACTCCCGTTTCAAATTAACAATCTCTTTCTCCTGTCGTTTATTAGATTCTGCTATTTGTTGAACGATAGTAACCAAACTGTCAATACTTGACTTTATAACATTATTTAAATCAAACAAATGTTTCAACTGATCATTGGTGTTATTAAAACCCGCTTCAATTTTAGTATCATGGTTATTAATAATAGCTTTCAATTTATTTATTGACTTATTGAGCACCTTTAAATCAACGTTATTGATATTCGTACTGGTATTCAAATCATTTTGTTCATCGACATTTGGAATAGAGGAATTTTCTGTAGTAGTAAAACAGACATTGTGCTCAACAGGAGGAGTCCTTAGAACTTCATTGCCTCCAGAATTCACATGGCCACTATTATCTCTCATATGGTTAACCCCAGTTCCTCTGCTTTAAACTGTTCTGTCCTTTTTCCTATTCTTATTGAAAAACATATGGACTGTCACATTACGTAATCAGTGCTCTTTATTTTTTCAGTCAAAAGCCTAAGTGGCATATTTCGCGTATTGGGGGCTGTATAGACGGTGGTGTCATCAACAATGATGAACGAATGTAAGTCTATGTGTCAACAGTATATGATTACTTTAAATGTAAATCATACAAAACTCATCCTAAAGAAATAGAAACCCTTGATCTTACAAGGTTCATGATGATTGAATTTAAACATTATAAAAGTGATAAACTAAAAAATAAAACACAATACATAAACCAGGTACATCTAAAACGCAAATTTCTTGATTCCATTTAATTCTTAATAGCTTTTTTAACGATTTCCTCAACAACGTCCCAATCGTCGTTTGGAATAGGTTTTAAATCAATACCACCAAAAAACTTGGAAATAGTTGTTAAACATTCATAACTCTTTTTATCATGAATAAATGAAATAGAGACACCCCTTCTACCAAATCTACCTGTTCTACCAATTCTATGTAAATAAGTAGCTGGATCTGGCTTGCCAATCTTATCATATGGCATATCATAATTAACGACCATTGTAACAGTTGGAATATCAATACCTCTTGCGAGGACATTAGTAGTAATCAAAACCTTTGAACGTCCCTCTCTAAAATCGTCGATTAATCTATCACGATCATCAGTTTCAAGAGAACCATGAAGAACAGAAACCGCATGACCTTCCTTTTTCATTCTGAAATATAAATCATCGGCTGTTTTCTTTGTTTGAACAAAGATAATAGATGAAGCAATTGTCAATAATCCATATAATTCACAAAGACATTCAAATTTATTATTTTCATCATCACAATCCATAAATAATTGAGTAATAGCATCAACATTTAATTCTTCGTGCTTTAATTCAAGTGAGTTAGCTTGTGGAACATATTTCTCAGCGTAAGCTCTAACATCGTCAGCAAATGTAGCAGAAAATAACACTAATTGAACAGATGCAGGTAAAAGTTTCTTAATACGAACACATTGATCAGCAAGACCTTGTTGATCCAACATATTATCAGCTTCATCTAAAACAAATACTTTTAATTTTGATGTTTGAAGTCTCTTTCTTCTAATTAAATCCAATAATAAACCAGGAGTGGCAACAATGATTTGACCATTGATTGGAGTATCACGTTCTAATTCACCAGGAACAATCAATTGTGTAGTGATCTTAGTAAACTTACCCATTTCCTTAATAACATCCAGTGTTTGTCTAGCTAATTCTCTTGCTGGTGAAAGACAAATACATTGAACGGCAGGATCAGATTCAATAACTCTGGATAACATGGTAAGTGCAAATGCAGCTGTTTTACCAGTACCTGACTGAGATTGACCAATCATATTTCTAGGTGGATTTGAGAGTAACAATGGTAAGGCCTTTTCCTGAATCTTTGATGGTTTTGAAAACTTCATAGCATAAAGACCCTTCAAAAGTTCTGGAGTGAGACCTAAATCCTCAAATGACTTTGCAGAATACAAAGGAGAGTTTGGATCTGCTTGTAAGTCAGCTAATTTGACTTTAACTTCGTAGGTAGATTTGATCAAACCCGAATCCTTTTCATCATCCTTCTTTTCAGCAGCTGAAGTTTTAGCTGCGGATATAGTTGTAGTAGAAGTCTCAGTGGACTTAGAAATGTCCTCTGCTTTGGCCTTGTCGTTAGCAAGCGAAAGCTTGGCAAGTAATGCGCTGGCGTCTGTGTTGCTGGCCATAATTGGAGATAGTTGAGATGAAGTGAACATTTCAAGATGGAGATAAATTTTTCTCTATAAAAAATTATATAGCTAACACATACATTTTCCAGTCACTTGATAGATGGCAACTAAAGTGAACGTTAGGTTCAAACCGCTGGGTGCGTTGGCCGCATTGACTCCACACACACTGGCTGTGGACAGAGAACGATCATTTGTCGAACTGGTAGCTTTTATTAAGAGAAAATTGGGTACCAAAGATACATTATGGTGCTATATAGGGAATGCATTTCAACCAGATCCCATGTCAACAGTGGGCGAACTGTGGGATCTATATCAACTGGGAGGACAACTCGTGGTAATATATTCTCCTGTTGTTGCTTTTGGTTGAATCACATTAACAAATCAATAAAATTGGAATTCCAGGTCCAATAACTCTAGATATCAAAAACTGTTTCCTTGCTATTTCATCAGTGATGTTTTTAACTTGTTCTCTCTTTTCATAATCAAACACATTGATGCTTTCCATTGATTCGAAAAGGAAGAGTAAATAAAATTCCTTTTCGTTGCCAAAGATATGACTTCCGGGAACGACAACAGGGCCCTTTTTATCAATGTCAGCTCCGGTACTTTCAATTTGCTTTGGAAATGTTAATTCCTTTTCCTTGGTATTCCACAATGAATTAACAAGGGTTGAATCTTCAAATTCATCTTCATTCTCATCATCGCTAGGTAAATCCCATCGAGAACTATCAACACCATATAATTCATCAGTAATTTCAACAACATGGCCATCTCTCCTTTCAAATGTATGGAATTTACCATCAACCAGTGTTGGACCAACATCTTTTAGCTTCCACCATTGATCATCATTATTACCATCTGAAGAATAGTGACCTAAATCAAGGATTTCACCACCAAATTTAATTTTATACTTCATTTTTGTGCAATCAGGAACATAATAACCTAAATAATACCATTTTCTGTTTAATATTTCCGTAAAACAGATTTCTCTGAGGGCACTAACAGTTCCTAATCCTAAATGAGAGTAATCTGGATCATAAATAAAATATATTGATGACACTGCATGGTCTAATATATCTAAAACGGCCATTGCAATCAATTTTCGTTCACCATCATCATCAACATGATAATAACATTCATGAATAGCCCCTGTCAATTCTTTAAGGCAAATCCCGGCAACTCGTTGATTCCATTCAACATTAACTTGAGTCCAATCAATATCCCTGCAACTTTCATCCACAAATGGGTCAGTACAAAGGAAATTTTGGAATGAAGTTTCAGATAAGTCATCTTCTTTATCCTTATGGATTGACATTTGATACTTTTTATACAATTGATACTTTTCAGGAGTAAATTCAGCAGGGGTCAATTCTGATTTGAAATGACAATTAACATCAGTTTCATATTTTTGAAATTTATCAAGTAATCCCAAGTCGGTCTTGCAAACAGCGGTAGAGCCAGAACTCATGTACTTGTAAAACCTATTGAGTGAATGTCTGTGTTCCTTTTTATAATACCCATCTAATAAATCATTCAAAGATGTACGAATAGTATAATGACGACAACATGATCTTAACATATCATTTCTATAAACGTAAGAACCGCTACGTCTCCATCCTCTATCAATTAAAGTTTGGTAAGCATGCAAGCTCATATAAGCTGTATGGAAAGCAAATGAAGAAGCAGGACATCTATATTCCCTTCTCAAATAATCCATAGACCAAGTCTGTTCAATTGATTTAGTATTGGATCCATTAATCCCTTCGACTCCTCCACAGTAACCACAATGTGGTGATTGAACGTAAGCTACGTTCTCTAAGATTCCAATGCCTCTCTCTGACATCAAATGGTTGTTTTAATTTAGGTAGTTGTATGAAAAGTTTGTTAAAATACTTGACCAAGTTTATATAGTGTGCGAGATCAATTATGATCCAAAGATATCATTAAATTATTGTAATAGCAAACAATGCAGTGATTTTAATGTTACTGAAGCCCCTACCAGTACAATTAACTCCACTGTTTGTATAGAGATTCTTCATTGAATGCTTACAAAGGATTTGAATATTTGAACCCAATATGTTAAGTGATTTCAAGAAGACAAAAAATATCAACATCGATGAATATCACTTTGTTTTTTGATAATTGGAAGCTAGTGTGTAAATCAAATGGTATTGGAGTTAAATGAAAGAAGCAGACATCGTATTCAATTACTAGAACAGATATTGAATACAGAATTTGATGTTTCCAACTTGGAAGTCAAAGATATTGACCCCTACACGTTATTCGAAACTAGTGTTAACAAAGAATTAGATTCCATAGATATCAATGCAAAGAAACAAGCTGTGGATGAATTCAATGATAAATTAGCTCAAGCAAGAACCATTTTAGGCCCGATCAATGGATATTTCGGTGACTATGAAGCCAAATTAGAATCAATAACATTTGAAATGGAATCACTTCAATCAAGATTAAATGAATTAAGTACTATTATTACAGAGAATGAAGAAATAGAAAACGAACTAACTCAGGTTTTAAAAGATATATTGATTACACCCAAGATGATTAATATTTTACAAAACGGAGAAATTGATGAATTATGGATAAATCAATTAAATGAATTAGAAATAAAACATCAAAATTTATTAAAATATAAAGATTCTAATGAATTATCAAAGATCAGTGATGAAACATTAAATCAATTAAATGAAGTTAAAATCAATTTAGAAAATAAATGTATTGAAAAAGTTAAAAGTTTTATGATTTCCAATATTAAATCATTAAGAAATGTTGGGTCGTCACCAAACGAAACCCAGGCAAAATTATTACCCTTATCATTAATGATGGACTTATTAAAGAATAGGTTACCATCATTAGCAAATGAATTTAAGTATGCTTATATCTATACAATTAGATGGAATTATTATTATCATACAATTAAATATACAATGATATTAGAATCATGTAGATTAGTTGATATAACGGAATCAAGTATCAATTTTGACAATAATAACACTAATGAATATTTGATTAATTTACCAAGAAGGTTGGATAGATTACAAGATTCAAAAAGTTTGTCAACTTTACCAATACAAATTTTAGAAACGCAAACACAAGTTAAGTACAATATTGAGCAATTAGTTCAAAGTTTAAACAATAAACTTTTTCAAGAATTCAACAGTGAAGCAAAATTCCTTAGTGAATTCTTTGATATTAATAAAGAAGAATTGAATCAAGCATTAAAATTAATTTTTTCACCGATATTTAAAATTGGTGAAGGGTTTATCAATTGGATTGTTAATGATACATCAAATGATTATTTTGGTATATTAATAATAATTAGAAAACTGCAAAGGATGGAAAATAAATGCCAAAATGATCAATTACCTTCATTAATAATTAATTTCATAAATTCCGAATTATTAATCCTTTGGCCAAAATTTCAAAGAAATATTGATAACCTTTGTTTAAATATGACCACTAGCTTTGGTTCTTCATCACTTATTAAGGAAGTTGTTTCATCGAAGACTCTATTAATCCCGCTAAAGATAACTCAAACTATTAGTACTATCTTAGTTAGCTTGATAAAATTATCACAAAATTTAATTTTAGAAATTGAAACAACTGAACCATTAACTAATTCTATTCAAAGAATAAGTGATAACTTTGAAAGGGGTCTTGTTCAATTGTCAAAGAGTTTAAACGAAGACAAACAAAGGTTATTCTTATATGTTAATTTTCAATTAGTATTTAACGTTCTTGATGGTGAAATTGATAGAGAAAATAAACAAGGTGAAGAAAAGAAAATTGGTCATAGAATTTTAATTCATTATAATCAACTAATGGATGTTTATAAATAGATGTTTATAAATAGATGTGTTCTTACATGAATCGAAATTTTGGGTATAGAGTTCGATACATCTTATAAATCTATGTACAGAAAATTTATCTAAAAGGAAACATAAATAAGCATTTCTTTAAAAAAGAAAGGTATCGATATTCTGTATCATTGTAAACATAGCCGGCATCATTCGCATATCATTTCTGTTTCTTTATCAACAGTTAGTGTGAGCTATATTTTTTGGATATAACTAAATATTCTTTTCTGTGACTGACTTAACTTCACCATTTTGATCTAAGATTTCAGTTTTTTCGATATGATTGCTTGATCCATCCTTATAAGATGTTTTTAAAATAGTGACTCTTTTTAAATCACTAGAATTTTCAATTGGTTTAGTTCTTGATTCCATTTGCCTTGAAATGATACTTTTAGTTTTATCATCATCACCGGACCAAACAGACTTCCATTTATCAGCTTCCGCAGATCTCCATTCCTTCCATTGTTGATCATTCTTAGCCTTAATAGCATTTTTCATCTGAACTTTCCAACTTAATAAATCTTGAAAGTTATTAAACCAAACACCTTGCGTATGATTTAAATCATTTTCGACATCTTCCCTACTAAGCAATCCGTTAACATTGAAATCGTCATTATAAATCATAGGATCATCATCATCCTCATATTTATAAGGTATAATATTTTTCGGGAAGAGACAGTGCCATAAGCCTTCTTCATCCCAAACACTGAGGCCGTTAAGTTTTTGACATTTTTCAAATGCATCTAAAGGAGGAATTGTATCAGATAGTAATTCATTTGGACTTTGAATAACGGGGCCGGTCATCACTGAATTCATTGCACCGGTTACTTTACTTATGATGTTATTAACTCGATTAATATCAGCGTAAATATCTCTATTGAGTACATTTTGTAACGAGTTTAAAGAAGACAAGGTTAAATCATTTGTCTTTGAAAGGACACCCATCAACCCCTGAGAGTTGATCGTCTTTGGCATAGTGTCCTCTGAATCTCTCTTTGGATCCCACAAGCCCATCTGTTCCACGTTAATTACTCTCGTCACTACGATGTAAAGAACTTAGGTGGCGTTGAAGCCAATTTTACAGTACAATTACGTCAGCGCCTCTTTTACTCCACAATGCTCAGCAGTCACACCACCACAATTCTAACTATAAAAGGGAGTGTGAATCCCCCCCGCTCTCCAATTCGCTTATATTATTACCACATTAACTACTACTACTACGACTACTACGACTACTACTACTACTACTATGACTCATACTCAAAAGTACCACAAAACAACCGAAGAACCAAAGTTCTTCTCCAAACATGGCCATGCTGGTGTTGACCCTAAACATGTTAAGAAGGGTGGTTTCGGTAAGGGTAACTGGGGTAAACCTGGTGCTGAACTCAACGATCTTGTTAACGATGGGGAAGTTGACTCCACAATGGTGAAGAGAAGAGGATCGAATACGAACTCCAACGAAGATCGTTTCAATAGCGTTCAAAAGGAAAGTGAGACCTTATAAAAGGAACGAGATAAGATAACACGTACCTCACAATAATAAAAAAAAACAAATTTTAATGACTATATTAACGACAAAAACACTATATTTTAATAAACCTTGGTTGGTTTGGGATTTTACTTTTAGGCTTATACTTTGCAAGTTTAAACCTCTCTATTTATACATAAAAGGATAATATTATATTACTTTATTTCTTTTCTTCTATAGATTTAAGAAAACTGAATTGTATTTTACAAACAGTAAATTAAAAATCTAATTTGTCTTTGGAAATACTACTACCTAGACTTTCTTCCTCTTCTGTTTCAACTGGGATAGACCATTCTTCTATTTCAAACTTCTTTTTACCATTTTTAAAACTATATTCCATCTCTCTAACTTCCATCATACCTAAATCACTTAAAATTGGTAATTTGTAAATATTAACATAACCCTGATGAATTTTTGTTGGTTCTCTTTTATAAGTTCTTTCTAATAATTCATTCAATTCATGTGGGAATGGCCTTAATTGAATAACTCCATCAAATAAATCTCCTTCAAAAATTTGTAAAATTGAACTTGCTCTTGAATATAATTGAACATTAATACTCATTATTAACACAACTCTATCCTTATATTTCTTAACTATTCTTCGTAATCCATAAACAAATTTACTAACACTTTGTTCATCATCTTCCCTACCGATATAAATCATTGGATGCAAAAAGTATGGAATTGCTATTCTAATAATTTGATCCTTAAATCTTGTAATAACCCTTTCTATATCGCTTAACGCTCTAGCATATCCATGTTCAATGGAAACGTTACTAACATCAAGTGAACCAGCTGCAGGTCGTATCATTGTTGTGATATCAAATTGATGACTATAATATGGATAGTTATCATTATTAGCTTGTAAGGAAGAAGCATCATTTTCTTTATTCTTTTGTAAACCATACCTCCAAGCAATCTTCATATCATTTTGGGAATTAACAACGTTACTAACTGATAATTTATCTTCTTGATCTTTAACGAGTTTCTTCTTACGTTCTCTGCTTGAACCTAAATACAGCCCTGGTAATTCACTGGACCATTGCTGTTGCATCCCAACAACTATATTATGTGTTAAATGTCTTTTATTTAATTCTTCAATTCGATTTTGAACAACACCTTCACTTAAAAACGTTTTAATCAATCTACTACTGAAATCGGTAGTTCCATCTTCTTCAACAAGAATCAAAGAGCCGAGGGGAATACCACCATGTAATAAAACCCTATCTAAATCACTGCTACCGCTTGAAATACAATTATCGGATGTAAAAACAGTGGATGGTTTAGTAATTGGATTCTTCTCAACAACGGGTTTTGGTGCAACAGCTGCTACCACAACCGGTCTTCTAGTAGGTCCACCTCTCGTAACACCGGCACCTGCATTGGTAGCAACAGGTCCACCTCTTCTTAAAGCTCCAGTGCTCACAACTTCACCTCTTTTCCTAAAAGACATACTTTCACAACTTAAAGAAGTTTAACGGTTAATGGAGTAAGAAATTTTTAATATTTTTTCTGAGTAAATTACCACTCCTTATTCCTATTATATTTAATATCATCAGTCAAAACCCGGAAGCACTAAGAGATGCCAGAGAATACTGATAATATTGAAGACGATACTAAGACTCTATTAGATAAGAATGAGTTTCCTGATTCAAATGACACCAAATCTACCCTTTCACAACCCCCAGTGGCAACTTATTTTCAAGGACATGATTCACTTGATGGCTCAACAGTTTATGATGGAACACATGATTATGTCGGTAGTTCAACATCTAACGGTATATCGGGGTTTAAAAATTCTGGTTATAACAATGATACAACGTCCGCTCAAATGAAACAAATGAAATATAATCAAAATAAAGTCATGCTTGATAGATGTATTAATTCAACAATTCAATTAATTGATGATATCAAAACTCAAAATAATGAAACATCACTTTATATTCCTTTAGATGAACTTGTGAATGATCAATTTAATTCTAAATTACTCTCAACTTCTTCTCAAAGAGCCATTTTAAAATCAAAATCAATTTCAGATCAAAATCCTGTCAATAGTAATAACACTGATTTAAAATTTGAATTATTGACTTTAGATATTAAGATGGGATCTAATTCAAGTACAGATTCATTATTGGCTCAATTTGATGATTCAACTTTAGTTACGTTAATTAACAATAAATTTCAACAAATTATTCGTCACCTATATTCTTTGAAGGATAGAATTGATGATACGAATTCTAAAGTTTTAGTTACAGGTGATTTGAATTCAGGTAAATCAAGCTTTTGTAATGCCATATTAAGAAGAAACGTTTTACCGACTGATCAACAACCATGTACAAATGTGTTTTGTGAATTGATTAGTGATAAAGAAAACAAAGGTATTGAAGAAGTCCATGCTGTTTATATTGGCAGTGAATATAATATTAAAGATGCGACAACTTTTAAAAAATTTAAAGTTGAAGATTTACATGATTTAGTTTATGAAAGTGATACTTATTCAATTCTAAAAATTTATATCAAAGATAATAGAAGTCCTGAATCAAGTTTACTGAAAAATGGAGTTGTTGACATTAGATTAATCGATGCTCCTGGGTTGAATTTGGATTCTTATCAAACAATGCAATTATTTTCAACTCAAGAAGAAATTGATTTAGTTGTTTTTGTTGTCAATGCAGAAAATCATTTCACTTTATCCGGTAGAGAATTCATTGCAAGTGTTAACAAAGATAAAAAATTTAGTTTTATTGTCGTTAATAAATATGACAATATTAAAAGAAAGGACAAATGTCAAGAAAAGATTTTACAACAAGTTAGAGATTTAGCTCCAGAGACTCATAAGGATTCACAGGATTTCGTTCATTTTATTTCTTCAAAGGAGGTTTATAATTCTGATGATGATGGAGGAGATGATGGAGGAGATGATAATGATGATAACGAAAACAGACATCCAGATTTTGATAGATTAGAGGCTTCATTAAGAAAGTTTGTTTTAGAAAAGAGATCAATTTCGAAACTATTACCAGCAAAAAACTATTTATCTAAAGTTTTCAGGGATTTAACTCAATTAATTGAATTAAATGAATTGCATTATGAATCAAGTAAGGATATATATGAAGTTGAATTAAAATTAATAACACCAAAATATGAAGATGCTATTAGAAATTCTGTTAAGATCAATGATAAAATAATGAAGTTGATTGATAATTATACGAACGATGTTTATGATAATACAAGAACTAGTATTTTGAATACTATTAAATTATTTGAAAATGAAAAGAAAATTGATAATTGTGTTACAATTTTTAATATCGATCAGTTTATTCAAAATACTAAATTAAATATTATGAATAGTATTTTAGCAAGCATTGACCATTCTGAAAATTATGCTAGATCAAAAACTTCAGATGCAATTAAAGAAATTCGAGGACTAGGTTCTGAATATTTAGGTCCTGAATCATTTCCAAATTCTAAATTCAAATCAGAGATTATGTATTCTCATAAAAAGGACATTCAATTAAAAAATAAAATCAATGTCGGATTTGAATTATCTGACATGGTTGACTTTGATTCTGTTTTCAGTATCTTCAATAATCTCCAATCCTTATTTTCATTAAGTGAATGGTCAATTGATAAATTATTTTCATCAAATTTATTAAAGACTTCAATGTCTTCGATGATTATTCTTTGGAGCCCAAAGATAATTACCTTAGTTTCTGGTGTTGGTACTTTAGTGAAGCTGCCTTCTGTTATTCACTATTCCGCCTTAGCTATCTTTATTGGTTATCCAATTTATTACCTTGTTAAGGAATCACCAAAAACTGTTCACCGCAATATCATTAAAAGAATTCGGGGTAGCCTAGAAGAAGAAGATTACATTCATAAGAACAGTTTAAGGGTTTCGAAAGAAGTTCGCAAGGTTTTAAATTATCCAGCTAAGGATGTTTCACTTGGATTAAGTGGGCTAGTTGATAGAGAGGCTAAATTAAAGCAAGATCTGACATCAAAAATGGAAGCCGTTAAAATAAACCTAGGATTCCTAAGTGAACTCCGCGGACGGGTTGATATCCAATCGTCACTGTTGTCCAACTTTGACCTTGATTGAAGGCCTTTCCCTTTTTTGATTGTTTTACTAATCGCTTACTAACCTCGCTGGGGCTAAAAGTTTTATAAAGGCCGCCATGCCCCTTGCCTTCAGCCTTATCTCTTTTATATATCAAATACCTTTTTTATCTTTGTTTCTTTATACACATCATCAATTGAAATATAGTTTAAATAGTATAACATACAATGACTGAACCTAAGTTTAATACACAAAAGTTTGCTAATGATTCTGGTGAATATAAGAGGAAGGACTCAAGTTTTAGGAATACCATTTCAAAAGGTGGCCCACACTTGCCAGAAGCTGGTAGATATCATTTGTATGTTTCCTATGCTTGTCCGTGGGCGCACAGAACCTTGATTACTAGAGTTTTGAAGGGATTGACCGGAATTATTAGTGTTTCCTATGTTCATTGGCATATGGACTCTAAAGGCTGGAGATTTGCCACACCTGATGATAAACCTGATGGAGTTGATGAAGATCCATTATATGGATTCCAAAGATTGTCACAAGTGTATTTCAAGGCAGAACCACAATATGGTGGTAGATTTACTGTTCCTGTTTTATGGGATAAAAAATTAGGCACAATTGTTAATAATGAATCAAGTGAAATTATTAGAATTTTAAATACTGCTTTTAATGATTTTTTACCAAAAGAATACGTTGAAGTTGATATTTATCCAAGCTCATTGCAAAAGGAGATTGAGGGTTTGCATGAATGGGTTTATCCAAATATTAACAATGGTGTCTATAAGGCAGGTTTTGCAACAAAGCAAGAGCCATACGAAAAAGAAGTTACATCACTTTTTGAGCATTTGGATAAATTAGAAAGTATTTTAAAGGAACTTCATTTGAAAGGAGAAAAGTACTTATCTGGTAGTCAATTAACCGAAGCTGATATTCGTTTATATACAACTTTGGTTAGATTTGATCCCGTTTATCATCAACACTTTAAATGTAACATTAAAATGATTAGACACGATTATCCTCATATTCATCAATATTTAAGAGAACTTTATTGGAATCATGAAGCTTTTAAATCTACAACTAACTTTGAACATATTAAATTTCACTACACTAAGTCACATCCTGCTATTAATCCATATGGTATTACCCCACTTGGTCCAATTCCAAATATCCTTCCATTGTAGTTGAAATAAATAGGTATGTTTGTGATATGTTCCTTTTCTTTTTTAGTTTCCCTATTTTTTACTTAATGAATCTTTAAAACACACTATATTTTTTTTCTAATCGGTGGCACTGTTCATTTTCCTTGTACGATAAAGTTAGATGAAGATGTTCACTAGTCTGTTAAAAAACTCTTTGCGTAGATCGGCAGGTCAATATCGATTACAATCCACGATTCCATTATCTCCAAACCTTCTTGATTTACGCATTGGATACATCACAGATGTTCAAGTTCATCCAGGTGCCGACAAATTATATGTTTCCCAAATTTCATTAAACAATGCAGAGTCACTTCAAGTTTGTTCAGGGCTAGTTGGCTTGATTCCACAAACACAATTATTAAACTCTGAAGTTGTCGTTGTCTGTAATCTTAAACCAAGTAAAATGAGAGGTGTTCAATCTCAGGGTATGTTATTATGTTCTGAAAAACAATTGAATGATGGTTCATACAAAGTAGAACCAATTAAAACACCAGATGAGCTGGAAATTGGTTCTTCCTTATATTTCAATATTCCTGACGATTTATCTATTATTGAAGGGGACAAAAAGAGAATCAAGGGTAAGCAATGGGATTCAATTGTAACTGGATTAAAAGCAAATTCAAATGGTGAGGTTATTTGGCAAGACAAAAATGGCAGTGAATATAAGTTAGGAGCGTTTAAGAACAAAGAATTTCAAGTTGCATCTGTGAGTAATGGATTTGAAAGTTGTCATATTCGTTGATGAACTGAAGGCAATATTTTGTTCATTTTGAAATTTTGAAATTACATCGAAGATAAAAGGACATATATGTGCTGAGTATATTTCCTTTTTGGGAAATATTTTTTTTTGAAATTTTTTTTATATGAAAAATTTTTAAAAAATACCTTTTTATAAGATTTGAATATTACTTTTACTTGTGAATAGATTTAATAAATAATGGCTTTACAGATCTCTCCACAGGATACTGACGTTTTACTTAAACAAAAGAACGTTATTACTCCTCAAGTTGTTGCTAAATACAACTTTGCAGGTCAAGTTACTCAAACTTGCCTTTCATATGTTATTTCATTAATTAATGAATCTTACCATTTAGGTAAGCATGAACCATACAGTGCAGCAGAATTATGTTTACTAGGTGATAGTTTTATGAAGAATTTAATCAATAAGAATTTCAAAAAGTTTGCTGAAAGAGGTATTGCACAACCAGTTACTATTGATGTTAATGATGTCGTTGTTGGATATGCTCCTGAACTTGATGATGAAACAAATATTACTTTCCAACCAGGTGATTTAGTTACAATTAGTTTAGGTTGTCATATTGATGGTTACACTGCTAATGCATCTCATACTGTTGTCATCTATCCACCTTTCATTGATGGTAAAGCTGAAGGTCCACTTCTTGGTGTTCAAGCAGATGCAATTTGTGCTTCTTATTTAGCAACTGAATCAGTTTTAGCTCTCTTAGGATGTGCACTTTCACCAGAAAAGATTCCACAGGGTATTTCCCAAGGACAACCCCAAGTTACTGGTGAAATGATTAGAAGAGTTGTTGATTCAATTGCAGAATCCTTTAACTGTATTGTTGTTCCAACTTCTAAGATTAGAAGAATAAGGAGATTTTTAGCTGGTCAAGCTGAAGGTGTTGTTGCTGAAAGAGATTTCAAGGGTGTCGTTTGGTCTGAAGCTGATCAAGAAAAGGCGCTTTTACAAAGAGGTCAACAATCAACTTCAAAGGAAATTGCCATTGTTGATACTACTAAAGGTCGTGTTAATGAAGATAATTCTATGCCAACTGATGACTTTGTTGTTAATGCTGGTGAAGTTTATACAATTGATATTAAGATGTGTCCATTAAATGCTGAAGAAGTTGGTATTGTTACCTTAGAATCACTTGATTCTTTCAGTGGTAAGAATTTAAAATCTAATTTTAGTCCAAAGCATTCTATTTTTATTAGAGATGTTTCTGTTATGGAACAATTAAAATTAAAATCTGCTAGAAGAGTTTTAAGTATTGTTGAAAAGAACCAATCAGTTTACCCATTTAAGGCCTCTCATCTTTCAGAACATTTCCCTCTTAATGTTGAAGAAAATGTTATGGAACAATTAGCTTTAATTCAAAAGGATATGGGGTCTAATAGATTAGGTGTTCAAGAAGCCGTCAATAAACATCTTTTCCAATCCAAGCCAATTCTTGCCGCTAGATTTTTACCACTTAAGACTATTTTGCAAGTTAAATCAGCAACTGGTCAACAAGGTTATGACGCAGAAGCACCAACTTTACCAGGTATGGAAATTCCATTACCACAATTAAATATTTCATCATTGAAATTGAAAACTATGATGTCCGGTGCCTTAAAGATGCCAGTTGCAAGGGAAACCACTACTATTCTCCTTGATAATTCTAAGCAACGTGTGATTAGACTTACTGGTGGTGTTAACACTGCTAAGGCAAGTTGGGTTCACTCACAATATCAATTACAAGGTTTTGTTTCCGAGTCTGTTAACATGCTTTCACAACTTGTTCAAGATTCAAGATTTGGTCTTAATATTGAAACATGCCGTGTTATCACTGACAACGGAACAGCAGCATCTTCTAATGATGATTCTGCCATGGCCATTTAATTAAAATCAAAGACTTTAAATCTCTCTTAGTTTTCTATACAATATAGGTAAAAATTCCAAAAGATGCTCATCCTGTCCGATTTAGAAAATGGCAGCACCCAAAATCGTTTTTATATTTTTTCTGAGGAAGCAAACTTTTAAACTCGCTGTCGCCACCCATTAAATCAACATCTGTACAAGTATGTATCGCCTCTAGGGGTGTGTTGAGCGTCCATTGGACCACCAAAGTGGCCTGGAATGTCTCTTCGGCCTTCTTATTTATATCTCCATCTCTGATATTGTCTCTTCTTCCCTTTAACTACTCTCCCTTTTATTTTTCTCCCAGTTTTTGTTCCTTTCTTCTATGTTTGATTTCAGCTATTACCTTTCAATCACTTCTACATCATAAGAATCGAATCAGTATTTGTACATATTTGTCATTTGTATTGTGAATATCAAGACAATGATTCTGTCACTATGGTTAATTGTTTGCAGACACGTGTACTCACTTTGATATAGTTTTATTACTTGTAAATACCATTGGTGTGCGTGTGTTTGTGGGGGTATTGTTGTTATTACTTTAAGATGATGTTTGCTCCACTCAAAATAAAATAGTTATACAGTCCTATATGATGCTAATGACTTACAATTGAGTAGCACTGGTATAATAACATTATTTTATTATAATAGTGATTTCTATGTGTTTTACAATTACTGTAACAATTATTAGAGTCAAACAAGATAAGGAAACAAAAACAAGAGAAAAAATAAAATACAATATCTGTTTTGTCTCTACAATTGAAAGAATGTGCCATGCATATATATATATACATATATATATGAGATACCAATAGTTACTATTATTATGCGGGAACAATAATCTCAAAATGAATGAAGGCTAAGTATGGGCTTGGTTCTTCTGAAAAAGCTCAGTTTTTTGTTCTTTGCCACCCATCTTTTCACCGGAAGGGAAGGCTCAGATTTTTGATATTCAATATTTTTTGGAGAGCAAGCGCGGTGAAAGGGCTGCGTAACCAGTTTCTCGTAACGAGACTTGCGTTGTTGGAGATGTGGATGATGTGAGATTTTTATTTTTAATTTTGACGACTTGAATGGGAATACTAACCAAACACAAAATTAAACATTAATTGTTTTAAACAGATGTCTGCTACACGTGAAGATTCCGTTTACTTGGCCAAGTTGGCCGAACAAGCTGAAAGATATGAAGAAATGGTTGAAAATATGAAGGCTGTTGCATCCTCAGGACAAGAATTGTCCGTTGAAGAAAGAAACCTTTTGTCCGTTGCTTATAAGAATGTCATTGGTGCTAGAAGAGCTTCTTGGAGAATCGTCTCATCTATTGAACAAAAGGAAGAACAAAAGGGTAATGAAACTCAAGCTAAACTTATAAGAGAATACAGATCAAAGATTGAAGCTGAATTATCAAATATTTGTGATGATATCTTAAATGTCCTTACTCAACATTTGATCCCAACTGCTCAATCTGGTGAATCTAAGGTGTTTTACTATAAGATGAAGGGTGATTACCATAGATATCTGGCTGAATTTGCCGTTGCTGAAAAGAGAAAAGATGCTGCCGATGCTTCATTAAAGGCTTACCAATCCGCTTCAGAAGTTGCTGTTACCGAATTACCTCCAACTCACCCAATTAGATTAGGTTTAGCTTTGAATTTCTCTGTCTTCTACTATGAAATTTTGAATTCTCCTGACAAGGCTTGCCATTTGGCCAAGCAAGCTTTTGATGATGCCATTGCTGAATTAGATACTTTATCTGAAGAATCTTATAAGGATTCCACTCTTATTATGCAACTTCTTAGAGATAACTTGACCTTATGGACTAGTGACATGTCCGAAGCTGGTCAAGAAGATTCTCAAACTGGTGCTGCCGCTGGTGGTGAAAAGCAAGATGAATAAATTGATTAAGTATAATATTAATTGAATATACTTTGAATTATTACCTCTTTCACAAAACTGCCTCCCGTTTTAATCAATTTTAAACAAAATACAAAAAAAATATATCTCTTAAAATACCGATCGCTTGTATTGTGATATGTATGTTTTAATAACATCATATGTTAATACTTACTCTTCTCCTTTTTTACTCCTTTACCTTTTTTTTCTGTCTCTCTCAATCCTATTATTACTATTATTATTATTACTGCTACTATTCTTATTATTACTATTCTTATTGTTTCTAATATTTTGGTTTGTTTAAGTATAGTTAAGTTTCTTGTCAACTATGCAGCTATGCTTCCAAAACATTTCATTTCCCAATAATAAAACATTAATAATATATATAAATATAGATGTATATGAAAAGTATGTGTAATTATTATACGATGTTAAAATAGCTTTTGTTGATTTCAAAATAATTGAAGTCCTTGCAGGAAAAGTAAGATCAGCCAGCGCCATGATGATATTTTTTTTACTTAATTCAGAAATTACCATCACTTCTATCATTCTCTATTTCCCTTTATATAAAATAACACCTCAATTATGGATTCCGCAGTCTTAGAAGGATTTTCAAACGCATCTTCTCCTAGCTTAGATAAACTTTTCAAAGTAATTAACATAATTGTTGGATTATTGATGGTATTTTGTGGGTTCACAGAATTAGTCTCAGGAATTGATTATTTCTTTCAAGGTCTTTATGTTATGTTAATTTCAATTTTAATCATTCATTTAGAATTCAAAGTTCCTCCAAAGTTATTTATCTTTGCTTCATCTTTCTTTTCGTTCCTTGGTAGAGGTGCAATTTATATTATGTTGGCAATTTTAAACTTTCATGGTTCATTTATTAGAGTTTGTTTAGGTCTTGTGGTATTTGTCATTGGTATGGTTTATATTGGATTGCAATTCACTTCAATTATTCCTCCTTCAAATATGCAAGGTGAAACTGGTTTAGCCGATGATATTTTAGAAGATGTTATTTGAATACAATAAATATTTTTCAATTCAATAATATTTGTTTTATTATAGGATCATGTTGTTTCTTCCATATACTAATTAAATAAATATATATATAGCTAGTTTCTATCTCCATTATTCAACTAAAAAAAGGAAAGTGTTTACATCAATTGAATATTATGACTACTCTATAAATGAAAGTTTCATTTTCAATTTGATTGATATAAAAAATTCCGACCAGGGTGAGGATTGAACTCACGATCTTGCGATTAACAGTCGCACGCCTTAACCAGCTTGGCCACCCAGTCTTATTTTTTAATGTTATAGAGTAGGATTAGTGTTACGTGAATCTCCAAAGAGATATCAGTGAATAAACTAGCTGTTGGAAATTTAACAGAACGGTAATAACGTAATAATCAGCTTAATTATATATAAGTATATAGAAATCGATAAAAGTAATAATGTGGGAATGGCTTCTTATATAGGAAATTAAATTAGATTATGTATCACCTTATACATATGATATTAGTTCCATTTAGTGAATTATGCTCAGCAGATCTCTAATCATTTTCACATATTTGAGTTAATTAAAGAACTTATAAAACTGTAAAATCCTATATCTAAGTTTGTTTTTTGAAGTTATAAAATAATAAAAGTAGATGTTAAGTAGACCTCCTTTTATAGATTAAATAATGATTATTAAAAATAATATTAGAATGCTGAGATCTTAGTAAATTAGTCATAGCCATATAATCAAAGGTATTTGATTACTATTGATCATGATCAATCATTTTTATATTAATAATCATAATTATTAATTTCTTCTCAGAACATAATTAACTTAATTGTGATTAGTAATATTTACTTAAAACTATTAATTGAGTCTGCATTTAATTTGACAAAAACAATAATAAAAGTAGGGATAAAGTAAACCTTCTTTTATAGATAAAATTAGAATGTTAAGATATTAGTAAATTAGTAAATTAGTAATAGAAATATAATCAAAATATTTGATTACTAACTGAGCACGTCTTATCAGTTGTATATTAATAATGGTAATTGCTAATTCCTTGTCAGAACATAATTAACTTAGTTGTGATTACTCTTGCTTATTTAGAATTATTAATTGAGTCTGAAGTTAATTCGACAATAACCGCGTTAATGATATCTAATGATAACAAAAATAGGAAAGTCTAGTCTAAGCTTATACTGTCCTAATTCTGCATTAGCTTTCTTCTGTAACTAGACAATCTGCGACAAAAATGTGTTAAATTGGATGAAAAATGAATATTGATAATATATTAAAGTAATAACCCTCATGTTTGAAATTGTTAAATTAAATGCAAACACATTTAGTAAATCCATATAAGAATTTCTAATCATAATTAAATTGATTATTGTCCGATAAAAAATTAGTACTTATCATTATTTAATCTATCATATATAAGATCACTCCTTTAGCAATCTTATCTTTATAATTATTATTTTACCTATGAAAAGAGGTTTACTTAACCTCTATTTCATTTTAATTTATTAATTCTTGAATTAATTCAGATATAGGATTTTCAAGAAATCTCCTTGAGCGGTAATAACTGTCAAATATATCTATTTATTGTACTCAGATAATACCTAATTATGTAGTTAAGTATAGCTTAGCTTGCCCACATTTTTAATATTAGATATTGTCATATCTAATTAATATTGTTGAAACCCATGCTGAGGTCTACACATGAAAATAAATATAAAAGAGCTGTACTTCGCTGCTCTCTGTTTATAATCGTATATAATAGTTTATAAGATAACGGCATAAGTATTTAGCTTAGAATTTATTAATAAAAATATGTTTGCTTAAGTAACATAAAATATAGATATAATGTTATAAAAAGGATTCACACTCTTGTTTATATTAACCTTGATATCTTCTAGATCATTCTATCAGGTAAGTTCTGTCATTTTGATCATATAATTATAATAACAAATCTTCTGAAGAAGCTAAGGAGGAATGAGAATAAAACACGTAATTCATAAGTATAAAGGAATATACTAGCAAAGTTAGTAATATGTAAATTACGTTACTTCCTAAATCTAATTTACCTGATAGAATTATCTAACAATTTAACGGTAATTGACATTTTTGAGTAAATAAGACTAATTTCTTACTGAATACTTTCTCAATTGTAGATATATCAATTTACTATATGATATATTTGATGACATTTTCAGAGCTTTTCTACCATCAGATTCGTAATAGAGTTCTTTTACAGGTATATATATACAGGAAGATATACATATATATGTTATGAAAACCTAGATCTTAATAATAAATCTTATGTTAGAGACTTAAGCCGTTAATTTATTAATGTACGGTTGTAAAAGATTTAGAATCAGAACATCAACTAGTAATATCAATTTCTACACTATAGATTAGATAAGGATCTCTCTTATAAGATAATAGCCATATTAATGATATATAATAATAGCAGAATTAGGGAAATCTAGCTTGTACTTGGAGTTTCCTAATTCATCATTAGCGGTCTTCTGTAAAAAGGTAGCCTGCAACAATAATCCCATAACGTAACGTATCTGATTGTTCCTATATACCGTATTTTACGCAGGAACTTAATGCAAATAATATGTTACGCATTCCATTACAGGTGAGCTTTATTAACTATTTTAATTATAAACGAAACAAATATTCAGTACTAAAAAAAAAATTTTGTTTATTCGACAACTGCAGGATTCGAACCTGCGCGGGCAAAGCCCAAAAGATTTCTAATCTTTCTCCTTAACCGCTCGGACAAATTGCCAAATCACTGGTATGAGGACCACCACGCGC